>JAOPSE010000008.1:109013255-109610844 GCA_029449295.1 Zea luxurians
CCCCTATACCCCACAACAACTATAAATTATAATTTTCTATACCTATTTTTCATCCCCTGTCATTTTTTTTTCAACTATTAAACTCATAAGGCCTTGTTCGGTTATTCCCAATACACATGGATTGGATGGGATTGGAAAAAAATTTTAAGAAGTTTGACTTGTTTGGGATTCAAACCCATCCAATCCCACTCAATCCACATGGATTAAGAGCTAACCGAACAAGCCCTAAGTGATGTGTAGCACGTAGGGACCACTAAAGCTAGCGTAGGGGACGCGCCGCGGGAAGCGCTGCGGGCAGCCTCACACCCGCTCACGCTCACCAGGATGCACTATGCAGTGCCCGGAAACGCCGGTGGAACACCACCACAAGGACCGACTACTCCACCATGGTCGTCGCCTCGTCGGCTTAGCCAGCAGCATCCGGCCATCAACATTCAACAGGCTCGACCGCTCGAGCGCCTCTTCCACCGCGCTACCACCAACGACGCCCACGCCCTGGCCACGAGCACCCTCCCCCGCATGGAACTGGGCGCTCGTGACTGAGCCAGTAGGGTAGGTGCCTCTGCCGTCGCTGTCCTGGGGGCCGCACGGGCCTCCCTGCCAGTGTCAGCCCCTCTGGCAACGGCGACGCTTGCCCGATGACTAGATTACAGCTAAGTTCCTAAAAGCTAACTGTAACAAGGTAGCTCATGGGACTGCTATGTTTAGGTGTAAGCGCTCAAGTGGCCTCCAACTACTTGGAATGGTGTACCTTACATTGTCGAGGATTTGGTGTGTCCAGCAAGTTCGCTGAGACCGGTGAGTTTCGCTTAAAAAACAGGCCATATACTCCAGAATCCGGCCTAGGTTAAGGCAAACACTACCGGAATTTGGCTCTTTACCGAGTGCCAAGTTCTTTGCCGAGTGTTTTTTTGGGCACTCGGCAAAGAAGCTCTTTGCCGAGTGCCACGCAAAAAACCCTCGGTAAAAGAAAACACTCGGCGAAGAAGCTCTTTGCCGAGTGTTTTTTTTGACACTTGGCAAAGAGCTCTTTATCGAGTGTCACAAATACAACACTCGGTAAAGAAACTCTTTGCCGAGTGCCAAAAATAAAACACCCGGCAAAGAGCTATTTGCCGAGTGCTTTTTTTTTCAACACTAGGCAAAGACAATTTAAAAATCACATTTTAAAGCAGTAAATTAATTCAAATGAAAAAATTTTCAACTACAAATTTGTATAACTCATCATGATGTACAATTTATATATTGAACATTTCTTCATATGACAAAATAAAAATAAATTTGTTCATAAAACTTATCTCTCTCGTAGTTTATGAAACTACGAGAGAGATGTATAGAATTTATGCATATTGTTAGAAACCATCATGTGAGATGAACCAAATAACCAAAATAAACTTTGTAAATCTTGAGAAGTTATAGAAGTTTGTAGTTGACAATTTTTTCATTTGAAGTCATATTGTCAACGAAAACTACGTCTGAATTTAAAAATTTTAAAATTTGAATTTTGAAACGACCTCGAAAGAAAAAAACCACCAACATGAAAGTTGTAGATATTGAAGAGTTATGAAACTTTGTAGTTGACAATGTTTTAGTTTGAAATCATCTTGTTATGCAAAACTATGTTTGAATTTTAAATATGAATTTTTCAAACTATCTCGGATGGAAAAAACCACCAAAATAAAAGTTGTAGGTCTTGAAATGTAATGAAACTTTGTAATTGACAACGTTTTAATTTGAAATCATCTTATCATTGAAAAATTCCTGTGAAGTTTTCAAATTTAAAATTCAAATTTTGTAAACGGTCTCGGATGTAGAAACTATTAAATAAAACTTGTAGATCTCAAAAAGTTATGTAACTTTATAGTTGGTCACATTTTCAAATGAACTCATTTAGTGCCTTAAATAATTAAATTACTCTCGGTTTGTTATAGTACATGGGGAATGAAAACGTAATATAGACATAATTGGTGTAGTAGTGTAGTGGTATAGAAGGGTATACACGAGAGAGAGGTTACGAGTTCGAGTCTCACCATTCACAAAACATATGACTTTGATTCAAAATGATAGGGCAAATGAGTAAGGTAATAGGGTTGGAGAGTTGTTTCTATAATTTAAAAAAAAAGTTTTGATATTTTTTTTTATTTTTTTGGATTCTTAATTTGCCGAATATTTTTCTTTGCCCAGTGCTTTTCGACATTCGGCAAAGTCTTTGCCGAGTGTCCGAAAAAAAGTACTCGACAAAAAACTCTTTGCCGATAAAATATTTGCCGAGTATAAAATAGCCTTTGTCGAGTGTCTTAGACACTCGGCAAAGAACGCGATTCCGGTAGTGAAGCTGCTAGCTCAAAAAAAAAAATCTAAGTAGCTAAGTGACTTAATTAGATCGTCTGGTTAATTCAATCCAGGCTTACCTAGCATCCTAAACCTTTCATCACAGCATGATATCGTTCACCATTTATTGGATCCAACATACCATCCTGCCTTCTGGCCTCTGCATTTGGTATGTTTGGTGTGACGCCTAAGCCGCCACAAATTGGCCGCCACACCTGTGGCTTGAAAAGTGTGACGCAGTGTAGCGACTTAGGCGCCACACCAAACACGCCTTGGTCTGCCCTGCTTTGACATTGTCTTTCGTTCCCATGGTGCTCGAGCTTATGCGCCTATAGCCCTATACTAATGGTGGTTCCCATACTACGACCGCTGGTGGCCCATGTATATATTGATTGATTTGGCAGTTGTGCCTGCCCTGCTGCATGCATGTACATACATCGTGATTGCGCGGTCCACCCGACGTCTTCAATTTCAACGAGATAACAACCATGGTAAAACTAAAGAATTTAGGAACTTTTACCTTGAAATTTTGTTAGAAGTTTTTTTTCAAGTCCCAGTACAAACATAAACATTTACATATACTCATTCACAGAAATAACATTCAGGCCCCCAATCTAATTAGTCACAGAACAATTGCTCAATAGACTCATTACAGTCACAAAAATTACATTCTGCCCCCAGTCTAATTCCTTTTTCCATGAGCCACATAAAAAGCCTTGGTTGGTTACAAGGGATGAAATCCTACCATTAGTTTAATCCGGATCTGGATTGAGTGAATCCATACTGTTGGGCACCAAAAATACCTAGCGGACGGTCTGGTCCTAAGGCCGAACGGTCCGCGGTCCGGACAGTCCGCGGTGGTGGTGCGGACGGTCCGCGCGTGCGTAGAGTCAGTTAGGGTTCCTAGTTTCTCGCGAGATTTGTTACCTAAAACCGCGGGATTAACTCGGGAAACAGTTGGAAACGGATCCATACCTCCCCTTTATATAGATGAAGGGCTACGGCCGATTGAAACCCCCAACAATCGATCAAATCCAGTCTATTACTCGTTTTTACCTTATGCATTAGAAGTAGTTCTAGTCTAGTTCTAGTTTAGACCTAGTTTAGTATTCCAATCCCCAAATTCTCCGCCTCTCCTCGACTCTACGTCAATTAGAGGAGTCTAGGTCGGTCTACCTGAGCCTAGACAACCCCTAGGATCTCTCCTCCCTGACGGGGTCCCTCCCGGGAGCGAGATCCAGGCGCCGCCGGCGACCTTCGCCGCCCCCTGTGCTCACGTGGACCGTCCGGCCCTAGGGCGCGGACCGTCCGGCCGTCAGGCAGGGAACTCTAGCCCTGCGCTAGGTCGCGGACCGTCCGGCCCCTAGCCGCGGATCGTCCGTGCCTATGCAGAGAGCACCGCCGCCGGTTCTTGTTGAGTGTTTGGCGCCCGAAAAAGGTGTCAACATACTTTTTGGTGACTCCGCTGGGGACTAGGTGTCTAGACCTGCTAAAAATCGGCCCATAGATGGCCGGTTCTAAGGATCACACCAAGATCTCCACCATCAACATCATCAAGCCGACCATGGAGGCGCTCCCGGCTGATGACCAAAGACCCTTTGAAGACCTCGTAATGCGCGATGAGAAGGAGGTGATGCGGCAATGGAACGAACAACGCGATAAGGAAGAGGCGGACTGCTGCATAAACTCTCCGAACGACGCAAGGAGGCGGCAGAAAAGTACTTGTCACACTTCACGGTGGATCGCCACCAGAAGATCATCCGTCAAGGGGAGATCGATATGGAATCTCTCCTACCTCCACTTCAGGGTCCCGCTGTAAGTACTCCAGATCTATCTCTTGCGACTTTCATGGATCAACGAGGAGATCAGTTAAAGCAATATGTAGATGAATCTATTAAAATGCATTTACGTGCATACGAGAAATCAGCTGCTCCTAACTGAAAGTGCCCTTTGGCCCGGGAACAGGATCTGGATGTCGCCTAGAGGGGGGGTGAATAGGCGAATAAAAATTATCACTTTAAAACTTAAATCTTACTCTACTCGAAGACAGGATCGCAGTGGAGTGAAGAACCCTTCGAGTAGGTTGCAGCGGAATTGAAGTTCCTATCTTAAGAATATCCTGCACTTCAAATAAAGCTAGTACCACAAGTAAGCAGTGAAGTGCATAAGTAAGAACTGAATAAGACAGAGAATCAGCACATAACACAGAGCAAAGCACGTGGACACAGGAATTTATCCCGAGGTTCGGCCAAGCCTGAAATGCTTGCCTAGTACTCGTTGGAGTTAGCCACACCTGGGCTTGGAGTCTATTTCAACTCCTTCCTCCGTTTGCTCAGATCTGTCAGTCAAACAGATAGAGCCTTCCACTATGATGAGGTAGTTACAATAGAGCCGCGGCTGTTTACAATCTTCTTGACAGCACTCCGGCAGAGTAACAGTATGCTCAAGACCTTGCTCTAGCTCTTAGCAGCACTTCTCCACTCTCTAAAGGCTTATAGTTTTGCCTTCTACACAAACTAGAGAGATACACACAAGAGGGAGAGTGAGAATTGATCAGAGTGATGTCTACACTTGTTAGCTGCACTAGTACATCTAATGGAGGTGCCTAGGAGTCCCTTTTATAGACCCAAGGGGCCTAGGAGCCGTTGAGAGCAATCCAGGAAGGCAGATCTTGCCTTTTGTCGGGTGGCGCACCGGACAGTCCGGTGCACCACCGGACACTGTCCGGTGCCTGATTTCCTTCCAAAAATGGCGCAGTTGACCGTTGCAGTCTTGGAGCCGTTGGCGCACCAGACACTGTCCGGTGCACACCGGATAGTTCGGTGCCTTCATCTGACCGTTGGCTCGGCCACGCGTCACGCGCGGATTGCGCGGCCGACCGTTGGCCCAGCCGACCGTTCACTCACCGGACAGTCCGGTGCACCACCGGACAGTCCGGTGAATTATAGCCGTACGTCGCCAGACTTCTCCCGAGAGCGGCGACTTCGCCGCAGCTGACTCACCGGACACTGTCCGGTGCACCACCGGACAGTCCGGTGATTTATAGTCGTACGCCGCCGACTTCTCCCGAGAGCGGCCTGTTCACCAGAGTTCAGCCTGGCGCACCGGACACTGTCCGGTGCACCACCGGACAGTCCGGTGTGCCAGACTGAGCTGAGTCTTGGCTGTACACAGCCAAGTCTTTTGCATCTCTTTTCTATTCTTCTTCCTTCTATTTCTAACACTTAGACAAATATATTAGTACACAAAAACCAATGTACTAAGTCTAGAAACATACTTTCTCTTTGATTTTTACATCTATAGCATTTAACATGCTTGAGCTTTGATGTTGGACTCATAAATCATCAAGTCAGCTTGACTTGATCTAGATTGACATTTCTTAGCTCCATCATCCTGCAAAGGACACATAGAATATCTCCAAACATAGGAACAACCCAAACTAAAGGTCAGAGTGCACTTAGCTCTTTTGGGCTGCTTCCAGTTCTGTTTTTGACATTTGTTCTCGTTCTAGTGACCTTGATCTCCTTCTTAGAGCTTAGTCTTGAGCCTTATGACTTACACCACATAACTATAGACATTTCCTTATTGGTTGTAAGTCACGTCCTTATGTAGTGATCCTTGATGTGCCATAGCTGTTCTCAACTCGATCACCCTTGACTTTGCAAGCCTTCTTCTTCACCCTTGGCTTTGGGTTCCTCAGCCTCTTTGACCTTCTCCCGTGCACTTGGTACCTCGAAGCTCTTCTTGCCTCCGTCCTTGGCCTGATCAGTTGTCTCCGAGCTACGCACTTGAGTCTCACTTTATGCAATGTCCATCTTAGTTGTGATGTCCATTATCTATCCATCATCTAGTCCTTGGACCATCACACTTGTTCGCTTGTGTTGAACCCTGTTAGCTTTACATTAAGCACCTGTTCAACACTTATACACTTGTTAGTCCTTTAATTGAGTTGTCATCCAAACATCAAAACCCACAAGAGAGCTTTCAATCTCCCCCTTTTTGGTGATTGATGACAACACAATTAAAGCTTACATATGAGTGAAATTTAAAGCACAAATTGTGAGTTCTAAGATTATAGAATGCTCCCCCTAAATAGTGCTTACTTCAAAAACATAATTTTGGCCTCATATGCCAATTTGCACATACTTAGGCAATTCGAAACATTTCTACACCTTAGCACTTTTTGGGATGCATTGTCAAGGATCAAACCATGATGCGTATAACACACAAATGCACAGAATCAGAGTTAAACACCATTCAATTGAGTGGATATATCACAGGAATATCAACCTACCACTATTCACCATTAAGATACCAATTTGAACTAAGATACCAATTTAAAACAATCTTTACTAAGATACCAATTTAAAACAATCTAAAAGCACCATTAACCGTTAACCACATGCACCATTATCCACATGACTATCTATTTCAGAATGAACACAATAGATGCCAATCAATTCATAGCAACAGAAGCACTAGTCCAAATGATGCAACACATATAATACTGCAATAGGCATATGATAGGCATATGATAAGAATTATCATATCAATAACACAATAACACAATAGCAAAGCTCAAACTAACACATCACCCCTTAGGATAAGCTTTCCTCTCAGGTTGAGATAAGCTTTAATGCACAAATTCTCCCCCTTTGACATCAAACACCAAAACCATATTCAAGCAAGAACACAGAATGATGTCAAGGGACAGCAGGGTGTTAAGGAGGAAAAACACACTATCAAAACTCCCCCTTATTCATTAAACATATGCACCAGAGATATTAGGATATATTTATGCAAAATATCAATACTTTCCTTTTATACCTTTACCATGTTGTGATGTACTTCCCATCTTGAAAGTATTAATCTCTCGGGAGTTTCTCCACACTTGTGCCTGATCCTTTATCCTAACGTTTTCTTGTTGCTAAGATACCAAGCTTAGAGCAAGTTATAGTATTGGCACAAGATGAAGCTACTATTCTAGTGATTATCAAAATATGTCAATTGAAGCAAACTATCACAGCTACCAATTGAAAGGTCATTTATTATCATAGCACCATGATATTTAAGGATAAGCATCTAGTATCACCAAATATTATAGAGCATGAGCAATCTAAAAATATGTAATTACTCACAACTTAAGATACCAATTACTTGACTTATAGAGGTACCCAAGTCCTGATTGCTCCATTTCTTGCTCATCTTCTCTTTTCCACCTTGAGACTATACAAGATCACTCAGGAAACAATTAGTCTCAAAAGACACAAGTTATGTGTGCTCCCCCTAAACTTGTGCATCAAGTATTTTAATAACTTGCACTTTGCACATTCTAGCTTTCCCAGAACTAGAGGGGACCACAACATCTCTTGGTCAAGGCATATTCATCACAAAGATATACCAATTGAATACCAAATGAAAGGTTGACTTAATATACTAATGCATGCCTCAAGGAGTATGACATTTTACAAACAACCTAGGCATGCTTCATACATGATAATCATTTCACCATATATACCAATTGAAAACCAACACGATCATGCATATAAAGCACAATGTCTAATCACATCAGGATTAAGAACAATTTTCTTAGGTACACCAAGAGAAACAACATTTTAAGGCATAAGTCACCTAAGCCAAGATACTACCAATGAAATGAAAGAACATAGCTATCATCACAATCAATGGAACTTCAAGATATTTAATGAAATTGCATAGTTCCATTTTCCATACCTTTGCCTTTTACCCGTATGGTCATGAGAGCACCAGTTATTACCACAAGTTCCCTGCACATCTTATGGAGAGCCAGTTGCAGAATTTCATCAAGGTCCTTTGCTTGATTCACCAATAGGGATTAAGAACCTCTACCACTTATTTCACTCGAGATGAATATGGGATTAATATTGCACAATAATCCAACCTTGGGTTAATAAATAGACAACAAGGATTAACGGCTTAAGCATAGAATTTGACTTAACCTTCTTAAGCTCTCCCACGGTCTCCATTCCGTCTCGAGGCACCTGCATGGTCTAGTTGACACAGTTTGGTACCCACCTCGGGATGGGTCCATGACGTTCAACTAAAAGTGCCTTTGGTACCCAAATAGTCTTTGTGCTAGTTCTAGGTGATCTCATTATAGATCTAGCACAAGTGTATGATTTGGGTCTCCTAAGCGAATGAGATTGAGACAAATTCACTTGCTTAGGTACCTTACCTTTATTACATACCTTGGATAGATGACCCTGCTCACCACACTTGTAGTAGAAACGTCGCTCAACCTGACATGACGCTTGCTGTTTGTCATTTTCCTTGGTGAGAGTCATCTTGGAGAATGCACATGCTTGGTTCATCAATAGCGGACAAGAAGTGATCGTATGGTTCTTGTCATTGCATCCGAAGCATCTCCTTATCCCTTCTCCCTTGTCGTTGTATGGACACGACGCAATGAGGTGTCCTGCCTTATTGCACTTAAAGCACCCCCTTTTCCCTTTTCTCTTTTTGTTCTTGGATGACATAGAGAAATGGTCAGTGCAAACAACATGATTAATTGAATCTTTACCTTTTTCCAAGCTCATGTTGATTTTTTCATCTTTAGGAACATCCTTCTTATGGAGCTTAACACTTGCTGCAGTTTCTCCCTTCTCAAGCTTCTTCACCACGCGCCCGTGGATATCTTGAGAAGGTTGAGCAATGCGTCTTCTCCTTAGTTGTCTTTGCTTCTTGTTCCCACACAATTTCTTTTGTGACCCTGCAGCTTGATGCTTATTCAAACATTGGCTTTCTTTTGAACAACAGGGGTTAGCACATGGTGATAAATTTTCTAAATGTGCACATGTACAAGAATGAGGTTCACATGAGTTAAAACTAGTAATTACTACTTCATGAGCAATATCAAGCATGATATGGTCATCAACTAGTTTATTATGAGAATATGACAACATATCATACTCTTCACCTAGAGCAAGCTTTTCTAAATTTAGAATTTCTACTTGCCTCTTAAGCATGGCATTTTCCATTTTAAGTTGAGCAACACTAGATAATGCATCATGATTATTTCTTTGCTCAATTAAAATAGATTCATACCGTTGGACCAAATTCCCATGAGAGTACTTTAGCTTCTCATGTTCTTTGGTCATCTTCTCCAGGCTGTTGTTGGTTTTGATGAGAGACTCCTCTAGCCTGAGAAGCATCTCGCCTTGTTCCTTGTTCCTTCTCAACAGCTTAACCAAGAGTGCTTTGTCCTCTTTGTTGAGATGGATGTAGAAATGGCGAATCTCCTCTTCTTCCACATCATCGGTCTCATTTTCCCTGTCATTATTATTAGTGGAAGAAAAACAGGAAAATGTACCTTGTGATGATGTAGACTCCTCATCCTCATATTCTTCCTCATCATCGCTTTTGTCTCCACCATCATTGTTAGCAATAAGACATTTATTACTAGTGGAAGACAAACCTGTTGATGAGGTGGATTCATCGTTTGGTTGCCATCGTTCTTGTTCTTCTTCCTTGGACAAGTTAGTATCACCAGCAATAAAGGGAGCAGAGGAAGTGCATATGGACTTAAAAAATTTCAACTTAAGTTTAGTCCATAGATCATGAGCATCAACAAATAAGTCACTATCACTACTCATGATAGCAAAATAGGCACCTCTAGAAAGAGAATCAACTAAGATGTTGCAAGCATGGTGATTTAGAGATAGACATCTTAGTTCATCATTAGAAGGATTTTTACTAACATTAGAGGGAAAAATACTTCTACTAAAGACCTGTCTCAAATCAGGATCAACACTCATGAAAGCATTATAAATAGAGACAGACCAAGACTTGTAATTAGAGCCATCGCCTAAAAGAAGTTCTACAGTTACCTCTTGTGACGACATCGTCATCTCCGGACGGCTAAGCCCACACTGGAGAGGCCTCGCTCCGATACCAATTGAAAGTTCCCTTTGGCCCGGGAACAGGATCTGGATGTCGCCTAGAGGGGGGGTGAATAGGCGAATAAAAATTATCACTTTAAAACTTAAATCTTACTCTACTCGAAGACAGGATCGCAGTGGAGTGAAGAGCCCTTCGAGTAGGTTGCAGCGGAATTGAAGTTCCTGTCTTAAGAATATCCTGCACTTCAAATAAAGCTAGTACCACAAGTAAGCAGTGAAGTGCAGAAGTAAGAACTGAATAAGACAGAGAATCAGCACATAACACAGAGCAGAGCACGTGGACACAGGAATTTATCCCGAGGTTTGGCCATGCCTGAAATGCTTGCCTAGTCCTCGTTGGAGTTAGCCACACCTGGGCTTGGAGTCTATTTCAACTCCTTCCTCAGTTTGCTCAGATCTGTCAGTCAAACAGATAGAGCCTTCCACTATGATGAGGTAGTTACAACAGAGCCGTGGCTGTTTACAATCTTCTTGACAGCACTCCGGCAGAGTAACAGTATGCTCAAGACCTTGCTCTAGCTCTTAGCAGCACTTCTCCACTCTCTAAAGGCTTATAGTTTTGCCTTCTACACAAACTAGAGAGATACACACAAGAGGGAGAGTGAGAATTGATCAGAGTGATGTCTACACTTGTTAGCTGCACTTGTACATCTAATGGAGGCGCCTAGGAGTCCCTTTTATAGACCCAAGGGGCCTAGGAGCCGTTGAGAGCAATCCAGGAAGGCAGATCTTGCCTTCTGTCGGGTGGCACACCGGACAGTCCGGTGCACCACCGGACACTGTTCGGTGCCTGATTTCCTTCCAAAAATGGCGCAGTTGACCGTTGCAGTCTTGGAGCCGTTGGCGTACCGGACACTGTCCGGTGCACACCGGACAGTCCGGTGCCTTCATCTGACCGTTGGCTCGGCCACGCGTCACGCGCGGATTGCGCGGCCGACCGTTGGCCCAGCCGACCATTGGCTCACCGGACAGTCTGGTGAATTATAGCCGTACGTCGCCAGACTTCTCCTGAGAGCGGCGACTTCGCCGCAGCTGACTCACCAGACACTGTCCGGTGCACCACCGGACAGTCCGGTGATTTATAGCCGTACGCCGCCGACTTCTCCCGAGAGCGGCCTGTTCACCAGAGTTCAGCCTGGCGCACCGGACACTGTCCGGTGCACCACCGGACAATCCGGTGTGCCAGACTGAGCTGAGTCTTCGCTGTACACAGCCAAGTCTTTTGCATCTCTTTTCTATTCTTCTTCCTTCTGTTTCTAACACTTAGACAAATATATTAGTACACAAAAACCAATGTACTAAGTCTAGAAACATACTTTCTCTTTGATTTTTACATCTATAGCATTTAACATGCTTGAGCTTTGATGTTGGACTCATAAATCATCAAGTCAGCTTGACTTGATCTAGATTGACATTTCTTAGCTCCATCATCCTGCAAAGGACACATAGAATATCTCCAAACATAGGAACAACCCAAACTAAAGGTCAGAGTGCACTTAGCTCTTTTGGGCTGCTTCCAGTTCTGTTTTTGACATTTGTTCTCGTTCTAGTGACCTTGATCTCCTTCTTAGAGCTTGGTCTTGAGCCTTATGACTTACACCACATAACTATAGACATTTCCTTATTGGTTGTAAGTCACGTCCTTATGTAGTGATCCTTGATGTGCCGTAGCTGTTCTCAACTCGATCACCCTTGACTTTGCAAGCCTTCTTCTTCACCCTTGGCTTTGGGTTCCTCAGCCTCTTTGACCTTCTCCCGTGCACTTGGTACCTCAAAGCTCTTCTTGCCTCTGTCCTTGGCTTGATCAGTTGTCTCCGAGCTACGCACCTGAGTCTCACTTTATGCAATGTCCATCTTACTTGTGATGTCCATTATCTATCCATCATCTAGTCCTTGGACCATCACACTTGTTCGCTTGTGTTGAACCCTGTTAGCTTTACATTAAGCACCTGTTCAACACTTAGACACTTGTTAGTCCTTTAATTGAGTTGTCATCCAAACACCAAAACCCACAAGAGATCTTTCACTAACTTTCCATCGCGAGAGTCTAATACGGGGCCACCCGCGTCAAACACATCGGCTATAAATGAGCCACCCTTGACCCAGCCATCATATGGTATGCCGATGCACGCTTTCATGTCACCATCACAGCCGCAACCACTAGGCACGCGGCAGGTACTGGACGCGACCAGACCGTCCGAGCATCATCTCAGACAGTCCGGTTATACCGCGGACCGTCCGGCGTATTTCGCCGGACCGTCCGACCAGATGCAGGCCCGCACACAAAACACTCAGGTCGCACCTTACATGGCTGGACCACCAGGGTACAACCCCGAACAATTCGGCCCCATCATGGACCGTCCGGTGCATCACGCCAGACCGTCCGGATATGTTGCGGACTGTCCGAATATGGCATGAACCGGCCGACATATTACGCCGGACCATCCGACTCTACACGAGTCCACGCGCAGACTGCCCAAGTCGCGCCATATATGACCGATTCGTCCGGGTACAGCCTTGGACCATTCGACCCGATCACGGACCGTCCAGTTCTTTACGACAGACGGTCTGGGTACGAGACTACCCAGGTAGCACCATATACGATTGGACAATCCGGATATACCTTCAGACCATTTGGCCAGGTCACGGACCATCCGGCCTCTTATGCCGGACCATCCAGATATACGTACGCAGAGCCGAGAGCTGCGCAATACGCACAGTTTCCACATTCATCGCAACAACATTATGGTGCCCCACAAGCAACACATTATAATCGTACCATACCACCTCATGGACATAGGGCTGAATACTGTTCGGCCACAAGAGAGCCTGAGAGGTAAAGGGCAGGAGCTGGTGACATTAATAGGACACCTAACACACATATCAAACATCCCTGGGAGGAAAGCTGACAGAGTGATGTCAGGCAACCTGAGATTTCCACCCACAAACTCAATGGATGGTCGCCAGACATGGCGGAGAGGATTAGAGACGAGGTAGCTAGGATGTTCAGGGACAAACTCGGTGTTAGTGTGTCAGGTACAGGGCAATCGTATCGGAAGCCTTATAGCCACCGATTCGACACCGTGCCATATCCACAGGGAACTAGAATACCATACTTCTCTAAGTTTTCTGGTGAAGGTGGGAAAAGCACACACGAACATATAAGCCAATTCATAGCACACTTGGGAGAATTGGCTGATGGGGAAGCCTACCGCGTTCGTTTATTCTCGTTGTCCCTTACTGATACTGCATTCACATGGTACGCAGCCTTGCCACCAAACTCTATTAACTCTTGGGAAGAATTAGAGCAGAAATTTCATGAACACTTCTTCTCAGGAGAACATGAATTAGAATTGGCTGACTTAGCCTCAGTCCGATAGGGGCCTGAAGAATCGGTTAATGACTATATCCGGAGATTTCGGGACACTAGAAACCGATGCTTTCAGATCCATGTCGCAGAAAAACAACTAACAGGGCTGGCTTTCAATGGGTTGCGACCCTACTTAAAAGAAAAATTAGATGGCACCCAATTCTTTTCGCTAGTGCACTTGCACCAGTGGGCTATGACCTGTGAAAGCCGAAGCAAGGAAACATCAAAATCGGCTAGCCATAAGATGCATCTAGTGGGATACGATAATTCGGACGATGAATCCACGGATGTATACACCGCCGAACTGGTTTGGCCAGGACAGGCTAAACCTTCAGCGTGTTCTGCTTTACAGTCGATTCGAAAGAATCGACAAGAAGAAGTTAAGTTTACTTTTAATGTTGCCATATGCGATAAAATATTTGACGAGTTACTGAAAAACGGCAACATTAAATTAACTCATACTATTCCTCCTCCTGATGAATTAAAGAGGCGTGCTTATTGTAAGTGGCATAATTCTTTTTCTCATGCCACCAATGATTGTAATGTTTTTCGTCGACAGATACAATCAGCCATAAATGAGGGTCGATTGGCTTTTTAGGAGATGCAAGTAGACACACAACCTTTTCCTGTTAATACAATAGAACTCACATGCAAAAAGGTCTTGGTTTGGCCCGAAATGGCCGATAAAAGCAAAGGCAAGGGCATCATCATTGGCGATCCTCGCATGTCAGATATATCACAAAAGGAGATTGCTCGAAAGGCTTCGGACGAGAAGGCTAAAAAGTCCGAAGACACCGGGGGCAGGCACAGTTAATGAACCAAACACATCAGCCTAGCCCGAGCATCGCAAATGGTCCGGCACCTACGTGCAGACGATCCGGTGCTCAGACAAACGGTCTGGCTAACTCAGCCGGACAGTCCACCTATGGCCAAAGGCGTCAACCTCTACATGAAGCAAGGAAAAAGACGCAAGGTCAAAGCACATATAGTTGGCTGACCAAAGCCGACCCTACTTTTGATCATTTGCTCTCCAAAAATGCTAGCAAAAAGACTGTTCCACGTGATCGGTCAACAAAGAAACCCCGGTCACCTACTAAAACAAAATGGCCGAACAAAATAGCCCAAAAGGCGACGCAACAAGCATCGTCTGTTCATCCTATGAGACCCGAGTACTTTCCACCCGTTTATTCATCATCGGTATATTGTCCTACTCAAATGTGGAATGGCCCGATGATGAATCCATGGTACATGTATGGTCCCTTTGTCTATCTAGGCTGGGGGGCACCTCCATTCTATTCATTTTGATCCAGTGATCAAATGGTCATGGCCGAGAAAGATACAATCCAAAACGGCCTTTATACATTGGTGCTTTATTGAATGATCTCTATTTCGAAAAGCCGATGACTTACATCAGGTTTAGTTCATATGCTTTTGGGTTGTCAACCTTCACCAAAAGGCAGGGGGCATATGTTGGGCACCAAAAATACCTAGTGGACGATCCGGCCCTGAGGCCGGACGGTCCGCGATCCGGACAGTCCGCGGTGGTGGCGCGGACGGTCCGCGCGTGCGCAGAGTCAGTTAGGGTTCCTAGTTTCTCGCGGGATTTGTTACCTAAAACCGTAGGATTAACTCGGGAAACAGTTGGAAACGGATCCAGACCTCCCCCTTTATATAGATGAAGGGCTACGACCGATTAAAACCCCCAACAATCGATCAAATCCAGTCTATTACTCGTTTTTACCTTATGCATTAGGAGTAGTTCTAGTCTAGTTCTAGTTTAGCCCTAGTTTAGTATTCCAATCCCCAAATTCTCCGCCTCTCCTCGACTCTACGTCGATTAGAGGAGTCTAGGTCGGTCTACCCGAGCCTAGACAATCCCTAGGATCTCTCCTCCCCGACGGGGTCCCTCCCGGGAGCGAGATCCAGGCGCCGCCGGCGACCTTCGCCGCCCCCTGCGCACGCGCGGACCGTCCGGCCCTAGGGTGCGAACTGTCCGGCCGTCAGGCAGGGAACTCTAGCCCTGCGCCAGGTCGCAGACCGTCGGGCCCCTGGCCGCGGACCGTCCGTGCCTGTGCAGAGAGCACCGCCGCCGGTTCTTGTTGAGTGTTTGGCGTCCGAAAAGGTGTCAACACATACCTCACACTCAATCCATGTATCTCTCAAAACTAGTTATTTTTAATTCCATGTATTCTAATATAAACTTGTGTAATATCTTCATGGATTTGTTCCATACTTAATAAGCTATGGATAAAATCCATGTCTTCCATAGTACAAAAAATTCTCAAACCCTTGAGTTATAATCCATGATGGATTTAATCGAATAAAAAATTTAAGTAGTCTTAGATTATTTTGAGACATGGATTGTGACATGAATTTAAATCCAATACATGTTAATAAGAGCTGGATTGGTAAACGAACAAGCCCTAGAGATAAAGGATTTGATCTTTGTTGGTATTTTTTTCTTTCCACATGTGTTTAAAATGTAAATTAAAGTCTGTTTGGATTCACCTTGACTCCTATATGTAAACAACCTTTTACCATTGACATTTGGGACATCTTCATGTCTAGTTTAATCGGAGCTCGTGTCACAAAATTAAAGGCAGTTGCCACCACCTTGTTCGTCATTCTACTTCTTTTCTCTCTCCCCTCATGCCTCCACCTTCGCGCCACCCCATTCTCGACAGAGGGCATAGGAGCAGGCGCCTCCTCCCCATATTCGTCTGACACCAGCCCCAACACCGACTCGCGTAGTGGCTATTGCACGTCCACGAGGACGTTTCACATCATGCGCGCATCATCGTTTTCACCATTGTCGGACGTCCAGTTCGTCTTCCCGGCCTTTGCGTTGTTCTTCCTCCCCAACCTGCTGCCCCCGCCCACGGTCGTATCCGCGAGCCGACCGACGCTCGTCGACGCGGGTACAAGGCTAGTCGGTCATGCTCCTGGCCTTTCTCCGTGCGTGCCATCGAGGAGGACATGGTGGCACCTACCACGCTTAGGTTATCTTGGCGATGAGGAGTCCAGGCCTTAGATATTAGACAACCAAGGCCCGTAGCATGACAGCAGTCGGCATATGCTTCGGAGTTGGTGGTGGTGTTGTGTCGCTTCGGCGGGTCCAGGGCTGGCAAGACACTCACATTCTCTCTCCCTTCTCGGACTAACGAGTGTGGGTGCCTCTCAGTTTGGAGCTGCTCCGGGTGGGCTTCTTTCTCCGCTTACATGCTCTCTCTCTCCCTATATATCTAGCGGTATACTACCTATATCGTCTCCAGATGTCCAGGTCTTCATCGTGTCCTTCTCCGGCAACGAACAGGTATGTACATCTCTTCCCTTCTCCTCCTGCTCTACGAAACCTTGGAAGTGGGGGAGGAGAGGGATGTGGTCTCTGATTTGCTGCCTACGGTACTCGTGCGTTCATAAACATATTATGTGAAAAGCGGAAGCAATCAATAAAAAATCTTGAGATCTTTTTTATGGATAATTTACGTGGGTATTTTTGTGAGTCGACACAATGCACGAGTAACCGACTAGTATTAATTGATTTGGTAGTTGTGTCTGCTCTCGTGATTGCGTGGTCCACTCGATGTCTTCAATTTCAACGAGATAACAACCATTTTTTTTCAAGTGCCAATACAAACATAAAGATTTACATATACTCATTCACAAGAATAACATTCAGACCCCAATCTAATTCCTATTTTCATAAGCCATATAAGGTCTTGTTCGGTTATCCCACCATAAATTTAATCCGGGTCTAGATTAGTTGAATCCATACCTCATGTCCAATCCATGTATCTCTCAAAACTAGTTATTTTTTGATCCATGGATTCTAATATAAACTTGTGTAATATGTTATGGATTTGTTCCATACCTAATGAGCTATGGATAAAATCCATGCCTTCCATAGTTTAAAAAATTTCTAAACGCTTGGGTTATAATCCATGACGGGTTTAACCGAATAATTTTTTTTCAGTAGGCTTGAATTATTTTAAGACATGGATCGTGACATGAATTTAAATCCAATCCATGCTAATTTAGAGCTCGATTGGTGTAAACGAACAAGGCCCGATAAATGATTTGATATTTGTTGGTATATTTTTTTCTTTCCACATGTGTTTAAAATGTAAATTAAAGTCTGTTTGGATTCACCTTGACTCCTATATGTAAACAGCCTTTTACCATTGAAATTTGGGACATCTTCATGTCTAGTTTAATCGGAGCTTGTGTCAAGCAGATGAATTTTAAACCGTTATTAGATCAGAGGAGCCACCGTGGACCATGGGTGCTACCCACCCGACCGAGTACCCGACCCAGAAAAAAAATCACATCCCACATTTCTTTTCTTTATCTTTAAAGCCGGTACAAAACGAGCTCTCTGGATGTATCCACGTCGCCCATAATATTTTCACACGTTGGATTTCTGATCAACGGTAAGGGCATCGTTTTCCCTACTGCAACTTCGTTCTCCACGCCTCTGGAACTTTCTTGACCAAGTATTCCCTCTCTCGTCAACTGCGCTCACCCCCGCGCTACAGAACCTGGTGGCCGTCGCCTGTTCCGTCAGCTCTTCCTCCCCCAAGCTACAGATCTTCCTCCAAGCGCCCTGCGCGACCCCGAGCTTATCTTTAAAGCCGGTACAAAACGGGCTCTCTGGATGTATCCACGTCGCCCATAATATTTTCACACGTTGGATTTCTGATCAAAGGTAAGGGCATCATTTTCCCTACTGCAACTTCGTTCTCCACGCCTCTGGAACTTTCTTGACCAAGTATTCCCTCTCTCGTCAACTGCGCTCACCCCCGCGCTACAGAACCTGGTGGCCGTCGCCTGTTTCGTCAGCTCTTCCTCCCCCAAGCTACAGATCTTCCTCCTAGCGCCCTGCGCGACCCCGAGCTACAGGTCCTTCTCCACATTCCCTCCACCGTCTATTCCTCCTCGTTATCGCGTATGCTCCACATTCCGCTGATCCGGTTTAGTGCCATCATTTGGTTCACGAGTTTCGTCGCATTTCTCGTTTTAGGGTTCTCGTCCTTTGTGAGTGACATCCATTTTTCTCTTACTTTTCAGACCGGTGGCTGCTTTGTTTATTGTTTCCTCGCGTTCATTGTCTTAGGGTTCATGCTTTTCGTTACTCATTAGTCACATGCTTTGGGAAAAAATTCCTCCTTTCATTTTTTGACCGGTTGCTGCGTATTGAAGGGGATTAGCATTTGTCTTTCCATGTGGATTAACGTTGTCTTTTAGACCTTTGTACCAACGACTTTTTTCTTTTGATTTCAGATTCCAATCCTTTTTTCTTGGGATTTAGTGACCTCTATTTGCATATGGGCCGACAGGTTCTCGATACTAAGCATAATAGCTAATTGCCAATACATTTTATTGCTCTAATGTTTGTCCTGTTTAGTTAACTGCAATCAATTGAAAACAAATGTTTTTCCTCGCCTCTCAGCATTATGTTTTCATTAAAATAATATGATTGTTATCATTATGTTTTCTAGATAGGATTAACATTGTACTTGCCAATTGTTTGTATCAGGAATCTTGTCCTTTCTTGGTGATACCGGTACGCGCAAGAATTATCATCTACCCACCATCTATCCAAGGAGGTAATTGTATTTTTTCCTTCCCTACAAATTTGCGTACAAATCAATTTGTTACATATGAGAATGATGGTTCTTCTGCAATGTTCTATATATCTTCCCTACTAATTCAATTGCCTACAATAGTGCAAATGGATTTTCTATCTTGTTTGATATGTCTTTCCCTACTAATTCAACTGCCTACAAACTATGGCTTAGCTCACAGAGACCATCTTTCATGTGTTTATTGAACATTCTACTTGCTCCCTTGACCTCTTTTTGTCATACCATAGGGTGGTTTTTGTACTGATCCTCTTGGACCTTAAATTCCTCTCTTTTTATTACAAAGATGCACAGCTCTCCTGCGTTTGTTCGAGAGACAAAAAATGGTTCATGACGGCTTCTCTGCATCTTATTTGCCTTCCTTGCTAATACAACTGCCTATAAATTTGCATAGAAATTAATTTGTTGTGTTCTGGGGAGCACCAAACCACATAAGCTAAGGCTTAGCTCACAGAGATCTTCAGTCATGTGTTTATTGAACCTTCTACTTACTCACTTCACTTCTTTTTGCCATACTGACCTATTGTGTCTTATAAAAATAAGTTTACAGCCTACCAAAAATATGTTCATATATTGTATATGCATAATGCAGTATTTTCATCTGTGAATTGGAGGACAGAATTGAAAAGTAATTTAGTGTCTGCCATTTATATATATCCTACAATAGACTGCTTTATGCAACCATTGTAACCATAAAGCAGTATTCTTTTTCTTTCATTTCTCTGAATACTGTCATTAATTCCTAGAGACTATTTCTTTAAAAAGTAATAATCAGATACTTCTAGTTGATTTGAGAGGGACTGTATCAGTTCTCTTTTTTTTGTCCTTTCTATTTCCCATATCATTTTTCCTAAAGCGGGTTACAAGATGATACATGCTATCCTCTTTTTCCTAAAGCGGGTTACAAGACATCCTATTGTCTTTATTTTTTTAAAAAATAAAAATATTGTTCATACTGATCACGATTGTGACATCACTTGAAGGATGCAAAACAATGACCTCCAGCTAATACAACCCACAACAGCCGAAGAAGAAATTCTGCTTTCTCAACCACCAAATTTCTATTTCTTTGAAGCCGGTTCAAAACGGAAGCTATGACGCTATCCACGTCGTCAATTTTTTTGTGCTCCACCCGATTGTGAATCTACGGCTAAAGTCAGCCTCCAGCCACAGCTTGCGAACGATGCTGAGCCTTCTAGAATCTGGAGTGGCTTGCGAACGACGCGGATCTTCTAGAATCTGGAGGATGACACATAGGTGAGGAAAAAAGGACATGTCTCGCGTTGGCCAGCCACAGGGACGTCCCTCCCGTCCTCCCCCCACCCGCCACCGCCCAAAGGGCGCAGTGATCCATCCATCCTATCCCCCGTGCCAAACCCTAGCCAGCTATGGAGCATCCCGCCGCCGCCTCCTCGCCTCATTCGACACCATAGCACCTCTTCCTGTTCGCACCCCCTTCTCCCTCCATCTCCCTGGCCAAGCGCTCAACCTGGTCACAGCTTCTCCACGCTCGCTCGGGGTTGCTTTGTCCCCGTGTGCACAGCCGCGGCCTGCTCGGTCATGGGATTCTCCTTCCCTTTCCGGCGCGCCCGCGCGGATGGATGACGAAGCTCATCCCCACGAACTACCTGCTCCGAAGCAGCCGACGCTGGAGGCTGACCGTCCCGTCCACCGCCGGTGCATCCACATTTTCCTTGTCGCTCCCTCGCTCCCTCAGCATGATGCGCCTCTCGAAGCTCCCACCCCAAGCGCAGCGGCTCCACGGCGGCGGCGGCGGATGTCGTCACATTCCGTGTCATGTACATCATCGACTGTGTCGTGCTAGGCGTCGCACTCTCCCGCTTCTTTGTATACTACGATTTTCACCTCTGAGCGTGGTCTGCGAGCACTTGGTGTGGCTTACCAGGTTTGGGATCCTTTAACGTGCAATATTGGTGTGTTGTACTTGACTGACAAAATTCATGTACAGGAAGTGCCAGATGGTACAAAAGAGAGTCACGAAGGACCATGATAGCTCATTAGCCTCCTGCCACTTTGTGCCCCCATGCCATGATAATGCAGGGCCACTTAATCTTGATGTCAATGACAAGATGATTACATGTTTGCCATATTTATTCCTGTGTACCTTGAGTTGATTGCTCTAAATCTGGAGTTTCATCCCATTCCTGCTAGCTTGTCGATAGTAATATGTTTGTAGATATGGCTACTGCAACTGAACTATTGTGTTGTAATAACCGGCCTTTTTCCCGCCTCAGGTGATCAACTTGCTATTGGGAAGGAAACAACACATCGTTTGGGAATGAGTACTAAATGTACCCTTCCTCTTCCTTACTCTGAACAGAATAAGGATGAGTCACTTGCTTCCTTGCCAATTGATGAATTGATCGAGAAGGCTGATGGCTTATCTGGAGTCTTTCCAGGTACAACTATGCAGATTGCCTGTTTTTTATTACTCATGTTTGATAAGCTCTACAATTCTTCAACATCTATAGGCAGTATTTATGTCTAATTCATTTTTTTGTTAATGCTTGATAGAACACAGGTATGAGATCGTGAAACGCTTGCAAGAAAGAAAACATATATGTGGCATGACTTGGATGGTGTAAATGATGCCCCAAGTTTGAAGAAGGCTGATATTGGTATTGCAATAGCAGACTCTACTTACGCAACCCGTGGTGCTTCTGACATTATCCTAACCATGCCTTAGTGTAATTAATAGAGTTGTGTTGACGAGTTGAGCAATTTTCCAAAAGATGAAGAATTACACAGTAAGTCAATGCTACAGTTGCTTTTCAGTCTACAATGCGATTCTAGTAGGGGCAGAGGAGGGCAATATCCCCCCTAAGGCCATCTCGAGCAGACCGAGTAAATGGCTATTTAAAATAATATTTTCGCATGAGTGAAGTTTGAAATAAGGAGTGAGATAGAGTGTGATAGGGAGTCTGATGGAGATAGTCTAACCCTCCCCAAATTTATACGAGCTACTAGAATTTTTAGCTAATCACCATATAAATAATGTAAAATACCTTCTAACAGCCCTCACAATCTGATTTGTCCCCTCACTCTCAAATCCTGGCTTTGCCCCCTGAGTCTCCTAGCATTCCGTTTCTATGTCCAATATTTTCAAAGTTCTTTTTTGTTTGTAGATCTATGTTGTATCAATTACCATCCGTATTGTGGCATGTATGGAGTTCTGCTTATTTTTTAGAAAATAACGCTCGCTTGATTGAATAGATAAATAATACTCACTTCATTTTTTATATTTGTTGCGATTTAGTTCAAAAATGAACTGATCGGATGATAAGTATTCGAGAACGGAGATAATATATCTGACCCATACATACTTTGTTGTAACAGCTTGGTTTTATGCTTCTTGCTCTGATATGGAAGTTTGACTTCCCACCATTTATGGTCTAGATCATTGCCATCCTCAATGACGGTAAGCCTCCTTTTATTAGTTATAGTTCATGATGTGGGTAAAATATATAGTTGATCTTAATTTGTTCAGTTCATAATGCAAGCCGCATATTAGGTAACCTGAGAGCAACTCCAAGAGAAGTCGTATACCAACCCCAATAGAGTTTTTCGCGTCAAAACTTCACTTTTCTCGCCTCCAATGGTCTGCTAATCATTTCTGCATTTTTTCAGCTTCCTGTAAAGACGGTGATGCATTCCGCATATATGCGTGAGCCAAACTCTCCCCAATTCTTCCCGAGCGCGCGCAATCCAGTAGCTTCCGACGTCTTTTTTCCAGCCACGCACGTAGTTTTGTTCGAGGAAAGGAGGGCAAGAGCGGGAGAGACACCATCGTCGTTGGAGGAGCCAGCCGAGGCGTTGGAGTGTGAGATGATACATTCGGGATATGAACCAGTCGGGCGCGACAATCTGAACCTATCGAGCCAAGCACGTCGGGATAACAACGTCGGCTTGCAGTGTCCTTCAGCAATGACCATTCATCCTTTGACCTCCCGGCAAATGGTACAAATCTTGCATTCTCAAAATCGAGCTGTCAAATGCTTCTCTGAGATCCAATTATTGTATTTCTTATTCCCTGAATAGAGCAATATGCATCTAATCTGCAGTAGTGTATCCCTTCTTGCCTGATAGGTTCTATCCAATCTTGAAAATTGAATTTCTATGGTGCAGTCATAACTGAAGTGTCTGTGCGAGCATGATGAATTTTATTTAGGTGTGTTTTGGTCGGTAATACTTTGATGTGTCACAATCATTGACTTGGTGCTGATAGTGCATGTTCTGCACCTACTAGAATATGAGATGCATCCTTTACGGTAGTGTTAAGTACATGTGGGTTCTAGCTACTTTAGTAAGAGTAGGTCTTACTGGCAGCCTCACATTACTTAGATAATATTATTGGTGGCATTTTTATAACTTACTAACTCACTCACATTTTTTAGACATTATCAATGCCAATACAATGAAAAAGATATTTTATCTTAAGAGTTTACAAGTTGTGCATTTTGGATTGTTAGGCAGTTATGCATTTTATTTTTCTTAAACAATCTCAATTATTTTTCTTGGATAGATAGGCAGTCATGTTTCTTTTGTACCAGCCAAACAAGTGCTCTGTATTTCATTGTTTGACATATTATTGAACTGCTTTTGATAAGGCCAAAAAGCTTTAGAAATGTTCCTGCTTGTCATGGTAAAATTGGGCTGGACTGCTTTCCTGCTTGTACCTATTATTGAACTATTTTCCTAAACTATTACTGAACTGCTTTCCTGAACTATTACTGAACTATTTTCCTAGCAAGGCCAAAAACACTTAGAACTACTTTCCTACTTTTAATTTGCACCAACCAAAAGGATAGGTAACACATTTACTCAGTTTTCTCAATGCTATGTCACTATATGTTCTGTTTTTCACTGAAAGCTCTGTGCTTTGATTGCAGGTTCTGTTTTATCACCGAAGGTTCAGTCTTTCCTAAGTTCCTGATGCACCAAGGTCAGTTTTTAGAAAGGTGTCAATGTAGTTTTACACTCCTTAGTTTTCAGTCTTTCCTAATTTCCTAAGTCCGCTGAGGCGCTTTAAAGAGTTACATATTCTTATCAAATAGGTAAGTTTCTACGAATTATGTTTCTTTCTTTACATATTCGTTTATTTTTTTCTAAATTACATCTATTTCCTTTTTTGTTTATATAGTACATAGCTGACCAACCTTACAAAAGAGACTACTTACATAGACCGCATATTTGTACTTCATTGTCTAATGATTGATAATATTATTGAAATTTTACCTTTCATTTCACAGGCTTAAACAAGAACCAGTGCACATCAAAGATTCCACACGCCAAAAAGATGACCATAAATGATATATGCAAAAACATGAAACCAATAGAGATTTGGCCCTTGAATGCAGTGTCAGATCTTTTCTTGTTGGTCCTACCATTTTACAACTAAATACAATTCTCTCGCATGTACATAACCCTTCAGCCATGCTTCGGACCGCTAAAACCATTTGATGCACTGCAACTTATGTTAGTTTTGGATGATGACCCACTTAGATATGGCATGAAGATTCTACATATGCTATCGTTTGTAAATTAGATACAATAATGCATGCATATATATCTAGCCTTTAGATTTTGCTACCTTCTCACTAAAAGTACCTGATCATTGCAACTTATATTTATATATTTTGGATGACGAAAAACTTAGATATGATATCAAAGTTATATATCATCATATCTTGTGTTTGTTCCTGTAATATATATATATATGCATTTTTGATAGAATTGTAAAAAAACGCGCGCAGGGCGCGCGTCAAGACACTAGTAGTACATGAACGGGGGCCGAAAAAGTCCACGCGACGGAAAGCTCGCCATGTTCTGTGGAGGAAACGGGAGTACGGGACACAACACACAAGCAACATCGTTTCCAAACTAGTCTCACAAGCCACGCCACAAAATTTAGCACCGCCACACTGGCGCGCTGTAGCGAGCAACAGCTAGCATCTAATGTAACAACAGGTCACGTTCCCATGTCAGCGCAGCATTGACGCCGTGCACTATGGACTACTGGCAGTTGGCGGCCGGCTACGATCTCGATTCTGAATATGTGGACATACTTGTTCCTTGCGTGCCCGGTCGCGTATGTATGCTTTGTTCAGTTTCTCTTTGTCTAGAGAGAAAAAAACACTTATGCTTGACTAGTTGAGTGCAACGTGAGTTGCAACGACATACAAAATATTTAATAAAATTTTAGTGCACAACGATTATTGTTTAGATCATCTAAATAGTGTTTAGACATAATAAGATGGTTTAGACAACATGACAATATCATAATCTATACTTAAGTTCTCAATAAAGCAATAAGAGCAAAACAATTTTGGTGGTTATAAGAAGAAAATGCAAAGCTTTAGAAACATTACTATTAGTTCATAGGTAACACAAATTAAGATGGCATACAACAATGCGCATATGACACATAAATCAATAGTACAGCCAGATCTGAGAAAGAAAAGTACTATTGATTTGATTTTCTAGACAGATAACAATGTCAAATCATATTTCAGAAATATTATTTATTACAGAAAGTAACAATTATGTATACTATAGTGCTGGCGCATCTGAACTGGATGAGAACAAGCTGTGGCCAGCTACCAGTACCATTTTCCACTAAAATTCACTAATTATGCCTTCTAATTTCATCGTAGCAGTCAAGCTAGGATGAGCGCATGAGCGTCAATCGGGGCCATGGATGGTCTTTGGACGAGATTTACAGCTAGGTTGCACATATGTTCCAAGCGCTAGGACTGAAAGGATGCCACTTGCTATTTTGCTGAAAGAAAGAATATTCCAACAACTAAATTAAGAACCTTGCAGTCTAAACTCCCTTCTAAAGCACAAAATTAATTATAACCTATGCTTAATCTAGATGATTCTTCATTAAGTCAACAGGTAGCTGACCCAGGTCTAATGACTTGACTGCTACAAATCTTGAATCCAATCAACAAACAAATAAGTGCCACAAGTAAACTATCCCCGAGAAATTGGAGCTTGTGTGATGGCCGTTTCAACAATTGCACTACATAAATCCATATGAACAAAGAAGAAACATGAAACAAAATGAAGAAAAAGAGAGCTGAATCTACTGTTTGGCTGAAACAGAAGACCCCACATGAGAAATTGAAGAATAGAGGCATATGACTCGACTTTTTATTAGTATTTTAGCAACCTTAACGACTTTTAAGGGAAATATATCAGATAGGTAACAGAGGCATATGGTCACAGGCATTATAGATATCTCGTGAGTTCTACATGCACTTGTTCCTGATCAATTCACTGTATGTCGCTGACCACTTTTCTTGAATCAACTGAAGCTACAAATCTTGGATCGAATCAACAAATAAATAAGTGCTACAAGCAAGTTTAGCGGGGAATGCTTTTGTACTTGCTAATATAACAGTACTCCCTCCGTCCCAGTTTATAAGGCGTAACCACTTTTACCATTATTTTTACACTACTTTGCTATCAAGTCAGCTAGTGAAAAACACTTACTAATTATTCTTCACTCATGCCCATTGAACATAGATTATTTGTGAATTGCTAAACCTTTTATGCTCACTCCTTGGCTGGATTCAAAATGATGCTAGATGTTCTTTTTAAGGCAGAGTGGTGGCATATGCATAACTCGAGAAGAAGAGATGGCCCACCTTAGGCAATTCACGACCTATCTCAACAAGTAGATCTGAAGTAGAGTCACTATTCCTGAGGTATATTTGCAATATCTTCTGTATAAGATCACCTAGACAGACAACAGAACAGGGAACATATTAGTAGCTACAAGCTTATCACCTATCAGCTAGCACATTAAAAAGGTAGATGGAAGGAACTTAAGCTTACTTTACTCTGCCATCCTTTTCCAGCATCTTCGCTAGGGAAATCAGCACTGAGCAGCTTATGAGCTGAGTATCCAAGACGCTTTCGCAGAAACGGAATGATTGCTTTGGAGCATCCCATGTGTATATTTTTCCCATTTGGTTCCCCAGATTTGTCCAACAACACAACAATAGAATTTACAATTGATTGTATAGTAATTAACACATCAGAAGACAAAAGATATGAAAATGAGGACACTGCAAAAAAATAGTGCACTAAAATTAGGTGAAAAAGGTTGCATAATGTCCAAGCACTGTGTGCACAAATAGCTAGTTACCTGAATCCATAATATCCTCCAACATTTTACACGCTCCACAATATAGGTAATCAACATTGCAAGGAGCAAGAGATGGTTGGAACTCAGAAAGAACATCATCAAAATTTTCAGTTGGTTGTAAAGTGTGCAAAAGTTGCTTCAGAATTGACATGTTTGGTTGATTCAATAGATCAGGAATGCTAAGTAACTGCAAAAGGCACCAAACTTGTTAGCATTAGCAGCTTCAGTTTCTAGATCTCGTTTATTTTTAGATAAAAGAAAATACAACAATAGAACAACCTTCCTATAGCAGCCAAGAATCTCCTTGCATACAACAGTCACAATTGATGACTTGGAGACAACCACATATGGTATGTCTAGGTTGCCAGCATAGGATGAATGTGAACTCCAGTCATTTAAACAGCTCTTTGATTCTGAAGAGTAGTAGCTTATCATGTTACCAATCGAAAGCAAGGATAGTCAATGAAGGATTGTACGAAATGCGGGCATTGTTTTTCTCAAGCAATGCAAGAAAGCTGTGTCATTTCACTAAGAAGAAAAGATCCACAAAGGAGGGGGGTAATCCCTCCCAGCACATACAACCCCGACCATTAAGAAACCGACTCAGCCCACTAATTATTAATTCAAACACTATAAAAGTAACACGAAGCAGAAATTATGGAATAGAAGGTTACCATCTTTGATCATTGAAACTGCTCCATCCAGATGCTTCCTTAAAACTAAGAATAGTGGCTGGATTTTGTCAAGAAAATCTTGTGTGCTCTTATGGTAATGAGTAGTGAGTATATTTTGCTTTAGAAGTACTAAGAAAAGGCTTGACTGAAGGATTCAGATTATCTAATTTGTTGTGCATATCACGGAGAAGATATAGATATGTTGGTAGCTGCCTGACGAAACAGCCAGACGTTAATAATGTAACCATATTTTAGCAGCAATTATCTAGTAGGAATGAAGTACCACAGTTTCAAGGTAAGAAGATGAACCTTGACACTGCAAAAAAAACCAATTGTTGGCAATTAAGATAGGAAGAAAAGGTTTTCTGATCCACTGGTCAATTTAAACTGAAGAAATCCATAATTTGGACAGAGCGTAGGGCTGGAAACGAGCCGAGCCGAGCTCGGCTCGGCTCGGTGCGGCTCCGTGCCTGAACGAGCTCGGCTCGGCTCGTCCATTTCACGAGCTGGCGAAAGAGGCTCGGCTCGACTCGACCTTGGCTCGCGAGCCGGCTCGGCTCGGCTCGCGAGCCATATTCTGGTACTTACCGTTGCATTATTTGGTGAATTAACATTATGTAAATTTGAAATATAGAATCATCATTCTACATTATGAGTAAATTAAATTATAACTTGTAATATATTCATCATCAAAGACTAAAAAAATGAGCTATTATCTATAAAATTATCTAATATTCATTATTATTCCATAAATTGATCAATTTTGCAAGGCTCGCGAGCCGGCTCACGAGCTGGAACGAGCCGGCTCGGCTCGGCTCGCTGCAAAAACGAGCTCGAAGAAGAGGCTCGGCTCGGCTCGTTCGAGGCTCACGAGCCGCCCCGAGCCGAGCCGAGCCACTCCGAGCTCGAGCCGGCTCGCGAGCCTCGAGCCAATTTTCCAGCCCTAACAGAGCGCACATTTTTATTCAGATAATCTCCAGTCCATATTGCATTGTGCACATTTTACTATTTTGACGACTAAATTAACTGAACTGGCCAGGCTTGCTGCATGCAAACAAGAGAAAAGGAAAATGGTCGGTCTGCTCCTCCTAGGCTAAATGTTCGACGTGAGCCAAGGCAAAGAAACCAAGTCATCTCCAGTCCATGCCACCTGCTGTGTACTCAAAAACCAAGCTCCAGGCAGTATAAAAAAATCGTTTGTGCAATAGAAGAATATCCTATCATCATCATCCTACAATTCTAGTTTGTTAACAATAGGATGCCTACATGATGATTCGCGTGTTCCAGTATCGGATCCTGAAATGCAAATGCACCAAACTCTACAAATGGTAATCAACAGCAGCACACAACGCAATTCGACAGCGAGATCCAAAGCGAGAACCCAATCTTAACGGTGACAACGAGGATACGCACGCTAGCAGCAACCGAACTGAGACGCAAATCAGATCTACTGCCAGCTGCCGCGGCAACGACAGAGAGAGATGAAAGGTGAGTCGAGCTAGAGCGAGTTGAAACAAAACGTACTGTTCCTGGCCGGTGGTGTCCCAAATCTGGGCCTTGACGACCTTGCCGTCGACCTGGAGAGAGCGGGTGGCAAACTCGACGCCGATGGTGGACTTGGACTCAAGGCTGAACTCATTGCATGTGAAGCGTGAGAGCAAGTTGGACTTGCCGACGCCGGAGTCGCCGATCAGGACCCTCCTACCTGAAGTACCAAGTGAATCGCGGTAATGTGGAGAGGGGATCTACGGGCGGATCCATGGCACGTAGAGAGCGGCGAATGGACCAAGGTAATAGGGAGAGGAGTAATGGGAGAGGAGATCGTGCACCTTCCATTGACGGTGCGGGCGCGGTAATTGGTGGAGGTGAGGTGGCCGCTCTCCCACGCCATTTTTGCCACGGATTGAGGAGGAGGTGGCGGACCTTCCATGGATGCCGACCCTCCTGCCTGAAGTACCAAGTGAATCGCGGTAATGGGGAGAGGAGATCGTGCACCTTCCATTGACGGTGGAGGTGAGGTGGCCGCTCTCCCATGCCATTTTTGTCGCGGACCGAGGAGGAGGTGGTAGACCTTCCATGGACACCATCACGCCTGTCCGAAGTACCAAGTGATGCCTGCCACGGTAATGGCGGACCTTCCATGGCGGTGGGGAGGATCGTGGGGAGGATCCACATGGGCATTGATTGCGGCAGCGGTGGGGAGGATTGTGGGGGGATCCGCGTGGGCGTTGATTGCAGCGGCTATGGGGAGCGTGGGTGTTGAGCCAAGGCAGAACCGTGCACCAGTACTATGGACGTCTACAGTAGAGATTTAAGGAGTAGTAGAGATATGTAACAATTAGAAAACAGAAATAATGTTGTGCAGCTATACAGGTCAGTCAATTTCTCAACAAACTGCCAACATTACTTCTCCATTTACTAAACTGAAAAAATGAAATCAACTTTCAGATTCACATTTCATATTTTCATCTGATTGGCCATAATGGAAATATATTTTGTTGAAAAAAGTAATTATATTTTTTTATGGATCAGGTTCTGCTAGTGCAATCCCAAGTTCTAGACAACAAAATAGCAAGCAAATCCTTGTAAATAAATTATAAGGAGACATCTATAGGTTTCATAAATGCATACAAGAGAAACCAGTACATCCAACAGACAAAGCATACCATGTTTTACAGAGGTATGGCTTAGACTTTATGGCAACATCCAATTGGTTCAAAAATAGGTGAGAACAGGATTAGTACCTTCCGATCAGGATCAACATAGAGGTATTCCAACGGAAAGGGCAATTGCATCAAATGAATTCTAGAGTAAATTATTAAGGTTTGTGAGTTCTTTGCAGAATGCCCCAAAACAAACTAAAACAGATAGGCATGTCTATCTCTCCTTCCGTTAGAAATTTGTTATCTAGCAAATCAATAAACAAGAACAATGGGTTACTTGGTCAAAACTTAGAGCCTAAAAACAGGTTCAATCTATCTGTGTGTGTCCAAAGATTTAAAGCTAGGTTACCAAATGGAACATATACATACACGCTCGGCAAGAATACGAGCTTTAGCTGGAGTGCCAACACCAACATCAATTAGTTTTACTCCAGTAGAATCAAATCTCTCCTTTGTGTCCCTCAGAACAGAGGCCAACTCCCAGCTACACGGGGGCATAATCAGAGCCGACAGTTAGTGTCACACCCGGATTTTAGGGGTCCAAAACCCGGGCGCGAACATAATCACCAGGTGTGCTGGGACCAAGTCTCACACATATGATGAATCATGGCACAGGATCGAATGTCACATCTTTACTACATAACAGGAGTTCTATACAAAATAAATAATTACATTATAAGGAGACAACGGTCCAGCAACCCAAAGTTGACTGGAAGACGACGGCCTAGACCTCTCACGAAAACATCGCAGCATCCTCCATGCGCCTCATCCTGCGGTACCTGCTCTTGACCTGTGGGGGGGGGGGTGTGAGACAGCAAGAGTGAGCTCACATACGTTCATAGCTCAACAAGTTGTGGGGAATAATGTGCATGAACTCACCAAAGGTGGGAGCTCATAAAGTGTAAGGCTTACCAAAGAAGATGGTTGAGGCTGAGCATTGCTTTTAAAGTTGGTCAAAATTTTATTAGCAATTACTAAGTATAAGTAAATACCAAACCCAATTAAGTAGTAGAACAAAAGTAGTAACAACATCACCTGCGATGCAATGCATATGACAAATTGAATTTAGTTCCATAATTTAATCATGTGAGGGTCCGAGCTACTCATGACCGTGAGCACGGCTAGTATACCAGTTTTACACTCTGCAGAGGTTGCGCATCTTTACCCACAAGTCATGTTACCCATCTGCCAAGGGATCGCGACTTCCCATACACCTCTACCGAGGAGGCGAGGCAGGGTAACACTACGAGGCCTTTACAAAGTTCCACTAGCTTCAGAAAACCCGCTACAGTTTATAGGAAGCTCCAATGCAGGAATCCCTTGCAGGACTGCCATCGCAGCAAAATCCTCCCGAGGGCCTCCCTACACTGACCACTCCCCTACTGCCCTTGCCCCTTTCGGGTAAGGTAGTCTTCCACTAGCTTTCCTAATTAATCGGCCAAGGGCGTCCCATTAAACCCTTGTGGTAGCACTGTTTTCCCGGGTGGTTCTCCATGTTCCAATTAACATAATGATCTTATCATGAACAGTAAATAGCAACTGATAACAAAAGTATGAATAATATGTATCTCAATGCCCAAATCCACATATAGCACTAGCAAGTACTACCTAGAAAGTTTAGTGGTAAACAAGGCATAAAGATAGACAAACTAGGGTAACCTATTAGGTCCCATCAAATTAACCTATGCAGATCATTATGATTAATTAGAACATGAGTGGGTAAAAGAAGTGATCAAGGGCACAACTTGCCTGGGACTTGAGATTCCAGGTACCAGGATGATCTTCAGATGACACGTGACCTTGCTGCTACTCATAGCAATACATACAATCAAACAAACAATGTATATGATAACATTACACCAAAGATGGAAAATAGTTGCATTAAAACATAAAAGATTTGGATTTTATAAGCTTTTGGATTTATTTTTTTTAATACTAAAAAATTTACAACTTTATTTATTATTTTATGTAAATCGATGCTTCTGCCTAGTGCGGATCCTATGTGTAATAATCCATATATTTTAGTGTCGGGGACCATAATTAGGGGTACCCTCAAGACGCCTAATTCTCAGCTGGTAACCCCCATCAGCATAAAGCTGCAGAGGCCTGATGGGTTTGATTAAGTCAGGGATCAGTCCATACGAGCGACTCGATCACGCCTCGCCCGAGCCTAGCCTCGGGCAAGGGCGGCCGACCCTGAGGTGTTTTCCGTCTCGCCCGAGGCCCCCCTTTTTACGGCAGACGCATCTCCGGCTCGCCCGAGGCCCCGCCTTCGTTAAGAAGCAACCCTGACTAAATCACCGCGCCGACCGACCAAGTCACTGGGGCATTTCACGCAAAGAGTGAGACTGACGGGCGACCAGGCTCGGCCAAAAGCGCCATAGGAAGCTCCGCCCGACCCAGGGCTCGGACTCGGGCTAAGGCCCCAGAAGACGGCGAACTCAGCTCCGCCCGACCCAGGGCTCGGACTCGGGCTAAGGCCCCGGAAGACGGCGAACTCCGCTCCGCCCGACCCAGGGCTCGGACTCGGGCTAAGGCCCCGGAAGATGGCGAACTCCGCTCCGCCCGACCCAGGGCTCGGACTCGGGCTAAGGCCCCGGAAGACGGCGAACTCCGCTCCGCCCGACCCAGGGCTCGGACTCGGGCTAAGGCCCCGGAAGACGACGAACTCCGCTCCGCCCGACCCAGGGCTCGGACTCGGGCTAAGGCCCCGGAAGACGACGAACCCCGCTTCGCCCGACCCAGGGCTCGGACTCCGCCCTGGCCTCTGCCGAACGACTTCCGCCTCGCCCGACCAGGGAGCTCGGGCTCGGCCTCAGCCATGCAGGACAAACTCGACCTCGGCCTCGGAGGAGCCTCCACGTCGCCCGACCCAGGGCACAAGTCCGCCACGTCAATAGGAAGCGCCATCATCACCCTGCCCCTAGCTGACTTGGGGCGCAAAGAACAAGACCGACGTCCCGTCCGGCTAGCTCCGCCAGATAGGCAATGATGGCGCCCCACTAGGCCCATGACGACGGCGGTTCTCAGCTCCCTTACGGAAGCAGGGGGACGTCAGCAAGGGCCCAACCACTCCGACAGCTGTCCTCCCGCCAGGCTCCATTGCTTCTCCGACGGCCACGACGCCACACCAACTGGGTGCCAAGATCTCTCCGGCTGCCACCTTGGCATGTACTTAGGGCACTAGCTCTCCCCCGCTAGACACGTAGCACCTTGCTACACCCCCATTGTACACCTGGGTCCTCTCCTTACGCCTATAAAAGGAAGGACCAGGGCCTTCTTAGAGAAGGTTGGCCTCGCGGGAACGAGGGCAGGGGCAGGCGCTCTCTTGGGGCCGCTCGCTCCCCTCACCCGCGCGGACGCTTGTAACCCCCTACTGCAAGCGCACCCGACCTGGGCGCGGGACGAACACGAAGGCCGCGGGATCTCCGCCTCCCTCACGACCCGGCTCCGGCCACCTCGCTCCTTCCCCCCTTCGCGCTCGCCCACGCGCTCGACCCATCTGGGCTGGGGCACGCGGCACACTCACTCGTCGGCTCGGGGACCCCCGCGGTCTCGAAACGCCGACAGTTGGCGCGCCAGGTAGGGGCACGCTGCGTGTTGACGAGCAGTTTCCCGTCAAGCTCTAGATGGGCAGTCTCCAACGACCTCTTCAACCCGGGACGGTGCTCCGTTTCGGGAGCCTCGAGTTCATGTCTTTCGACGGCAGCTACGACATGATACTCCTTCCACCGCCGCGCGACAGCGACAATGGTGGCGGACAGCCCGCCCGCCGGCGGCGGAATCGGCGACGTCTTTCCCGCGTGGGGGAAGGACAACTTTCGAGCTCGCCCCATCCTCTCCCTCGCCATCGGAGGAGGAGGCGGGGCAACCAGGGCCGAGCGGGAGGCTGCGCTCAGTCGGCTGTCGAGCAAATCGACATCCCCAGCGCCCCAACGGAGGGCGCGTCGGGCATCACCTTCGCGTTTGAGGCGAAGGCGAGCGCTGTCCCCCCGCGACACGCCGACTCCGAGCAAGTGGACGACGACAGCGCGCTCACGAAGGGCCTGCAGGACGTCGCCCTCGCACCCAGGAAGACAGCGCGATCAGCCCCCAATGTGACTTCGTCGCTCCTCGTCGACCACAAGGTACCGGCTGATTCCCATCCTTTGTCATTTCAACTCGACCTCAACCCGCCTAGTGACCTCGCTCTGGCGGGCGCTCACGTTGAGGCGAGTGCAACCCCTTTCGGGTTTCGTGTGCGGTCGCCTTGGGACCGATTGACGGGCGTCTCGACCTACGGACCCTCTGGGTCCGAGGAAGATGACGACCCCAGCATCTGCTGGGATTTCTCTGGATCTGGCAACCCCAGTGCCATGCGGGACTTCATGACCGCATGCGACTACTGCCTCTCCGACTGTTCCGACGGCAGCCGCAGCCTTGACGACAAGGACTGCGGCCCGGGCCGCGAATGTTTCCACGTCGAGCTAGGGGATCCCTCCGGAGGCAGCTGTCTCGGCATGCCGGAGGATGGTGATCCCCCTAGGCCAGCGCCTCGCGCCGACATCCCGCGGGAGCTAGCTGTGGTCCCCGTTCCGGCGGGGGGTCACGACCCACAGCTCGAGCAAGTCCGCGGGGCGCAGGCCGGGCTCGATGAGGGAGCAGGAGCGCTCGAGGCAATCCGCCGGGACGTCGGGTAGGTATGGGCGGGCCAGCTCCCAGCCGGAGGAATACGTCACCTGCCCCAAGGTCTCCAGCACCGCCTCGAGCACCCTCATCGCTCGAGGCAATCCGACGGGGATGAGGGTCGGCGACGAGCACCCTCATCGCGACCGTCGGGCCCGCCTCGACGAAAGGGTGCGCCGAGGTTATCACCCCAGGCGTGGGGGACGCTACGACAGCGGGGAGGATTGGAGTCCCTCGCCCGAACCACCCGGTCCGCAGGTCTTCAGCCGGGCCATTCGGCGGGCGCCGTTTCCGCCCCGATTCCGACCCCCGACTACTATCACAAAGTACTCGGGGGAAACGAGACCGGAATTGTGGCTCGCGGACTACCGCCTGGCCTGTCAACTGGGTGGAACGGACGACGACAACCTCATCATCCGCAACCTCCCCCTGTTCCTCTCCGACACTGCTCGCGCTTGGTTGGAGCACCTGCCTCCGGGGCAGATTTCCAACTGGGAGGATCTGGTCCAAGCTTTCGCCGGCAACTTCCAGGGCACGTACGTGCGCCCCGGGAATTCCTGGGACCTCCGAAGCTGCCGGCAACTGCCGGGAGAGTCCCTTCGGGACTACATCCGGCGATTCTCGAAGCAGCGCACCGAGCTGCCCAACATCACCGACTCCGATGTCATCGGTGCGTTCCTTGCCGGCACCACCTGCCGTGACCTGGTGAGCAAGTTGGGTCGCAAGACCCCCACCAGGGCGAGCGAGCTGATGGACATCGCCACCAAGTTCGCCTCTGGTCAGGAGGCGGTCGAGGCCATCTTCCGAAAGGACAAGCAGCCCCAGGGCCGCCCGTCGGAAGATGCTCCCGAGGCGTCTGCTCCGCTCGGCGCCAAGAAGAAAGGCAGGAGGAAGTCGCAAGCGAAACGCGACGCCGCCAGCACGGATCTTGTCGCCGCTGCCAAATACAAGAACCCTCGGAAGCCCCCCAGAGGCGCCAACCTCTTCGACAAGGCACTCAAGGAGACGTGCCCCTATCATCAGGGGCCCGTCAAGCACACCCTCGAGGAGTGCGGCATGCTTCGGCGCCACTTCCACCGGGCCGGGCCACCCGCAGAGGGTGGCAGGGCCCGCGACGACGACAAAAAGGAAGGTCACCAAGCAGGAGAGTTCCCCGAGGTCCGCGACTGCTTCATGATCTACGGAGGGCATGCGGCGAATGCCTCGGCTCGGCATCGTAAGCAAGAGCGTCGGGAGGTCTGCTCGGTGAAGGTGGCGGCGCCAGTCTACCTAGACTGGTCCGACAAGCCCATCACCTTCGACCAAGATGACCACCCCGACCACGTGCCGAGCCCGGGGAAGTACCCGCTCGTCGTCGATCCCATCATCGGCGACGTCAGGCTCACCAAGGTCCTGATGGATGGGGGCAGTTGCCTCAATATCATCTACGCCGAGACCCTCAGGCTCCTGCGCGTCGATCTGTCATCCGTCCGAGCAGGCGCTGCGCCCTTCCACGGGATCATTCCCGGGAAGCGCGTCCAGCCCCTTGGACAGCTCGACCTTCCTGTCTGCTTCGGAACACCCTCCAACTTCCGAAGGGAGACTTTGACGTTCGAGGTGGTCGGGTTCCGAGGAACCTACCACGCAGTATTGGGAAGGCCATGCTACGCGAAGTTCATGGCCATCCCCAACTACACCTACCTGAAGCTCAAGATGCCGGGCCCCAACGGGGTCATCATCGTCGGCCCCACGTACAAACACGCATTCGAATGCGATGTGGAGTGCGTGGAGTACGCCGAGGCCCTCAATGCCGACCTGGAAAACCTCTCCCGGGAGGTGCCGGACGTGAAGCGACATGCCGGCAACTTCGAGCCAGCGGAGACGGTTAAGGCCGTCCCTCTCGACCCCAGTGGCGACACCTCCAAGCAGGTCCGGATCGGTTCCGGGCTCGACCCCAAATAGGAAGCAGTGCTCGTCGACTTTCTCCGCGCAAACGCCGACGTCTTTGCGTGGAGTCCCTCGGACATGCCCGGCATACCAAGGGATGTCGCCGAGCACTCGCTGGATATTCGGGCCGGAGCCCGACCGGTCAGACAGCCTCTGCGCCGATTCGACGAGGAAAGGCGCAGGGCGATAGGCGAGGAGATCCACAAGCTGATGGCAGCAGGGTTCATCAAAGAGGTATTCCATCCCAAATGGCTTGCCAACCCTGTACTTGTGAGGAAGAAAGGGGGGAAATGGCGGATGTGTGTAGACTACACTGGTCTCAACAAAGCATGTCCGAAGGTCCCCTACCCTCTACCTCGCATCGATCAAATCGTGGACTCCACCGCAGGGTGCGAAACCCTGTCTTTCCTCGATGCCTACTCAGGGTATCATCAAATCAAGATGAAAGAGTCCGACCAGCTCGCGACTTCTTTCATCACGCCCTTCGGCATGTACTGTTATGTCACCATGCCGTTCGGTTTGAGGAACGCGAGTGCAACGTACCAGCGGTGCATGAACCATGTGTTCGGCGAACACATCGGTCGCACGGTCGAGGCCTACGTCGATGACATCGTAGTCAAGACGAGGAAAGCCTCCGACCTTCTCTCCGACCTTGAAGTGACATTCCGGTGTCTCAAGGCGAAGGGCGTCAAGCTCAATCCCGAGAAGTGCGTCTTCGGGGTGCCCCGAGGCATGCTCTTGGGATTCATCGTCTCCGAGCGGGGCATCGAAGCCAACCCGGAGAAGATCGCAGCCATCACAAGCATGGGGCCCATCAAGGACTTAAAAGGCGTACAGAGGGTCATGGGATGTCTCGCGGCCTTGAGCCGATTCATCTCGCGCCTCGGCGAAAGAGGCCTGCCCCTGTACCGTCTCTTAAGGAAGGCCGAGTGCTTCACTTGGACTCCCGAGGCCGAGGAAGCTCTCGGGAACCTGAAGGCGCTCCTCACCCAGGCGCCCGTCTTGGTACCCCCAGCTGATGGAGAAGCCCTCTTGGTCTACGTCGCCGCTACCACTCAGGTGGTCAGCGCCGCGATCATGGTCGAAAGGCAGGAAGAGGGGCATGCTTTGCCCATTCAGAGGCCAGTTTACTTCGTCAGCGAGGTGCTGTCCGAGACCAAGATCCGCTGCCCACAAGTCCAGAAGCTGCTGTATGCGGTGATCCTGACGAGGCGAAAGCTGCGACATTACTTCGAGTCTCATCCGGTGACTGTGGTGTCATCATTCCCCCTGGGGGAGATCATCCAGTGCCGAGAAGCCTCGGGACGGATCGCAAAGTGGGCGGTGGAAATCATGGGCGAGACAATCTCGTTCGCCCCTCGGAAGGCCATCAAGTCCCAGGTACTGGCGGACTTCGTAGCCGAATGGGTCGACACCCAGTTGCCGACGGCTCCGATCCAACCGGAGCTCTGGACCATGTTTTTCGACGGGTCGCTGATAAAGACGGGAGCCGGCGCGGGCCTGCTCTTCGTCTCGCCCCTCGGGAAACACCTGCGCTACGTGCTCCGCCTCCATTTCCCGGCGTCCAACAATGTGGCTGAGTACGAGGCTCTGATCAACGGATTGCGAATCGCCATCGAGCTAGGGGTCCGATGCCTCGACGCTCGCGGCGACTCGCAGCTCATCATCGACCAAGTCATGAAGAACTCCCATTGCCGCGACCCGAAGATGGAGGCCTATTGTGATGAGGTTCGACGCCTGGAAGACAAGTTCTACGGGCTCGAGCTTAATCACATCGCCCGGCGCTACAACGAGACTGCGGACGAGCTGGCAAAGATAGCCTCGGGGTGAACGACGGTTCCCCCGGACGTCTTCTCCCGGGATCTGCACCAACCCTCCGTCAAGATCGGCGACACGCCCGAGCCTGAGGCGCCCTCGGCCCCGTCGGAGGTGGCCTCGGCCCAGCCCGAGCCATCCTCGGTTCAGCCCGAGGAACCCTCGGCCCCCGAGGGCGAAGCACTGCGCATCGAGGAGGAGCGGAGCGGGGTCACGCCAGATCAAGATTGGCAGACCCCGTACCTGCAATATCTCCGCCAAGGAGAACTGCCCCTCGACCGAGTCGAGGCTCGGCGGGTAGCGCGACGCGCCAAGTCGTTCGTCTTGCTGGGCGATGAGAAGGAGCTCTACCACCGTAGCCCATCGGGCATCCTCCAGCGATGCATCTCCATCGCCGAAGGTCAGGAACTCCTGCAGGAAATACACTCGGGGGCTTGCGGCCATCATGCAGCACCTCGAACCCTCGTCGGGAACGCTTTCCGCCAAGGCTTCTACTGGCCAACGGCGGTGGCTGACGCCACTAGAATTGTCCGCGCCTGCGAAGGGTGCCAATTCTATGCGAAGCAGACCCACCTGCCCGCTTAGGCTCTGCAGACGATACCCATCACCTGGCCCTTCGCTGTGTGGGGTCTGGACCTCGTCGGCCCTCTGCAGAAGGCGCCCGGGGGCTACACGCACCTGCTGGTCGCCATCGACAAATTCTCCAAGTGGATCGAGGTCCGACCCCTGAACAGCATCAGGTCCAAGCAGGCGGTGGCGTTCTTCACCAACATTATCCATCGCTTCGGGGTCCCGAACTCCATCATCACCGACAACGGCACCCAGTTCACCGGCAAAAAATTCTTGGATTTTTGCGAGGATCACAACATCCGGGTAGACTGGGTCGCCGTAGCTCATCCCATGTCGAATGGGCAAGTAGAGCGCGCCAATGGCAAGATTCTACAAGGGCTCAAGCCTCGGATTTACAATGACCTCAACAAGTTCGGCAAGCGATGGATGAAGGAACTCCCCTCGGTGGTCTGGAGCCTGAGGACGACGCCGAGCCAAGCCACGGGTTTTACGCCGTTCTTCCTGGTCTACGGGGCCGAGGCCGTCTTGCCCACGGACCTGGAATACGGCTCCCCGAGGACGAGAGCCTACGACGATCAAAGCAACCAAGCTAGCCGAGAGGACTCGCTGGACCAGCTGGAAGAGGCTCGGGACAGGGCCTTACTACACTCGGCGCGATATCAGCAGTCCCTGCGACGCTACCACGCCCGAGGGGTCCGACCCCGAGACTTCCAGGTGGGCGACCTGGTGCTTCGGCTGCGGCAAAACGCCCGAGGGAGGCACAAGCTCACGCCCCCCTGGGAGGGACCATTCGTCATCGCCAAAGTTCTGAAGCCCGGAACGTACAAGCTGGCCAACAGTCAAGGCGAGGTCTACGGCAACGCTTGGAACATCCAACAGCTACGTCGCTTCTACCCTTAAGATGTTTCCAAGTTGTTCATATACCTCGCACCCACGCAAAGTTTAGTCAACAAGGAAGGGTCGGCCTCGCCTCGGCAAAGCCCGACCCTCCCTCGGGGGCTAAAAGGGGGGAAACCCCCTCTGCGTCAAAATTTTCCTCGAACAGAAAATCTCTTTTACCAGAATATCTTTCGTGCTTTTTGACTACTTCGAAAAGTGGGTCCTGGAAACGACGGAGTACACGTAAGCAGCCAAGGCTGACCGAGCCGAGGGACTCCTACGCCTCCGGGATACGGATACCTCACTCATCACCTTCTGCGATAAGTAACTCGCGTTCGGATAAGGTGACTCCGCGGATCGAACAAGTCTCTATGTTCGGAAGCCCTTCTGTCGAAGCGATTCTTCGAGTTTTCTCGACCAAGTCGGTGATAGGGCCTCATGCACGAGTAAAAGTGCGCGTAAGCGGCAAGGCCGACCGAGCCGAGGGACTCCCACGCCTCCGGGATATGGATACCTCACTCATCACCTTCCGCGAGAAGCAACTTTCGCTCGCACAAACATCCTTGTTACCGACAAAAAGTCCAGACACTCGAAACAAGAGGAAGAGGGACGCAGCTTTAACACGCAACAAGGGTGTGTGTTCTGGCCTCGACGGCCGCACGAAGCACACACTACAAGACAATCTGATCCTGCAGGCTCGGGTCTTGACGCTGGAAGGGGGCGGCGACACCCTCGGCATCAACGGCACCTTCGGCGAGGCCCGACCTAGCCTCGAACGGCAACGCGGTCCGAGGGCCTCTGCTCCGAAGGACGACGTCACCACCACGCCCGAGCGATCGTTGTCAGGAACTTCTCCGGGATCCGGCCCGAGCGGGCGGCTCGGCCGGCCACCTCCGGGGCCTCGGCCAACCACCTTCCGAAGGCACCAGCCCGGTCCGAAGCCTCGGCTGACCAACTCCGGCGCCGGTCCTGCCAACGGACAACTCGGCTAGGCCCCGGCCAACCAGGTTTCATTTTCGCCCCGGCGCAATAACTCCGCGGCTCGACGAGCAGCGCTTCTGGCAGGAGCAGCTGGCGACGTTTCGCCTTCGCCAAAACGACCACACCAAAAAAGGTATGCCACGTCGTTCAATTTCGTATCCTTTTTCCCTTTTTTCTCTTTCTCTATCTCTTGCAACAGGGACCGGGAAAGGGAATACCCCCAAAGGGATCCTTCCCCGTGAAGGAACTAGGCTCCGAGCCTCCTTACTGATCAGGGGTTCGAAGGCTGGCCCCCCGAAGGGTTCAACAGCCGCCTTAGATCGCGTGGGCCCGACACCCACTACTGGTCAGGGGTTCGAAGGTCGGCCTCCCGAAAGGTTCCACGACCGCCTCAGGCTACTCGGGCTCCGCGCCCATTACTGATCAGGGGTTCGAAGGCTGGCCCTCCGAAGGGTTCACAGTCGCCTCAGACACCGAGCGAGGGATGACCAGGGGTACGTTCGATACATAACCAAGGCTCGGGCTGCGCTCCCGAGGTACCCTAGGACATTTCCGAGACCAGCGGGAACGATCCTGTAACGGAATCCCATCGGAGGGAGGCAACGAGCCCTCGGACCCCGTCGCCAGGGGACCGGGTCCGGCAGATCACCCGCAGGTACTTTTGGGCGTGCCTTCGGGCCCCTAGCCGACCCCCAACGAACGGGGCACGGACGTCCACTCGGATTACCCGATTGCAGCTCACCGGAGACACCATGTTCGGTGCCCATCGAGGGTAACATGGTGCTCTCCCCCCTCCTCCTTGCGGAAAGGCGACGTAGGGGCGTATGTAAAAAAGCCGAGTCTGTCCCTGATCGTCCTCTCGCCCTGTGCGGAGGCTCGAGGGCTGCTCTCGCAAACCCGGCTCCGGCCGAACCGTTGACAGCGTCAACATACCAGCCCGAGAACTTGGGCCCCGACAGTGCACCCCGGGCTACGGCCTGTTCGCATGAGGGAACCGCCAGACCAGCCGAAGCATTACGCAAGGCATTAAGACCTCGAAGGAGTGAAATCACTCCTCCGAGGCCTCGGGGGCTACACCCGGCGGGTGCGCTCGCGCGCACCCACTGGAACAAAGTGCAACCGAGAAAGGCTGGTCCCCTTGCAAAAAAGTGCGACGAAAGCCTCCAAGCGAGTGCTAACACTCCCTTCGAGGCTCGAGGGCTACTGTCGAGGACCATAATTAGGGGTACCCTCAAGACGCCTAATTCTCAGCTGGTAACCCCCATCAGCATAAAGCTGCAGAGGCCTGATGGGTTTGATTAAGTCAGGGATCAGTCCATACGAGCTACTCGATCACGCCTCACCCGAGCCTAGCCTCGGGCAAGGGCGGCCGACCCTGAGGTGTTTTCCGTCTCGCCCGAGGCCCCCCTTTTTACGGCAGACGCATCTCCGGCTCGCCCGAGGCCCCGCCTTCGTTAAGAAGCAACCCTGACTAAATCACCGCGCCGACCGACCAAGTCACTGGGGCATTTCACGCAAAGAGTGAGACTGACGGGCGGCCAGGCTCGGCCAAAAGCGCCATAGGAAGCTCCGCCCGACTCAGGGCTCGGACTCGGGCTAAGGCCCCGGAAGACGGCGAACTCCGCTCCGCCCGACCCAGGGCTCGGACTCGGGCTAAGGCCCCGGAAGACGGCGAACTCCGCTCCGCCCGACCCAGGGCTCGGACTCGGGCTAAGGCCCCGGAAGACGGCGAACTCCGCTCCGCCCGACCCAGGGCTCGGACTCGGGCTAAGGCCCCGGAAGACGACGAACTCCGCTCCGCCCGACCCAGGGCTCGGACTCGGGCTAAGGCCCCGGAAGACGACGAACCCCGCTTCGCCCGACCCAGGGCTCGGACTCCGCCCTGGCCTCTGCCGAACGACTTCCGCCTCGCCCGACCAGGGAGCTCGGGCTCGGCCTCAGCCATGCAGGACAAACTCGACCTCGGCCTCGGAGGAGCCTCCACGTCGCCCGACCTAGGGCACAAGTCTGCCACGTCAACAGGAAGCGCCATCATCACCCTGCCCCGAGCCGACTTGGGGCGCAGAGAACAAGACCGACGTCCCGTCCGGCTAGCTCCGCCAGATAGGCAATGATGGCGCCCCACTAGGCCCGTGACGACGGCGGTTCTCAGCTCCCTTACGGAAGCAGGGGGACGTCAGCAAGGGCCCAACCACTCCGACAGCTGTCCTCCCGCCAGGCTCCATTGCTTCTCCGACGGCCACGACGCCACACCAACTGGGTGCCAAGATCTCTCCGGCTGCCACCTTGGCATGTACTTAGGGCACTAGCTCTCCCCCGCTAGACACGTAGCACCTTGCTACACCCCCATTGTACACCTGGGTCCTCTCCTTACGCCTATAAAAGGAAGGACCAGGGCCTTCTTAGAGAAGGTTGGCCTCGCGGGAACGAGGGCAGGGGCAGGCGCTCTCTTGGGGCCGCTCGCTCCCCTCACCCGCGCGGACGCTTGTAACCCCCTACTGCAAGCGCAACCGACCTGGGCGCGGGACGAACACGAAGGCCGTGGGATCTCCGCCTCCCTCACGACCCGGCTCCAGCCACCTCGCTCCTTCCCCCCTTCGCGCTCGCCCACGCGCTCGACCCATCTGGGCTGGGGCACGCGGCACACTCACTCGTCGGCTCGGGGACCCCCCCCGGTCTCGAAACGCCGACATTTAGGTAGTGGAAAATAATTTTTGCAAGACACATAAAATAGTAAATTCGTTTTTGGGAAAGAACATGGCTCTTACAAAAATATAGGCACGACCGCAGTTTCGACGACGTGACGCGATTATATTAATGATGGTGAAATCAGCCACACATATGGACATAGGGTGTTTGAATGCTGAAGATCCACGAGACACTCCAGGAATGAACAGTGGCTTGCTTCTTTTCCCAACGTATACAGCACTTTCTTCATTTCTTCTCTACTGCACAACAGCGGGGCGGAACGGCACTGGCGGAGTCTTGCTGGCGGCCGGGCTAGAGGTGGCACGCACGGTGAGAGCAGGCAACAATATTCGCTCGCGGGCTGGTGCAGCTACAACGGTGCTGGGGCTTGGGCTACGTGCAGCTCCATCTTTTCTCTCTCTCTACTCGGCAAGAAGTTTTCGGCTCATGATTTTCTTGGCCCAATTGCATCAGGTTGATGGCATGAGGTCGTAAGGAGGCTCGGTATATATATCTGGTATAAGGAAGTTCTAGCCCAGGGGAATCGCTCAACTGACGGAGAGGATCACGTGATTCTGTTACGATTCGCAGCTTCACTAATTCCCCCGCCAATTCCGGAGCCCGGCCGCTACACCATGCATCATCGACATGGTCGGCTGCCTCCCTGGCAACACTAGCCGCGCCCAACACTGACCCCAGCACGAAATCAAACCTATACTCTCTCTCTACGGGTGGCCTGACGGTGGCGCCCTCCGACTTGTTCTCTCCCTTTCTCTGTCTTCAACATGTGCCAGCGATTTGCTAGAACAGGGGATGTGGTGCCCGGTTTTATACAGGGAGAGGGAAAAGAACGAGACCGAGATGGGAAAGTGGAGGATCGAATTCATCCCAGGATTTGCGCAACAGAACCGAGTCCGATTTTGGAAAAAAAACAGAAGCCGCCGGTACTAGCGCCGTCTGTTGCGGCGTTCGAGCCTTCAACCACCAGCACACGAAGCAGAGAGGAGATAGGGAGAGGGATAGAGCTACCATAGGGTCTGCCCGGTGAAGTTGTTACAGAGCCGCCGCCATGAGCGCGCCCGATGTAGGATCCGTGATTCCCGGCGGTGGTTTACAACCGACTGGAGCTAGAAGAAGGGCTCTGACAAGCCGGGCCCACCAGGCGGTGAGACAAGCCGCGACAATAGGAAGCGCCACCGAGCGGCATCAGATGCGTACTGGAGCTAAATGGGCCGACGATGAAATGTGGCCCAAGTCAAGGCTGCCAGGCTTATTCCTTTTGTTTTATTTTTTTATTATTATTAGATTCAAATCCAAATTCGAATTTGATTCAAGTTTAACTCAATTTCGAGAATGCATTATATCAGTACTTCACATGTGTTTGTAGAATTATTTCATTTATCTTTACTGTATTTATTTATTCGTTAATATTTTAAACTTCATAGTTAAGGGGAGGAATAAATGGCTTAATTAAAATTTTCTTTCTATTTTGTTTTATTTTCTATTTCCAACTTCCAATTTTCCTAATTTTGGACTTGTCTTACAATTTAAATGCCAATACAAAATGCAAGAGCTTTATATTTTTTTTGTATTTATTTATTTTATTATTTGGCTAACTTAATTCCATTTAATTGAATATTCAAAAGCAGGAGATCAAATAACGTCCACAGGTTTCAAAAATTCCTAAACACTAACTTAAATATATATTTTTTTCCTTGCTACTAATTTTGGGCTTTACAAATCCTACCCCCTTAAAAATAATCTCGTCCTCGAGATTTGTAAGAAAAGGGATATAGAAAATCAAATGTTTGGTTGCAGTTTAGCTTCGAGTTTTTTTTCCAAGTGGTTTTAAGCACAAATGTTTTCTATATACTTTTTTGTCATTAAATAAGGAAATGATTAGGAACACATGGGTATATTAGGCAGAAGTAGAGAAGGTTGCGGTAATAAGGATTAGGGCAAAGAAAGATTTCATTATGGATGGTGGATCTTGACTCATCTGGTGATTTCGTTTTGCCCTTTGAAGACTTGAGTTGGTGCTTATCCTCCCTTGACGTGGTTGGTCTTCTTTGGCCCTCAATCCTGGAGTTGCCATCCGAGTTGAGGACATATGGCAAAGGATATATAATTAGGATAGCCAGGGTACACGAGGTAGGTAGGTTTGAACAAAGTTTTACTTTGCTTTTGTGATATCTGGATTAGACAACCTATGATGTAGGTTAGGTTGTTGTTTACGGACGAGTTAGTCCAAGGTATTAATTTAGGGTAAGTATGTTTACAGAATTAGGGCCTAATTTATGTCGCCAACATTATCTAACTTGTTTATGTAACTCAATTTGGATTAGATCATGCTAGATTAGGTGGGATCTAAATCAGATTGGTATAACTAGATAAGATCTATTTATATTACGCTAGATCATGGTTGTTACTGTAGGATGGGATATGTATGCCTATTAGAACAAGATAAATCCATAAGGATAAGGTAGAATCGTTTGAGGTCAGTTAGATCTATTAGGATGACATAAGACCCTTTTCAAGATAAGATGAGTATTTTTTAGGATAAGATGGATCTATGAGTGTAGGATAGAATCTTTTAAGATGAGATGGATATTGTTAGGCTAGATACTTTAATGAGGGATAATCTAGTCTGTCTAGTTATTTTTGTAAGCATTTTTTTCTATTTGTATATGCAGATGTAATTGTGGACATTACTCCACAACTCATCACACTCAATCAAAGATCCAAATCAAACAAGTATCATAAGAACAAGCACTAAAGCATATAAATATCTATAAAAATAGTTTTGTTTTTGTTCCTAAGAGTAGGTCTCCTATTCCTAAAGTCACTTTATGCACCAGGATTTCAAAGTATGAGATCCACATTTGTCTTTAGAGAGAAAAGGTAAGAATAATCAGAGTAAAGCGGAAATAGACGAGAAAAGATTAAGATAAGCTTAGAAAAGAATTAGAGTAGCAAAGGTAAGTAGACAATGGTTGTCCATTTCTATCTAGGTTTCATCCTACAGTCAACATTCCTCTGATACCACTTCTGTCACACCCGGATTTTAGGGGTCCAAAACCCGGGCGCGAACATAATCACCAGGTGTGCTGGGACCAAGTCTCACACATATGATGAATCATGGCACAGGATCGAATGTCACATCTTTGCTACATAACAGGAGTTCTATACAAAATAAATAATTACATTATAAGGAGACAACGGTCCAGCAACCCAAAGTTGACTGGAAGACGACGGCCTAGACCTCTCACGAAAACATCGCAGCATCCTCCATGCGCCTCATCCTGCGGTACCTGCTCTTGACCTGTGGGGGGGTGTGAGACAGCAAGAGTGAGCTCACATACGTTCATAGCTCAACAAGTTGTGGGGAATAATGTGCATGAACTCACCAAAGGTGGGAGCTCATAAAGTGTAAGGCTTACCAAAGAAGATGGTTGAGGCTGAGCATTGCTTTTAAAGTTGGTCAAAATTTTATTAGCAATTACTAAGTATAAGTAAATACCAAACCCAATTAAGTAGTAGAACAAAAGTAGTAACAACATCACCTGCGATGCAATGCATATGACAAATTGAATTTAGTTCCATAATTTAATCATGTGAGGGTCCGAGCTACTCATGACCGTGAGCACGGCTAGTATACCAGTTTTACACTCTGCAGAGGTTGCGCATCTTTACCCACAAGTCATGTTACCCATCTGCCAAGGGATCGCGACTTCCCATACACCTCTACCGAGGAGGCGAGGCAGGGTAACACTACGAGGCCTTTACAAAGTTCCACTAGCTTCAGAAAACCCGCTACAGTTTATAGGAAGCTCCAATGCAGGAATCCCTTGCAGGACCGCCATCGCAGCAAAATCCTCCCGAGGGCCTCCCTACACTGACCACTCCCCTACTGCCCTTGCCCCTTTCGGGTAAGGTAGTCTTCCACTAGCTTTCCTAATTAATCGGCCAAGGGCGTCCCATTAAACCCTTGTGGTAGCACTGTTTTCCCGGGTGGTTCTCCATGTTCCAATTAACATAATGATCTTATCATGAACAGTAAATAGCAACTGATAACAAAAGTATGAATAATATGTATCTCAATGCCCAAATCCACATATAGCACTAGCAAGTACTACCTAGAAAGTTTAGTGGTAAACAAGGCATAAAGATAGACAAACTAGGGTAACCTATTAGGTCCCATCAAATTAACCTATGCAGATCATTATGATTAATTAGAACATGAGTGGGTAAAAGAAGTGATCAAGGGCACAACTTGCCTGGGACTTGAGATTCCAGGTACCAGGATGATCTTCAGATGACACGTGACCTTGCTGCTACTCATAGCAATACATACAATCAAACAAACAATGTATATGATAACATTACACCAAAGATGGAAAACAGTTGCATTAAAACATAAAAGATTTGGATTTTATAAGCTTTTGGATTTATTTTTTTTAATACTAAAAAATTTACAACTTTATTTATTATTTTATGTAAATCGATGCTTCTGCCTAGTGCGGATCCTATGTGTAATAATCCATATATTTTAGGTAGTGGAAAATAATTTTTGCAAGACACATAAAATAGTAAATTCGTTTTTGGGAAAGAACATGGCTCTTACAAAAATATAGGCACGACCGCAGTTTCGACGACGTGACGCGATTATATTAATGATGGTGAAATCAGCCACACATATGGACATAGGGTGTTTGAATGCTGAAGATCCACGAGACACTCCAGGAATGAACAGTGGCTTGCTTCTTTTCCCAACGTATACAGCACTTTCTTCATTTCTTCTCTACTGCACAACAGCGGGGCGGAACGGCACTGGCGGAGTCTTGCTGGCGGCCGGGCTAGAGGTGGCACGCACGGTGAGAGCAGGCAACAATATTCGCTCGCGGGCTGGTGCAGCTACAACGGTGCTGGGGCTTGGGCTACGTGCAGCTCCATCTTTTCTCTCTCTCTACTCGGCAAGAAGTTTTTGGCTCACGATTTTCTTGGCCCAATTGCATCAGGTTGATGGCATGAGGTCGTAAGGAGGCTCGGTATATATATCTGGTATAAGGAAGTTCTAGCCCAGGGGAATCGCTCAACTGACGGAGAGGATCACGTGATTCTGTTACGATTCGCAGCTTCACTAATTCCCCCGCCAATTCCGGAGCCCGGCCGCTACACCATGCATCATCGACATGGTCGGCTGCCTCCCTGGCAACACTAGCCGCGCCCAACACTGACCCCAGCACGAAATCAAACCTGGCGGGGCTATACTCTCTCTCTACGGGTGGCCTGACGGTGGCGCCCTCCGACTTGTTCTCTCCCTTTCTCTGTCTTCAACATGTGCCAGCGATTTGCTAGAACAGGGGATGTGGTGCCCGGTTTTATACAGGGAGAGGGAAAAGAACGAGACCGAGATGGGAAAGGGGAGGATCGAATTCATCCCAGGATTTGCGCAACAGAACCGAGTCCGATTTTGGAAAAAAACAGAAGCCGCCGGTTCTAGCGCCGTCTGTTGCGACGTTCGATCCTTCAACCACCAGCACACGAAGCGGAGAGGAGATAGGGAGAGGGATAGAGCTACCATAGGGTCTGCCCGGTGAAGTTGTTACAGAGCCGCCGCCATGAGCGCGCCCGATGTAGGATCCGTGATTCCCGACGGTGGTTTACAACCGACTGGAGCTAGAAGAAGGGCTCTGACAAGCCGGGCCCACCAGGCGGTGAGACAAGCCGCGACAATAGGAAGCGCCACCGAGCGGCATCAGATGCGTACTGGAGCTAAATGGGTCGACGATGAAATGTGGCCCAAGTCAAGGCTGCCAGGCTTATTCCTTTTGTTTTATTTTTTTATTATTATTAGATTCAAATCCAAATTCGAATTTGATTCAAGTTTAACTCAATTTCGAGAATGCATTATATCAGTACTTCACATGTGTTTGTAGAATTATTTCATTTATCTTTACTGTATTTATTTATTCGTTAATATTTTAAACTTCATAGTTAAGGGGAGGAATAAATGGCTTAATTAAAATTTTCTTTCTATTTTGTTTTATTTTCTATTTCCAACTTCCAATTTTCCTAATTTTGGACTTGTCTTACAATTTAAATGCCAATACAAAATGCAAGAGCTTTATATTTTTTTTGTATTTATTTATTTTATTATTTGGCTAACTTAATTCCATTTAATTGAATATTCAAAAGCAGGAGATCAAATAACGTCCACAGGTTTCAAAAATTCCTAAACACTAACTTAAATATATATTTTTTTCCTTGCTACTAATTTTGGGCTTTACAGTTAGCTCAAAGGAAGAAGTTGACTAAATAATGACCATGTTATACCAGCTACAAAGAAGCTTCCTCACTCACCAGCATGGGCACCCGAAATGCCTTAGCAGCGCAACAACAGACACTCCCTGCATAGACAATCAAACACTTGGCTAGTCATGTACACGCAGCACCAAATCCATGAGAAGTTCTCCTAGGGCTACTGGAATGTTTTGTGTAAAAGGCTTTTGGTATTTTCCAATCCGCAAAAGGGTAGCTGGTTTGTTGAATCGACCTTCCTTCTAGGTTGCAAAGACTTCAAGAGTAATTATTGCCCAAATACAACGACATAAATCTCCCTAGTTGGAGCAAAACAGATGAGGCTCGGATACGGCGTGTCTACCTCGTCCTGGTCCCACAGGTCTCTGAACAGGACAGGCTCGCCGGTGGCCGCGGAGTAGATTTCGATGTCACAGAGGGCATCGCCGATACCTGGCCTTCTTTGCTCGCTTGATCGGTGAACAGATCCCATGCCTCCTCACTCTGCACCTTCACAACCTTGGAGTTGCCCAGCCCCCAGTGGTGCTGGATCTCCATAGGGCCCCGACGAGCTAGGTAGGCAAGCCTCTGCGCCCCCTTGTTCTTCTCCTTAGTCTTCGACGACGAGCTAGGCGGCTCGGCTAGGGCGCTAGGCGAGATTTACAGCTTGTCTGCAGGAAAGGAAAGCGTTTGCCAAACTGCCAATCCACTCCGCCAACGCCAACATAAGTAAAAGAGAAGGTAACCAAGCGGGGCGTCGATATCCCTGAGGCAGACGCTAGGGCGGAGGCGGCGCTTGGAGAGGGCAGCATGGCATGGGGAGGGAGCTTGGGTTTACCGGTGGGGACCACGGTCGGGGAGCAGTCATTGCGGCGGGGGAGGACGTGCTAGGGTCTAGGGAGGTGGCGAGGGGGAGAGGGTGTGTGGTTGTGCTGGTGGGGAGATGGATGGAAGGGAGCATGGATGACGGGCTCAGGGCGACGGTTGTGTCGGAGCTCAGGGGAAGGGGCGACATTCACGACGCGATTGGTTGACGGGAGATGGAGGCAGAACATGGTGCACGGTGTGGACGCCTACACACTGTGCTTATAGAGTAGTAGGGATTTGGTGACAAGTGATCACGAGCTCCAATCCTCCCATGATCTTGGTCACCAAATCAGCCTTATGGATCAATCATCGCACCACCTTGTAACCGTGACACTTAGAACAACTCCGAGATCAAGTAAAAACGGTTTTAGATCCTACTTTTCTAACTAAATACCTAAATTTTATGAAATCTGGAGCATCCTAAACTCCAAAGCCAGGGGCCACGCCCATAGATTTATAGGAGCACCTCAACGTTCAACATGTGCTCCCAAAGCTCATGGATCTTTGTGGAGTTGTTTAAAATTATCCACCATGTAATAGGAAATAACAGTTTGTTCTTTCTTTTTTCTACGACACCATGCCTGTCTACCTTGGCGCTGGTGGTTGTGCAGGACCCATCGCCGGCCACACATGCACTGGCCGTGGTCGCTCCGCTGCGTGGCCTCGAGAACGCTGGCCATGACCGCGTGGGAGCTCGAGTTGCCCTTGCACAGGTCACGCCATCTGTGTCGCTCACCTCGGTCGCCCTTGCGCGTGCCACCCCTACATGTGTTGAGCTTCGGTGGAGCTCGTTGGCCTTGCTTTGATCATGCTCGCATCGACCTCGTTCAACATCTCTAATTTGGTTTTGGTAATCGAGTGAAAATACATATGGACTAATATGTGTTTTGTATGAGATACACATGTAATTAGTCCACATGCACACTAGCTAGTGTGGGTAAAATGAGCCATAGAGGTAATGCGGTTTGAATGTATTGCAATGCTCAACTATTGTTGATTGAAGAACTTATTGAATATATATGAGACATGACATGTTGTCATGTGGCTAGGTGGAGAAGAACAAAAGACATGTCTTGGCTATAAAGGGCTGGGTTGCAAGTGTGAAGGACAAGTAAAAACCTCAACTGCAATGATTCATGTGGCGGTAAAACTAGAGCAAGGAATCTACACCGATGGACCAAGTGCAATGGAAAAGAGCAAGCTAAATTGCGATCGATGAACCAATAAGACCACATGACTCATATAGTGAATCATATCATTCTTTGGTGAATAATGAAGGAACTTCAATGCCTTGGACAATGATCAAAGGTAGCGCGGTTGGTTACACCTATGTATGATTATTGTTCATCATTTATTGGCAAAGGTTGAGGCTTGTGTGGCTTCACCAACATGGATATGAAATGGAATGCGCAAGGAAAAGGTATGACTTGTGGAACATTTTATTTTATGGTTGGTGACATCCTCGGGTCAAGACACTGACAAGAGGGTTGACCCCATCCTTTAGGACACCTCAATGAGGACTAGGTTCTTTGGAATCGAACCTTGGTAAAACAAACCCCGTGTCTTCTTGTGTTCTTTGTTTTTGTTACGATTTGTGAAAGGGAAATAGGGTTTAACCTTTTCCTATAAATGATTTCGGTGGTTGAATGCCCAACACAAATAATTGGACTAACTAGTTTACTCTAGATTATATATTCTACAGGTGCTAAAGGTTCAACACAAACCAATAAAAAGATCAAGTTAGGGTTCAAAAAGAAAGGAGCAAAAGAAACCGAAGAGAATCCTAGTATGGCGCATCGGACTGTTCGGTGCACCAGGGGCAATCGACTCCAACTCTTCACCTTCAGGTTTCTGAGGCCGCGCTCTGCTATCATTCATCGGACTGTCCGGTGTGCCACCGGACTATCCGGTGCACCAGCAGAGCAACGGCTGGCCAGCGCAACGGTCGATTCCAACGGTCGTCTGACAATGCACAGTGCGCGGACAGTTCGCGTAGAGTCAGAGCAGCCGCCAGAAGGCGTACCAGACGGTGAACAGTGCCTGTCCGGTGCGGTACCAGACTGTCCGGTGCCACATGAAGACAAATCTCCAACGGTCGAAACCGTCAGAACCCTAACGGTTGGGTGACATGGCTGGCGCACCGGACAGTGTCCGGTGGCGCACCGGACTGTCCGGTGCGCCTATCGATAGTAGCCTACCCCAACGGTTGAATTGGTGGTTGAGGGCTATAAATACCCCCAACCACCTCCACTCCAACAATCCAAGCATTCACTTCTCCACATTCAATACAAGAGCAATAGACACCACTCCAAAGACACAATTCAAGTGATCGATCCGCTCAAAGTCTCAAAATCCACTCTAGCGCATTTAGACTTGTGAAAGGACCATTTGTGTTTTCTTGTGCTCTTGTTTGCTTGGTTGGCTTTCTTCTTCCTCATTCTTGTTCTCAAGACACTTATAATCAAAGCAAGAGACACCAAGTGTGTGGTGGTCCTTGTAAGGGTCTAAGTGAACTGATTGATTAAGGAGAAAGCTCACTCGGTCTAGGTGACCGTTTGAGAGAGGGAAAGGGTTGAAAGAGTCTGGCCACAAGCTTAAGGAGGAATCCTCTTCCTCCATAAAGTCACAATGGAGAGGTGACAAAAAGAAGAAGGTGAAGAAAGTGGTCTACTACGAGACTGACTCTTCGTCACCCTCCACCTCTGTCTCCGAATCGGCGTCCGTCACTTCTAAGCGCCATGAGCGCAAGAAGTATAGTAAGATGCCCCTCCGCTATCCTCGCATTTCCAAATGCACTCCATTAATTTCTATTCCCCTAGGCAAACCACCATTTTTTATGGTGAGGATTATTGTATATAGAGTGATAAAATGAGGCATCACCTAACATCACTCCACAAAAGCATATGGGATATTGTTGAGTATGGAGCACAGGTACCGAAGGTAGGGGACAAGGACTACGATTCGGACGAGGCCGACCAAATTTGGCACTTTAACTCCCAAGCCACAACTATACTCCTCACCTCCTTGTGTCGAGAGGAGTATAATAAGGTGCAAGGGTTAAAGACGGCCAAAGGAATTTGGGACGTCCTCAAGACGGCGCACGAAGGGGACAAGGTGACCAAGATCACCAAATGGGAGACGATCGAGGGGGAGCTCGGTCGATTCATCCTCAACCAAGGAGAGGAGCCACAAGCAATGTACAACCGGCTCAAGACCTTGGTTAACCAAGTGCACAACCTCGGGAGCACCAAATGGGATGACCATGAAATGGTCAAGGTTATTCTTAGATCACTCGTATTTCGTAATCCTACACAAATTCAATTAATTCGTGGTGATCCTAGATATAAGCTAATGTCTCCCGAGGAGGTTATAGGAAAGTTTGTGAGCTTTGAATTAATGATCAAAGGCTCCAAACAAATCGTCGAGCAAGGCGCCACCTCCACACCCGAGGTGCAACCCATCACATTCAAGGCGACGGAGGAAGAAAAAAAGGAATCTACGCCAAGTCGAATCCCCATCGACGCCTCCAAATTCGACAACAAGGAAATGGCGCTCATCATCAAGAGCTTTCACCAAATCCTCAAGCAAAGGAGGGGGAAGGACTACAAACCCCGCTCCAAAAGGGTGTGCTACAAGTGTGGTAAGCCCGGTCATTTTATTGCAAAATGTCCTATGTCTAGTGATAGTGACAGGGGCGACGACAAGAGAGGAAAGGAGAAGAAGAGGCACTACAAGAAGAAGGGCGACAATGCCCATGTGTGTCAGGAATAAGACTCCAATGAGAGCTCCACCGACTCCTCCGACAAGGATGCCGCCAACATCGCCACCAACAAGGGTCTTCTCTTCCCCAACGTCGGCCAGAAGTGCCTCATGGAAAAGGATGACAAAAGGAAGAAGGTAAAATCTTGAGCCTCCACTAAATATACAACATCTAGTGATGAGGGTAGCTCTAGTAAAGATGAGGAAAATTTGCTTACCCTTTTTGCCAACCTTAACATGCAACAAAAAGAAAAATTAAATGAATTGATAGGAGTTATTCATGAGAAGGATGAACTCTTGGTTAGCCAAGAGGAATTCCTTATTAAGGAAAACAAAAAGCATGTTAAGGTGAAAAATACTTATGCTCGAGAGATAGAAAAATGTGAAAATTTGACTAAAGAGCTTAGCATTTGCCATGACACTATTTCCAACCTTAGAACTGAAAATATTAGTTTAATTGCTAAGGTTGAGAAATCAAATGTTTGCAAAGATTCAATTGTCAATCTTAAGAATGAGAATGCTAGTCTAGTTGCTAAGATTGATAAATTAAATGAATCAATTTCTAGCCTTAGGGATGAAAATGCTAGATTAATTTCTAAGGATAAAGATTTAAATGTTTGCAATGATTCTATTTCCAATCTTAGAAATGAGAATGCTATGTTACATGCTAAGATTGATGAATTAAATGCTTGCAAACCCTCTACATCTAGTGTTGATCATGTTACTATTTGTACTAGATGTAGAGACATTAATGTTGATGCTATTCATGATCACCTAGCTTTAATTAAACAACAAAATGATCACATAGCTCAACTAACTGCTAAAATCAATGAGCATGAGATAGAGAATGAAAAAATTAAATTTGCTAGAAGCATGCTCTATAGTGGGAGACGCCCTGGCATTAAGGATAAGCAATGTCAAGTTTAATGCCCCCAAAAGATTATCTAACTTTGTAAAGGGCAAGGCTCCCATGACTCAGGATAATGAGGGTTACATTTTATATCCTGCTGGTTATCTTGAGCACAAAATTAGGAGAATTCATGCTAAGAAGACTCATTCTATTTCCCATCATGCTTTTATGTACAAGAATGAGGCATCTAGCTCTAGGCATTCTACCCATGTTAAAATGCCTAAAAAAACTCCTACTACATCAAATGAACCTAATGTTTCATTCAAAACTTTTGATGCATCCTATGTGCTTACTAACAAATCAGACAAAGTAGTTGCCAAATATGTTGGGGGCAAACACAAGGGCTCCAAGACTTGTGTTTGGGTACCCAAGGTGCTTGTTTCTAATGTGAAAGGACCCAAGACCGTTTGGGTACCTAAGTGTCGAGGACCATAATTAGGGGTACCCCCAAGACTCCTAATCTCAGCTGGTAACCCCCATCAGCACTAAGCCGCAAAGGCCTGATGGGTGCGATTAAGCCAAGGCTCGGTCCACTCAAGGGACACGACCTCGCCTCGCCCGAGCCCAGCCTCGGGCAAAGGCAGCCGACCCCGGAAGATTCACGTCTCGCCCGAGGACCCCCTCAAGCGACGTACACACCTTCGGCTCGCCCGAGGCCCAGTCTTCGCCAAGAAGCAACCTTGGCCAGATCGCCACACCGACCGACCGAATCGCAGGAGCATTTAATGCAAGGATGGCTTGACATCCTATCATGTCATGCACCCTTCAGTCGACAGAGCTGAAAGTGACCGCAGTCACTTCGCCGCTCCACTGACCGGCCTGACGAGAAGACAGCGCCGCCTGCGTCGCTCCGACTGCTGTGCCACTCGATAGAGTGAGGCTGACAGCAGCCAAGTCCGGCCTCGGGCGCCATAGGAAACTCCGTCTCGCTCGACCCCAGGGCTCGGACTCGGGCTCGACCCCGGAAGACGACGAACTCCGCCTCGCCCGACCCCAGGGCTCGGACTCGGGCTCAGCCCTGGAAGACGACGAACTCCGCCTCGCCCGACCCTAGGGCTCGAACTCGGGCTCGGCCCCGGAAGACGACGAACTCCGCCTCGCCCGACCCTAGGGCTCGGACTCGGGCTCGACCCCGGAAGACGACGAACTCCGCCTCGCCCGACCCAGGGCTCGGACTCGGGCTCGGCCCTGGAAGACGACGAACTCCGCCTCGTCCGACCCTAGGGCTCGGACTCGGGCTCGGCCCCGGAAGACGACGAACTCCGCCTCGCCTGACCCGGGGCTCGGACACGACCTCGACCTCGGAAGACCGACTCGACCCCGACCTCAGAGGAGCCTCCGCCTCGCCCGACCCAGGGCTCGGACCGACCACGCCATAGAGGGGGCCATCATTACCCTATCCCTAGCTAGCTCAGGCTACGGGTAACGGGACCGGCGTCCCGTCTGGCTCGCCCCGGAAAACAGATAATGATGGCGCCCCGCGTGCTCCATGACGATGGCGACTCTCAAACCCTTACGGAAGCAAGGAGACGTCAGCAAGGACTCGACAGCCTCGACAGCTGTCCTCCCGCAAGGCTCCAACGCTCCTTCGACGGCCACGACATCACATGAACAGGGTGCCAAAACCTCTCAGGCTGCCACGACGGCATGTACTTAGGGCACTAGCTCCTCTCTGCTAGACACGATAGTGCACTGCTACACCCCCCATTGTACACCTGGACCCTCTCCTTACGCCTATAAAAGGAAGGTCCAGGGCTCTCTTACGAGAAGGTTGGCCGCGCGGGAGGACGGGGCGACGCGTAGAGTCCCTCGATCTCCCCCCACGCGGACGCTTGTAACCCCCTACTGCAAGCGCACCCGATCTGGGCGCAGGACAAACACGGAGGTCGCAGGCTTTCTCCTCTCTTCGACCCCCCTTTGTGCTCTGTCTCGCTCTGACCCATCTGGGCTGGGACATGCGGTGACAATTCACTCGTCGGTCCAGGGACCCCCCGGGGTTGAAACGCCGACAGTTGGCGCGCCAGGTAGGGGCCTGCTGCGTGTTGACGAACAGCTCCCCGTCAAGCTCCAGATGGGTAGTCTCCAGCAACCTTTCCAACCCGGGACGGTGCTCCGTTTCGGGAGTCTTGAGTTCATGTCCCTCGACGGCAGCTACGACATGATACTCCTTCCTCCGCCGCGCGACGGCGACAATGGCGACCGACAACCCGTCCGCCGGTGGCGGAATCGACGACGTCTTCCCCACGAGGCGGAAGAACGGCGTCCGAATTTGTCCCGTCACTTCCCCCGCCGGAGGAGGAGGAGGCGGGGCAACCATGGCCAAGCAGGAGGCGGCACTTCATCGGCTGTCGAGCGAGTCGACGGCGCCGGTGCCCCGACGGGGGACACGTCGGGCGTCGACCTCGCGTCTGAGATGAAGACGAGCACCGTTTCCCCGCAACACGCCGACTCCAAGCGGACGGACGACGCCAGCACGCTCGCGAAGGACTTGCTGGGCGTCACCCTCGTACCTGAGACGATGGTGCAGTCCGCCCCTGACGCGACAACGTCACCACCTGTCGACCAAGAGGTACCGATCGACTCCCGTCTCATGCCTTTTGGATTCGGCCTCGACCCACCAAGCGACCCCGCTTTGGTGGAAGCCTTCATAGAGGCATGTACCAGCCCTCCGGGGTATCATATGCGGTCACCCTGGGACCGGCTGACGGCCGTCTCGACCTATGGACCCTCGGGTTCCGAGGAAGATGACGAGCCCGACTTTGGTTGGGATTTCTCTGGGCTCAGTAACCCCAGCGCCATGCAGGACTTCATGACCACATGCGACTACTGCCTTTCCGATTGTTCTGACAGTAGCCACAGCTTTGGCGACAGAGACAGTGGCCCAAGTCGTGAATGTTTCCACGTCGATCTAGGGGGTCCTGACGAAGGCAACCATCTTGGTATACCGGAAAACGGTGATCCCCCTAGGCCTGCGCCTCGCGTTGACATCCTTCGGGAGCTAGTTGTGGTCCTAGTCCCTGTGGGGGGTCAGGACGCACAGCTCGAGCAAATCCGCGAGATGCAGGCCAGGCTCGACGAGGGGGCAGGAACGCTTGAGCCGCTCCGCCGGAACATCGGGCAGGAATGGGTAGACCAAGCTCCGGCCGGAGAAGCGCGTCATCTACCCCAGGGCGTCTAGCTCCACATCGCCGACGACGTCAGGGCAAGGCTGCCACTGGCTTCCAGTGGGGTCGGCCAGAACCTGGCTGCAGCAGCGATACTTCTCCGCGCAATGCAGGAACCATCAACCACCGAAGGGCGGTGGATCCGGGGAGAGCTCAAGAATCTCCTGGAGGATGCCACGGTCCGACGGGCCGAGAGCTCTGCCTCCCGGAGGCAAGGATACCCCTCGGAGCACCGTGCCGCGACTTCCCGATTCGTGCGGGAAACCTCGGTCCACACCGGGCGCACGCGCAACACAGCGCCTGCAGCCCTGGGACGCCTCGGCAACGAGCACCACCACCGCAACCATCGAGCCCGCCTCGACGAGAGGGTGCGCCGAGGCTACCACCCCAGGCGTGGGGGATGCTACGATAGCGGGGAGGATCGGAGCCCCTCGCCCGAACCGCTTGGCCCGTAGGCTTTCAGCCGAGCCATACGACGGGCACCATTCCCGACCCGGTTCCGAACCCCGACTACCATCACAAAGTACTCGGGGGAGACAAGGCCGGAACTGTGGCTCGCGGACTACCGGCTGGCCTGCCAACTGGGCGGAACAGACGATGACAACCTCGTCATCCGCAACCTCCCCCTGTTCCTCTCCGACTCTGCTCGGGCCTGGCTGGAGCATCTGCCTCCGGGGCAGATCTCCAACTGGGACGACCTGGTCCAAGCCTTCGCCGGTAATTTCCAGGGCACGTACATGCGCCCTGAGAACTCCTAGGATCTCCAAAGCTGCCGCCAGCAGCCGGGAGAGTCTCTCCGGGACTACATCCGGCGATTCTCAAAGCAGCGCACCGAGCTGCCCAACGTCACCGACTCGGATGTCATCGGCGCGTTCCTCGCCGGCACCACCTGCCGCGACCTGGTGAGCAAGCTGGGTCGCAAGACCCCCACCAGGGCGAGCGAGCTGATGGACATCGCCACCAAGTTCGCCTCTGGCCAGGAGGCGGTTGAGGCCATCTTCTAGAAGGACAAGAAGCCCCAGGGCTGCCAGCCGGAAGATGTTCCCGAGGCGTCCGCTCAGTGCGGCACGAAGAAGAAAGGCAAGAAGAAGTCGCAAGCGAAACGCGACGCGGCCGACGTGGACCTTGTCGCCGCCGCTGAGTACAAGAACCCTCGGAAACCTCCCGGAGGCACCAATCTATTCGACAAGATGCTCGAGGAGCCATGCCCCTATCATCAGGGACCCGTCAAGCACACCCTTGAGGAATGTGCCATGCTTCGGCGTCACTTTCACAGGGCCGGGCCACCTGCGGAGGGTGGCAGGGCCCCCCACAACGACAAGAAGGAGGATCACCAGGCAGAGGAGTTCCTAGAGGTCCGCGACTGCTTCATGATCTACGGTGGGCCAGTGGCGAACGCCTTGGCTCGACACCGCAAGCAAGAGCGTCGGGAGGTCTGCTCGGTAAAGGTGGCGGCGCCGGTCTACCTAGACTGGTCCAACAAGCCCATCACCTTCGACCAGGGCGATCACCCCGACCGCGTGTCGAGCCCGGGGAAGTACCCGCTCGTTGTCGACCCCGTCATTGGCAACGTCAGGCTCACCAAGGTCCTCATGGACGGAGGCAGCAGCCTCAACATCATCTACGCCGAGACCCTCGAGCTCCTGCAGATCGATCTGTCCTCGGTCCAGGCCGGTGCGGCGCCTTTTCACGGGATCATCCCCGGGAAACGCGTCCAACCCCTCGGACGACTCAATCTGCCCGTCTGCTTCGGGACTCCCTCCAATTTCAGAAGGGAAACCCTCACGTTCGAGGTGGTCGGGTTCCGAGGAACCTACCACGCGGTACTAGGGAGGCCATGCTACGCCAAGTTCATGGCCGTCCCTAACTACACCTACCTCAAGCTCAAGATGCCAGGCCCCAACGGGGTCATCATCGTCGGCCCCACGTATCGACACGCGTACGAATGCGACGTAGAGTGCGTGGAGTATGCCGAGGCCCTCGCCGAATTCGAGGCCCTCATCGCCGACCTGGAGAGCCTCTCCAAGGAGGCGCCGGACGTGAAGCGCCATGCCGGCAACTTTGAGCCAGTGGAGACGGTTAAGTCCGTCCCACTCGACCCCAGCAACGACGCCTCCAAGCAGATCCGGATCGGCTCCGAGCTCGACCCCAAATAGGAAGCAGTGCTTGTCTACTTTCTCCGTGCAAACGCCGAAGTTTTCGCGTGGAGTCCCTCGGACATGCCTGGCATACCGAGGGATGTCGCCAAGCACTCACTGGATATCCGAGCTGGAGCCCGTCCCGTGAAGCAACCTCTGCGCCGATTCGACGAAGAAAAGCGTAGAGCCATAGGCGAGGAGATCCACAAGCTGATGGCCGCAGGGTTCATCAAAGAGGTATTCCATCCCGAATGGCTTGCCAACCCCGTGCTTATGAGAAAGAAAGGAGGGAAATGGCGGATGTGTGTAGACTACACTGGTCTAAACAAAGCATGCCCAAAAGTTTCCTATCCTCTGGCTCGCATCGATCAAATCGTGGATTCCACTGTGGGATGCGAAACCCTGTCTTTCCTCGATGCCTACTCAGGGTATCACCAAATCAGGATGAAAGAGTCCGACTAGCTCGTGACTTCTTTCATCACACCTTTTGGCTTGTATTGCTATGTTACTATGCCATTTGGTTTGAGGAATGCGGGTGCGACGTACCAAAGGTGCATGAACCACGTGTTCGGCGAACACATTGGTCGAACGGTCGAGGCTTATGTCGACGACATCGTAGTCAAGACGAGGAAAGCCTCCGACCTCCTTTCCGACCTTGAAACGACATTCCGGTGTCTCAAGGCAAAGGGTGTAAAACTCAATCCCGAGAAGTGTGTCTTCGGAGTCCCCCGAGGCATGCTCTTGGGGTTCATCGTCTCCGAGCGGGGCATCGAGGCCAACCTAGAGAAAATCGCGACCATCACCAACATGGGGCCCATCAAGGACTTGAAAGGCGTACAGAGGGTCATGGGATGCCTTGCGGCTCTGAGCCGTTTCATCTCGCGCCTCGGCGAAAGAGGCCTACCTCTGTACCGCCTCTTAAGAAAGACCGAGTGCTTCACTTGGACCTCCGAGGCCGAGGAAGCCCTCGAGAACCTGAAGGCACTCCTTACGAACGTGCCCATCTTGGTGCCCCTCGCCGCTGGAGAAGCCCTCTTGATCTACGTCGCCGCTACCACTCAGGTGGTCAGCGCCGCGATCGTGGTTGATAGACAAGAAGAAGGGCATGCATTGCCCGTCCAGAGGCCGGTTTACTTCATCAGCGAGGTACTATCCGAGACCAAGATCCGCTACCCGCAAATTCAGAAGCTGCTGTACGTGGTGATCCTGACGCGGCGGAAGTTGTGACACTACTTCGAGTCTCATCCGTTGACTGTGGTGTCATCCTTCCCCCTGGGGGAGATCATCCAGTGCCGAGAGGCCACGGGTACAATTGCAAAGTGGGCGGTGGAAATCATGGGCGAGACGATCTCGTTCGCCCCTCGGAAGGCCATCAAGTCCCAAGTCCTGGCAGACTTTGTGGCTGAATGGGCCGACACCTAGCTCCCGGTGGCTCCGATCCAGCTGGAACTCTGGACCATGTTTTTCGATGGGTCGCTGATGAAAACAGGGGCAGGCGCGGGCCTGCTCTTCATCTCGCCCCTCGGGAAACACCTACGCTACGTGCTGCACCTCCATTTCCCGGCGTCCAACAACGTGGCTGAGTACGAAGCTCTGGTCAATGGGTTGCGCATCGCCATTGAGCTAGGGGTCCGACGCCTCGACGCTCGCGGCGACTCACAGCTCGTCATTGACCAAGTTATGAAGAACTCCCACTGTCGCGACCCGAAGATGGAAGCCTACTGCGATGAGGTTCGGCGCCTGGAGGACAAGTTCTACGGGCTCGAGCTCAACCACATCGCCCGACGACACAACGAGACTGCGGACGAGCTTGCTAAGATAGCCTCGGGGCGGACAACGGTCCCCCCGGACGTCTTCTCCCGAGACCTACATCAACCCTCAGTCAAGACCGACGACACGCCCGAGCCCGAGAAGGCCTCGGCCCAGCCCGAGGCATCCTCGGCACAGCCCGAGACGCCCTCGGCTCGGCCCGAGGCACCCTCGGCCCCCGAGGGTGAGGCACTGCGCGTCGAGGAAGAGCGGAGTGGGGTCCAGCCTAATCGAAACTGGCAGACCCCGTACCTGCAATATCTCCACCAAGGAGAGCTGCCCCTCGACCGAGCCGAGGCTCGGCGACTGGCGCGGCGCGCCAAGTCGTTCGTCTTACTGGGTGACGGAAAGGAGCTCTACCACCGCAGCCCATCTGACATCCTCCAGCGATGCATATCCATCGCCGAAGGCCAGGAGCTCTTACAAGAAATGCACTCGGGGGCTTGCGGTCATCACGCAGCGCCCTGAGCCCTTGTTGGGAATGCCTTCCGACAAGGTTTCTACTGCCGACCGCAGTGGCCGACGCCGCTATAATTGTCCGCGCCTACCAAGGGTGTCAGTTCTATGCAAGGCAGACCCACTTGCCCGCTCAGGCTCTGCAGACAATACCCATCACCTGGCCGTTTGCTGTGTGGGGACTGGACCTCGTCGGTCCCTTGCAGAAGGCACCCGGGGGCTACACGCACCTGCTGGTCGCCATCGACAAATTCTCCAAGTGGATCGAGGTCCGACCCCTAAACAGCATCAGGTCTGAACAGGCGGTGGCATTCTTCACCAACATCATCCATCGCTTTGGGGTCCCGAACTCCATCATCACCGACAACGGCACCCAGTTCACCGGCCGAAAGTTCCTGGACTTCTGCGAGGATGACCATATCTGGGTGGACAGGGCTGCCGTGGCTCACCCCATGACGAATGGGCAGGTGGAACGTGCCAACGGCATGATTCTGCAAGGACTCAAGCCGAGGATCTACAGCGACCTCCACAAGTTCGGAAGGCGATGGATAAAGGAACTCACCTCGGTGGTCTGGAGTCTGAGGACAACGCCGAGCCAAGCCACGGGCTTCACACCGTTCTTTCTAGTCTATGGGGCCGAGGCCGTCTTGCCCACAGACTTAGAATACGGTTCCCCGAGGACGAGGGCGTACGACGACTGAAGAAACCAGACTGACCGAGAAGACTAACTGGACCAGCTCGAAGAGGCTCGGGACATGGCCTTACTACACTCGGCGCGGTACCAGCAGTCCCTGCGTCGCTACCACGACCGAGGGGTTCGGTCCCGAGACCTCCAAGCAGGCGACCTGGTGCTTCGGCTGCGACAAGACGCCCGAGGGCGGCACAAGCTCACGCCTCCCTGGGAAGGGCCGTTCGTCGTCGCCAAGGTTCTGAAGCCCGGGACATACAAGCTGGCCAACAGCCAAGGCGAGGTCTACAGCAACGCTTGGAACATCCGACAGCTACGTTGCTTCTACCCTTAAGATGCTTTCAAGTCGTTCGTACACCTCGTTCACGTTCAAAGTCTAACCATCAAGGAAGGGTCAGCCTTGCCTCAGCAAAGCCCGACCCTCCCTCGGGGGCTAGAAGGGGGGAACCCCCTCTGCGTCAAAATTTTCCTCGGAAAAAGTCTTTCTGCCGGAGCGCCTTTCATGCTTTTTGACTACTTCGAAAGTGGGGTCCTGAAAACGACGGAGTACACGTAAGCAGCCAAGGCCGACCGAGCTGAGGGACTCCTACGCCTCCGAGATACGGATACCTCACTCATCACCTTCTGCGATAAGTAACTCGCGCTCGGATAAGCGATTCCGCTGACCGAACAAGTCCCAATGCTCGGAGACCCTTCTGCCAAAACGATTTTTCGGGCCTTCTCGACTACATCGTTAACAGAATCCTACGGACGAGTAAGAGTACACGTAAGCGGCAAAGGCCGATCGAGCCGAGGGACTCCAACGCCTCCGGGATACGGATACCTCACTCATCACCTTCCGTGAAAAGTAACTCTCGCTCGAACAAACAATTCTGTTACCGACAAATAAGTCTTGATACTCGAAACAAAGGGAAAAAGAAACGCAGCTTTACAACATAATGACAGCATGTTTGGGCCTCGGCGGCCACAGAAAACATACGCACACTACAAGGTAAACCGATCCTGCAGGTTCGGACCTCGATGGAGGGGGAGCAGCAGCACCCTCGGCCTCAACACCACCTTCGGCGAAGTCCGACCGAGCCTCGAATGGCGACACAGTCGGAGGATCTCCGCTCCGAAGGATGACGTCAGCAACACGCCCGGGCCATCGCCGCCAGGGTCTCTTCCAGGAGTCCGGCTCGAGCAGACATCAGCCCGAAGCCTCAGCCAGTTGTCCCCCGAGGACATCAGCCCGGCCAATGGCCTCGGCAACTCGACTTCGGCGCCGGTCCCGCTAGTGGACGGCCCGGTCAGGCTTCGGCCGACGAAGTCTTCTTTTCGAGCCAACTCTGCCTCTGTCCATGCTGATACCGCTGCCTCTGGCTCCGGCTCATCGAAGAGCGATCGAGGGTTTCCTTTAACTAAGCAAGAGAAGCCTCGGGCGGCAAGGCCGACTGAGCCGAGGGACTCCTACGCCTCCGGGATACGGATACCTCACTCATCACCTTCGCACGAGGCAACTCACGCTTGGTGAAGCGGTTCAGTAGGCTGACAGGCGAGTCCTAGTGCTCGGAATGAGGGAAAAACGCGGCTTCACGCCAAAAGATACATACATGTTCAGGCCCCGACAGCCACAATGAACATACGTCGGCACTCAAGGTGCCATTACAAACAGAACTCCGATTCCGTCCCCGCGGGTATGAACAACCTCCACATCGGAGAGCCTGCAGGACGACAGACTCCGGGCGACTCGCTGGCATCCTCCGCAGCAGCAGCCATGGTCCCAGGACGGACGCGACCGCCGGAGGGCTCTCATTCGCGTCCCCACACAAGGGACGCGAACCAGATATTAAAGCCAAAGAGCCGAAGGTTAGATCACGGGTGGCGCTCACGGTCTCGTCGGCAGAAAAGCCTATCTCTCCAGCTGCCACCGCCTCAACACCGACGACGGCGTCCACCTGCCCACCAACACCGCACCGGCGAGCGCCGGCCGCCCCAAAGCGCACCAGCAGGTCCTCGCTCCCGTCCTCGCCACGAAAGCAAGGACAGAGGACGGAATGTTGCATCCTAGCTGGGCAGCAACAGCCCGCCCTCCCCGGCATGGCTGGAGGACGCCTCCTCCGCAAAGCTGGGGGACGGTTTCCACCCCCAAAAGCTGGAAGAAGAGGTGGCCCACCGACCCATGCAGTAGGTAGAGCCCCGGCTCAGCCTGGCCTCCGCCCCAGCAAGGATGACGAAGATCCTTGAAGCTGAGGGCGGTACCAAGATCGCAGCCCGGCTCGCTTCTCCCCACCACCGAACTGGAGGTCACCGTCTTGGGTGACCACCGGCGAGGGGATGCAGCCGGGCTGCCTGACGAAAATCCTTGAAGCCGAACGATGGCTGAAAGGTACCGACTTCCGTGAAGTTGCGTTCCCCCAACGACGACCAGGCGGGAGAACCGCGGGCGCCCCCCATCTGGGGGCTCGAAAGGTGGAAAGACACAATGCATGAGGAGAGCGCGAAGACATGGTTGCCCTTCAAGGGGGTCGCCCTCCTTTTAAAGGCAACTCTCCCCACTTGCGTCCTCAGCCGTCGCGGGCTGAGTCTTCTCCAACACGCTCCAAGGTCCTCCCCCTACGACACGGGGGTTGGGCCCCACGCGTCATGCAAGCTGGCGCAGGGCAGACAAAGCCAAACCACCGCCCATGGTGCGCGCGACTGCCTAGCGGTTACGAGCATTCCTCCACTCTCGCCCAGGCCAGCGGGTGAAAGGGCGGGCCGCCATGCAGACGACGTGCAACCGCACCCAGGGGGACGCACCCTTTCGACTTCGACACATCCAGCATGGAGACCCAGGCCCACACGTCATGTAGCCAGCGAGTCGGTTACTACGTACAAGAAACTGCACCGCTACTCGTGCCAGTACCACGCCTTCTTGACTGCGGAACCAGTACCGTGACTCGAGGCGACCCTGCGCATGACCCGATAGTGCCAACCGAGCACATCGGCCACGGGCCGGTCAGCCGTAGGAGAGGGCGCGACGGTCGATATGGCCAGAAATGGGCCGACAGTAATGGCGGTGGCAGGCGGGCGGAAGCGGCAGTCGAGCCGTCAACAAGCTCACGTCCCCTCCTAGGATAGCGAAAAGACCTTCTCCCACGGCAGAAGACGACACATCCGCGTTCCGTTCCTCGAACGACTCGCGCACGCGGAACGACCGCCCCGTGAACCACTCGTCCCGTCGCATTAACTCTGCGGCAGGACAGGCGGCACCTTTGGCAGGCGAAGCAGGCGACGCTTCACCTCCGCCATAATGACCGCGTCAAAAAAGGTGTGCCACATCATTCGATTTCGTATCCTTTTCACTTCCTCTTTCTCTCTCTTGCCTCAGGGGTCAGAAAAGGGGATATTCCGAAAGGGATCCTTCTCCGCGAAGGAAGCGGGCCCCGAGCCCCCCTACTGATCAGAGGTTCAAAGGCTGGCCCCACCGAAGGGTTCAACAGCCGCCTCAAAGCGCTCGGGCTTCGCGCCCACTACTGGTCAGAGGTTCAAAGGCCGGCCCCTCGAAAGGGTTCAATGGCCGCCTCAGGCCACTCGGGCTTCGCGCCCACTACTGATCAGGGGTTCGAAGGCTGGCCCCCAAAGGGTTCGACAGCCGCCTCAGACGCAGAGCGAGGGATGACCCTGGGTACGTTCGATACATAACCGAGGCTCAGGCTGCGCTCCCGAGGTACCCTAGGACATTTCCGAGACCAATGGGAACGATTTTGTAATGGAATCCCACCAGAGGGAGGCATCGAGCCCTCGGACCCCATCAAAAGGGGACCGGGTCCGGCAAATCACCCGTAGGTACTTTTGGAGCGCGCCTCCAGGCCACTAGCCGACCCCTAACAAATGGGGCACGGGCGTCCACTCGAATTACCCATTAGCAACTCACTGGAGACACCATGTTCGGCGTCCTCCGAGGGCAACATGGCGCTTTCCCCCCCCTCCTCCTTGCGGAAAGGCGACGCAGGGGCGTATGTAAAAAGTCGAGTTTGTCCCTGACCGTCCTCTCGCTCTGTGCGAAGGCTCGGGGGCTGCTCTCGCAAACCCGGCTCCGGCCAAACCGTTGACAGCGTCAACATACCAGCCCGAGAACTTGGGACCCGACTGTTCACCCGGGCTACGGCCAGTTCACATGAGGGAGCAGCTAGACCGGCCGAAACATTACGAAACGTACTAAGACCACGAAGGAGTCAAACTACTCCTCCGAGGCCTCGGGGGCTACACCCGGCGGGCGCGCTCGCGCACCCACCAGAACAAAAGACAACCGAGGAAGGTCGGTCCCCTTGCAAAAAAGTGCGACAAAAGCCTCCAAGCGAGTATCAACACTCCCTTCGAGGCTCGGGGGCTACTGTCGGGGACCATAATTAGGGGTACCCCCAAGACTCCTAATCTCAGCTGGTAACCCCCATCAGCACTAAGCTGCAAAGGCCTGATGGGTGCGATTAAGCCAAGGCTCGGTCCACTCAAGGGACACGACCTCGCCTCGCCCGAGCCCAGCCTCGGGCAAAGGTAGCCGACCCCGGAAGATTCACGTCTCGCCTGAGGACCCCCTCAAGCGACGTACACACCTTCGGTCGCCCGAGGCCTAGTCTTCGCCAAGAAGCAACCTTGCCCAGATCGCCACACCGACCGACCGAATCGCAGCAGCATTTAATGCAAGGATGGCCTGACATCCTATCCTGTCATGCGCCCTTCAGTCGACAGAGCCGAAAGTGACCGCAGTCACTTCGCCGCTCCACTGACCGGCCTGACGAGAAGACAGCGCCGCCTGCGTCGCTCCGACTGCTGTGCCACTCGAAAGAGTGAGGCTGATAGCAGCCAAGTCCGGCCTCAGGCGCCATAGGAAACTCTGCCTCGCCCGACCCCAGGGCTCGGACTCGGGCTCGGCCCCGGAAGACGACAAACTCCGCCTCGCCCGACCCCAGGGCTCGGACTCGGGCTCGGCCCCGGAAGACGACGAACTCCGCCTCGCCCGACCCCAGGGCTCGGACTCGGGCTCGGCCCCGGAAGACGACGAACTCCGCCTCGCCCGACCCCAGGGCTCGGACTCGGGCTCGGCCCCGGAAGACGACGAACTCTGCCTCGCCCGACCCAGGGCTCGGACTCGGGCTTGGCCCCGGAAGACGATGAACTCCGCCTCGCCCGACCCCAGGGCTCGGACTCGGGCTCGGCCCCGGAAGACGACGAACTCCGCCTCGCCCGACCCAGGGCTCGGACACGACCTCGACCTCGGAAGACCGACTCGACCCCGACCTCGGAGGAGCCTCCGCCTCGCCCGACCTAGGGCTCGGACCGACCACGCCACAGGGGGGGCCATCATTACCCTATCCCTAGCTAGCTCAGGCTACGGGTAACGGGACCGGCGTCCCGTCTGGCTCGCCCCGGAAAACAGATAATGATGGCGCCGCGCGTGCTCCATGACGATGGCGACTCTCAAACCCTTACGGAAGCAAGGAGACGTCAGCAAGGACTCGACAGCCCCGACAGCTGTCCTCCTGCAAGGTTCCAACGCTCCTCCGACGGCCACGACATCACATGAATAGGGTGCCAAAACCTCTCTGGCTGCCACGACAGCATGTACTTAGGGCACTAGCTCCTCTCTGCTAGACACGATAGCGCACTGCTACACCCCCCATTGTACACCTGGACCCTCTCCTTACGCCTATAAAAGGAAGGTCCATGGCTCTCTTACGAGAAGGTTGGTCGCGCGGGAGGACGGGGCGACGCGTAGAGTCCCTCGCTCTCCCCCCACGCGGACGCTTGTAACCCCCTACTGCAAGCGCACCCGACCTGGGCGCAGGACAAACACGGAGGCCGTGGGCTTTCTGCTCTCTTCGACCCCCCCCCCCCCCTTTGTGCTCTGTCTCGCGCCGACCCATTTGGGCTGGGACACGCGGCGACAATTCACTCGTCGGTCCAGGGACCCCCCAGGGTCGAAACGCCGACACTAAGAACAAGACCTAAACTTGTTTTGTAGGTTCATGCATCCAGGGGCTCAAGTTGGATCATTGATAGCGAATGCACAAACCACATGATAGGGGATAAAAAGATGTTCTCCTCCTACAAGAAAAACGAGGATCCCCAAAGAGCTATCACATTCGGGGATGGAAATTGTAACACCCCTGGTGTTACTGTAACTAAAACTTGAGCATGACATCATAAGCATTGACATTGCATATGTTTGATACACCTAGAGTGCATTCACTTGGCAAAAATTTCAAACAAGTTGTATTGTTTAAGTGTTTTTGCAAATAGAACCTTGGATAGGAAACTTAACCCTAAATAAGGATTAAAAGGGAAAGACCTAACCAAAGATGAGAAAACCTAAAGACTTTTGGGAAGGAGTCATAAAATATCACCAAACACAAAGTTGAATCACATTTATACCCCTGGGATACCAAAAATCTCAATTAGAACCCTGGAAAACCCTAAAACCAAACCCTAGGGACCTATGTGCAAAATTAGTCCACTTTTGGGCTAAAGTGCAAAAACCAAGTCAAATAAGTATTTTAAGTCATCTGGGTCACAAATATGTGAAATTGCAAGTTAAACCCTAAGTTTTGGGCTAATTTGCAAAACTCACCTCTTAAGCCCTTTAGAGTCTAAGTCTGATTTTCAGTGATATTGGCTCAACTTTGGAGTCCTGTATCCTTCAAATTCTAGGGTTTTTGCCCTAGGTCACCACATCAAAATTGTAGCCCAATTATAGGAGAACAATTTTGCTTAAGAGTGCAAGCCATGTTCTTATGAGCAATTTGGAGATAATTCAGCTCAAAGTTGGACTGTCAGGCTAATACTGTCTGAATTTCAGACCGCCAGTGGTCTAGACCCCAGTTTGAGACCCAGTTTGATCTTGATCCAGTGCTCAAATAAGTGTAATCCCCATAGTCGATTTGTAGCTGGTGAATAGCACTACAACTTTGATGCAGAGGCTTGGGTGAGTTGCCAAGTGAAATTTGGAGAAAATCGACCCTCAACTCTGGCTGTTAGGTGCTCTGTTGGGAGTTCGCCATGGTACAGTAACAATGGGGATCAGATCGCCAGCGCAACGGTTCTCACCGCCGGTGACCTGCCGCCGCGATTCGTGCTACTGTTGCCGCGATTTGGGCTCGGCTTGGTTGGATAGCACTTTGGGTCACATAAACATCCTCGCCGTGGATAACTCCGGCCATAAACAAGTCCGGCCACCGTACATGCGTCACCGTGGCGGAGATCGATAAGAACGCCGGTGAACGCCGCCTCCCGGCCGTGCGCCGCGTGGCCTAGCCTCTCTGCAGCACCGCCGTGACACCTTAAGGCTGTCCCATCGTCGCCGGGGAGCCTGCCACGACAATGGACACGAAATCACCGCGCCCCGGTTTTTACTTATCTCCGACCGCCACACGTCGCCGTTAAAATTCCCGGCCACCATCGAAGCTGCCTATAAATTGAGCCCTTCCCTAGCTGCGTAGCATCATCACCCACCCAGCCCCCAGCAATTGTTAGCAGTCGTGCCTCCGAGAGCTCGAATTTGGATTTCTCCCCAAAACTGTTTCTGCCACCGTGAACTCGCCTCACCACGGCCAACCCCTCTCCCGGTCAGTTCACCTCTTCCTCTTCCTCGTTCAAGTTTTCTCTTAAGCCTACGATGCTTGCCGAGCCACTGAATTGAACTAGGAGTCCACTAATTGCCGGGAACACGACAAGCTAACCGCCATGCTTTCGGTCACCGTGGCTAGAGCTCCATAGTTAGTCTTAGATGCAATTAGTTTGGGGAAAATACTCCCCTGGTCATGAATTTGGGTTAGTCTTAGTCTCGACGCCGGTCATCGCCTCAATCGGCCGGTCCAGGACCTCGCCGGAGTTTCTCCGCGCGAGAACGCCGTCGTGGACCTCCCACTGCAAAGAAATAGAACCTAGGGGGGGTTATTTACAAAGCGTCAGTGACTTGAACAAATAGTAAAAGAATTCGTTCTCAGTTAACCAAAAACCAGAGGTCCTTTTTGCAAAGCCGCCAGGGCGCGGGCGCACGCGCGCGTTTTCCCTGGGTACTGGGCCGTCTGGGCCAGATGTTGCCCAGTACTATTCCTAAGTTTTTCTTTTTCTTTTTACTCCAGAGCTAAAACAATTGTAGAAAATTACAGAAAAATCCTAAAATTATGAAACCAATTTTCCTAGGTTTCTTATTTTCCCTAGAATTTAGTAAAAATAGTTTTGTGATTTTTAGGTTAAATAAGGAATTTTAAGGCATTTAAAGTAGTTAAAAGTAGTAGTTTTGGATTTTTAAAAGATATGTTGTAATCCCAAAAATGCTCAAAATTTTTACATGAGTTCCTCATATTATTTAGAAGCCTTGGGTAGGATTTGGGTTGATTTGGACCTTGTTTGATCACCAAACCCCAAAACACCCCCCTGCCCTATGAACTCTTTTACTGACTCCGGAAACCCTAAGTTCTCGGAGTACCGTGAAGGAAAGTTGTACTCAAGACTTAGATAATAAGTTTATATTATCTTCGCACCCTCATGAGCATCCCATGACATCCAATTCTTATACATATGCATGGTTATGATTAGAACGTGAAGAAGAAGAGGAAATCACCGAAGAAAGGACACCACCACCCTCGGATTCTCAAGCAGGCAACTGCTTCTACTTTGATATTTGTGGATCCGAGCCAGACTCACCTGTTAACAAAGGCAAGCCCCGGTGCATGAAACCCCTTTCCTTGTGTTTTTAAATACTTTTCGCACACCTTAAGTCAAGTGAAATGTGCATTAAGTTCATAGGAATTGCTTGGAACCTTTTGATGCATTGCTTTCCTTGATATCCATACCTTTATGGGTACTTCTGGTGAAGTATCAAAATGGATTTACAAAATTGCTTAGCCCTGCTTAGATCTTGTGGATAGAGGTTGTCTTTTGCTATACTGCCTAGCTCAGGGGTTATCCTGAGGAAAGATGACTTCTACCTGCAAGAATACTTTCATTAAGAGCGTGGTGGGATCTTACTGCAAAGTTCCCTGTGATGCTCTTTTCATCCTAAGGAACAGAAACAATCCTAAGGATGGAAGTAATTAAATCGAGACTTGGGTTAGAAACAGGTGATGTTCTACCCAGGTTGATTAAGGATTGAATGCGTATGTAGGCGTGCTGATCGAGGACCCTTTAACTGGTCACATGCCTCGTCATGGGTAAGCCTTGCCTCGGGCAGACTAAGGCCAGAATAAGATAACACGAAATGGGCGTGGAGCGGTGGCGAGAGTAGCGTGTACCCTCCGGGGCAAGAGGCTAGACGGTGGTGTATCTGTGCTCTCGGTTTGCGTGAACCTGATCTGGTCTTAAGAATCCCGGTGGCGGGTTTAACTATGCAAGGGTTAAGTGCTACATATGTCATGTGATTGGAGATCCTCAGCTGAGTATAATCGATTCGGATCGCAGTACCTTCGCGGTTATGAAGACTTGGTCACTTCCCTGCAACCTAAGTCAGGATGTGAACACTATGAATAAAAAGGATGTTGTATTGATGAGATGATGAAATTAGACTAGATGCAAACAGTGTCTATTAATATTCAATCTGGCATTAAAATATTGAAAGTAAGGACTCACTTTAGTAAGCTATTTCTGCAAAGGTATCTAAGTGGATTCTTGCTAAAGCCTCTCCTTGATTCCTATTTATCCAGCATACCCTTGAGAGTCTTTTCCTTAGTCGGGTAAGACTTGCTGAGTAATTCCATACTCAGGGTTTTTTCCCTCGTTGTTTTTAGGTGAGGAAGCGGCAGATTTCTGTTGCTTCTGTACCAAGGTGGTTCCTAATGAAGATAAGCAAGAGTGAAGTGCGGGAGGAAAGGATCCTCCATTAAGACTTTTGTGTGATAACTGTCGGGAGGAGTTTTTACCTCCCTTGGTATGTGTAATAATATTATTCGACACTCGTTATATAGTTCTGGTCTGTCATAAACAACGTGATCTTACTTTTTAATAAATGTAAGCTTATGTAATCGCTTCCACATTTCTTTATCTCCAATGTTCTGTAATGTCTGCAAGACGGGTGAGACGTTCCTGGAAAGGTAAGGAAAGATACCGAGCTTGTCAAGTAGTTCAGGGGCACCTATAGGGTTGTCTGAGGTCCGTTGGACAAGGACAACTGTAGGTGGGCCTAATTACTTGGGAGGTTCTGTCACAGCTGGTATCGGAGCGTAGCCCTTCTTGACAGATATTATGTAGCATCTTCAAAAGAGTTTTCTAAGACTTATCTAGAAAGTTTCTTCTCTTCTCACCTAAGTATTTCTGAAGAGTTTATTTTAAAGACCAGATAGGAAGAGTGCGACGTATAGAAGGTTGAATCAACTAAGGTTGATTCTGTAATTATTCATGCATCATGCTAAGAACTGTACTAATAAATTTTCCCCCTTAGCAAATGCCGCCACGTACAAGGAAAACGGCACGTAAGCATACTGGACCCATCGGTGTGCCTCGGCATCAACTTGCCCCACGAGAGCAAGACAGCAGTAGTGTGAACAACGATCCTATTGGCGATCTCGAAGCTCGCGTGAATCAACTTCAAGCGGAGTTGCAACGCAGGACTAATCTATGGGTTGCGAACGGTGACCGAATAAATGATTTAAGAAGTTACATCCGCACCCTGCAAGATCAACTAGCTGACCGAGATTTGGTGCTTGATTGGGCAGTGCAGTCTCGTTCAGTAGCTTTAGCTAAGGAAGCGAAGGCTCGAGCACGAGTCAACGAACTTAGCGTTGCTATTGACAACTTGCAGGTATATTGCAATACTTTACATGAAGAAGTTCATGTACTGTATTCGCAATTACACCCAAATGTCCCTACGGATCCCGTCAGGTCTGAAGCCGGAACCTCGCATACTGCGGGAGAAGCGCTTGGTGGGGAGTTAGACCTTTTTAGGCCCCCTCCTTCTTTGAGGCTGGTCGACGTATGGTCTCCCACCCCTGACGATGAAGCTACCAAGAACAATCAAAAGCAGGAGTAGTAGTGTAGTTGTAAAAGTAGAAATAGTAAGTTGTGTAATAGGTTGAACTTTTGTATAATGGGTAATGTATCCTGTTATGTAACATCGAGTCTGTATCATTACTTTTTATAGTAATGTAAAATGGAAGGCTTCTTTGGCATTTTATATTTATTTCAAATGTTCTTTGCCTCAGATGCCGACCAGGACTCGAGGACAGGACGCAGCAGGAACTTCTGGGGGAAGGGATGTTACCCCAAACCCACCTCCGGTTCCTCCCACATTGGCCGAGGCGATTGCCGCCTTGGTAAATGCCACCGCAGACAATACCCGCTTTCTTAGGGAAATGGCGGGTCAACAGCAATTCCAGCAGCAGGCAGGAAGGGGTTATCAGCAAGGCCCCCGTGAAACCACCTATCTGGACTTCTCTGAAACCCGTCCACCCCTATTCGTCAAGGCAGAGGACCCGTTGGAAGCCGATGAGTGGATACGGGTTATTGAACAAAAGTTTGGTCTTCTCCGTTGTTCAGAAACGCAGAAGCCGTTATTCGCAGCACAACAACTACGTGGCCCTGCCAGTACCTGGTGGGGAAATTTTGTGGCTATTCAACCTGTCAACCATCAAATCACCTGGGAAGAATTTAAAGCAGCCTTCCGTGAGCACTACATACCCGAAGGTGTGCTGCATATGAAACAAGAGGAATTCATGAAGCTGAAACAAGGAGGAGATACCGTCAATCAGTATCTCAACAAGTTTAATCACCTGTCGCAGTATGCCATCGACCAGGTGAATACTGATTTAAAGAAGAAGAACTGCTTTATGAGGGGTCTAAATGACCGGTTGCAGAGAAAGATGGCCACATGTATAGATCTCACGTATGGAAAGGCTGTCAGCACAGCCTTATCTGTGGAAGCAAAATACGCAAGTTTTGGGAAGAACAAGGGATTCGGTGGTGAGAGGCCTAATCAGGGCCAGGCGAAGAGGCAACTGTTTGTGATCCGGCCTTCTAGCCAAAATCACACTTTTTCTCGTCCACCCTCATTCCCTTTCAAGCAGCCAATCATTATTCGCCCCAACAATACCCCCACTACCCCAAACCAGCCGAGTGCCCCGGGCACTCGATTCCCTGCTTTGCCCAGCTCTTCAACCGGGTGTTTCAATTGCGGCAAGTCGAGACATTTCATCAAAGACTGCCCATATCCCAAGCAAAATCAATCCAATGCTCAGCAAGGATCTGGGAAATCAACTCAGCCTAAGGGAAATAATGTGGGGAGGAATACAAAGAAGACGGGGCGGGTATACTACACCCAAGTGGCCACTACACCGGAAGGAGAACCGGTGATGATGGGTACGTTTCCCGTGGCCAGTCACCCTGCAATTATTCTTTTTGATTCTGGTGCTTCGCATACCTTCATTAGCAAGAAATTTGTGGAGCAACATCACATTACATGCCATGAATCAAAAGAGGGATTTAAAATTCATTCACCTGGGGGACACATTTTTACTAGAGAAGTGGCCTATGAAGTGCCAGTAACAATGGTCGGACGGAACTTTCCTGCTAACATGATTGTTCTGAAAGGCCAGGATATAGATGTAATTTTGGGTATGAATTGGTTAACCCAACACAAGGCAATTCTCAACACTGAACTCAGAACCGTCAGGTTGAGCTATAATCAAGAAGAGATTCTTTTGTCTCTCCCCGTAACAAATCCAGCCAAAGCTTCTGGTAGAATATATGAAGCCATTGTACCGGAGATCAAGAACATTACGGTAGTATGTGAGTTTCCAGATGTATTTCCGGAAGATTTGCCTGGACTACCCCCTGAAAGAGATGTAGAATTTGTAATTGAGCTAAAGCCCGGTACGACTCCCATTTCCCGAAGATCGTACCGTATGCCCCCTAATGAGTTGGCGGAATTGAAGATTCAATTACAAGATCTACTGAATAAGGGATTCATCCGGCCAAGCTCGTCTCCATGGGGTTGTTCCGCCATTTTTGTTAAAAAGAAGGATCAAACCTTGCGAATCTGTGTGGATTATCGACCCCTGAATGAGGTCACCATCAAGAATAAGTACCCTCTTCCAAGGATCGACATCTTATTTGATCAACTGACTGGGGCGAGGGTATTTTCCAAAATTGATCTCAGGTCGGGCTATCACCAAATCCGTATTCGGCCCGAGGATATACCGAAGACCACGTTTACTACGCGGTACGGATTGTTTGAATACCTGGTAATGTCTTTCGGGCTCACAAATGCTCCTGCCCACTTCACCTATTTGATGAACTCGGTGTTCATGCCCGAGTTGGACAAGTTCGTGGTGGTCTTCATCGACGATATCTTGATATATTCTAAAAATGAAGAGGAGCATGCTTAGCATTTACGGAATGTATTGACGCGCCTGAGGGAACATCAGCTGTATGCCAAGTTCAGCAAGTGCGCGTTCTGGCTGGAGGAAATTCAATTTTTGGGGCACATGTTATCGGCCAAAGGAATTGCGGTAGATCCTAGCAAAGTCAAAGATATTCTGGAGTGGAAACCCCCAACCACTGTTCACCAAGTCCGGAGTTTTCTTGGACTCGCTGGATATTATCGCAGATTCATACCAGATTTTTCTAAGCTTGTGAAGCCAATCACAAGTTTATTGAAGAATGACATTAAGTTCAATTGGTCTTCTAAGTGTAATGAAGCCTTTGAGCAATTGAAGACATTGTTAACCAGTGCTCCGGTATTAGCTCAACCGGACATCACCAAACCCTTTGATGTATATTGTGATGCGTCTGGCAGTGGACTCGGCTGTGTATTAATGCAAGAGGGCCGAGTAATTGCATATGCTTCAAGGCAGTTGCGCCGACATGAGGAGCATTACCCGACTCATGATCTGGAGCTAGCTGCTGTGGTTCATGCCCTGAAAATTTGGCGTCACTATCTGCTAGGAAATATCTGTCACATATATACAGATCATAAAAGCTTGAAGTACATCTTCACCCAGTCAGAATTAAATATGAGGCAAAGACGATGGCTTGAGCTTATTAAGGACTATGAACTGGAGATCCATTATCACCCAGGCAAAGCCAATGTGGTGGCAGATGCACTAAGCCGTAAGGCTTCCTGCCACTGTCTTGTGGTGAAGACCTCTGACAACACTTTGTGTCAAGAGATGGAAAAGTTAAACCTGGGGATAATCCAACAAGGGACTCTGAATCAGCTAAAGCTTGAGTCAATCATTTTGCAAAGGATAATTGATGCCCAAAAGGATAATCTGGGTATGAAGCACATACGAGAGAAGATAAGGGCTGGAGTAGCCAAATGTTTCAAGGAAGACGATCAAGGTGTGTTATGGTTTAAAAACCGCATAGTAGTGCCGAAGAATGAAGAACTCCGCCAGCAAATTCTTGATGAAGCACATCTTAGTCGTTATTCTATTCATCCCGGAAGCACTAAGATGTACCAAGACTTGAAGCAACATTACTGGTGGACAAAGATGAAGATCGAAATTGCACGCTATGTGGCTAAGTGTGACACTTGCAGACGTGTCAAGGCCATACACATGAAAACTGCTGGTCCATTACAATCTTTGCCAATCCCAACATGGAAATGGGAAGACATAAGTATGGACTTTATTGTGGGACTGCCCAGGACGGCCAAAGGGTATGATTCTATTTGGGTTATCGTTGATCGACTCACAAAGATTGCCCACTTTTTACCCGTCAGGGCCAAATATACAGTAGCCACTTATGCAGCATTATATATTGCCCGTATTCTCAGTTTGCATGGTATTCCAAAAACTATAGTGTCGGATCGTGGACCTCAGTTTGTATCCAAGTTTTGGGAAGAACTTCATAAATCCTTGGGTACCAAATTGCTCCACAGTTCGGCCTATCGTCCTCAAACAAGTGGACAGACTGAGAGGGTCAATCAAATACTTGAGGATATGCTGCGGGCATGTGTTCTGGACTTCTCACAGAAATGGGATGAATGTTTGCCCTTAGCGGAGTTTTCATACAATAACAGTTATCAAGAAAGTATCAAGATGGCACCTTTTGAAGCTTTATATGGGCGACGGTGTCGAACTCCGCTAAATTGGTCTGAACCTGGAGAAAGGTACTTCTTTAGGCCTGATATGGTGAAAGAGGTCGAAGAAAAGGTTCAGAAAATTATTCATAATATGAAGAAAGCTCAGACTCGACAAAAGAGTTATGCAGACCGATGACAACAACCCTTATGCTTTCTGGTAGGCGATTATGTCTACTTGAAAGTTTCACCAATGAAGGGTGTATCGCGTTTCGGGGTTAAAGGGAAACTTGCATCCAGGTATATTGGTCCATTTCCGGTACTTGAGCAATGTGGGCCAGTGGCATATCGACTGCAACTCCCCGAAATTCTGTCTGCTATCCATAATGTGTTCCATGTGTCGCAATTGAAGAAGTGTCTTCGGGTTCCCGATCGAACCATTGAAGTGACAGATGTTGTCCTGGAACCAGATTTAACATACTCGGAACATCCTATTCGAGTTCTGGATAAAAAGGACAGGGTTACCCGGAGAAAGACTCTCAAGTTCTACAAGATACAATGGAACCAACATGCTGAGGAAGAGGCTACGTGGGAAACTCAAGACTTCTTGAATGAGAATTTCCCAGGCTTTTTAGCCTCATGTAATTTGTAAAGTGTATATAGTTATTGCAATAAAGGAGTGAACCCCCACACCACCCCTGCCTTGTACCAGAAATAAGGGAATAAAAATGTGACACATTTCCTTTTCCATTACTCACCCTAGGACTTTAAATCTCAGGACGAGATTCTTTTATGGGGGGAAGGATGTAACACCCCTGGTGTTACTGTAACTAAAACTTGAGCATGACATCATAAGCATTGACATTGCATATGTTTGATACACCTAGAGTGCATTCACTTGGCAAAAATTTCAAACAAGTTGTATTGTTTAAGTGTTTTTGCAAATAGAACCTTGGATAGGAAACTTAACCCTAAATAAGGATTAAAAGGGTAAGACCTAAACCAAGATGAGAAAACCTAAAGACTTTTGGGAAGGAGTCATAAAATATCCCCAAACACAAAGTTGAATCACATTTATACCCCTGGGATACCAAAAATCTCAATTAGAACCCTAGAAAACCCTAAAACCAAACCCTAGGGACCTATGTGCAAAATTAGTCCACTTTTGGACTAAAGTGCAAAAACCAAGTCAAATAAGTATTTTAAGTCATCTGGGTCACAAATATGTGAAATTGCAAGTTAAACCCTAAGTTTTGGGCTAATTTGCAAAACTCACCTCTTAAGCCCTTTAGAGTCTAAGTCTGATTTTCAGTGATATTGGCTCAACTTTGGAGTCCTGTATCCTTCAAATTCTAGGGTTTTTGCCCTAGGTCACCACATCAAAATTGTAGCCCAATTATAGGAGAACAATTTTGCTTAAGAGTGCAAGCCATGTTCTTATGAGCAATTTGGAGATAATTCAGCTCAAAGTTGGACTGTCAGGCTAATACTGTCTGAATTTCAGACCGCCAGTGGTCTAGACCCCAGTTTGAGACCCAGTTTGATCTTGATCCAGTGCTCAAATAAGTGTAATCCCTATAGTCGATTTGTAGATGGTGAATAGCACTACAACTTTGATGCATAGGCTTGGGTGAGTTGCCAAGTGAAATTTGGAGAAAATCGACCCTCAACTCTGGCTGTCAGGTGCTCTGTTGGGAGTTCGCCATGGTACAGTAGCAATGGGGATCAGATCGCCAGTGCAACGGTTCTCACCGCCAGTGACCTGCCGCCGCGATTCGTGCTGCTGTTGCCGCGATTTGGGCTCGGCTTGGTTGGATAGCACTTTGGGTCACATAAACATCCTCGCCGTGGATAACTCCGGCCATAAACAAGTCCGGCCACCATACATGCGTCACTGTGGCGGAGATCGATTAGAACGCCGGTGAACGCCGCCTCCCGGCCATGCGCCGCATGGCCTAGCCTCTCTACAGCACCGCCGTGACACCTTAAGGCTGTCCCATCGTCGCCGGGGAGCCTGCCACGGCAATGGACACGAAATCACCGCGCCCCGGTTTTTACTTATCTCCGACCGCCACACATCGCCGTTAAAATTCCCGGCCACCGTCGAAGCTGCCTATAAATTGAGCCCTTCCCTAGCTGCGTAGCATCATCACCCACCCAGCCCCCAGCAATTGTTAGCAGTCGTGCCTCCGAGAGCTCGAATTTGGATTTCTCCCCAAAACTGTTTCCGCCACCGTGAACTCGCATCACCGCGGCAAGCCCCTCTCTCGGTTAGTTCACCTCTTCCTCTTCCTTGTTCAAGTTTTCCCTTAAGCCTACGATGCTTGCCAAGCCACTGAATTGAACTAGGAGTCCACTAATCGTCGGGAACACGACAAGCTAACCGCCATGCTTTCGGTCACCGTGGCTAGAGCTCCATAGTTAGTCTTAGATGCAATTAGTTTGGGGAAAATACTCCCCTGGTCATGAATTTGGGTTAGTCTTAGTCTCGACGCCGGTCATCGCCTCAATCGGCCGGTCCAGGACCTCGCCGGAGTTTCTCCGCGCGAGAACGCCGTCGTGGACCTCCCACTGCAAAGAAATAGAACCTGGGGGGGGGGTTATTTACAAAGCGTCAGTGACTTGAACAAATAGTAAAAGAATTCGTTCTCAGTTAACCAAAAACCAGAGGTCCTTTTTGCAAAGCCGCCAGGGCGCGGGCGCACGCGCGCGTTTTCCCTGGGTACTGGGCCGTCTGGACCAGATGTTGCCCAGTACTATTCCTAAGTTTTTCTTTTTCTTTTTACTCCAGAGCTAAAACAATTGTAGAAAATTACAGAAAAATCCTAAAATTATGAAACCAATTTTCCTAGGTTTCTTATTTTCCCTAGAATTTAGTAAAAATAGTTTTGTGATTTTTAGGTTAAATAAGGAATTTTAAGGCATTTAAAGTAGTTAAAAGTAGTAGTTTTGGATTTTTAAAAGATAAGTTGTAATCCCAAAAATGCTCAAAATTTTTACATGAGTTCCTCATATTATTTAGAAGCCTGAGGAAAGATGACTTCTACCTGCAAGAATACTTTCATTAAGAGCGTGGTGGGATCTTACTGCAAAGTTCCCTGTGATGCTCTTTTCATCCTAAGGAACAGAAACAATCCTAAGGATGGAAGTAATTAAATCGAGACTTGGGTTAGAAACAGGTGATGTTCTACCCAGGTTGATTAAGGATTGAATGCGTATGTAGGCGTGCTGATCGAGGACCCTTTAACTGGTCACATGCCTCGTCATGGGTAAGCCTTGCCTCGGGCAGACTAAGGCCAGAATAAGATAACACGAAATGGGCGTGGAGCGGTGGCGAGAGTAGCGTGTACCCTCCGGGGCAAGAGGCTGGACGGTGGTGTATCTGTGCTCTCGGTTTGCGTGAACCTGATCTAGTCTTAAGAACCCCGGTGGTGGATTGACATATGCAAGGGTTAAGTGCTAATATGTCGTGTGATTGGAGATCCTCAGCTGAGTATAATCGATTCGGATCGCCGTACCTTCGCGGTTATGAAGACTTGGTCACTTCCCTGCAACCTAAGTCAGGATGTGAACACTATGAATAAAAAGGATGTTGTATTGATGAGATGATGAAATTAGACTAGATGCAAACATTGTCTATTAATATTCAATCTGGCATTAAAATATTGAAAGTAAGGACTCACTTTAGTAAGCTATTTTTGCAAAGGTATCTAAGTGGATTCTTGCTAAAGCCTCTCCTTGATTCCTATTTATCCAGCATACCCTTGAGAGTCTTTTCCTTAGTCGGGTAAGACTTGCTGAGTAATTCCATACTCAGGGTTTATTCCCTCGTTGTTTTTAGGTGAGGAAGCGGCAGATTTCTGTTGCTTCTGTACCAAGGTGGTTCCTAATGAAGATAAGCAAGAGTGAAGTGCGGGAGGAAAGGATCCTCCATTAAGACTTTTGTGTGATAACTGTCGGGAGGAGTTTTTACCTCCCTTGGTATGTGTAATAATATTATTCGGCACTCGTTATATAGTTCTGGTCTGTAATAAACAACGTGATCTTACTTTTTAATAAATGTAAGCTTATGTAATCGCTTCCGCATTTCTTTATCTCCAATGTTCTGTAATGTCTGCAAGACAGGTGAGACATTCCTGGAAAGGTAAGGAAAGATACCGAGCTTGTCAAGTAGTTCAGGGGCACCTATAGGGTTGTCTGAGGTCCGTTGGACAAGGACAACTGTAGGTGGGCCTAATTACTTGGGAGGTTCCGTCACAAAAATCAAGGTTTGGTCAAAGGACTTGGTAAAATTGCTATATCTTCTGATCATTCTATTTCTAATGTTTTTCTTATAGATTCTTTAGATTACAATTTTCTTCCAGTTTCTCAATTATGCAAAATGGGCTACAATTGTCTTTTTACGGATCTAGGTGTTACTGTCTTTAGAATAAATGATAATTCAGTAGCATTTAAGGGAGTATTAGAGGGTCTGATATACTTAGTTGATTTTAATAGAGCTGAACTCAATACTTGCTTAATTGCTAAGACTAATATGGGTTGGCTCTGGCATCGCTGACTAGCCCATGTTGGGATGAAGAATCTTCACAGGCTTCTAAAGGGAGAACACATTTTGGGACTAACAAATGTTCATTTTGAGAAAGACAAAGTTTGTAGCGCATGCCAGGCAGGAAAGCAAGTTGGCACCCACCATCCACACAAAAACATCATGACAACGGACAGGGCACTTGAGTTACTCCACATGGATCTATTCGGCCCGATAGCTTACATAAGCATCGGCGGGAGTAAAGTACTGTCTTGTAATTGTAGATGATTATTCTCGCTTCACTTGGGTATTCTTTTTATAGGAAAAATCTCAGATCCAAGAGACCTTAAAGGATTCTTGAGACGAGCTCAAAATAAGTTCGGATTAAGGATCAAGAAAATAAGAAGCGACAATGGGACGGAGTTCAAGAACTCTCAAATTGAAGGCTTTCTTGAGGAGGTGGGCATCAAGCATGAGTTCTCTCTCCCTACACACCTCAACAAAATGGTGTAGTGGAGAGGAAAAATAGAACTCTACTGGACATGGCAAGGACCATGCTTGATGAGTACAAGACACCGGACCGGTTTTGGGCGGAAGCAATCAACACTGCTTGCTACTCCATCAACCAATTATATCTTCATCGAATCCTCAAGAAGACATCATACGAACTCCTCATCGGTAAAAAGCCCAATGTTTCATATTTTAGAGTCTTTGGTAGCAAATGTTTTATTCTTATTAAAAGAGGTAGAAAATCTAAATTTGCTCCTAAGGCTGTAGAAGGCTTTTTACTAGGATATGATTCAAACACAAGGGCACATAGAGTCTTCAACAAATCCACTGGATTAGTTGAGGTTCTTGTGACATTGTGTTTGATGATACTAATGGCTCCCAAGTGGAGCAAGTTGAAATTGATGAGCTAGATGATGAAGAGGGTTCGTGCGTCGCGCTAAGGAACATGTCCATTGGGAATGTGTGTCCTAAGGAATCCGAAGAGCCTCCATAAGCACAAGATCAACCATCATCTTCCATGCAAGCATCTCCACCAACTCAAGATGAGGATCAAGCTCAAAAAATGAAGAAGAAGATCAAGAAGATGAGCCACCTCAAGAGGAGGACAATGATCAAGGGGGAGATGACCATGACAAAGACAAGGAAGATGAGAGCACCTAGAGGGGGGGTGAATAGGTGATCCTGTAAAATTCAACACTAATAGCCACACAACTTAGTTATGAAAGTTAGAACGGCTAAGTAGCTTGAAACGAGCTCTTGAGAACACAGACAGTCAAGAAGAGAGCAATCACAAGAGACACACGATTTTATCACGTGGTTCGGCCAAGTAACACTTGCCTACTTCCACGTTGTGGCGTCCCAATGGACGAGGGTTACACTCAACCCCTTTCAAGTGATCCAATGATCAACTTGAATACCACGGCTTTTCTTCCTTGTATCCTTTTCCCGTTTGCGAGGAATCTCCACAAGTTGGAGCCTCTCGCCCTTACAATGATGATCACAAAGAAAGCACGGAGTAAGGTTTGGATGAGCAACACACACAAGACGCAAATCGCAGCACACCCACGCACACAAGAGAAGACTTGAGCTCGAATGACAACACGGGGAGTCCTTGACTCGAATAAAGTTCAAATCTCTAACACAACGAAACGAATGCGCGGGAACGAAGTCTGGATGCTTTAGGATGCTTAGTGAATGCTTGAGTAACTCCTCCATGTGCCTAGGGACCCCTTTTATAGCCCCAAGGCAGCTAGGAGCAGTTGAAGGCCAACAAGGAAGGCCATCCTTGCCTTCTGTCGAGTGGCGCACCGGAAAGTCTGGTGCACCACCAGACAGTCACTATAGACGGTCCGGTGCCGATCTCCTTCCTTTTCTGGCACATATGACCGTTGCAACTCCGGGCCCGTTGGCGCACCAGACACTGTCCGGTGCACACCGGACAGTCCGGTGCTCCCCGCCGACCGTTGGAGCTGCCATGCGTTGCGCGAAGATTACGCGGCCGACCGTTGGCGCAGTCGACCGTTGGCTCACCGGAGAGTCCGGTGCACCACCGGACAGTCCGGAGAATTTTAGCCGTACACTGCTAATCCTCTTCCCGAGAGCGGCCTTTTCACCGAAGTCCAGCCTGGCGCACCGAACACTGTCCGGTGCACCACCGGACAGTCCGGTGTGCCAGACCGAGCTAGACTTTGGCTGTACACAGCCAAGTCTTTTGCAATCCTTTCTTTTCCTGTTTCTAGCACTTAGACAATATATGTTAGTACTCAAAATAATGTACTAAGTCTAGAAACGTACCTTGTTACATGATTTGCACTTTTCTCTTCATTTAGCACATAAGAACTTAATTAAATGTGTTGTGCACTTAATCACCAAAACATAATAAAAATTGCCCAAGGGCACATTTCCCTTTCTATCTCTCCCTTTTTGGTGATTTATGCCAACACATCCAAAAGCAACCAAAAGAAGTGCAACATCAATGCAATTGAGAACAAAATTGTCTTTACACAAGTTTTGACATATTTGGATCATTCTTTGCCACCACTTGGTTTGTTTTTGCAAATCAAATTTATTTTCCTATCTCTAAGTCAAACACACTAGTTTAGGCACAAAGAGAGATATTCCAATGGAAAAACTGATCGAGTGCCAAAAACTCCCTCTTTTTCCCATAATCATAAATTCTCCCCCACAAGAGACAAAATTTTGCAATAAGAGCATTTTGGACAAATCAAAAGTTCTAATTCTATTGTTTTCAAAATTCACAAGTGGTAGCTGATCCATTTGCTTTGGCCTTAATTTCTCCCCCTTTGGCATTAAGCACCAAAACGGGATAATTCTTGGCCCTTTAACCCCATTGCCTCACCAAAATTGTCAATTAAGAGCAAAAAGGCAATAAGAGCATAGGTATGAACTTGGAAGTAGATACACCAATACCGGAGTGCAGTGGAAGTCTTTGCAACGTCCAAGTCCATTTTCCCTTTCAATGCACCTTTGAGACTACATCAAGAATACTCAAACACAAAGGTTAGTCTCAAAGGGTCAAGTTGTAGCATGTCTCCCCCTAAATAAGTGCATCACTTGCAAATGGACTTGTGAGGTCCGGGGATCATGTGTACAACTTGAGCACCACAAATAAACAATAATGAATTGAAATGCATAAAGTGGCATAATCAAAGGCATAGAACACATGTATGCTATAGATCAATCCAAGTTACGTGAATCTAAGACATTTAGCTCACTATGCAACCTGCAAAACCTTTTCTCATCTAAAGGCTTGGTGAAGATATCGGCTAGCTGGTTCTCGGTGTTAATATGGTACACCTCGATATCTCCCTTTTGCTAGTGGTCTCTTAGGAAGTGATGCCGGATGTCTATGTGCTTAGTGCGGCTGTGTTCAACAGGATTATCCGCCATGCGGATTGCACTCTCATTATCACATAAGAGTGGGACTTTGCTCAGATTGTAGCCAAAGTCCCTGAGGGTTTGCCTCATCCAAAGTAGTTACGCGCAACACTGTCCTGCGGCAACATACTCGGCCTCAGCGGTGGATATAGCAACAGAAGTTTGTTTCTTTGAGCTCCACGACACCAGAGACCTTCCTAGAAATTGGCACGTCCCTGATGTGCTCTTCCTATCAACCTTGCACCCGACATAATCTGAGTCTAAATATCCAATCAAGTCAAAGGTAGACCCCTTTGGATACCAGATCCCGAAGCAAGGCGTAGCAACTAAATACCTAAGAATTCGCTTAACGGCCACAAGGTGGCATTCCTTGGGGTCGGATTGAAATCTAGCACATATGCATACACTAAGCATAATGTTCGCTCTACTAGCACATAAATAAAGCAAGGAACCTATCATAGACTGGTATGCCTTTTGATCAATGGACTTACCTCCTTTGTTGAGGTCGACATGCCCGTCGGTTCCCATCGGTGTCTTTGCGGGCTTTGCGTCCTTCATCCCAAACCTCTTGAGAAGGTCTTAAGTGTACTTCGTTTGGGAGAGGAAGGTGCCATCCTTGAGTTGCTTCACTTGGAACCCAAGGAAGTAGGTCAACTCGCCCATCATCGACATCTCAAATGTTTGAGTCATCGCCCTGCTAAACTCCTCACAAGACTTTTGATTAGTAGAACCAAATATTATGTCATCGACATAAATTTAGCACACAAAAAGGTCAACATCACAAGTCTTAGTGAAAAGAGTGGGATCGGCTTTCCCAACCTTGAAAGCATTAGCAATTAAGAAATCTCTAAGGCATTCATACCATGCTCTTGGGGCTTGCTTAAGTCCATAGAGCGCCTTAGAGAGCTTAAAAACATGGTCGGGATACCTATCATCCTCAAAGCCAGGGGATTGTTCCACATACACCTCCTCCTTGATTGGATCGTTGAGGAAAGCGCTCTTCACATCCATTTGAAACAACCTGAAAGAGTGGTGAGCGACATAAGCTAATAATATTCGAATAGACTCTAGCCTAGCCACAGGAGCAAAAGTCTCCTCGAAATCCAAACATGCGACTTGGGCATAACCTTTTGCCACAAGGCGAGCCTTGTTTCTTGTCACCACCCCATGCTCGTCTTGCTTATTGCGGAACACCCACTTGGTTCCCACAACATTTTGCTTGGGACGTGGCACCAGGCTCCAAACTTCGTTCCTCTTGAAGTTGTTGAGCTCTTCCTGCATGGCCAACACCCAGTCCGGATCTTGCAAGGCCTCTTCTACCCTGAAAGGCTCAATAGAAGAGACAAACGAGTAATGCTCACAAAAATTAGCTAGACGTGAGCGAGTTGTTACTCCCTTGCTTATGTCACCCAGTATCTGATCGACGGGGTGATGTCGTTGGATCGTCGCTCGGACTTGAGTTGGAGGGGCCAGTGGTGCTTCTTCCTCCAAAACTTGTTCTTCTTGTGCTCCCCCTTGATCACACGCCTCTTCTTGAGGAACCTGTCCATCATCTTGAGTTGGGGGATGCACCATTGTTGAGGAAGAAGGTTGATCTTGCTCTTGTTGTTCCTGTGGTCGCACATCTCCAATCGTCATGGTGCGTATTGCGGTCGTTGGAACATCATCTTCATCTATGCCATCAAGATCAACTTGCTCTCTTGGAGAACCATTAGTCTCATCAAATACAACGTCGCTAGAGACTTCAACCAAACCCGATGATTTGTTGAAGACCTTATATGCCTTTGTATTTGAGTCATATCCTAGTAAAAACCCTTCTACAGCTTTGGGAGCAAATTTAGAATGTCTACCTTTCTTCACCAAAATGTAGCATTTGCTCCCAAATACACGAAAGTAAGAAACATTGGGTTTGTTACCAGTAAGGAGTTCATAGGAGGTCTTCTTGAGGAGGCGATGCAGATATAGCCGGTTTATGGCGTGCAAGCTGTATTCACAGCTTCCGACCAAAACCGCTCGGGCGTCTTGAACTCTCCAAGCATCGTCCTCGCCATGTCGATAAGCATCCTGTTCTTCCTCTCTACCACACCATTTTGCTGTGGTGTGTAGGGAGCGGAGAACTCGTGCTTGATGCCTTCCTCCTCAAGATACTCCTCCACTTGCAGATTCTTGAACTCAGACCCGTTGTTGCTTCTTATCTTTTTCACCTTAAGCTCAAATTCGTTTTGAGCCCTCCTTAGAAAGCGCTTTAGGGTCCCTTGGGTTTCTGTTTTATCCTACAAAAAGAACACCCAAGTGAAGCGGGAAAAATCATCAACAATAACAAGACCATACTTACTTCCTCTGATGCTAAGGTAGGCAACGGATCCGTAGAGGTCCATATGTAGTAGCTCCAGTGGTCTTGATGTTGTCATCACATTCTTGCTGTGATGAGTGCTCCCCACCTGTTTTCCTGCCTGACAAGCTGCACAAGGTCTATCTTTCTCGAAACATACATTTGTTAGTCCTAACACATGTTCTTCCTTTAGAAGTTTGTGAAGGTTCTTCATCCCAACATGTGCTAGACGGTGATGCCACAGCCAGCTCATGCTAGTCTTAGCTATTAAGCATGCATCTAGATCGGCCTCCTCTTTCAAAAAATCAACTAAGTAGAGTTTGCTGTCTAGTACACCCTTAAACGCTAATGAACCATCACTCCTTCTAAAGACAGATACATCTATATTCGTAAATAGACAATTATAACCCATATTACATAATTGACTCACAGACAATAAGTTGTACCCGAGCGATTCAACTAAGAACACATTGGATATAGAATGCTCGGATGAAATGGCTATCTTTCCCAATCCTTTAACCTTGCCTTGGTTCCCATCTCCAAAGATGATCAAATCCTAGGAATCCTTGTTCTTGACGTAGGAGGTGAACATCTTGTTCTCCCCTGTCATGTGGTTTGTGCGTCGGTTGTCGATAATCCAGCTTGAGCCCCCAGATGCATAAACCTGCAAGGTAATTTACACTTGGGTTTTAGGTACCCAACTCTTGTTGGGTCCTACAAGGTTAGTCACAATAGCCTTTGGAACCCAAATACAAGTCTTATCTCCCTTGCATTTGGATCCCAACTTTCTAGCAACTACTTTTTCTTTCTTACATAAAAGAGCAAATGAAGTATTGCAAGCATGGTAAATGATAGTAGATTCATTGCACATTTTCCTAGGCACATGATGCACAACATGATTTTTTCTAGGCCTACTTCTACCATGCACAAAAGTAGAGCTAGAGGCAAACATAGCATGTGAATCAAAAGCATTATGATCATAATTCCTATGAGCATTCCTAGAATATTTTCTATCATACATGTAGGCATGACGCTTTTGAAAACTACTAGCCATAGGAGCCTTCCCTTTCTCCTGGTTGAGAACGGGTGCCTTTTGGCTTGTTAAGTTCTTGGTTTCCTTTCGAAAACCAAGTCCATCCTTAATAGAGGGGTGTCTACCAATTATGTAGGCATCCCTGGCAAATTTTAATTTATCAAAATCAATTTTGCAAGTCTTAAGTTGAGCATTAAGACTTGCCACTTCATCATTCAATTTTGTAATAGCAATAAGATGTTCATTACAAGCATTAACATCAAAGTCCATACATCTATTACAAATACTAACATGCTCTACACATGAACTAGATTTATTAGCTTCCTCTAGCTTAGCATTTAAATCATCATTTAAACTCTTTAAACTAGATACAGTTTCATTGCAAGCAGATAACTCAGAAGATAGTATTTCATTCCTTTTAGTTTCTAAAGTAAGAGATTTTTGTACACTAACAAATTTGTCATGTTCTTCGTATAAAATGTCCTCTTGCTTCTCTAACAATCTATCTTTTTCATTTAGAGCATCAATTAACTCATTAATTTTATCTACTTTAGCTCTATCTAAACCCTTAAATAAATTAGTATAATCTACTTCATCATCACTAGAATCATCATCGCTTGAAGTAGTATACTTAGGGGTTTCTCGAACACTTACCTTCTTTTCCTTGGCCATGAGGCAAGTGTGGCGTTCGTTGGGGAAGAGAGAAGACTTATTGAAGGTCGAGGCTGCCAGTCCTTCATTGTCGGAGTCGAATGACGAGCAGTCCGAGTCCCATTCTTTGCCAAGCTGCGCCTCGCCCTTCGCCTTCTTGTAAACCTTCTTCTTCTCCCTCTTCCCATGCTTTTCTTGTTTCTGGTCATTATCATTATCGGGACATTGTGCTATAAAATGACCAGTCTTACCGCATTTGAAACAGGAGTGCTTCCCCTTTGCTTTGTTCTTGTTGGGGTACTCCTTGCATCCTTTTAGTGCGGTCTTGAAGCGCTTAATGATTAGGGCCATCTCATCTTAGTTTAGCCCGACAGCCTCAACTTGTGCCACCTTGCTAGGTAGCGCCTCCCTGCTGCTTGTTGCTTTGAGAGCAACGGGTTGAGGCTCGTAGACGGGTAGAGGGCCATTAAGAGCGTCATCCACGTATCGTGCTTCCTTCACCATCATGCGCCCGCTCACAAACTTCCCAAGAATCTCCTCGGGCGTCATCTTGGTGTACCTGGGATTTTCATGAATAAGGTTTACAAGATGGGGGTCAATTACCGTGAATGACCTTAGCATAAGTCGGACGACATCGTGGTCCGTCCATCTTGTGCTTCCATAGCTTCTAATCTTGTTAACCAGGGTCTTGAGCCTGTTGTATGTTTGTGTTGGCTCCTCTCCCCTAATCATCACGAACCTTCTCAGCTCGCCTTCCACCAACTCCATTTTGGTGATCATGGTGGTGTCGTTCCCCTCATGAGATAGCTTGAGGGTGTCCCAGATTTGCTAGGCGTTGTCCAAGTCGCTCACCTTGTTGTACTCATCCCTACACAAAGATGCTAGCAAGACAGTGGTAGCTTGTGCATTCTTATGAATTTGCTCGTTAATAAACATAGGTGTTGGGGGCCTTCGGCTCCCGAAGGTCCTCAAAGGCATAGCTTGATAATATTTTCCAAGTGTAATATGTGAACAGGCACCTTCGGAACAGGCACCTTCGAAGTCAGGTCGCGAATATACAAGAGCATGGTTAAGACGAAGCGTGACTGGAATGAAAAACGATCATGACGAAGGATAAGACGATCACGAAGCTATGTGCAGAAAGGCTTCGACACAATAACAGAAAAGAGGAACCGACTTAAAGATGAAAAGCCAAATTGGACCCCGAAGAATTAATGTAGTTATTGATAAATGTAAAGGGCATCAATGTAATTTTACATGGGCTGCGTCTCGTGCCTATAAATAGGTGAACAGTACTCTGTTCACGCTGACTTGGCATACGCTTTTTCGCATCATGTTTGTACCTTTACTTTACATCAATCTGAAGGTACGTTTGTAATTTGTTTTTATGAATTTAATAATGGAAATATATCGATGATAATGTTGGTATTATTACTCGCACATTATATATATACAATTACTCTGTTTAACCATTTATCGACCTAACGAAGGTCTTTTCCTTCGTAACCTTCGTCCGAGATTCATTATACCCGAAAGGATATACTGTTTCTAAGGACGAAGGAGCTCGACATTTAACACTTTTATGTTGTCTTGTTCTTAATTCATAGCATTTGAGAACAAGCCCCCAACATTGGCGCCCACCTCCGGTCAACTCACTTCCACTTTTTGGGTTTTGAAAACCTTCGGCAAGCGTCACCTTAGTCATGCCGCCGAAAAAAGCTTCAACGACAGGGGCTGCCACTCTGCAGCTGCTGGACCCCAATCAGGATGTCGTCTCTCTTAGGGAGGCCCGAAGCCAGAAGAGGAAGGCCATCAGTCCAACGCCTCTGGAAGACGAATTGGACCAAGAAATACAAAAAATGGAGATGCTCCATCAACAGGTTCAACGGAAGAAGGAGAAGATGGCTCGTCTAGCTGATCTTCAAAAGCAGATAGATGAAGCCTCTAAAGAGCTTCGACATCTCGCTCAAGATGACCAGAATCAAAGGCCCCCGCGCAGAGAGCTTCATCAAGCGGGTTTCTACAACGAGGATGACTGGTATGAAGATTTCCATCACGGAAATTTTGCTTTTGATGATGCTTCTCCCTTGTCAACAGAACTGCAGGCTGTTCCTTGGCCACAGTCTTACAAGCCGCCTCAGCTCTCCATGTACGACGGTCATTCAGACCCGAAACAATTCTTGATGAGCTATGAGGCAACTATATCTTCGTACGGTGGCAACACGGCGGTCATGGCAAAGTCCTTCATCATGGCTGTCAGGAGCGTTGCACAAACTTGGTACTCTTCCCTTAGGCCAGGGACAATCACCTCATGGCAAAAGTTGAAGGATATGCTGATAACCAGCTTCCAAGGGTTTCAGACGAAGCCAGTCACTGCTCAAGCTTTATTCCAGTGCACCCAGGATCACGAAGAATACCTTCAGGCATATGTCCGAAGGTTCCTACGTCTGAGGGCACAGGCACCAACAGTGCCCAATGAAATTGTCATTGAGGCCATGATCAAGGGGCTTCGGCCAGGACCTGCAGCTCAGTACTTTGCCAGGAAGCCTCCTCAAACTCTGGAGAAGCTGCTCCAGAAGATGGACGAGTACATTCGAGCTGACAATGATTTTCGCCAAAGAAGGGAGGAAGCTCTCAGGTTCTCTGAAATGACTAGGGGCTTCGGAGGAAGATTTTATCCAAGGCACGTCAGGTCAATTCACAATTCTACTCAAAATGACGACAAAGGGAGTCAACAGCAAAGGCCACAGTGCTCCTCGCAAGCTTCGGGGCAACAGCAAAGCTCCTTCCGGCCGCCAGCACCAAGGGGCAGAGGCGCCAGGGGCTTCGGGGGAAGATTTGGGGATCAATCAAGAAAAATATACTGCCTATTCTGTGGTGAAGGTAAGGGCCACACCACCAGGATGTGTCACATTACCATCCAGAAGCAAAAGGAGCTAGCAGAAGCTGCTGCACAACAGAACCAGCCGAAGCAGGTCATGCATACTGCTTCGTACCATTCGCCTTACATTCCAGAATATGTAGGCAATCACCCTGCAGCCTCTGTTGCTTCGGCAAGCCAACCCCAAGCTTCCTAGCAACAGCTTCCACCGCCACCACCAATACAACGAGCTTCGCAGCCAGAAGGGAGCCAGCACTCTCACCCCCTGAGGGACTTCAGAGAAGAATCCGAAGCTCGCACAGTCAATAGCACTGTGCTAGAGTCGAAGCACATTTACTGACAAAATATCCTACTCCCACAGCAGTTTTTTATGCTTTCACATACAGTTTTATTTTCTTCGCAGTAAAGAACAATTATGGGGAGTTTAAGTGTTTTTTATTGTTTTTCAAATCCTTGTAACAGTTTACCGTATTATCATAATGAAAATATATCTCCTCCAAAGGCTTGAGTTACCGAAGCACAAAAATTTATGGAGGCACGGAGAACCTTCGGATTATCGAAAACTTGTTCTAGGGAATGAGCCGTAACTTTTTTGAAGTAATAAAAAGTCGTTCCTAAGGGAGCGCAGTGTAAGTTTTCTGCTCGAAAGTCGTTCCAAAGGAAATGCAGAGCTTACAGCGAAAAATAAACGCTGATTCCGCTGAAAGTAAAAGGCGAAGAAGCTCCTAAGGGAGGCTTACAGCGAAAAATAAACGCTGATTCCGCTGAAAGTAAAAGGCGAAGAAGCTCCTAAGGGAGGCTTACAGCGAAAAGTCAACGCTGAGATAAAGAGATTGTGTGCTCTATGGCAGGGATATGTGTATTTTCAGCATAAATGTCATTTTGCATAACATAACATCATTACATCATTTTGCATAACATAAGCATCATCCATCATTTCGCATGGAGAACAGGAAGAGAACACAGCATTGATCTTCGAAGAATGTTTTGAAAAAGAGAAAATCGTGCCAAGGCACAAGATAAATTGAGAAGAAGTGTAGCTTCATTTGAGAGGCAACATAAGACTTTTCTATGGATTCAAAGAATGTTTTCATAAAGTTTGGAGATTCTTCATCAAAGAAATATGGTAATTCTTGTGACACATAAAAGATTTTCTTTACGAAGCATGAAAAGAAGGGAAGGTGTTTTTTCGCCGAAGGCTCAAAAAGCGGTATGTATGGAAAAATTTCATGCATCGTAAAGAATTGAACCGTAAATAAATTATATATTACATTCAAAGTTACAAAGTTTTACACTTGTCATGTTCCAAGTATTTTTACAATAGCATTTAATCTTCCCTAAGAACTACTTCTGCAGCTTCGTTTAGCAGCTGATTGGCAACTTCGTCCATGATGGCTTCGGCCATTTGTCTAATTTCGTCGTCTCCCTTCGGGGGAGGATCCATAGATGCCCCAGCGGGTTCTGAGGGGGAGGAGAGGACACAGCTATATTACTATTACAAACTACGAATAAAGTTCAAAATCAAAAATTACAACAAAATAAAAATCACTAATTAATACCTATTTGCCCTTCGGGCCCTGTGCTTTTTTCAGCAGCCCTCGCTACATCCCTAGCATCATGGATGCCTTTTTCACTTCTTTGAATGATATCTTGAGCCATTTTTCGGCCGCCATTGTCCCAAATGTCAGTGAAAAATTTTCCACCAACCTGGCTTGCTTCAGCTGAAGGGTCTGTGATATCTTCAGCGGACAAGGCAGCTTCAGACTGCGCCAAAGATTTTACATGCTCGCACCCCTTCTTCTCTAAAATGGTAACAATTCCCCTGGCGCCCGAAAAAGCACAAATGTCCCCGCGACTATTCAAGATTTCGTCGAAGACATCAGCTTCGCGACTAATCCATTCAATTGGGCCTTCTGGATTTCCTCTTGTGAAATTTTCTTCACTAGAGAACGCACCAACGCTGGCGAAGCTGGATTTTATTTTCTTAACACATTCTATGGATTTATCGTAACACCTCTTCTTCAAAGCATGAAGCTCTTTGACATTTACTTCCAAATGATCTGCCCATTGATCGCTTAATTCTCGTTTTGTTTCTTCAAGAATGCGTTCTTCTTTGGCTCGGGCTAGTTGTTTACGAAGATCTTCGATTTCACGCTTCTCAGCTTCGGCTTGAGTTTTAGAGGTAGCTTCGTCTTCCTTCATTTTTTCCACTAATGTAAGCAGAATTCTGTCCTTCTCCAAGGCTTCGTTCCTTAGCCTGATAACCTCTATTCGAAGGTTGTTGAGAGCAATGGTGCAGCTCTCATCTTCGGCATTCTTCTGAGCCCTTAAGGCATTGCTGAGTATTAAGCCCTATTCAAAAAAATGAATGAGTTAACATAAGAGCAAAAAACTAATTCAAAATTCATAAACTTCAAAATCCGCAATTTTTGTACCTTCAGACTATTGTATGCCAGGCTATCCGCAAGATCGTCCTTCGTCATGGCGCAAAGGCCAGCTTCGAGTTTCGGGAACCCCATGCTTCTAGCCATTTCCCGGCACACGGATAATTCTTTATTGTCTGGGAGGCAGTACAGGAAATCATCTTCGTTTGTCCCATTGAACACTACGACCCCCCTCGGATACTTCAGTTCTCGGGCATAGTGATTGGCTTCAAAAATCTCTTCTTCAGATAGTTTCTTCCCCGAAGCATGTCGCACAATATAATCATATATTTTGGAAGATGCTTCGGGGGTGGCAGTGCCAATTTCCTCAGTCAGAATGGGCTCTGTTATTTTTGCTTTTTTAGTTTCTAAACTTGCCTTTGACATTTTTTCGACCTCCAAAGGTTGCATCTTGGTGGATTCCGAAGGCCCAGCTTCAGTTTCAAATTGCTGCTTCGAAGTTTCAGCAGCAAAGACTTCAGTAGACACTTCAACAATTTTCTTTGGAGTTGTGCTTGAAGATTTAATTGTCTCCAAAACATCCAGCACATTAACCATCCTTTTTCTTTTAGGGGTTGCTGCTGGCCCCTTCTGGCTTTTAGCTGCCTCAACTTTTGACGAAGGACTTAAAACATCTGGTGTTTTTCTTTCTTCAGATCTCTCTTTTCCTGTTTTTTCTATTGCTGGTGCTTCGGCCATTTCTTCGGATTTTGGCGCTGTAGTTGGTTCTCTGGCTTCGGTGGCCGAAGAGGCCTCGCCAATAAACTCAGGCACTATGGCCGGCTCAATACAGCGTGGAGGGTGTGTGAACACTTTTACCTTCTTCCTCTTCGGCGCTGGCTCCCCGGGAGCAGCCGAAGCAATGTCCTTTGCAGGAGAAGTATTTTTTCTCTTTTGACCTCGCATTGGATAATAGTAGTCGGGATAGATAAACCCAATTGCTTACTCGGTTGAGTCTCTAATTTTTCAGCCTCCGAAAGCCGCTGACAATGCAGTGTTTTCGGCCTTTGAGTACGCCCCAAGCAATTCATCACTTACATTCTCAATGCTTTTCAGCCAATCATCATCCGGTTCAACAAACTTATCTCCATACTTGAATGTATATTTCAGTCTGATTAGTCCACCCTCGTCAGTTTCTTTAACGGTCTCCTTCGGCATTTCCCAGTTATCTACAAGTGGCCACACTCTGAAGGCAATGTGCTCTTGCATTAAATCCCTGGTCCCAATAAAAGAGCAGACTACGCCGAAGGCCCTCTGACATTCTTCAGCTGCTTCGTCCATTTCTACCTTTGGTTTCCGAAGTCCGAAGCGCTGCCAGATAGGGCGCATTATGATATCTTTGATATCTTCCCGAACCTTCAAATCGTTCTTCACATAGAACCATTCCTTCATCCATTCCCCAGGCCATCTCTTCCGAAAGGTTGGCACGGGACAGCTTGACCCAGAGCGGGCACCGAAGCTATAACAACCAAAATTATTATGATATTGCTCCTTACCCCAGGGTTTCGTCTCATATACTAGCTCATGTATATTGCAAAAGCATTTTGCACTTGGCTCCAGGCCCTGGCTCCTCACCGCCCAGACGAAGATTCCCAATCTTATCACTGCCTCGGGGGTAAGTTGATGAAGGTAAATTTGATATATTTTCAGAACTTCTACCACAAACCTGCTTAGAGGGAATCGTAGCCCAGCCTTTAAAAAGCTTCGGAAGATCACGACCTCATTATCTTCGGGGGTCGGCGTAGTTTTTTCTCCGTCATCTGCCCTCACGATGGATATATCTCGGAAATATCTCCCCCTCATATTTTCAAGATGACTCTGCTTTATAGTTGATTTTCCGAAGTTTGAGTGACTAGGCCGCCACGGGCGATCTTCGGAGTCCTCCCCACCACTATCCACATCATAACTATCACTGTCACCAGTATCTTCAGATAAACCCTCCAAAGTTTCCTTGACAATCTTTTCCGTATTGGTCTTCGACATTGACTCAAGAAAACCCAGGTGCATTTCCTCCAAAAGGCTTAGCTTCGAAGCACCAGCAGCTATCTTATCCTCAGACATTTTCGTGAATGCTGGCAAACCAGACTTGAAACCGAAGCTTAAAAATTTAAGACCGAGCAAATGCTGTCGCGCGTAGGCTAAAAGCTGGGTGCGCAGGCTAAAAGCTGGGTGAGTAAAAAGCAGGTGGCAAAAGGGCGTGCCAAATAAACTCGCGGTGAGCTTGTATTTATACACCCAGTATGTCGAAAACTGGAGGGCCCCGCTTGTCAATGACTGTTGCTATTCTAGCAAAAGGAAGGTGTTTTTTCGGACCTTCGGCTTAAAGCCTTCGTCCATATCGCAATATGAATTTATCTTTACAATAAATTGATATTGCGAGGGGCTACTGTTGGGGGCCTTTGGCTCCCGAAGGTCCTCAAAGGCATAGCTTGATAATATTTTCCAAGTGTAATATGTGAACAGGCACCTTCGGAACAGGCACCTTCGGAGTCAGGTCGCGAATATACAAGAGCATGGTTAAGACGAAGCGTGACTGGAATGAAAAACGATCATGATGAAGGATAAGACGATCACGAAGCTATGTGCAGAAAGGCTTCGGCACAATAACAGAAAAGAGGAACCGACTTAAAGATGAAAAGCCAAATTGGACCCCGAAGAATTAATGTAGTTATTGATAAATGTAAAGGGCATCAATGTAATTTTACATGGGCTGCGTCCCGTGCCTATAAATAGGTGAACAGTACTCCCGTACTATTCACGCTGACTTGGCATACGCTTTTTCGCATCACGTTTGTACCTTTACTTTACATCAATCTGAAGGTACGTTTGTAATTTGTTTTTATGAATTTAATAATGGAAATATATCGATGATAATGCTGGTATTATTACTCGCACATTATATATATACAATTACTCTGTTTAACCATTTATCGACCTAACGAAGGTCTTTTCCTTCGTAACCTTCGTCCAAGATTCATTATACCCGAAAAGATATATTGTTTCTAAGGACGAAGGAGCTCGACATTTAACACTTTTATGTTGTCTTGTTCTTAATTCATAGCATTTGAGAACAAGCCCCCAACAATAGGGTTATCCGTACTACCAAAATGCATTCCGTTTTCAACTATCTCCCAAATACTAGGATGGAGAGAAAATAAGTGACTACGCATTTTGTGACTCCAAAAAGAGTAGTCTTCTGCATCAAAATGTGGAGGTTTACCAAGTGTAATTGATAGCAATTGAATGGAATATGAGAATAATCAAATGAATAATTTTGATTAACCGGTTTATTTTTAGACGAGTCATCATCGTCGTCGTCTCTTGGTGAAGAAGAAGATTCATCGTTGTCGTAGTAGACGATCTTCTTGATGTGTCTCTTCTTCTTCCCGTCCTTCTTCTTGTGACACGAGCCAGAGTCAGTGGGCTTGTCATCTCTTGGCTCGTTGAAGATGGACTCCTTCTCCTTGTCGTTGACCACCATCCCCTTTCCCATAGGATCTATCTCTTCGGGCGATTGGTCCCTTACGTGAAGAGAATGGCTCTGATACCAATTGAGAGCACCTAGAGGGGGGTGAATAGGTGATCCTGTAAAATTCAACACTAATAGCCACACAACTTAGTTATGAAAGTTAGAACGGCTAAGTAGCTTGAAACGAGCTCTTGAGAACACAGACAGTCAAGAAGAAAGCAATCACAAGAGACACACGATTTTATCCCGTGGTTCGGCCAAGTAACACTTGCCTACTTCCACGTTGTGGCGTCCCAATGAACGAGGGTTGCACTCAACCCCTTTCAAGTGATCCAATGATCAACTTGAATACCACGGCTTTTCTTCCTTATATCATTTTCCCATTTGCGAGGAATCTCCACAAGTTGGAGCCTCTCGCCCTTACAATGATGATCACAAAGAAAGCATGGAGTAAGGTTTGGATGAGCAACACACACAAGACGCAAATCGCAGCACACCCTCGCACACAAGAGAAGTCTTGAGCTCGAATGACAACACAGGGAGTCCTTGACTCGAATAAACCTCAAATCTCTAACACAACGAAACGAATGCGCGGGAACAAAGTCTGGATGCTTTAGGATGCTTAGTGAATGCTTGAGTAACTCCTCCATGCGCCTAGGGACCCCTTTTATAGTCCTAAGGCAGCTAGGAGCCATTGAAGGCCAACAAGGAAGGCCATCCTTGCCTTCTGTCGAGTGGCGCACCGAACAGTCCGGTGCGCCACCGGACAGTCACTGTAGATGGTCCAGTGCCGATCTCCTTCCTTTTCTGGCATAGATGACCGTTGCAACTCCGGGCCCGTTGGCGCACCGGACACTGTCCGGTGCACACCGGACAGTCCGTTGCCCCCTACCGACCGTTGGAGCTGCCATGCGTCGCGCGAAGATTGCGCGGCTGACCGTTGGCGCAGTTGACCGTTGGCTCACCGGACAGTCCGGTGAATTTTAGCCGTACACCACTGATCCTCTTCTCGAGAGCGGCCTTTTCACCGGAGTCCAGCCTGGCGCACTGGACACTGTCCGGTGCCCTACCGGACAGTCCGGTGCACCATCGGACAGACCGGTGTGCAAGACCGAGCTGGACTTTGGCTGTACACAGCCAAGTCTTTTGCAATCCTTTCTTTTCCTGTTTCTAGCACTTAGACAATATATGTTAGTACTCAAAACAATGTACTAAGTCTAGAAACTTACCTTGTTACATGATTTGCACTTTTCTCTTCATTTAGCACATAAGAACTTAATTAAATGTGTTGGGCACTTAATCACCAAAACATAATAGAAATTGCCCAAGGACAGATTTCCCTTTCAGAAGATGAGCAAGAAATTCAGGGCCAAAGACCGCCACATCCAAGAGTCCACCAAGCGATTCAAAGAGATCACCGCATGAACTCCATCCTCGGCGATATTCATAAGGGAGTAACAACTCGATCTCGTGTCGCATATTTTTGTGAACATTACTCTCTTGTGTCTTCTATTGAGCCATACAGGGTGGAAGATGCATTAAGAGATTCAGATTGGGTGCTGGCAATGCAAGAGGAGCTCAACAAATTCACGAGGAATGAGGTATGGCATCTTGTTCCATGTCCTAACGAAAATGTTGTAGGAACCAAGTGGGTATTCTGCAACAAGCAAGATGAGCATGGTGTGGTGACAAGGAACAAAGCCCGACTTGAGGCCAAGGGATATTCACAAGTCGAAGGTTTGGATTTTGGTGAAACCTATGCACCCGTAGCTAGGCTTGAGTCAATTCGCATATTACTTGCCTATGCTACTCACCATGGCTTTAAGCTTTATCAAATGGACGTGAAAAGTGCCTTCCTCAATGGACCAATCAAGGAAGAGGTCTATGTTGAGCAACCTCCCGACTTTGAAGATAGTGAGTACCCTAATCACGTTTACAAACTCTCAAAGGTGCTTTATGAGCTCAAGCAAGCCCCAAGAGCATGGTATGAATGCCTGCGAGATTTCCTTATCACTAATGGCTTCAAAGTCGGCAAAGCCGATCCTACACTCTTTACTAAAACTATTGCAAAGGATTTGTTCGTATGCCAAATCTATGTTGATGATATCATATTTGGGTCTACTAACAAATCTACTTGTGAAGAGTTTAGTAGGATCATGATTAAAAAATCGAGATGTCTATGATGGGGGAGTTGAAGTATTTCCTAGGATTTCAAGTCAAGCAACTCCAAGAAGGCACCTTCATCAGCCAAACAAAGTACATACAAGACATACTTACCAAGTTTGGAATGAAGGATGCCAAGCCCATCAAGACACCCATGGGAACCAATGGGCATCTTGACCTCGACACGGGAGGTAAATCCGTAGATCAAAAGGTATACCGGTCGATGATAGGATCTTTACTCTACTTATGTGCATCTCGACCGGGTATTATGCTTTCCGTCTGTATGTGTGCAAGGTTCCAAGCCGATCCTAAGGAAGTTCACCTTAGGGCCGTGAAAAGAATCATGAGATATTTAGTTTACACTCCTAAGTTTGGTCTTTGGTACCCCAAGGTATCCATCTTTGATTTAATAGGATATTCAGATACTGATTGGTGAAAGGGAAATGTGCCCTTGGGCCATTTCTAAGTATTTTGGTGATTGAGTGCCAACACATGTGCTTAATTGTGAATTTATGTACATGGATGAACAAGGTGCAAATCATGAGATAAAGGTATGTTTCTAAGCCTTAGTACATTTGTTTTGTGGACTAACATATTTGTCTAAGTGTTAGAAACAGAAAGAAGAAAAAGAGAAAAGGGGAGAGAAAGACTTGGCTGTGTGCAGCCAAGGCTCAGCTCGGTCTGGAGCACCGGACTGTCCGGTGTGCACCGGACAGTGTCCGGTGCGCCAGGCCTACTCGGCGCGAACTGGCCGCTCTCGGGAATTCGCCGACGGCGTACGGCTAAAATTCACCGAACTGTCCGGTGTGCACCGGACTGTCCGGTGAGCCAATGGTCGGCCAGGGCCAACGGTCGGCCGCGCAATCCGCGCGGGACACGTGGCCGAGCCAACGGTCGGAAGACGGCACCGGACTGTCCGGTGTGCACCGGACTGTCCGGTGCGCCAACGGCTCTCAGATCTCCGCCGGTCTGCAACGGTCGGGAAGCGCTGGATAAGGAAAGAAATCGGTCACCGGACATGTCCGGTGTGCACCGGACTGTCCGGTGCCCCCGACGACAGAAGGCAAGGATGGCCTTCCGGATTTGCTCTCAACGGCTCCTAGCTGCCTTGGGGCTATAAAAGGAGCCCCTAGGCGCATGGAGGAGACAAACAAGCAACTCTTGAGCATTCTTGATCATCCACACAAGTTCTTTGCGCATTCGTTTGTGATTCTAAGTGATTCGAGCTCTGTTCTAATGTGAACTCTGAGATAGTCATTCGAGCTCGAGACTTGGCCGTGTGTGTGCGCTTTTGTTGTGGATTTGTGTGTGTTGCTTCCCTCCCTTACTCTGTGCTTTCTTTGTGATCATATACTTGTAAGGGCAAGAGACTCCAATTTGTGGAGATTCCTTGCAAACGGGATAGTGAAAGGAACAACAAAACAACGTGGTATTCAAGTGGGTCTTTGGACCGCTTGAGAGGGGTTGATTGCAACCCTCGTCCGTTGGGACGCCACAACGTGGAAGTAGGCAAGCATTGGCTTGGCCGAACCACGGGATAAACCACCGTGTCACCTCTGTCTTGATCTCTTGTGGTATTGTGTTTTGTTGAGACTTCACCTTAGCCACTTGGCAATAATTGTGCTAACACATAACAAGTTTTTGTGGCTTAAGTTTGAAGTTTTTACAGGATCACCTATTCACCCCCCCCCCCCCCTCTAGGTACTCTCAATTGGTATCAGAGCCGTTCTATTCACAAAGGGACTAACCGCCCGAATAGATGGATCCTAAGGGGAAGGGTATTGTGATCAACGACAAAGAAAAGGAGACCTTCGTCAACGAGCCGAAGGACGACAAGCCTACCGACTCCGGCTCGGGCCATAGACGAAAGGAAGGGAAGAAGAAGAAGACGAGGCGTATCAAGGAGATCATCTACTACGACGATAGTGATGAATCCACTTCTTCCCAAAAGGACGACGACAACGACTACAGGAAGACGGTCAATTCGAACTTTTCATTTGATTATTCTCGTATTCAACATAGTTCGAATTCGCATTTGCTTTCCATTCCTCTTGGCAAACCTCCACACTTCGATGGGGAGGACTACGGATTTTGGAGTCACAAAATGCGTAGTCACTTATTCTCTCTCCATCCTAGCATATGGGAGATTGTGGAGAACGGAATGAAATTCGATAGCTCGGATAGTCCTATGCTTATAAATGAACAGATTCATAAAAATGCACAGGCTACTACTGTTCTCTTAGCATCTTTGTGCAGGGAAGAGTACAATAAGGTGAGCGGCTTGGACAATGCCAAGCAGATATGGGACACCCTCAAGATCTCTCACGAGGGGAACGACATCACCATGCTCACCAAGATGGAGTTGGTGGAGGGCGAGCTTGGACGGTTCGCCATGATAAGGGGAGAGGAGCCAACTCAGACGTACAACCGGCTCAAGACCCTTATCAACAAAATAAGGAGCTACGGAAGCACGCGTTGGACGGATCACGATGTCGTCCGCCTAATGCTCAGGTCTTTTACCGTACTTGATCCTCATCTCGTGAACAATATTCGTGAGAATCCCAGGTACACGATGATGACGCCCGAGGAAGTACTTGGAAAATTCGTGAGCGGGCGGATGATGATCAAGGAGGCAAGATACGTCGACGAAGCGTTGAACGGTCCGATCAACGAGCCGCAACCCCTTGCTCTCAAGGCAACACGAAGCAAGGAGGCGCTACCTAGCAAGGTGGCACAGATTGAGGCGGCCGGACTCAATGATGAAGAGATGGCTCTCATCATCAAGAGATTCAAGACAGCGCTAAATGGTCGCAAGGGGCAGCCAAGCAAGACCAAGACCAAGGGAAAGCGCTCGTGCTTCAAATGCGGTAAGCTTGGTCATTTTATTGCTAACTGTCCCGATAATGAAAGTGACCAGGAAAAGGGGAACAAGAGAGAGAAGAAGAAGGCATACAAGAAGGCAAAGGGCGAGGCGCATCTAGGAAAGGAGTGGGACTCGGATTGCTCCTCCTCCGACTCCGACAATGAAGGACTCGCCGCCACTGCCTTCAACAAATCGGCTCTCTTCCCCAACGAGCGTCTCACTTGTCTTATGGCAAGAGAGAAGAAGGTGAGTACTCAAGACTCCACTTATACTTCTTCTAGTGATAGTGAGTCTAGTGACGATGATGACATAGATTATTCTTGCTTGTTCAAAGGCTTAGATAGATCTAAGATAGATAAAATCAATGAATTGATTGATGCTTTGAATGAAAAGGATAGGCTTTTAGAGAAGCAAGAGGATTTATTGTATGATGAACATGATAAGTTTATAGAGGCACAAAAATCATATGCTTTAGAAGTGAAAAGAAATGAAGTGCTTTCTAGTGAAATATCTTCTTGTCATGAAACCATTGCTACTTTACAAAGTGTTAACCATGATTTAAATGCTAAATTAGAAGTAACAAATAAATCTAAGTCTTGTGTTGAAAATGTTACAATTTGCACTAGGTGTAAAGATTTTGATGTTAACACTTGTAGCAAACACTTAGTTTCAATTTCAAAACTAAAAGATGAAGTGGCTAGTCTTAATGCTCAACTTAAGACTAGCAAGAGTGAAGTTGAAAAGATAAAATTTGCAAGGGATGCCTATACAATTGGAAGACATCCCTCAATTAAGGATGGGCTTGGCTTCAAGAGGGAAGCCAAGAACTTAACAAGCCATAAGGCTCCCATCTTCGTCAAGGAGAAGGGGAAGGCCCCGATGGCTAGTAATGCTAAAAAGAATCATGCTTTTATGTATTATGATAGGAGACATGCTAGAAATGCTTATAATCATTTTGATTCACATGTTTATGATTCTCATGCAATGTTTGCTTCTAGTTCTTCTTATAATCATGGTAGAGATATGTGTAGGAGAAATGTTGTTCATATGCCTAGGAGAGATATTGCTCATGTACCTAGAAAGAATGTTATTCATGCTCCTAGGAAAGTAGGGAATGAACCTTCTACCATTTATTATGCTTGTAATGCTCCCTTTGCTATTTGTAGAAAGGGTAAGAAGGTAGTTGCTAGGAAATTAGGGGCTAGATGCAAGGGAGATAAATCTTGCATTTGGGTCCCTAAAGACATTTGTGCTAACCTTGCAGGACCCAACATGAGTTGGGTACCTAAGACCCAAGCCTAAATTTGCCTTGCAGGTTTATGCATCCGGGGGTTCAAGCTGGATTATCGACAGCGGATGCACAAACCATATGACGGGGGAGAAGAAGATGTTCACCTCCTACGTCAAGAATAAGGATTCCCAAGATTCAATTATATTCGGTGATGGGAATCAAGGCAAGGTAAAAGGGTTAGGTAAAATTGCAATTTCTAATGAGCATTCTATCTCAAATGTATTCTTAGTGGAGAGTCTTGGATATAATTTGCTATCTGTTAGTCAATTATGTCAAATGGGATATAATTGTTTATTTACAAATGTAGATGTGTCTGTCTTTAGAAGATGTGATGGTTCACTAGCTTTTAAGGGTGTACTAGACGGCAAGCTTTATTTAGTTGATTTTGCAAAAGAGGCCGGTCTAGATGCATGCTTAATGGCTAAGACTTGCATGGGCTGGCTGTGGCATCGCCGCTTAGCACATGTGGGGATGAAGAATCTCCACAAGCTTCTAAAGGGAGAACACGTGATAGGTCTAACCAATGTTTATTTCGAAAAAGATAGACCTTGTGCAGCTTGTCAGGCAGGTAAACAAGTTGGAGGAGCACATCACAGCAAGAATGTGATGACCACGTCAAGACCTCTGGAGCTGCTGCATATGGACCTCTTCGGACCCGTCGCCTATCTAAGCATAGGAGGAAGTAAGTATGGTTTAGTTATTGTTGATGACTTTTCCCGCTTCACTTGGGTGTTCTTTTTGCAGGATAAGTCTGAAACCCAAGGGACCCTCAAGCGCTTCCTCAGGAGAGCTCAAAATGAGTTTGAACTCAAGGTGAAGAAGATTAGGAGCGACAACGGGTCCGAGTTCAAGAACCTTCAAGTGGAGGAGTTTCTTGAGGAGGAAGGGATCAAGCACGAGTTCTCCGCTCCCTACACACCACAACAAAATGGTGTGGTAGAGAGGAAGAACAGGACGCTAATCGATATGGCGAGGACGATGCTTGGAGAGTTCAAGACCCCCGAGTGCTTTTGGTCGGAAGCCGTGAACACGGCTTGCCACGCCATCAACAGGGTCTATCTTCACCGCCTCCTCAAGAAGACGTCATATGAGCTACTAACCGGTAACAAACCCAATGTATCCTACTTTCGTGTTTTTGGGAGCAAGTGCTACATTCTAGTAAAGAAAGGTAGAAATTCTAAGTTTGCTCCCAAAGCTGTAGAAGGGTTTTTATTAGGTTATGATTCAAATACAAAGGCGTATAGGGTCTTCAACAAATCATCGGGTTTGGTTGAAGTCTCTAGCGACGTTGTATTTGATGAGACTAATGGCTCTCCAAGAGAGCAAGTTGTTGATTATGATGATGTAGATGAAGAAGATGTTCCAACGGCCGCTATACGAACCATGGCGATTGGAGACATTCGGCCACAGGAACAGGATGAACGAGATCAACCTTCTTCCTCAACGACGGTGCATCCCCCAACTCAAGACGATGAACAGGTTCATCAAAAGGAGGCGTGTGATCAAGGGGGAGCACAAGACGATCAAGTGATGGAGGAAGAAGCGCAACCGGCACCTCCAACCCAAGTTCGAGCTATGATTCAAAGGGATCATCCCGTCGACCAAATTTTGGGTGACATTAGCAAGGGAGTAACTACTCGATCTCGATTAGTTAATTTTTGTGAGCATTACTCTTTTGTCTCCTCTATTGAGCCTTTCAGGGTAGAGGAGGCCTTGCTAGATCCGGATTGGGTGTTGGCCATGCAGGAGGAACTCAACAACTTCAAGCGCAATGAAGTTTGGACACTGGTGCCTCGTCCCAAGCAAAATGTTGTGGGAACCAAGTGGGTGTTCCGCAACAAACAGGACGAGCACGGGGTGGTGACAAGGAACAAGGCTCGACTTGTGGCAAAAGGTTATGCCCAAGTCGCAGGTTTGGACTTTGAGGAGACTTTTGCTCCTGTGGCTAGGCTAGAGTCTATTCGTATCTTGCTAGCATATGCCGCTCACCATTCTTTCAGGTTGTACCAAATGGATGTGAAGAGCGCATTCCTCAACGGGCCAATAAAGGAGGAGGTATACGTGGAGCAACCCCCTGGCTTCGAGGATGAGCGGTACCCCGACCACGTGTGTAAGCTCTCTAAGGCGCTCTATGGACTTAAACAAGCCCCAAGAGCATGGTATGAATGCCTTAGAGATTTCTTACTTGCTAATGCTTTCAAGGTTGGGAAAGCCGATCCAACTCTTTTCACTAAGACTTGTAATGGTGATTTGTTTGTGTGCCAAATTTATGTCGATGACATAATATTTGGTTCTACTAATCAAAAGTCTTGTGAAGAGTTTAGCAGGGTGATGACGCAGAAATTCGAGATGTCGATGATGGGCGAGTTGAACTACTTCCTTGGGTTCCAAGTGAAGCAACTCAAGGACGGCACCTTCATCTCCCAAACGAAGTACACGCAAGATCTGCTGAAGCGGTTTGGGATGAAGGACGCCAAGCCCGCAAAGACTCCGATGGGAACCGACGGACACACCGACCTCAACAAAGGAGGTAAGTCCGTTGATCAAAAAGCATACCGGTCAATGATAGGATCTCTACTTTATTTATGTGCTAGTAGACCGGATATTATGCTTAGCGTATGCATGTGTGCTAGATTTCAATCCGATCCTAAGGAGTGTCACTTGGTGGCGGTGAAGCGAATTCTTAGATATTTAGTCGCTACGCCTTGCTTCGGGATCTGGTATCCAAAGGGGTCTAACTTTGACTTGATTGGGTACTCAGATTCCGACTATGCTGGATGTAAGGTCGATAGGAAGAGTACATCAGGGACGTGCCAATTCTTAGGAAGGTCCCTGGTGTCATGGAACTCTAAGAAACAAACATCCGTTGCCCTATCCACCGCTGAGGCCGAGTACGTTGCCGCAGGACAGTGTTGTGCGCAACTACTTTGGATGAGGCAAACCCTCCGGGACTTTGGCTACAATCTGAGCAAAGTCCCACTCCTATGTGATAATGAGAGTGCTATCCGAATAGCGGAAAATCCTGTTGAGCACAGCCGCACAAAGCACATTGACATCCGGCATCACTTTCTGAGAGACCACCAGCAAAAGGGAGATATCGAAGTGTTTTATGTTAGCACCGAGAACCAGCTAGCCGATATCTTTACCAAGCCTTTAGATGAGAAGACCTTTTGCAGGCTGCGTAGTGAGCTAAATGTCTTAGATTCGCGGAACTTGGATTGAATTGTAGCATACATGTATTCATGCCTTTGATCATGTTCATTCTGCATTTTGTTGCTTATTATGGTGCTCAAGTTGTACAAACACTCCCTGGACCTCACAAGTCCGTTGCAATGTGATGCACATGTTTAGGGAGAGATGTGTTGCAACTTGACCCTTTGAGACTAACCATATGCTTGAGTTTGTTTGATTTAGTCTCAAAGGAGAATTGAAAGGGAAAAGGTGGACTTGGATCATGCAAGACTTCCACTGCACTCCGATGAGAGGGTAACTTATTCCAAGTCCATCTCTGAACTCTTATTGCCATTTGCTCTTAATTGAAGATTTTGGTGAGGCAATGGGGTTAAAGGGCCACAATTGATCCCGTTTTGGTGTTTGATGCCAAAGGGGGAGAAAATAAAGGCCAAAGCAATAAATGGATCAGCTACCACTTGAGAGATTTTGAAAATAGTAGAATAGAGTTTTTGGTTTGTCAAAATTCTTAAGTTGTCTCTCTTGTCAAAAGTTGGCTTCTTGTGGGGAGAAGTATTGATTATGGGAAAAAGGGGGAGTTTTTGAAATCCTTGATCAATCTCTTTTTGAATGACTCTCTTTATGCTTAAACATGTGTGTTTAACTTAGAGATAGAGATTTGTGTTTGATTTGCAAAAACAAACCAAGTGGTGGCAAAGGATGATCCATATATGCCAAAATTGATTCAAAATAAATTTAAGTGTTATTTGAATTAAGTTTGCACTTGTTCTAGTGGCTTTATGTTGTGTTGGCATAAATCACCAAAAAGGGGGAGATTGAAAGGGAAATGTGCCCTTGGGCCATTTCTAAGTATTTTGGTGATTGAGTGCCAACACATGTGCTTAATTGTGAATTTATGTACATGGATGAACAAGGTGCAAATCATGAGATAAAGGTATGTTTCTAAGCCTTAGTACATTTGTTTTGTGGACTAACATATTTGTCTAAGTGTTAGAAACAGAAAGAAGAAAAAGAGAAAAGGGGAGAGAAAGACTTGGCTGTGTGCAGCCAAGGCTCAGCTCGGTCTGGAGCACCGGACTGTCCGGTGTGCACCGGACAGTGTCCGGTGCGCCAGGCCTACTCGGCGCGAACTGGCCGCTCTCGGGAATTCGCCGACGGCGTACGGCTAAAATTCACCGGACTGTCCGGTGTGCACCGGACTGTCCGGTGAGCCAATGGTCGGCCAGGGCCAACGGTCGGCCGCGCAATCCGCGCGGGACACGTGGCCGAGCCAACGGTCGGAAGACGGCACCGGACTGTCCGGTGTGCACCGGACTGTCCGGTGCGCCAACGGCTCTCAGATCTCCGCCGGTCTGCAACGGTCGGGAAGCGCTGGATAAGGAAAGAAATCGGTCACCGGACATGTCCGGTGTGCACCGGACTGTCCGGTGCCCCCGACGACAGAAGGCAAGGATGGCCTTCCGGATTTGCTCTCAACGGCTCCTAGCTGCCTTGGGGCTATAAAAGGAGCCCCTAGGCGCATGGAGGAGACAAACAAGCAACTCTTGAGCATTCTTGATCATCCACACAAGTTCTTTGCGCATTCGTTTGTGATTCTAAGTGATTCGAGCTCTGTTCTAATGTGAACTCTGAGATAGTCATTCGAGCTCGAGACTTGGCCGTGTGTGTGCGCTTTTGTTGTGGATTTGTGTGTGTTGCTTCCCTCCCTTACTCTGTGCTTTCTTTGTGATCATATACTTGTAAGGGCAAGAGACTCCAATTTGTGGAGATTCCTTGCAAACGGGATAGTGAAAGGAACAACAAAACAACGTGGTATTCAAGTGGGTCTTTGGACCGCTTGAGAGGGGTTGATTGCAACCCTCGTCCGTTGGGACGCCACAACGTGGAAGTAGGCAAGCATTGGCTTGGCCGAACCACGGGATAAACCACCGTGTCACCTCTGTCTTGATCTCTTGTGGTATTGTGTTTTGTTGAGACTTCACCTTAGCCACTTGGCAATAATTGTGCTAACACATAACAAGTTTTTGTGGCTTAAGTTTGAAGTTTTTACAGGATCACCTATTCACCCCCCCCCCTCTAGGTACTCTCAATTGGGCAGGGTGTAAAATTGATAGGAAGAGCACATCAGAGACTTGTCAGTTTCTGGGGAGATCCCTGGTGTCTTGGGCTTCAAAGAAACAAAACTCAGTAGCTCTTTCTACTGCCGAAGCCGAGTATATTGCCGCAGGTCATTGTTGTGCGCAATTACTTTGGATGAGGCAAACCCTTAGGGACTATGGCTACAAATTGAGCAAAGTCCCTCTCCTATGTGATAATGAGAGTGCAATCCGCATGGCGGATAATCCCGTTGAACACAGCTGCACTAAGCACATAGACATTCGGTATCACTTTTTGAGAGATCACTAACAAAGGGGATATCGAGATCGCTTATGTTAGCACTAAAGAACAATTAGCCGATATCTTTACCAAACCACTAGATGAGAAAACCTTTACCAAACTTAGGAATGAGCTAAATTTACTTGATTCTCGAAACTTTGATTGACACTTTGCACACATAGCTCACTTATATACCTTTGATCATATCTCTTTTATGTCTACGACTAATGTGTTTTCAAGTGTATTTCTATGCTAAGTCGTAGATTGAAAAAGAAATGGAGTACTCGACGAAGACAAAGCTTCCACTCCACTCTATCTGTATCGTTTACCCTTCGCCGTCACTCCGCACCACTCTTCGATTGGTATAATCTTCACTCATATTTACTTATACCAATGGGAGAGAAAATAAAGGGCTCTCAAAAGACTCTGTTTTTGGCGATTAATGCCAAAGGGGGAGAAATATTAGCCCAAAGCAAAAGGACCGCACCACCACCAATTTCAAAATTTTCAATTGATATATTTTGATATGTTTACCTTCAAAAGATTTTTCAATTGGTATCTAAATCTCTTTCATATTGGTAAAATCCTCTTGAAGACTAAGAGGAGAATTTTATTCAGGGGGAGTTTTGTTTAAGTCAAAGGAAAAGCATTTGAAACAGGGGGAGAAAATTTCAAATCTTGAAAATGCTTCTCAAAATCTTATTCATATACCTTTGACTATTTGCAAAAAGTCTTTGAAAAGATTTTCCAAAAAGAATTTGCAAAAACAAAACAAGTGGTGCAAGCGTGGTCCAAAATGTTAAATAAAAGAAAGCAACCATGCATAACTAGTAAAACAGTAAATTGGTTTAATTCCAAGCAACCTTTGCACTTACCTTATGCAAACTAGTTCAATTCTGCACTTATATATTTGCTTTGGTTTGTGTTGGCATCAATCACCAAAAAGGGAGAGATTGAAAGGGAAATAGGGTTTAACCTTTTCTTATAAATGATTTTGGTGGTTGAATGCCCAACACAAATAATTGGACTAACTAGTTTGCTCTAGATTATATATTCTACAGGTGCTAAAGGTTCAACACAAACCAATAAAAAGATCAAGTTGGGATTCAAAAAGAAAGGAGCAAAAGAAACCGAATAGAACCCTGGTCTGGCGCACCGGACTGTTCGGTGTGCCACCGGACAGTGTCCGGTGCACCAGGGGCGATTGACTCCAACTCTTCACCTTCGGGTTTCTGAGGCCACGCTCCGCTATAATTCACCGAACTGTCCGGTGTGCCACCGGACTGTCCGATGCACCAGCGGAGCAACGACTAGCCAGCACAACAGTCGACTCCAACGGTCGTCTGACAACGTACAGTGCGCGGACAGTTCGCGCAGAGTCAGAGCAGCCGCCAGAAGGCGCACCGGACAGTGAACAGTGCCTGTCCGGTGCGGCACCGGACTGTCTGGTGCCACATGAAGAAAAAGCTCCAACAGTCGAAACCGTCAGAACCCTAACAGTTGGGTGACGTGGCTGGCACACCGGACAGTGTCCGGTGCGCCCATCGACAGCAGCCTGCCCCAACGGTTGAATTGGTGGTTGAGGGCTATAAATACACCCCAACCACCTCCACTCCAACAATCCAAGCATTCACTTCTCCACATTCAATACAAGAGCAATAGACACCACTCCAAAGACATAATTCAAGTGATCGATCCGCTCAAAGTCTCAAAATCCACTCTAGCGCATTTAGACTTGTGAGAGGACCATTTGTGTTTTCGTGTTCTCTTGTTTGCTTGGTTGGCTTTCTTCTTCCTCATTCTTGTTCTCAAGACACTTGTAATCAAAGCAAGAGACACCAAGTGTGTGGTGGTCCTTGTAAGGGTCTAAGTGACCCAATTGATTAAGGAGAAAGCTCACTCGGTCTAGTCTAGGTGACCGTTTGAGAGAAGGAAAGGGTTGAAAGAGACCCGGTCTTTGTGACCACCTCAATGGGGACTAGGTTCATTGGAACCGAACCTCGGTAAAACAAATCACCGTGTCATCTGCTTTACTTTCTTGGTTGATTTCTTTTCCCCTCTCTTTGGGACTCGGATTTTATTCTAACGCTAACCCCAACTTGTAGTGTGTTTAAAGTTGTAAATTTCAGTTTCCGCCTATCCACCCCCTCTAGGCGACTTTCAATTTGTTCTTCCCTTTCTCTCTCTCTCTCTAAGTTCGCTTGCTTGGACTTTGATTTAAATCACTTGAGTTGCTCTCTAAGTAAATTTTATATTCATAAGAGAAATAAGTCCAAGAGAAGTTCCCTCTTCCTTCTACTACTCTGTGTTGATTATATTTTGATCTAACCTCTAATTTGAGATTTAGTTTGTGTTAAGTATTGAATTTTCAGGTGTTGCCTATTCACCCCTCTAGGCAACAATCAAAAATGTCACTCGCTAGTTCCCCTAATTGTGTGCACATGAGAAGAACTAACTTAGGGGGGTAGATCCTCGTGTAGGGGTTGGGAGGGCTCAAAGTACAAGTAAAGATCTAGATCATAGAGGGCGGACCCTCATGCTACATAGGGGGCTAGCTTTCCTAACCTTTCTCAGTTGAGGCTTTGATTATGCTTCTTCTTAATGTGTTTAGGTACACCTACCTGAGATAGATCTTGAGAAGAGGGAAAAGAAAACAAAAAAGAGGGAAACTTCATGTTTGGGCTAGAGATTTTGGCTCAATAGGCTTCAATTGTCGGCTAGTAGCTTTCTATCGGGGAGCTAGCCCCATGAGGCAAATTCTATGGCCCAATCTTGCAATTCTATGCCTAGGCTAGAGTAAGTACATGGTGTTGTTGTTCATGTGCACAACTAGGCCTAATTTTGTGTGATATCCTGGCCCCTAGGATGGTGATATCCTGGCCCAAGGCTTAATAGAATTAATAGAGTAACCATACCAACAAGGTGCATCTTCTTTTTCGGAAACCTATCTCGAAAGAACCTCCAAGTTAAGCGTGCTTGGCTTGGAGCAATTTGGGATGGGTGACCGACCGAGAAGTTTTCTTGGGTGCGCATGAGTGAGGACAAAGTGCATACAAAAAACCCGTGTTGGTTTGTGGAGACAATATATGATCCTAGAGAGCCACCAGGAGTAAGTACTGCCGGTTCAGGGATTGGACGTGGTGTTACAAATGGTATCGGAGCCGACCCTCACGGTTTCATAAGCGTGTGTGGGTTAGGGGTTCGGGTATATGGTGCATGGTGCATGCGAGCCCGGAGTGGTCACATGGCATGACATATGACGACACTAGACACACAGACGTGGCTAAGAGAGGAGGTTCCTGGATTGGGGTTGACCGACGAGGATGTCGGTCTTCTAAGGGGGGTGGATTGTGATATCCTGGCCCCTGGGATGGTGATATCATGGCCCAAAGCTTAATAGAAGTAATAGAGTAACCATACCAACAAGGTGCATCTTCTTTTTTGGAAGCCTATCTCGAAAGAACCTCCAAGTTAAGTGTGCTTGACTTGGAGCAATTTGGGATGGGTGACCGACCGGAAAGTTTTCTCGGGTGCGTATGAGTGAGGACAAAGTGCACACAAAAGACTTGTGTTGGTCTGTGGGGACAATATATGATCCTAGAGAGCTACCATGAGTAAGTACTGTCGGTCGAGGGATTGGACGGGGTGTTACATTTTGGCACGAGGAGGAGTCCCTACCTTGAAAATTATGAGGTGGGCCACTGTAATTTCTAACCCATGTAGTAGGGGTGTGACAACTACTTAGGGCGTTGACACGAGAAAGTTATAGGTTGACCCAAGTGTGTGTCGACTCACAAGAGCTGATGCGCTTTTAGCCAACTGGGCTAAGCAACTTACTTTTTGTGCTGGTGATAACAACACGGAGAGCAAGAATTATGGACATGCAACCTATTTTGGCACATGTGATAGACTATATGGCTAGATGAGCCTCTACCGTTTGCCGCATACGAACATTGGTGCCTAGAGAACTGTTGGGATAGTTGTTGGAAGAGGTGTCAGTGCGGCCAATGGAGGTCAGCTAGGCTACAAGCTGAAAATTGGGCCACCCCACTTTGAAAATTCTAGAGTGTGTGTGTGGGGGGGGTGCTAAAGGCCATGTAGGGGCATGCTAGTGGTGGCCTAATCATATGGTTGTAAAGCTAGCGCCTCCCCCTAGTCGCACTAACTCTCTACCTATTCTTTTCAATCGGGGATCCAATTTTTCTCTAAGCTTCTTCTTCTCCCTTTTCTATACCCTTTGTTATGTGATAATTCTAGAGATAGACTGAGTTCCCTATGTGGGTGATCTTGAGAGATTGAAGAACAACTCCTCCCTCTCCTCTCCCTCTCTAAGTTTAGTACTAATTTGAGTGAGGGATTGGAAAACTAGTGTGTGCATTTGAGAGTTCCATTTGGTGGCACTAGTTAATCTCTTGTGATTGGGATTTTTTGTTACTCTTGGTGATTGACATCACTAGTGGGTTTGGTACTTGTGGAGAATCGTTGACTGGCTCTTGGTGATTGTTGCCATCTCCAATTGATTAGTTATTGTGCAAGCGATATTATTCTCACCTCACATAAGTTCATGATGGGAACAACTAATGGATCAATGCGTAAAGAGCACCAAGTGGTCCAGACGGATCGAATACTAGAAGTTATTGTGTGAGCGCTACTTGTGTGGATAGAGTGATCTTGTACGATCACCACTAGCAAGAGTATCTGTGACAACCTTAGAATTGCCTCGATTTTGATTAAGTGGTTGGCAAATCACCGAACCTTTATGATAAAAATATCGTCTTCATCTTCCGGTAGGTTTGCAATTCTCTATCACAAGCTTATAATTGTCTTGTTCGTATATTATGTGTGTGTGTGATCTATTTCTCTTGTGTACTGCAACCAATGAGTAGTTCTAGTGTTGCTTAGGCTTTGTGTGATTTTTTTCACTAGTATGTGTAGAAACTCTCGATGTGCTTATAGAACTAGTTGCAAATGCGACCTTGGTAAATAGAGTTGTTTAGGTGAGCTCTCACTAGCTTGACACCTTAGTTATTTAACTATAATCTTTGTAAGGCTAGCTATCTCCGGTAGCTTACCCATCCTCTTACACATATTCAACTCCACTCTGCGAGCAGTGCAGTTTATAATGTAAAATAGAGTTTTGAGTGACCGTCTAAAGTACTTGTAAATTTAGGTAGATGCATGTAGTCTTGGCAAAACCGTGCAGTTTAAACCCTTTTATTATAATACTAGTTACATGCCCGTGCGTTGCGACGGGAGTAAAAAATAGATACAGATCAATAGACATCACTATGATATACAAAATCCAGACAAGTACATAGCTTCTGTTCATAATCGTTTTTGATGGTCGTCAAATACCAAAATCGACTATAGGAAATGTTGGGTCCATTTCTCTTTCACAAACTATGTCCTTAACAAAGTTTCAAGTCACATGCACTGCATGAGAAAAAATAAGTTACCACAGAAAAAGATGGTACAAGCATTATGCCATTGTGGACCTTATACTCGGACAAGAACAGCACAAGAGAAGCAGAACAAAGCTACACGACCAAGATCCAGATGTAGACAATCCTCGTCGGGCTTCCACCAAAAAGCCGATCACTATACCAAACTTTTAATTCTCTATATCATCATTCTCATCTTCCACTTGATCGACCACACGAGCATCCAACTTAATGCTCGTTGCCCTGACCAGCAGCTTTGCACCTTCTTGAATCAAGCCCTGGTATTATTGGCTGCCCTGCCTATTGAACTATGAAGAAGGGTGACGTGACTTCCGTCTCCTTCGGCCCTCTCACGATCATAAAGTATTATTGGCTTCAGTGATGCCGTCCAACCACACATCATTCCAGAAATCAACAAGTTTAATACTATTGTATTCTCGTGTCAAGGGAATGACAAGAACAACGAATGGACGCCCCCTAATTAAACCCAACAGCAACGATCGAGGACAGTCTTGCTGTTTTCATGCCAATTAATCTATTTTACATCAAGCAGGTACAGGAACTGATGCCTTAATGGAGATATCTCGTGGTTTGTTTGTCAGCCAACTGGGAAGCCAAGAAACCTGTTGATCAGGGTGATGACTGGCTTGTCATCCCCTGGCTCGTAAGGAACCAGCGTCTCTAGGTCCATCGCCCGGATGGTCTCTCCCAGTGTTTGTGGGTGTGCACAGAAGAGGTGCTTCCTTTTAGCCAATTCTTCTGCTAGTTCGCTATGGTTATTGTCCATCAAATCCTCGTTTATGACGACGATAAACGGTTTGCCTAGCCGCAACGTCTCAAATATGCTTACTGAACCTGCCAGTGCCAAATCTTGAGAGACAAAACAATAAATAGAAACAAAACAATAAATAGAATAGGCACACAAGATATTTCAAACAAAAGACTTTGTCGATCGCAAGGTCGGTCTGGCTTTAAAGCTTGCTGATCATTTTGAGCATCACGAACCTGAAACAAAAAAACTCATGCTGCCTAGAAGTTTTGATTCACTGTTGTCTGCTGCAGAATAGTCCTTATGCAGAGTATTCAATGATACAGAAATGGAAAAAAATTGATAGTAGCAAAAGATGGAGCGGATTCTGAACAATCAGTGAATTAAGAACTGAATGAAGTAATACATAAACATAGCTACAATTTTTTAGAAGAAAATATTACATTTTCTTTGTATTAGCGTCGATAACTTGATGGCTGACCATAGTATATACTTGTCTCTCACTCCATAATTAATTGAAGCAACATGTGCTAGTTTATTTATAGGTTTAAAAGATGCTACACCATATATTTGGAACTATTGAATTGTTCCCACCATACATTACACTATACATGCTTCATAGTTATTATTGTGGCACTTCAGCTGATTTAAGTTGAGATTACTTATCAGTGAATTAGTTTTTGTGTTTACTGAACTATTTATCCCTGTAAATTTTGAGAGCATTTTTGCAGCATTATAAAAGAACACAATATTATTTGTAGATAGATAAGAATGCAAATCATAATTGAGCACACTATGAACTAATACATAAACATAGCTAAAATGTTTCAGTTAGCAATAGGATATAATTCATTGTATCAGAGGAACTAATGCATTCCATGACGATGAAGGTTCGAACAGGAAAGATCATGGTTATGTATGTTGGAAAGAAGATAATTATAGGGATGCACATAGACACAAGTGAACAGGAACTAATACATTGTATCAGCAGGAACTTTGTGTGACATGCTATGTCTCTAGCTGATAGCTCATGTCCTTTAGAAGACAGACTGGTTAGTATTCCAGTCTAAAATAAACAAGTTGCAACTTAGTTAACTCTCCACATTAAAATCAGCATATCTGAGCCTCGAAGGATTGACAAGAAGCATGCACATGCACCACAATAATCCAAACCAAACCTGTTCTACAGATACATACTTCAGGCGGCTTGTAAACCAATTCATCTATGCAAATACACAAAAATCATCTAGAAACAATTGTGACAATTAAGTAGGCAAACCCACAAACAGTCGAACTACTACAACACAAGAGAAAACGTATGACTTAGATAAATACATGAACTGCTACAACACAAGAGAAATGGTAAACACAATGTAGACTCACCTGGAGGAGTGTGAGCGAAGGATTTCCGCCGCTGTAGGATGGTTGTAGCGGTCTGGCAATTGTGACCTTTTTAATGATGGTGGGTGCACGATTTGGGGGATTTGTGTTGGAATCGTTTAGCAAGGCACTTTCCAAATCAGTGTCGTAGATCGTGCGCTTTCCAAATCGACGATGGAGATCATGCACGCAATTGCCAGATCGAGCGCGATTATTGGGGGGAATGGTGCATTGCCAAATTTGGGGGCCCTGGCTGTGCGGAAGGTGAAACGATGGGGGGCCATGGCTGGTTGGGCTAGGGGACGCGAGGGCTCCTCCACGGCCGGTCACACCGCGACTGCGCTGCGCGGAGGGGACGGCGAGGCGGGGGCATGGCGTTCGGGCAATTGGGCATACGAGGGCTAGGGGACGGCGAGGCGGGTGCATGGGCTAGGGGACGCAAGGGCTCTAAGACGGCCGGGCACACCGCGGAGAGGACGACGCGGAGGGGACGGCGTGGCGCCTGGCATGGTTGGTCGGGCGGGCTCCGTCCTAGGCAAGTCGGCGGCATGGCTGGTGATGCAGAGGAAACAGCGGCGTGGAGGGGAAGTGAAGGCATCGCGAGCGCAGATTCGGGCGACACAGCGGGTGTGGGGGAGGACGAGGGCAGCCTCGGCGAGAGGACGAAGGGGGAGTCGCCGAGCACGGGGGGCATCGAGCTGGGGTGGGCGTGTAGCGGAGTGCCGAGGACGAGGAGAACGGGGCGGCGCGACGGCGGCTAGGGTGGGGGCGGGCAACGTGAGGGGAGCGTAGGACGGGTCCACTATGGCAGTGACATGTTGGAGGGAAGGGGAGGGAGAGGCGAGGCGGGGGCATGGCCGCGCCGAGCGCCCACACTGCTTTCTTAATTAGTAGTAGGATATAGTTAGCGGGCTAATAGCTGAGGTTACTCTTTGTGGTCCGCGTATTTTTGATGGTATATATTTATTTTACACATGGAAAACCTATATGACTAGATATTTCAAATCTTTTATCCATTAAATGTGGCGGATCTTGTGTAGATATGTACTTTTCTCATGTGTTGTTTGGGTAAAAAGAATATAACCAAAGCACAGGGTAAATGCTAATATCTCGAGATCCAAACGAGGATGTCAGATACAGCCATACAGGTAGATCGTTTATAAGGTATATGTATGGATGATAGGGAATTATCTTCGTAGTGATATGGGTATAAAGAGGAGGTCGTTGCCGAAGGTGTTGAGCCCATCGTTATGACGAGGGGTCGTCCCTAGTGGTCTCAAGTGCTGAGCGCCTCCAGGCACTTTTTCTTGCAGTCGGCCGGGCTGTTTCATTGCATTGCATTGGATCGGGCGGACGGCGACTCGACCGAGCGACCTCCAACGCGACGACCGGCCCGCCGGCCGATGGGATGGAGGCCGGCCGTGGCCGTTGGCCGGGCGACGGTCGATCGGTCCGTCCCATATATGCATGCATTATTTTCGCCCGGACCGTACGTAAAAATCTCGAACGGGTGTGGTGCGAGTGCGATGCGACGCCGCCAGTGGCAGCATGCGTACGTCGTCGCCGTCCTTTCCTCGACCGCGACGTAAGTGCCTGAAGCTGACGACTCACCAAGAAATTGACTACGTGCCGCCGTACGCGCTTGTGCCGTGGGGCTGTACCTGTACGTACGTGTGTGCATGCCGGGAAGCCGAGACTGGGTGGGATCGGACGGAGCGAGCGTTTCGCAGTTGCATGCATGCGTCCCACGCCCACGACGGTCGATCTCACACTGTCGCGCCGTGTCATGCATGCAACCGGCCGGCGACGGCCGCATACGCAGAGGATCATCGATCGTCGTCTGCAGCCTGCAGGCAGCAGGCCATGTGTCGTCAGTGATACGACACTACTCCGTCCTACATATATAGCTTAATTAATCGATCGATCGGTGGTGTCCTTGCTGCATGCCATGCCATGCCATGGCACAGGCGCCACGCCGCAGCCCTGTTGCTAGATATAGCTGGAGTGGGCCGTCCAGTTGTCGATCGAGCTAACGTGTGTACAATACAAGAGCCATCAGCCATGCATATATGCCACAAACACTTTCGGTTTGGTGGTGTGTGTACAAACAAAACGCTATAACTATTGCAAGGTTGTGGCAGTAGCTAGCGGGGGTAGTGTTTGGTGCTGACTGCTGCTGACCCATGCCAATGCCATGCACACGCACGAGAAAGCCCACTCCGGAGTTAATAATAATACGGGCTACTACTGCTAATATACGTACGTACTAGTACTACTACCTGCTTAAATTAAAAAGCCAGTAAAACCGCTAGCTTTATTGCCCTGTCGTTCCCTAGCTAACTAAAACCTGCCCTGCCCTGCCCTGCCCTGCCCTGCCCGTCCATCCAGGACACTATAGTACTGCTTTTGGATGGAGAAACAGAGTGGAGATGGATCCATCCAACTCGGTACGTACTGGAGTACACCAGTGCGTGGCAGAACCAAAACTCTGCACTCTTGGCGATTGAGTGCGAGGGAGTGACAACAGCCTTCTAGTTGCGCCCCGGCAGCGCGCGTGAGCTTGCATGCATTGGGGAGGAAGTTGGCAACAACCATCCGATCGGGGACTTCGATCTTCAAAGTCGATCGGAAAAGCGACGCGCGCGCTCTCGCTCGATCGCCACTGGACCTGTCTCCTTCAGAGGCTTCGCTTCACTCACGTGTGGAACGCTAGCTAGCTGGCCATATTTTAGGTGCATGACGGGCCTGATAGTCTTCGAGGACAAGCCAACCACCTATTAGCATGCATGATCGCATCTAGTTCAATCAAAAAATAGAAGAAAAAAAAATCAACATTTAATGCATGAGCCAAACTCTGTCGTGCCCTCCCTCGCTCACCAGAGATGGGAGAGAACACTAAGTAGAAAAGAGCTCAAAGCCTGCGGCACCAATAAATTATCACTGTCAGTTTCAGTTACCGCGCGCCAGTAAAAAAAACCAGGTGTACCCGGCTTGGGAACCGTCAGTGGAAACCTATTTCCACTGGCGGTTCTCTTAACACAACCGCCAGTGGTAATAGGGTATTTCCACTGGCGGTTGGTGTAAGAGAACCGCTAGTGGAAATAGGTTTCCACTGGCGGTTTTTCAAGCAAACCGCCAGTGAACTATCTGTTATAAATACCACTCTTCCTCCCCCCGACAGGAGCTGTAGCTCGCAGCCAACTTCCATTGGAGGCGATTTTGGAGGTCCAGATTTCATAAAATACAAGGGGGGAGGTTTTGGTCTTCATTTTTTGGAAGAAGGTGGATAAGAAAAGTTGGTTTATGTTTCTTTGTCAATTTTTGTTCATTCTTGCTCAATCTTAGCCACATTTTGGATCTAGGGTTTTACATGTGAGAGAGAAGAGTATAGCTAGGTTATTTTCTCTATTTCCTCAAATGAGGTTGCTTAAGATGGTTATTTTTTTGTCTATTTCCTCTCCTTTTTCATATTTAATTCTCAAATAAGTTTATCCATAACACATATTTAGTTGCTTAATGAATGGTGAATGTGTTGTATGGAAGGTTGGTTTAATTATGTTTCAATTGTCAATTATTGTTCATTTTTGCTCAATTTTAACTACATTTTGAAACTAGGCTTTCACCATGTGTTAGAGATCCTTTTGGGTATTAAAATTTTTTGTTTATTAGTTGCTAGGAAAGTTTGGCTTATATTTCTTTTGCCAAATTTTATTCATTTTAGCCACATTTTGGATCTAGGGTTTCACCATGTGTTAGAGATAAAGTAGTTAGGTTGCCTAATCGATCCAACCGCCTATGCTTCATCCTTCCCGACAAAAACTGTGTAGCTCGCGCGTAGCCCAACTTTTATTGGAAGGCCAGATTTCACAAAATACAAGGGGAGGTTTTGATCTTTTTTTTGGAAGAAGGTCGCTAAGAAAGGTTGTTCATGTTTCTTTTGCCAATTTTCTTTATCCGTGATATATTTAGTTGTTACGAAATATTGGTATATGTTTCTCTTGCCAATTTGTGTGCCTTGTGTGTTTTATGTTACTTTTTTTACAGGTGATGATGGAGAGGATATCCTGGATGTATAACTTATCAAGGCTAGATCCATCATACATATCTGAGGTCCATAAGTTTATTGTTGTCGCTACGAACCATGCTTGGAGAACAAAGACAAAGCACATATATTGTCCATGCATGGACTGCAAAAATGCTGTTGTATTTGATGACACAGAACAAATCATATCTCATCTGGTATGTCGAGGATTTGTGAAGGATTACATAATTTGGACAAAGCATGGAGAGGGTAGCTCTTCGCCTTATACAGCTGGAAACCCTGCGAACATCGACGACAGCTTTCAGTTCGTTCACGAGACACAACAACCTCTTCCACAGAGCGAACATGTAGTGCCAAATGTTACTGATCATGGTTACGCCGGAGGAAATGAACGTGAAAGAACCCATGTTCTGCCAAATGTTATGGACGAGGAAGATGCAGAGTTGTTAGAGGCAATGTTGCGTCGTCATACAGATCCATCGATGTTCTTCATGAAAGGTATGGAGTCCCTGAAGAAGGTAGCAGAAGAGCCTTTGTACGACGAGTCTAAGGGCTGTACCAAAGAGTTCACGACGCTCCGGTCTGTGTTAAAGTTGTTGATGTTAAAAGCTAGATATGGTCTATCTAATGCTGGCTTCGATGCGTTCTTGAGTATTGTCGCAGACATGCTTCCAAAGGAGAACAAAGTGCCTGCTAACACATACTATGCAAAGAAACTAATCAGTCCACTCACTATGGGCGTGGAGAAGATCCACGCGTGTAGAAATCACTGTATCCTTTATCGAGGTGATGATTATAAAGACTTGGAGAGCTGCCCAAAGTGTGGTGCAAGTAGGTACAAGACGAATAAAGACTATCGAGAGGAAGAGTGTGTTGCATCTGTGTCTAAAGGGAAGAAGCAAAAGAAAGCTAAAAAGAAGACTTCAAAGTCCACGAGCAAAGAAAAAGAAGTAGACTATTATGCGCTCAAAAAGATTCCTGCTTTGGTGATGTGTTACCTCCCCGTCGTCGATCGATTGAGGTGTTTGTTCGCTAACCCTGAGGATGCCAAACTTATGAGCTGGCATGCTTCTGATGAGCACAAAAATGATGGGAAGCTTCGACATCCAGCCGATGGGAAGCAGTGGCAAGATTTCAATGAGAACCACCGAGACTTTGCCGATGAACCAAGAAATGTTAGGTTCGCACTGAGTACTGATGGAATGAATCCATTTGCTGAAAGGAGCAGCAAGCATAGCACATGGCCAGTGATCCTCACCATATACAACCTTCCTTCATGGTTGATGCAGAAACGGAAGTACATTTTGCTAACCATGCTTATTTCTGGACCTACACAACCTGGAGTTGATATGGATGTATTTTTAGAGCCCTTAATGGAGGATATGAAAATATTGTGGGTAACGGGTGTTCAAATGTTGGATGAGTATCGTAAAGATTCATTCACGCTGAGAGCAATTATTTTTGTTACGATCAACGATTACCCTGCACTCTTCACATTATTAGGCCAGTTTAAGGGAAAGGTTGGCTGCACAGTATGCATTGATGAAACTGCTTACGTGTCCCTTACTGCATCTAAGAAGATAGTGTACATGAGGCATAGACACTTTTTATTGGAAGGACACAGGTACCGCATGCGAAAGATGGATAAGTACTTTGACAATAATGGTGAACTACATTCTACTGCTCCATCGGGTAACAATAAAGGTCATAGAGTTTTTGAAATAGTCAGGAATATCAAGTTTGTTTTCGGGAAGAAGACAAAAGACGGAAAAACAAGGAAGGATGTCAAACCAGCTCCGGGGGCTATATTCAAGAAAAAGTCTATTTTCTTCGAGTACTTGCCTTACTGGAAAGAGTTAGATGTGCGGCATGCGATCGATGGTATGCACGTTCAGAAGAACGTGTTTGAAAGCATAATTGGCACCTTGCTAGACATAAAGGGCAAAACAAAAGAAGGGCTCAATTCACGCATGGACTTGGTAAATTTAGGCATAAAAAAGGAACTACATCCTGTTCTTCAAGAAAATGGGAAGTATCATCTCCCAGCAGCAAGCTACAATCTCAATATAGATGAGAAACATGTGATGTGTGTTTGGCTTAAGAATTTGAAAGTCCCATCCGGATTCTGCTCTAGCATACGAAGTATTGTGTCAATGAAAGACCTGATAGTCACCAACTACAACTCACATAATTGTCATGTCATGCTGACTACATTCCTACCTATTGCCATCAGGGCTATAAATCCTTTGTTTTTAAAGATGGCAATCACACAGTTATAAATAAAGCAAAGAACCTATCATGGACCGGTATGCTTTTTGATCAACGGACTTACCACCTTTGTTGAGGTCGGTGTGTCCGTCAGTTCCCATCGGCGTCTTTGCGGGCTTGGCGTCCTTCATCCCAAACCTCTTTAGCAAATCTTGTGTGTACTTCGTTTGGGAGATGAAGGTGCCGTCCTTGAGTTGCTTCACTTGGAACCCAAGGAAGTAGGTCAACTCGCCCATCATCGACATCTCGAATTTCTGCGTCATCACCCTGCTAAACTCTTCACAAGACTTTTGGTTAGTAGAACCAAATATTATGTCGTCGACATAAATTTGGCACACAAAAAGATCACCATCGCAAGTCTTAGTAAAAAGAGTTGGATCGGCTTTCCCAACCTTGAAAGCCTTAGCAATTAAAAAGTCTCTAAGGCATTCATACCATGCTCTTGGGGCTTGCTTAAGTCCATAGAGCGCCTTAGAGAGCTTACACACGTGGTCGGGGTACCGTTCATCCTCGAAGCCAGGGGGCTGCTCCACGTACACCTCCTCCTTGATCGGCCCGTTGAGGAAAGCGCTCTTCACATCCATTTGGTACAACCTCAAAGAATGGTGAGCGACATATGCTAGCAAGATACGAATTGATTCTAGCCTAGCCACAGGAGCAAAAGTCTCCTCAAAGTCCAAACCTGCGACTTGGGCATAACCTTTTGCCACAAGTCGAGCCTTGTTCCTCGTCACCACCCCATGCTCGTCCTGTTTGTTGCGGAACACCCACTTGGTTCCCACAACATTTTGCTTGGGACGAGGCACCAGTGTCCAAACTTCGTTGCGCTTGAAGTTGTTGAGTTCCTCCTGCATGGCCAACACCCAGTCCGGATCTAGCAAGGCCTCTTCTACCCTGAAAGGCTCAATAGAAGAGACAAAAGAGTAATGCTCACAAAAATTAACTAATCTTGAGCGAGTAGTTACTCCCTTGCTAATATCACCCAATATCTGGTCGACGGGATGATCCCTTTGAATTGTCGCTCGAACTTGGGTTGGAGGTGCCTGAGGTGCTTCTTCCTCTTGAACATCCTGTGCTCCCCCTTGATCATGTGCCTCCACTTGAGGTACCTGTTTGTCATCTTGGGTTGGGGAATGCATCATAGTTGAGGAAGACGGTTGATCTTGCTCCAAATGTTCCTGAGGCCGTACATCTCCAATCGCCATGGTGCGTATCGCGGCCGTTGGAACGTCTTCTTCATCTACATCATCAAGATCAACAACTTGCTCTCTTGGAGAGCCATTAGTCTCATCAAATACAACGTCGCTAGAGACTTCAACCAAACCCGATGATTTGTTGAAGACCCTATACGCCTTTGTATTTGAATCATAACCTAATAAAAACCCTTCTACGGCTTTGGGAGCAAATTTGGAATTCCTACCCTTCTTCACTAGAATGTAGCATTTACTCCCAAAAACACGAAAATACGATACATTAGGTTTGTTACCGGTTAGCAGCTCATACGACGTCTTCTTGAGGAGGCGGTGAAGGTAGACCCTGTTGATGGCGTGGCAAGCCGTGTTCACGGCTTCCGACCAAAAGCACTCGGGGGTCTTGAATTCTCCAAGCATAGTCCTCGCCATATCTATGAGCGTCCTGTTCTTCCTCTCTACCACACCATTTTGCTGAGGTGTGTAGGGAGCGGAGAACTCGTGCTTGATCCCCTCCTCCTCAAGAGACTCCTCCACTTGAAGGTTCTTGAATTCGGACCCGTTGTCGCTCCTTATCTTCTTCACCTTGAGCTCAAACTCATTTTGAGCTCTCCTTAGGAAGCGCTTGAGGGTCCCTTGGGTTTCAGACTTATCCTGCAAAAAGAACACCCAAGTGAAGCGGGAAAAGTCATCAACAATAACTAGACCATACTTACTTCCTCCTATGCTCAGATAGGCGACGGGTCCGAAGAGGTCCATATGTAGCAGCTCCAGGGGTCTTGATGTTGTCATCACATTTTTGGTGTGATGAGAGCCTCCCACCTATTTCCCTGCTTGACAAGCTGCACAAGGTCTATCTTTTTCAAAATGAACATTGGTTAGACCTATCACGTGTTCTCCCTTTAGAAGCTTGTGGAGGTTCTTCATCCCCACATGTGCTAAGCGGCGATGCCACAGCCAGCCCATGCAAGTCTTAGCCATTAAGCATGCATCTAGACCGGCCTCTTCTTTTGCAAAATCAACTAAGTAAAGCTTGCCGTCTAGTACACCCTTAAAAGCTAGTGAACCATCACATCTTCTAAAGACAGACACATCTACATTTGTAAACAAACAGTTATATCCCATATTGCATAATTGACTAACAGATAGCAAATTATATCCAAGAGACTCTACTAAAAACACATTAGAGATAGAGTGCTCATTTGAGATTGCAATTTTACCTAACCCTTTTACCTTGCCTTGATTCCCATCACCGAATATTATTGAATCTTGGGAATCTTTATTCTTGACGTAGGAGGTGAACATCTTCTTCTCCCCCGTCATATGGTTTGTGCATCCGCTGTCAATAATCCAGCTTGAACCCCCGGATGCATAAACCTGCAAGGCAAATTTAGGCTTGGGTCTTAGGTACCCAACTCATGTTGGGTCCTGCAAGGTTAGTGAAAGGGAATTAGGCTTACACCTAGTTCCTAAATAATTTTGGTGGTTGAATTGCCCAACACAAATATTGGACTAACTAGTTTACTCTAGTGCATAAGTTATACAGGTGCAAAAGGTTCACATTTAGCCAATAAAAAGACCAAGTGTTGGATTCAACATAGGAGCAACGAGGCAACCGAGGGCACCTCTGGGTGGAGGCACCGGACTGTCCGGTGTGCACCGGACATGTCCGGTGCGCCCAGAGGACTTCGACTCAAACTCTTCGCCCTCGGGAATTCTCGAAAGCCGGCGCGCTATAATTCACCGGACTGTCCGGTGTGCACCGGACATGTCCGGTGCTCCAAGGAAACGCGGCCTCCGGAACTCGCCAGCCTCGGGTTCGCTCGGCAGCCGCTCCGCTAAAATTCACCGGACTGTCCGGTGTGCACCGGACTGTCCGGTGTGCCAGCGGAGCAACGGCTCTCTGCGGCGCCAACGGCTCCCTGCGGTGCATTTAATGCGCGCGCAGCGCGCGCAGACGTCAGGATCGCCCATACCGGTGCACCGGACATCAAACAGTACATGTCCGGTGTGCACCGGACACCCAGGAGGGCCCAGAAGTCAGAAGCTCCAACGGTCAGAATCCAACGGCAATGGTGACGTGGCAGGGGCACCGGACTGTCCGGTGTGCACCGGACTGTCCGGTGCGCCATCGAACAGACAGCTTCCAGCAACGGTCACTTTTGGTGGTTGGGGCTATAAATACCCCAACCACCCCACATTCATTGCCATCCAAGTTTTCCAACTCTCAACCACTTACAAGAGCTAGGCATTCATTTCTAGACACATACAAAGAGATCAAATCCTCTCCAATTCCACTCAAGCCCTTAGTGACTAGCGAGAGAGATTTGCCGTGTTCTTTTGAGCTCTTGCGCTTGGATCGCTTTCTTTCTTTCTCATTTGTTCTTGAGATCATCACTCAATTGTAACCAAGGCAAGAGGCACCAATTGTGTGGTGGCCTTTGCGGGGAAGTTTTGTTCCCGGTTGATTGAGAAGAAGAGAAAGCTCACTCGATCCGTGGGATCGTTTGAGAGAGGGAAGGGTTGAAAGAGACCCGGCCTTTGTGGCCTCCTCAACGGGGAGTAGGTTTGCGAGAACCGAACCTCGGTAAAACAAATCCTCGTGTCTCACTCTTATTTGCTTGCGATTTGTTTTGCGCCCTCTCTCGCGGACTCGTTTCTTCATTACTAACGCTAACCCGACTTGTAGTTGTGATTATTTTTGTAAATTTCAGTTTCGCCCTATTCACCCCCCCCCTCTAGGCGACTATCAATTGGTATCAGAGCCCGGTGCTTCATTAGAGCCTAACCGCTCGAAGTGATGTCGGGAGATCACACCAAGAGGGAGATGGAGACCGGCGATGACAAGCCCACTACAAGCCAAGGGAGCACTTCATCGGAAGAGTCCCGCACCAAGAGAAGAGAGAAGAAGAAGAAATCCTCCAAGCGGAAGGAGAAAAGATCTTCCTCTTCTCACCACAAAGAGAAGAAGGAAAAATCTTCTTCTCACAAGCCGCATCGGAGTGGGGACAAGCACAAGAGGATGAGGAAGGTGGTCTACTACGAGACCGACACTTCATCGACATCTACCTCCGGCTCCGACGCGGCGTCCGTCACTTCTAAACGCCAAGAGCGTAAGAAGTATAGTAAGATCCCCCTACGCTACCCTCGCATTCCTAAACATACACCTTTACTATCCGTCCCATTAGGCAAACCACCAACTTTTAATGGTGAAGATTATGCTATGTGGAGTAATTTGATGCGATTTCATCTAACCTCTCTCCACAAAAGATTATGGGATGTTGTTGAGTATGGTGTACAGGTACCATCCGTAGGGGATGAAGACTACGACACGGACGAAGTGGCCCAAATCGAGCACTTCAACTCCCAAGCCACAACCATTCTCCTTGCCTCACTAAGCAAGGAGGAATACAACAAAGTACAAGGGTTGAAAAACGCCAAGGAGATTTGGGACCTACTCAAGACGGCGCACGAGGGTGATGAACTCACAAAGATCACCAAGCGGGAAACGATCGAGGGGGAGCTCGGTCGCTTCCGTCTTCGCCAAGGGGAGGAGCCACAAGACATGTACAACCGGCTCAAGACCTTGGTAAACCAAGTGCGCAACCTCGGAAGCGCAAAATGGGATGACCACGAAGTGGTTAAGGTTATTCTAAGAGCCCTTATTTTCCTTAACCCCACACAAGTTCAATTAATTCGTGGCAATCCTAGATATACACAAATGACCCCCGAGGAAGTCATCGGGAATTTTGTTAGTTTTGAATGCATGATTAAGGGCTCCAAGAAGATCAACGAGCTTGATGAGCCTTCCACATCCGAGGCGCAACCGGTGGCCTTCAAGGCAACGGAGGAGAAGAAGGAGGAGTCTACACCAAGTAGACAACCAATTGACGCCTCCAAGCTCGACAACGAGGAGATGGCCCTAATCATCAAAAGCTTCTGGCAAATCCTCAAGCAACGGAAGGGGAAGGATTACAAATCCCGTTCCAAGAAGGTTTGCTACAAGTGTGGTAAGCCCGGTCATTTTATTGCAAAATGTCCTATGTCTAGTGATAGTGACAGGGGCGACGACAAGAAGGGCAAGAGGAAGGAGAAGAAGAAGTACTACAAGAAGAAGGGCGGCGATGCCCATGTTTGTCGGGAGTGGGACTCCGACGAAAGCTCAAGCGACTCCTCCGACGACGAGGACGCCGCCAACATCGCCGTCACCAAGGGCCTCCTCTTCCCCAACGTCGGCCACAAGTGCCTCATGGCCAAGGACGGCAAAAAGAAGGTAAAATCAAAGTCCTCCACTAAATATGAAACATCTAGTGATGAGGATGATGATAAAAATGAAGAGGATAATTTGCGTATTCTTTTTGCCAACCTTAACATGGAACAAAAAGAAAAATTAAATGAGCTAATTAGTGCCATCCATGAAAAGGATGATCTCTTGGACTCCCAAGAGGACTTCCTAATCAAGGAAAACAAGAAACATGTTAAGGTTAAAAATGCTTATGCTCTAAAAAGAGAAAAATGTGAAAAGTTGTCTAGTGAGCTAAGCACTTGTCATGAGACTTTAGACAACCTTAGAAATGAAAATGCAAATTTGTTAGCTAAGGTTGATTCTCATATTTGCAATGCTTCAATTCCTAGAAATGATAATGATGATTTGATTGCTAGGATTGAAAAATTGAACTGTTCTATTGCTAGCCTTAGAAATGAGAATGAGAAATTAATTGCTAAGGCTAAGGATTTTGATGTTTGCAATGCCACTATTTCCGACCTTAGGACTAAAAATGATATGTTGCATGCTAAGGTTGTTGAACTAAAATCTTGCAAACCCTCTACATCTAATGTTGAGCATATTTCCATTTGTACTAGATGTAGAGATATTAATGTTGATGCTATCCATGATCACCTAGCCTTAATTAAAAAACAAAATGATCACATAGCACAACTTAATGCTAAGATTAGAGAGCATGACTTAGAAAATGAAAAATTTAAACTTGCTAGAAGCATGCTCTATAATGGGAGACGCCCTGGCATTAAGGATGGCATTGGCTTCCAAAAGGGAGACAATGTCAATATTAATGCCCCTCCAAAGAATTTATCTAACTTTGTTAAGGGCAAGGCTCCCATGCCTCAGAATAACGAGGGTTACATTTTGTACCCTGCCGGCTATCCTGAGAGCAAAATTAGGAAAGTTCATTCTAGGAAGTCTCACTCTGGCCCTAATCATGCTTTTATGTATAAGGGTGAGACATCTAGATCTAGGCAACCAACCCATGCCAAGTTGCCTAGAAAGAAAATCCCTAATGCATCAAATGATCATGCCATGTCATTTAAAACTTTTGATGCATCTTATGTTTTAACTAACAAATCCGGCAAGGTAGTTGCCAAGATTGTTGGGGGCAAACACAAGGGCTCCAAGACTTGTGTTTGGGTACCCAAAGTTCTTATATCTAATGCTAAAGGACCCAAAACCGTTTGGGTACCTAAAATCAAGAACTAAACTTGTTTTGTAGGTTTATGCATCCGGGGGCACAAGTTGGATACTCGACAGCGGGTGCACAAACCACATGACCGGGGAGAAAAGGATGTTCTCCTCATATGAGAAAAACCAAGATCCCCAACGAGCTATCACATTCGGGGATGGAAATCAAGGTTTGGTCAAAGGTTTGGGTAAAATTGCTATTTCTCCTGACCATACTATTTCCAATGTTTTTCTTGTAGATTCTCTAGATTACAATTTGCTTTCCGTATCCCAATTATGTCAAATGGGCTACAACTGTCTTTTCACTGATATAGGTGTTACTGTCTTTAGAAGAAGTGATGATTCAGTAGCATTTAAGGGAGTGTTAGAGGGTCAGCTATACTTAGTAGATTTTAATAGAGCTGAACTCAACACTTGCTTAATTGCTAAGACTAACTTGGGTTGGCTCTGGCACCGCCGACTAGCCCATGTTGGAATGAAGAATCTCCACAAGCTTCTAAAGGGAGAACACATTTTGGGACTAACCGATGTTCATTTTGAGAAAGACAGGATTTGTAGCGCATGCCAAGCCGGGAAGCAAGTTGGCATCCATCATCCACACAAAAACATCATGACTACCGACAGGCCACTGGAGCTCCTTCACATGGATTTGTTCGGCCCGATCGCTTACATAAGCATCGGCGGTAGTAAGTATTGCCTTGTAATTGTGGATGACTATTCTCGCTTCACTTGGGTATTCTTTTTGCAGGAAAAATCACAAACCCAAGAGACCTTAAAGGGATTCTTGAGACGGGCTCAAAATGAGTTCGGCTTAAGGATCAAGAAAATTAGAAGCGACAATGGGACGGAGTTCAAGAACTCTCAAATAGAAGGCTTTCTTGAGGAGGAGGGCATCAAGCATGAGTTCTCTTCTCCCTACACTCCACAACAAAATGGTGTAGTGGAGAGGAAGAATCGAACTCTATTGGACATGGCAAGAACCATGCTTGATGAGTTCAAGACACCGGATCGGTTTTGGGCCGAGGCGGTCAACACCGCCTGCTATGCCATCAACCGGTTATATCTTCACCGAATCCTCAAGAAGACATCTTATGAACTCCTAACCGGTAAAAAGCCAAATATTTCATATTTTAGAGTTTTTGGTAGCAAATGTTTTATACTTGTTAAAAGAGGTAGAAAATCTAAATTTGCTCCTAAAACTGTAGAAGGCTTTTTACTAGGATATGACTCAAACACAAGGGCATATAGAGTCTTTAACAAGTCCTCAGGACTTGTTGAAGTTTCTTGTGACGTTGTGTTTGATGAGACTAACGGCTCTCAAGTAGAGCAAGTTGATCTTGATGATGTAGGTGAAGAACAGGCTCCATGCATAGCACTAAGGAACATGTCCATCGGGGATGTGTGTCCTAAGGAATCCGAAGAGCCTCCAAATGCACAAGATCAACCATCCTCCTCCATGCAAGCATCCCCACCAACTCAAGTTGAGGATGAGGCTCAAGATGTTGAACAAGAAGATCAAGAAGATGAGCCACCTCAAAATGACGGCAACGATCAAGGGGGAGATTCAAATGATGAAGACAAGGAGGATGAACGACCAAGGCCGCCACACCCAAGAGTCCACCAAGCAATCCAACGAGATCACCCCGTCGACACCATCCTCGGCGATATTCATAAGGGGGTAACTACTCGATCTCGTGTTGCTCATTTTTGTGAACATTACTCCTTTGTTTCCTCTATTGAGCCACACAGGGTAGAGGAAGCTCTTCAAGATTCGGATTGGGTGATGGCGATGCAAGAGGAGCTCAACAATTTCACGAGGAACGAGGTATGGCACTTAGTTCCACGTCCTAATCAAAATGTTGTAGGAACCAAGTGGGTCTTCCGCAACAAGCAAGACGAGCATGGTGTGGTGACTAGGAACAAAGCTCGACTCGTGGCCAAGGGGTATTCACAAGTCGAAGGTTTGGATTTTGGTGAAACCTATGCACCCGTAGCTAGGCTTGAGTCAATTCGTATATTATTGGCCTATGCTACTTACCATGGCTTCAAGCTTTATCAAATGGACGTGAAGAGTGCCTTCCTCAATGGACCAATCAAGGAGGAGGTCTATGTTGAGCAACCTCCCGGCTTTGAAGACAGTGAGTATCCTAACCATGTTTATAGGCTCTCTAAGGCGCTTTATGGGCTTAAGCAAGCCCCAAGAGCATGGTATGAATGCCTTAGAGATTTCCTTATTGCAAATGGCTTCAAAGTCGGCAAGGCCGATCCTACTTTATTCACTAAAACTCTTGACAATGATTTGTTTGTATGTCAAATTTATGTTGATGATATCATATTTGGGTCTACTAACAAATCTACATGTGAAGAATTTAGTAGGATCATGACACAAAAATTCGAGATGTCGATGATGGGGGAGTTGAAGTATTTTCTAGGATTCCAAGTCAAGCAACTCCAAGAGGGCACCTTCATTAGCCAAACAAAGTATACTCAAGACATTCTAAGCAAGTTTGGAATGAAGGATGCCAAGCCCATTAAGACACCCATGGGAACCAATGGGCATCTCGACCTCGACACGGGAGGTAAGTCCGTGGATCAAAAGGTATACCGGTCGATGATTGGATCATTGCTTTATTTATGTGCATCTCGACCGGACATTATGCTTTCCGTTTGCATGTGTGCAAGATTCCAAGCCGACCCTAAGGAATCACACCTTACGGCCGTGAAACGAATCTTGAGATATTTGGCTTTTACTCCTAAGTTTGGGCTTTGGTACCCTCGGGGATCCACTTTTGATTTGATTGGTTATTCGGATGCCGATTGGGCGGGGTGTAGGATTAATAGGAAGAGCACATCGGGGACTTGCCAGTTCTTGGGAAGATCCTTGGTGTCTTGGGCTTCAAAGAAGCAAAATTCGGTCGCTCTTTCCACCGCCGAAGCCGAGTACATTGCCGCAGGTCATTGTTGCGCGCAATTGCTTTGGATGAGGCAAACCCTGCGGGACTACGGTTACAAATTAACCAAAGTCCCTTTGCTATGTGACAATGAGAGTGCAATCAAAATGGCCGACAATCCCGTCGAGCATAGCCGCACTAAACACATAGCCATTCGGTATCATTTTCTTCGGGATCACCAACAAAAGGGGGATATCGAGATTTCTTACATTAACACTAAAAATCAATTAGCCAATATCTTTACCAAGCCACTTGATGAACAATCTTTTACCCGACTTAGGCATGAGCTCAATATTCTTGATTCTAGGAATTTCTTTTGCTAAACTTGCACACATAGCACATGAATATACCTTTGATCATGTCTCTTTTATATATGCTATGACTAATGTGTTTTCAAGTGAATTTCAAACCAAGTCATAGGTATATTGAAAGGGAATAGGAGTCTTCGGCGAAGACAAGGCTTCCACTCCACTCTACTACTCATTCTTTGTCGTCGCTCCGCATCACCTCTCCAACTTTGGTATAACCTTCACTCATTTATTTCATGACCAAAGGGGGAGAATGTACTTCATTGGGCTCTAATGGTTCCGTTTTTGGCGATTCATGCCAAAGGGGGAGAAAATATGAGCCCAAAGCAAAAGGACCGCACCACCACCTAATTTTATAAATTTGATGATTTTAAATTGGTAAATTTCAAAATTGGTATCTCCTTGAGTTCTAAAGGGGGAGCAAGTAGTATTTTTAAAATTGATGGAAAACCCTCTTGAACACTAAGAGGAGGATCTCATTTAGGGGGAGTTTTGTTTAGTCAAAGGAAAAGCATTTGAACAAAGGAAGAAAATTTCAAATCTTGAAAATGCTTTGCAAAATCTTATTCATTTACCTTTGACTATCTTGCAAAATGACTTTGAAAAGGATTTACAAAAGAGTTTGCAAAAACAAAACTTTTGGTGCAAATGTGGTCCAATATATCAAAAACAAAGAAACCATCCATGCGCATCATGAAAGTATTTACATTGGCTCAATTCCAAGCAACCTTTGCACTTACATTATGTAAACTAGTTCAATTATGCTTTTTTATATTTGCTTTGGTTTGTGTTGGCATCAATCACCAAAAAGGGGGAGATTGAAAGGGAATTAGGCTTACACCTAGTTCCTAAATAATTTTGGTGGTTGAATTGCCCAACACAAATATTGGACTAACTAGTTTACTCTAGTGCATAAGTTATACAGGTGCAAAAGGTTCACATTTAGCCAATAAAAAGACCAAGTGTTGGATTCAACATAGGAGCAACGAGGCAACCGAGGGCACCTCTGGGTGGAGGCACCGGACTGTCCGGTGTGCACCGGACATGTCCGGTGCGCCCAGAGGACTTCGACTCAAACTCTTCGCCCTCGGGAATTCTCGAAAGCCGGCGCGCTATAATTCACCGGACTGTCCGGTGTGCACCGGACATGTCCGGTGCTCCAAGGAAACGCGGCCTCCGGAACTCGCCAGCCTCGGGTTCGCTCGGCAGCCGCTCCGCTAAAATTCACCGGACTGTCCGGTGTGCACCGGACTGTCCGGTGTGCCAGCGGAGCAACGGCTCTCTGCGGCGCCAACGGCTCCCTGCGGTGCATTTAATGCGCGCGCAGACGTCAGGATCGCCCATACCGGTGCACCGGACATCAAACAGTACATGTCCGGTGTGCACCGGACACCCAGGAGGGCCCAGAAGTCAGAAGCTCCAACGGTCAGAATCCAACGGCAATGGTGACGTGGCAGGGGCACCGGACTGTCCGGTGCGCCATCGAACAGACAGCTTCCAGCAACGGTCACTTTTGGTGGTTGGGGCTATAAATACCCCAACCACCCCACATTCATTGCCATCCAAGTTTTCCAACTCTCAACCACTTACAAGAGCTAGGCATTCATTTCTAGACACATACAAAGAGATCAAATCCTCTCCAATTCCACTCAAGCCCTTAGTGACTAGCGAGAGAGATTTGCCGTGTTCTTTTGAGCTCTTGCGCTTGGATCGCTTTCTTTCTTTCTCATTTGTTCTTGAGATCATCACTCAATTGTAACCAAGGCAAGAGGCACCAATTGTGTGGTGGCCTTTGCGGGGAAGTTTTGTTCCCGGTTGATTGAGAAGAAGAGAAAGCTCACTCGATCCGTGGGATCGTTTGAGAGAGGGAAGGGTTGAAAGAGACCCGGCCTTTGTGGCCTCCTCAACGGGGAGTAGGTTTGCGAGAACCGAACCTCGGTAAAACAAATCCTCGTGTCTCACTCTTATTTGCTTGCGATTTGTTTTGCGCCCTCTCTCGCGGACTCGTTTCTTCATTACTAACGCTAACCCGACTTGTAGTTGTGATTATTTTTGTAAATTTCAGTTTCGCCCTATTCACCCCCCCCTCTAGGCGACTATCAGTTAGCACAAATATCCTTAGGGACCCAAATGCAAGTTTTGTCTCCCTTGCATCTTGCCCCTAATTTTCTAGCAACTATCTTCCTATCCTTTCTACAAATAGCAAAAGAAGCATTTAAAGCATGATATATTGTAGAAGGTTCATTAACTTTCCTAGGAACATTAACGACATTTCTCCTAGGCATATTATGAATAACATTTCTCCTACCAACATTTCTATCATGCACATAAGAAGAACTAGAGGCAACCATGGCATGAGAATCAAAGGCATTATATACATTACAACTCCTATAAGCATTTCTAGGTTGTCTTCTATCATAGTACATAAAGGCATGGTTCTTTTGCACACTACTAGCCATAGGGGCCTTCCCTTTCTCCTTGGCGGAGATGGGAGCCTTATGGCTTGTCAAGTTCTTGGCTTCCCTCTTGTAGCCAAGTCCATCCTTAATTGAGGGGTGTCTACCAATCGTGTAGGCATCCCTTGCAAATTTTAGCTTGTCAAATTCATTCTTGCTAGTCTTAAGTTGGGCATTAAGACTAGCTAATTCATCATTTAATTTGGAAATTGAAACTAAATGATCACTACAAGCATCAACGTCAAAATCTTTACACCTATTACAAGTTTCAACAATTTCTACACAAGAATTAGATTTACTAGCTACTTCTAGTTTAGCATTTAAATCATCATTAAAACTTTTTAACTTAGCAATAGTTTCATGACAAGAAGATAATTCACTAGAGAGCATTTCATTCCTCTTAATTTCTAGAGCAAGAGATTTCTGTGCTTCTACAAATTTATCATGTTCTTCATACAACAAATCCTCTTGTTTTTCTAAAAGCATATTCTTGCCATTCAAGGCATCAATTAATTCATTAATTTTGTCTACCTTGGTTCTATCTAATCCCTTGAATAAGCATGAGTAATCTATCTCATCATCATCACTAGACTCATCTTCACTCGAAGAAGCATAAGTACTAGTATGAGTGCTTACTTTCTTCTCTCTTGCCATGAGGCAAGTGTGACGCTCGTTGGGGAAGAGGGATGACTTGTTGAAGGCGGTGGCGGCGAGTCCTTCATTGTCAGAGTCGGAGGAGGAACAATCCGAATCCCACTCCTTTCCGATATGTGCCTCGCCCTTGGCCTTCTTGTAATGCTTCTTTTTCTCCCTCTTGTTCCCTTGGTCCTGATCACTATCATTGTCGGGACAGTTAGCAATAAAATGACCAAGCTTACCGCATTTGAAGCATGAGCGCTTCCCCTTGGCTTTGGTCTTGCTTGGCTGCCCCTTGCGACCTTTAAGCGCCGTCTTGAAGCGCTTAATGATGAGGGCCATCTCCTCATCATTGAGTCCGGCCGCCTCAACTTGCGCCACCTTGCTTGGTAGCGCCTCCTTGCTCCTTGTTGCCTTGAGAGCAATGGGTTGAGGCTCATGACTAGGACCGTTCAACGCGTCGTCCACGTATCTTGCCTCCTTGATCATCATTCGCCCGCTTACGAACTTCCCAAGAACTTCTTCGGGCGACATCTTGGTGTACCTGGGATTTTCACGTATATTGTTCACCAAATGAGGATCAAGAACGGTAAATGACCTTAGCATTAGGCGGACGACGTCGTGGTCCGTCCATCGCGTGCTCTCGTAGCTCCTTATTTTGTTGATAAGGGTCTTGAGCCGGTTGTATGTTTGTGTCGGCTCCTCGCCCCTTATCATCGCGAACCGTCCAAGCTCACCCTCCACCAACTCCATTTTGGTGAGCAAGGTGATGTCGTTTCCCTCATGAGAGATCTTGAGGGTGTCCCAGATCTGCTTGGCATTGTCCAAGCCGCTCACCTTGTGATACTTGTCCCTGCACAAAGAGGCTAGCAACACAGTAGTAGCTTGTGCATTTTTATGAATCTGTTCATTAATAAACACAGGGCTATCCGAGCTATCAAATTTCATTCCACTTTCCACAATCTCCCAAATGCTTGGATGGAGAGAAAACAGGTGAGTACGCATTTTGTGGCTCCAAAATCCGTAATCCTCTCCATCAAAGTGAGGGGGCTTGCCAAGTGGAATGGGGAGCAATTGAGCATTTGAACTATGCGGGATGCGCAAATAATCGAAAGAAAAGTTTGAGTTAACCGTCTTTCGTCTATCGTAGTCGTCGTCGTCCTCTTGGGAGGAGGAAGATTCGTCGCTGTCGTAGTAGACAATTTCCTTGATGCGCCTTGTCTTCTTCTTCCTCCCGTCTTTTCTTTTGTGGCCCGAGCCTGAGTCGGTGGGCCTGTCATCATTGGGCTCGTTGACGAAGGACTCCTTCTCCTTGTCGTTGATCACCATCCCCTTGCCTTTAGGATCCATCTCTTCAGGCGGTTAGTCCCTTTCTTGAAGAGAACGGCTCCGATACCAATTGAGAGCACCTAGAGGGGGGGTGAATAGGTGATCCTGTAACACTTCAAAAACTTAAGCCACAAAACTTGGTTACTTGTTAGCACAGTAATTTGCCAAGTGGCTAGAGAAGGATCTCAACACAACACAATAACCAAGAGATATCAATCACAGAGATGGCACAGTGGTTATCCCGTGGTTCGGCCAAGACCAACGCTTGCCTACTCCACGTTGTGGCGTCCCAACGGACGAGGGTTGCAATCAACCCCTCTCAAGCGGTCCAAAGACCAACTTGAATACCACGGTGTTGCTTTGCTTCTCTTAATCCCGTTTGCGAGGAATCTCCACAGCTTGGAGCCTCTCGCCCTTACACAAGATGTTCACGAAGAATCACAGAGCAAGGGAGGGATTAGCAACTCACACACGACACAAAGATCACAGCGAATACGCACACGCAAAACCCAGACTTGAGCTCAAGAGACTAGCACACTAGAACGGAGCTCAAATCACTAAAATGTCGAACAAGTGCGCAAGAATGAAGTGTGAGTGATCAATGATGCTCAAAGGATGCTTGGTTTTCTCCTCCATGCGCCTAGGGGTCCCTTTTATAGCCCCAAGGCAGCTAGGAGCCGTTGGGAGCAATCTGGGAAGGCAATTCTTGCCTTCTGTCGTCTGGCGCACCGGACAGTCCGGTGCACACCGGACATGTCCGGTGCCCGATTTCTTTCCATAAACAGCGCAGTCGACCGTTGGCAGCCTGGGAGCCGTTGGTGCACTTGACATGTCCGGTGCACACCGGACAGTCCGGTGCCATCTTCTAGCCGTTGGCTCGGCCACGTGTCCCGCGCAGATTGCGCGGCCGACCGTTGGCCCGGCCGACCGTTGGCTCACCGGACAGTCCGGTGCACACCGGACAGTCCGGTAATTTTTAGCCGTACGCCGTTGATGGTTTCCCGAGAGCGACGAGTTCGTCTGTGAGCGGCCCACCGGACAGTCCGATGCACACCGGACAGTCCGGTGAATTTTAGCCGTACACCGCCGTCGAAGTCCCGAGAGCAGCCACTTTGCCCAAGCCAGCCTGGCGCACCGGACACTGTCCGGTGCACCACCGGACAGTCCGGTGCACCCAGACTGGGCAGACTTTGGCTGCTCGAGCCATCTCTTCTCCAACTCGATTTTTTCTGTTTCCAGCACTTAGACACAATACATTAGTCCATAAAACAATGTACTAAGTTTGAGAAACATACCTTTATCCTTGATTTGTACTTTGTCCACCATTTTACAATTAGGCACCTGTGTTGGCCACTAAATCACCAAAACACTTAGAAATGGCCCAAGGGCACATTTCCCTTTCACTAATAACGAGGTTCGTTTTGCCTGGGGGTTCAGAAGAACTCGTGAAAAAATACACGATGAAGCAGTTTGCAATCAATTTCCGAAACTGGAGGTCTGAGATGAATACAAAGTTTGCAAAGAAAGGCCTAGACCCGACGAAAAAATATAAAGTCTCAGCAGGTCAGTGGGCAGTATTTCTAGAGCAGAGGAGCAGCCCTGATTTCATATCGCTAAGTGAGGCAAATTCAGAACTGTCTAAGAAGAACAAATACCGCCACCACCTTGGCACAGGTGGTTACAAGCGTCAGGTTCCTAAATGGAGACAAGAAGAAGCCGAGAAGAAGGCTACAGGGTTGCCGACGCTGTCCGAGCAACTTGGTGAAAGGACAGCTAATTGGATCCGTGCTAGAAAACCAAGGGAAACTGAGTCTGGTATATCTTTTGATGATCCCACTGTCGAAGAAGCGGCAAAAAACATATATGCAATTGCAGCTAAGCAGAGCGAAGGAACATTTAAGCCGCAAAGGGAGAAAGACATTCTAACGGCTGGTCTCGGTAACCCTGAGCATCCTGGTCGTGTACGAGGAATCTCATCTAAGGAAGGATGGAAGGAAGGATTCGGACCACAATGGGAAGGTCTGTACAAGAAACGTGATCGATACAAGGAAGAGATGGCGAATTATTTTAAGGAGGAGGCCAAGAAAGAGTTCAAAGGCCTGATGTCTGAAATGCTATCGAATCCTCCTCCAGAATTGATGCAGCAATTGGCGATGGCGAGTGCGATGTCTGTTCGACAGATGACCACTCCACATATGCAAATAATTCCAGCAGCTCAAACGCCGGCTGCCACCGAGGGTACGACGACCATCCCAAGCTCTGTCGTGTCAACGGGAAATAAGGTCCGCTATCCAGTTGATGACATCACAAGGCCTGTGGCATGCACACTAGTTATAAGATATGGTATTAACAATCAGCGTACAAAGAAAGTAGCCACAAGCCTTGCGATCCCAGGACGCAAGTTCCATGGAAACGACATTCCAGAAGAATATTGCAGGGTAGAAGTGACGTCAGTCGTCCAAGGATACGAGGACGACATGCTAGACATCCCTGGGCCCGAAGGTATCGAGACACTTGGACAAGCTATCAAGAATTTTATCCTTTGGCCTCGAAGGGATGTCGAATTGGTTGATTGGTCGAATTTGTCGCAGGTCCAACCGTCTCTGCCTTCTCAAATTGTTGTTCCTATTGTACATCCATCATCACCTCCTCAAACTTCACATGCTGCTCCTCATCCTCTTTCTGACCCTCCTTCTCCTCATCCTCATGGTGGCCCACCGTCTCCGCCACATACATCGCCCTTCAGGGATCCACCTTCTCCACAGCCATCTCCACGACCATCAAAGAAATCTAAAGTTTCTATACCAAAATTAGTGTCCCCGTTCGATAAGAAAAAGAAGAGTAAATCCACTGCTGGCACTGTTCGTTTTTTAAAAGGGATTGGACGGAGCCTCACGTCAGACACTGTTGATTTGGCCGATCTCGAGGAGTCCGCAAAAAAGGCTGAGGCAATGGCCGCAAAGATAAAGAAGCCAACTAAGGCAGATTATAAAAACGTGCCTAAAAAATATGTGCCGGGCAGACCACTACTCACTTTTGAGAAACTAAGGAAGGTCCCGGCTAATATTAAAAGGTTGCATGATTGGTACATGCGGGCATCTTCAGTTGGCATCGACACCATCAGTGTCAATATACCAGCCCATGCTTTTATTGGTTCAAATCAAAAAGCCGTTGTTACATTCGAGGACATGTGGTTAATGATGAACCTTCAGAGACTCGACGTGCAACTTGTAACCATATTTGCATTGTAAGTGTCACTCATACTCCACATATATGTGTTATTATTAGTGAGTTGTATAAATTTTCAATATCTGACATGCACGTGTGCGTTGCAGAATGCAACATGATCAGCAGGAGATCCTTTATGGTACCAATCCCAATGCTAGTGTCAGTAAAAGGGTTGGGTATCTCAACCCAATAAAGATATGCGAGGATAACCACACTTTTAGAATCGGAAAAGGCAACGAAGCATTACAGGGGCTAACAGACGAAGAAATTGAGGTGCGTATCTAGGATCTGAAGAAGGATTTTGAAGCAAGATACGCCACCTACATAGGACACACAATGCTTCAATTTCAAGACAGGGAATCCATAGTGGCCCCGTACAACTTTAAGTAAGTGTGATTTTGCATAAATAAAATTAATAATTTCAATACACATGTATCACAAGTTTGATTCGTACAGGGACCACTGGATATGCTTCTTCATTTATCCTAAGGTTGGAAAGGTGCTGGGCTCGACTCCTTGCACACCGAGCCTTCGGCCTATTCAAAATTCCTCAGCACCTTAGAGCTGTAAGCCTTTTCTATGCATGCATACTTATATCGATGAGAATTGTAGAATAACATGGTGATTCTATTTGAGATCACAGGGCATTTAGGTTTTATAAGCTACAAGGTGGAAAGTACGACACGTCCAAAAAAGGCGTGCCACTAGACATTCATTATAACTGGCCGGTAAGTATGTGAATTTATGAATACATATCATACATGTACGTACATAGGACAATGTTGCAACTAAATAACCAATCTCCCGTTATGTAGTGCCACAAGCAACCACCCGGATCGGTCCTATGTGGGTTCTACGTGTGCGAGTTCATGAGAATGAACGGACGATACATCACGAACCCTGACAAGGTATTATTAGTAATAGTCACGTATGTATTTATGTCATTAAAGATGCAAATGTGTTATTATTGAGTATAAATAGATGATGTTTATAAACTTCCTTTACAACAATTTCAACAAGGAAGCCCGGAGAACTTGACTGAAGGTGCATTGTATGGCATAGTTGAGGACCTGTGCACATTCATATTGAAAGAGGTCATTCCCGCAGAAGGGAAATATCACGATGCTTCCGGAACATTAGCTTTGCCAGAGTTCAGAATACTAACAGAAATTAGTAGACTATCTCTTAGCCGAGATAGTTATTAGAGCTTAAGTGAAAACTTTGATGTATATAATGTGTGATGCATACATGGTTGTAAACAAGACTTTGATGTATATATATAAATGTATGATAGAATTTAATTCCATGTTGCTTTTAATATCAATACTACACGTTTATCAATATCAATATATATATATATATGTTTGTGTGTGTAAATATATATAAATTTCAGTACTGATTGAAAATTTAAAAAAAGGTGGGAAAACTTTCCACTGGCGGCTAAATAAAACAAACCGCCAGTGTAAATGATATTTCCACTGGCGGTTGCTTAAGAAAACCGCCAGTGTAAATGCTATTTCCACTGGCGGTTGCTTAAGAAAATCGCCAGTGGAAATGCTATTTCCACTGGCGGTTCTTGAATAACCGCCAGTGGAAATGGAGATTTCAACTGGCCCCTAGCACTGGCGGCACTAAAAAAACGCCAGTAAAAACGTCTCTAGAACCGCCACTATAGAGGCTATGTGTACTAGTGGAAGGCAGAGGAAGAGGAGGTACTTAGGAGACAGAGAGAGGGATACCTACATGAGGATCGAAGGTGCACCATTCGCCCGAAAATGTAGTTTTTTTACCTACCATGAGTGATTCCAGACCGTCGAATTAGGTCGAGCGGTGCGGGTTGAATGGCCATCTTTTGGCCTAAGCGGTGAAGGTTTTTGGCGGCCCAGACATAGATTGCAGCCTGGTGCTCATGGGGGAGGAGAGCAGGTTGGCAGGCTGACCGAAGTTGGCTAGCTAGGTTGCTTTATAAATAATAAGAATGTTGCATATTGTTTTGTATTATTATTTTTCTTCTACCGTATTTCTTTAAGATAATAATTATACAAATATGTGCATATTGTTTTTGAGCACTAATTAAGAAGATGCTTGCGAAGAAAAATGACGTTAATATTTACCGAGTTTAGTTCTAAGTTTAGAACTTTTTAGTTAAGTTTTTCCACATCATACGAAGGACATGATCAATTGCTCAAATTTCTGAACAAGAATAGTAAGGATAAAGTTACATTCATAGATGAATCTCTTTATTTAGATTTGACAACTGATACTTGGTTGATTGACTTTGGTGCCACTGTTCATGTCACCACTATTTATTACAGAGAATCTTTAGGAAGTGGACTATTCTAAAAGGACAAAGAAGTATTAGAGTTGCCAACGGACTTGAAGATGATTTCGAAGCCATTGGAGATATTGCATTAGAGTTAGATAGTGGCTCCATTCTCCGATTAAACAATGTTTTATTTGTGGCTTACATGAGAAGGAACTTGATTTCAGTTTCATGTTTAGACGACAATAACATACATTGTTATTTTAGGAACATAAAGTATATTATTAAATGCAATGATATTAATGTTGGTCTTACCATCCAAAAAGACAAGCTATATTTACTTTTTAATTATGATCATGTGAATGAGATAAATGCATCTTCTTTTGTGAATGTGTGTGATGTAAGTGTTAAGCGTAAGTGAGATGAGGAATAAATCAACATCAAAATTAAATAAGGATTTATCTAACCATTAGACCTTTTATATATGGCTAGTGCATAAATTGCATTAAGGAAAAAATATAGGAAACAAATTAAGAAAGATGTTAAGAGAAGTGTGAGAGTTTTATAAATAATTTATACGTACATTTATGGTCCTTTCTATGTGAAGGCACTAGATGGTTTTGATATATTCATTACATTCACTGATGTTTTTTTCGTGATATGGGTATGTTTATCCAATTAGGGAACCCCAAGAAGCACTATACAAGTTTGAGATATTCAAATCCAAAGTTGAGAATTAGAATGGCTTAAAGATCAAAATAGTAAGATCAGACTATGGTGGTGAATACTAAGGGAAGCATACCCCTTAGGACCAACTTCCTTGACTATTTATTGGGTTCCTACCAGAAAGTGGCGTAGTTGTCTAGTATTTAATAAAAAATGACCTTTAATAGAATAAAGTGGCTAAAAGTCTCAATGACGCCTTGATAGTTATGGTAAGAAGCATGATAAGTTACGTCACATTGCCTATTAGCTTATGGTTGTAGGCACTAAAATTTGTTGCCCATATTTTCAATAGAGTTCCTAGTAATTTAGTGCCTAAAATGCTACATGGGTTATGGATCGAAAGAAAGCCCTCACCACATTATTTGACTGTCCAGCAAAAACTAAGATATGTAACCCAAATATTGGAAAGTTAGACTCTAATCAGAACATGTGTCATGACCAGGAGACGTAACAACCTTTATATTGCGGCCCTCTTTCACACAACATATATTAATAAGAAAAGAACCAACACACAAATCAATGTTCATTGTAACCCCCTCCCACATATTCGGTTTATCTCTCTATACGGTCAATGAAGGAAAGTCTATCGTCGTTCTACCTCACTGTCTCTTATTCGAACTTCATCACCCTAGTAGTGTGGTCATCCAAAACCTCGAAGTTATAAACCTAGTTTCTTAAGCATCCAGTGGCTAAGGGTCATGTAAGTTTACGTAAGATCTAACACCACCCCCTTAAGGCCATTTTGAATGGCAGTTTCATAGAGGTTTCATTCTCATCAAGGCCTTGTTTTTTTGTCTAGGAATGCACCCATGAATCGTTTCTATTGACCAAAGCTTATATGTCGCAGAACCTCCCAAGTTATTAGGCCCATATGCACCTGTCCTTGTCTCAAATACCTCAGACGGCTATGCATGTGCACCAAACAACTTAACAGGAACTGTCCGAGTGCCCCGAGGATCCCGGATAAACGACTTACCGCCAAGATCGCAGGATTAAGTAAACACAACTCACATACAAACACTTGCAGCGGAAATAAATTCTTTATTACAAAATGATTACAAGTTACAACATTTACAAGTTATAACAATATTACAATATATCATCGGAGTGATTACAAGAGAAATTGATTCAAAAGATTACAATTTGAATGTATAAAACATTTATAAGTTTTAAAATACATGCTAGCTTAAGTGACAATCCTCAATAAAGAAGCTAAAGATGGGATATATTTATATAAGAAGGTCGAGCCCACCGACACTTAACATCAATCACAATCAAAGCGACTCGTAACCTGCAGCAACAATGGGAATAAAACCCTGAGTACACAATTACTCAGCAAGACTTACCCGACTAAAGAAAAGACTCTCAAGGGTATGCTGGTTTGTCGGGAATCAAGGTAAAGCTTATCAAATTTTAAAGACTCATTTTCGCAGAAAAGCTTACTAGTAGTGGATCCTTATGCAAAAATTTTACTTCACAAATTAAGTACTTTTCCTGAATCTAGATTTGCCTGATCTAGAGCATTCACTTGTTCTACACTAGCTTTATTTTATCAACTTTAATTTCACTTGTTATCTACGCTAAAGGTCGAAGATCCAGTCTTCATATCCGAGAAGTTTGGCGATCCAAATCGATTAATACCCTGCTGGGGATCTCCAACCACACGACATATGTAGCACTTAACCCTTACATATGTCAACTCGCCACTGGGTTTCTCAAGACCAGAACGGGTTCACGTGACCCGAGAGCACAACACCCCACCATCCAGCCACTTGCCAGGTGGGCACACGTTACTCTCTCTATCTCTCCACTCCCAGTGCGTGCGAGCTGTTCTGGTATTCACACAACTCCAATCACCTAATGAAACATATAAGTGATAAAAGATTTTAAAATAGAAGGAGGCAGCAAATGCACCGGGGCTTGCCTAGGATAACACTAGGTTAGTGTGGTTAAATGATGACCACTTGGTGAGCATCTTCCATCTTGGCACTTGATTAGATCATCCATTCGTCTGGTTTATCGTCAGCATCACTTTGAGATTAATCCAACACTTTTCATCCACATCGTGTGATCAATTAACGTACCTAATTGATATGCATAATGCATATGAGTGAGAATAATCATAAACAATACAAGATAATAACACTATGCCGAAGAGGGTAATATATTGCTAATAAGGCATTACAACTCCTAGGCAAACACTAAATACCTTTGAATTAACAACAATCATGATCCTCGAGCTAGAGGGACCTAATTCAAACATTTGGAAATCATAACTAAACATAAGCCTTAAGCTAATGCATAACATCGATAGGTTATTACCCTTAGACTTGTCACTTTTTAACACTCAAAACTTGGAAAAAGTGATAGAACACATGTAACTAACTTGCTAATTCAATAAGGTCTGGCACAAGCATCAAGAAAGCAGTACATCTCAAAGGATTACTAGAACTTAGGTTCAGTAGTGATAGTCACCTAAGACTTAGATTAAAGATATGAGTAGCTTAACTAGTTTCCTAAACTTCTTTCCGAATTAACTTATTGTAACACACCAACTAATAAATCATCACATTTCTATTCAATCACACAAGTAGAACACTTATCACACAACATAAAGTTCCATAGAATTTACATTCTCAACAATTAAAGATCTAAAGCATACAAGATGAAATATAAGAAGTGTTCCATACTTTCCTTAGATTACTTAGTATAACACATTAAGCTTGGGACACTTTTTCATTTGAGGTTAGCTGCTTCAAGACTTCACCAATCAAGAACCAAGAACTAATTAATCCTATCTAGCCAAGCAAGAATGATTCCAAGCAATCAATTTAACACGTGCAGATTTTCTGGACAGCGACACATTAGTCAGTTGTTTTGCTCATAATTCACAAAATATCCATCCAAAAATAGTAAATTAGGACTTTCTGGAAAGCTTATGAAGTCCTCTATAACCTTTGTATTACCATCACAACAACAAGATTCGACCTTTAGAAAGGTCAAACGGTACTAAACGTAATTTCTGTCCAGATTTGCACAGAATTCGACTACTCACTTCAAAAATCCATAACTGGAGTCTCAAGCATCCAAATCAGGTGATCCTAGACTTTTTAAAAGCTAATGAAATTTCCTGTAATTTATTTATAAACATCTCAGGTTAATTGAATACATATCAAAGTCAGTTAATACAAACAGACTTTTCTGTCTAGATTTGGACAGATTCAGACTCTATTGTTCAAACAACTGTAACTTGGTCTCTAGATCACCAAAAAGGGTGATCCAAAATTTGTTGGAAAGCTTAAGAAAAGTACTAAAACTTATTTATAATTACTAAAGACTGATTCTTAGTTTAACTTAGCCAAACAATTCAATTTTCGAAACCAGTACAGAATTTGGACAGATTCAAAAACTAGACTTGGAAAAATCATAAATCCTAAACTACTAAACCTATGGTCATGAAATTTTAACACAAGCAAGATAAAGGTGTTAGCTACAACTTTTATATATAACACTTCTACAGAAAACATGGTTTACTTCATTGAACTATCAGCACGATAAAAACAGTGCATGTAGTCCAAAATATCAATTATCTTGTTTTAGTTCATACTTAGCTTCTACACATTATTTGACTCGTTCTCTAAATCATCTTACTAGATTAACTTGCTTGACGCCTAAATAAACATCACATAGTATAGAACTCTACAGTACAACAACTTGAACACCTAAGAACTTAAAGTACTCGTATATATATCTCCTCGAATTATTCTCCGATTTCAACAAAAATCGAAGTATCGACACTACTTGCTTCCAAATAAATTTTTGGGACAGCGATGACACTCGTACGGACTACGGAGCTTCTAATCGATTAACAAAACATTTAACCACTCACCATGTACAACAGGTGATGGTTGTTAAAGCGAAGCATTGATTCACCATACCACAAAATTAACATGATAGCACAAACAAATACGATCAACTATCCCATTTGATATACTAAGCTTATCTCCATTCATACACGTACATTTTCATACACATATTCACGCCATCGACTACACGTAATTAGAGCAAACTACAACCACATAAAGCGAATAACTTGGTGAAATCAGTTCAGAACGCACATGCATGTCTACCACGGTTCTGGCTCTTCATCTAGGAGCGATGCGCGAAATGCGACATCGATGGAGGGCTACGCTTAACGACGCTCACACAGTTTAGACATTTTATCAAGCACATTGAGCACAAAAACAACAGGGGTGGCGAGGCCTCACCGAGGGTGTTACGATGTCGTAGGTTGGGGCTGCATAGATCGACGACACAGGGTTGCAAATCGAGTCGACGCACGCAATGCGGAGGAATCCGAGGCTTGCTGCTGCGTACAAGACCTCGGCTTGGGTTGAGCTCGACGAGTAGCCGCGAGGCCTAGAGACGTCGGGACTGCCACTATTCCTCGAGGTGGAGGTGCTGCGCTGGGATTGGAATCGAACCAAGGAGCGGCGCTGGTCACAAATGGAGGAGATCCAGTGAGGGGGTGCCTGCAGGGAGCAGTGAAGCGTTGGCTACCATGGAGGCCGGTGTTGAGGGAGGAGCTCGGCTCCAGAGCGCTTGAGAGGAGGGAGGCCATGCTCCCTGGAGGAGCTGCTCGCAGGGGAAGCCGACAGCCATGGGGAGCAGGGAGCGTGCGCAGGGAGGGATCCAGGGGGAGCCACCATGGGGAGAGGAGGAGATGGGGGCGAGCTGCAGGTGGAGAAGAGCGTGGCTGTGAGGGAGAGCGCTGGGAGGTGGAGCTTATGGGGGCGAGCTGCAGGTGGAGAAGAGCGTGGCTGTGAGGGAGAGCGCTGGGAGGTGGAGCTTGGGCGAGCTCCATGTCCGGGAGCTAAGGGTGAGTGCAAGTAGTAGGCAGGGAGAGAGACCGATGTGAGCGAGTTTGGCTTCTTCACGTAGGAACAGAGAGGAGATAAGGCTGAAGACATAAGCGGTGGAAATAATAAGGACTCAGATTTTTGTTTCTCCAAACACTTAACAAAAGGAAAAATACAGATATTTTGGGTTCTGAAATCTGAGTCTAAAAGAGGTATGAACAGGTCGAATCAAACAAAACCGGCGACAAAATTTGCACTAGATTTGATTCGATTTAATTTGAAACATGATAATTCATTCGCAGTCTGAACAGGGAAACATATTAATTACAAATACTCAATATCGGCTCTAATTATCTTGGTCCGATTTAATTTTGCATCAATATTGTTGTCGTCGAGTTCTAATAATATTTGCTTGGGCCAAAATCGCAAGAGTGAGTCAGGATTCCAAATTCATGTTCTCTTAATCCTTAAATTTTAAACAGACACCAGACTCGACATATCGCGAAATAAATACACGAGATCGATGTGACATCGAAATTGTGATCCTTTCGGAAGCGACGTTACGCATCGTTCACGGGGCGAGAGGCTGTACGCTGTCCAGACACCGGTTAACACCTGCCACGCGCCACCGAGAGACACGTGCAACACAAGCGTGAAAGAAATTCAAACGAATTTTAAGAAACCACATTTGATTTTAAAGATTATAGTTTGGGCAAGACGTCAATGGCTCAACCCAAACGATATTGGATTCAATGTTTCGGAAGATCTGAATTTTGTAAAATAAATTGGACAATTTAGACAGATGGAGACCGACACGATATTAAAATCGTGATAGACGAAGATGATTAAAATTTCCATTTTATTTACTGATATCCCGCGCTTAAATTCATAGTTGCTATTGAACGGGAGATAAACACCTAGGGTGGTACATTATATAAATGAGACAAGCAATCAGGCTAGGAACCGTTCCAAGCATTGGTCACATGCAGTGGCGGACGCAGCACAAAAATTCAGGGTGGGCCAAAAAATCACATGATAAAATCAAGCCATACCGTAAACAACTATTGTCGCATAAAATTCAAGTTTTATATCAATACATGATACAAAATTCAAAGAAAAAACCATATAAAAAAGCAAACATACCGTTAAGTTCTTGTTGACCGAGGCAATTGCATCCTTCTAGTTTTGAGACGTTGAAATCGTCGAATAATAAGCTCATCATCAACGGATTTGAAGATCTCTTTCTCAGTGTAGCAAACCATTAAATCATTCAACCAATCATCTTCAATCTTGTTACGCAATTCTCTCTTAATTATATTCATAGCTGAAAATGTTCTTTCAACACTTGCCGTTGACACAGGTAATAATAGGGCCAACTCAATTAGCTTGTAGACTAAAGGAAACACAACATGCTTTCCAGTCTGAACCATCTTAATAGAAAGAGATGCAATATCTTCACAAGTACTAAAAGCAGCATGCCTTCTCACATGAACAATATATGTCTCGAGTTGCTCTCTTAACATTGCACGATCAACAACTGTGAAATCTTGATCATATAACTTAGCAAGCTTAACAAGCTTCTCCAAATTGAACATAGAAAATGACTTCTTTGGATCAAGGCAAGCAAAACCAACTAGCAACTCACTTGAAACTTCACTGAACCGATGACACAACTCTGTATTGATTTTATCAAGAATAACAAAAAATATCTCGGTGCGGTAGTAGTGAAGATTTGTGACTGTGAATCCATCTCGCCTTGATCGACCTCTAATAGGTACTTCTGCATCCATGTCTACCACAGGAATACCCTTATTAGCACAAAATTCCTTCACATCTTCAAAAAATGACTCCCAACCATTATCTGTCCTCATCATAGCGATTCGGGCTTTAACAACATCAAGTAACTCCATGGCAAGAACAATATCAACACTCTTCCTTTGCAACATTTGAGAGAGCTCATTTGTGATTGCAAGCACTTTCAACATCAATTTTAGAATGAAAGCAAATTTGAAACTCTCCATTTTTTCTATCAACCCTGCTGCTTGTGTTGGTACACGACCATCTTCATGGACAATAGCAAGAACATGCAATACTGACTCCCACATTGTTTCTAAACGAAGCAAGGTTAAATAATGTGAACCCCATCTTGTGTCACCGGGTCTAGCAAGATTGGTTGCTTGATGAAGACCCTTTCCAGTAATAAATTCACCTCTTTCAAGTTTTTCTACAATACTCTCATGTTCTTTTTCCCTTAGGGCACCCCTTCTCTTGCAAGATGAGCTTGTGGTGCTTACAATTAATTGAATGTACTCAAAAAAGTCATGAACGGATTGACAACAAGCACTACTAGCAACAGAAACTACCACAAGTTGTAGTTGATGTGCAAAACAATGAACATAATAAGCATGTGGACTAAGATCCATAATCTTTTTTTGCAAGCCGTTAAATTCACCTCTCATATTTGATGCACCATCATATCCTTGTCCTCTAATCTTGGATATAGATAAGCCATGATGATCCAGAAGGGCCAAAAGAGCTTCCTTCAAAGCATCTGATGTAGTATCCTTGACATGCTTGATGGCAAGGAACCGTTCCACCACATGGCCTTCATTGTTCACATATCTACATTACAAAAAGTTAAAAGTTAGTTACTCATGCAACAAAATATAGATAGCTAATAAGCCTAATATCACTTATATTGCAAACACATTTACCTCAATATCAACGCCATTTGTTCTTTAACAGAAATATCACGTGATTCATCAATAAGAATAGAGAAGTTTCTATCTTCTATTTCTCCCATGATCTTCTCTATAATCTCTTGAGCACAACTTTTTGTAAGATCTTTCTGAATATGTGGAGATGTCATAATGCAATTTCTTGGAGCACGATCAAAAGCATTCATCACTTCTTTAATTTTAGCCTTCACCCAATAAACTAACTCTTGAAAATTCCCCCTATTTAAGGAACTAGCTGACTCATCATGACCACGAAAAGCTAAGCCTTGCATTAAAAGAAATCTTGTACAATGTAATGAACAAGTCAATCTGATTTTATATAGCTCTTCAGCCTCACGAGTAGCACTGGACATGACAGAATCTATGCTTTGTCTTTGATTACTAAAATCATCAAAATGCAATCTAGCATTGTTGTGGATACTATTAACACCACCCACATGAGCTTTAAACTTTACAATCGCATCTTTCCAATTATTGTACCCAACTTTGGTGAAAGCTTCGTATTTATCACCCTTTGCTAGTTGCTTAAAAAGAAAGCAATAAAAGCAATAGGATGCATCCTTTGACTCACTGTACTCCAACCAATCATAATTTTCATACCATTGTTCTTGAAAATGTCTTGATCTCTGGCCATATTGTCTGCGAGGAAAATCTAAACCTTTTGGTTGGCATGGACCTTTCAAAATATATGACCTTCTTACTTCATCTTGTACATTTATATTATACTCATCAATTTGTCTTCTTAATGCTGGATCTGCAACTATTTCATCTGGATTAAATGCCCTTCCAACATTTGACTGATCTGAAATTCTTGTTTGCGCAATTGGCACATCATTGACATTATTATTATCCTGACCACCAATTACGGACCCCCTTGAAAGTGGTTGAAAAAATCTCCTCATTTATCTAAACAAAGAGGAGTAATAATCATCAACATATCAGCTACTTATAAATTTATCTAATCCATTTATTAGTCATACAAGATTGCAAATCTACTTATACGCTTGTCTGCTTAGTGCTAACTGCTAAGTGCCTAAGTGCTTACCTTCGTCTTCGTGGCTGCTTGCCTGCTCGCTTCTTGGGTCTTGGGCTCTTGGCTAATTAGCTTCTCAGCCGCTGGCCTAGGAACAGCCGAACGCCCGAACAGGAGGTGCCGAACAGCCGAACAGGAGGTGAACAGGAGGTGGACGCTGGACGCTGGACGCCCGACGGCCCGACGCCTGCCAGCCGGAGTGCCGCCTCGAGCCAGCGATTCGCTCGCTAGCGGAGGGCGAAAGGAGCAGCGCCTGCAGCCTGCAGTTGGGGGCGGCGGCAGCTTCTCCTAGAGCTAGAAAACCACGGCAATCGGCAAACTGAGCGGCGGGCCGGCGGCTTCTAGAAAACCACGGCAATTTAGCTAACGGGCCTGAATACTCAGTCTATTTTGGCCCATTATACATTTTATTATTTATACACTTTTACAGTAAACTATATTATATATAAGTAGTTTCAAAATTTCAGGGGGGGCCATGGCCTACTTTGCCCCCCCTGTACGTCCGCCTCTGGTCACATGCTAACCAAACGGGCACTAAATGTTGTTCCATGTCAGCAATTTAGATGATGTGGCAAGCAATTAATAAAGAAACATATGAAATAAGTTTTATAGAGATGAAGCCATGTCTACACTATTACTTAGACATATTGTCTCTTCATGTTATCTATGAAACCTTGCTCAATCAAACTCTTCACTGTGAGAGACTGTTTCAACCATGATTTTATTTCTTTCTTGATCATGTGACATCTTAAAAACACAAATTTGAAATCTACCACTGTGAAATGGCTTGACCTCAAGTCCTCAACCTTACCTGCCGAGTGATGCGCGTACGGAGACAGACGGAGCGAGCAGCTAGCATGCAGCGTTACTGTAGCAGAAGGTTCCGTCCTGCAAGGAGCTGAGGAAGGAAGGAGCACGTATCCAACTGGGCGATCATTGGGCGTGGACAAGACAAGGGCCGGGGCAGCGAGGACCGCCATTATTGATGCTGCCGCTCTGCCTTTTTACGGGGCTTCTGTTGCCATGGATGGATGGATGGATGGATGATTGGCGGATTGATTGATGGATTGGTTGCCCCTCGTGGGGTGTGGATGCATGGATGGATTGGATGCCGCAGTTATTGCCCGGCCAAACACAGCTGCTCGGCAGCGTCAGTGCAGTGTCGTCGTCCCCATGGACATGCATGCAAGCAAGCCTCCATTGCCAGCGTGTGTATGTGTACTGACGGGAGCTGTGGATCAACAAGAGTCTTCCAGGCACTAGCAGAAAAGAGCTCATAGCCTGCGGCACCCATAAATTATCACTGGCGGTTTCAGTTATCACGCGCCAGTAAAAAAAACAAGGTGGACCCGACTTAGGAACCGCCAGTGGAAACCCATTTTCACTGGCGGTTATCTTAACACAACCGCCAGTGGAAATAGGGTATTTCCACTGGCGGTTGGTGTAACAGAACCGCCAGTAGAAAGAAATTTCCACTGGCGGTTGGTGTAACAGAACCGCCAGTGTAAATACCCTATTTACACTGGCGGTTGTGTTAAGATAACCGCCAGTGGAAATAGGTTTCCACTGGCGGTTTTTCAAGCCAACCGCCAGTGAACTGTCTGTTATAAATACCCCTCTTCTTCCCCGCGACAGTGAACTGTATGCTCGCAGCCAGCTTCCATTGAAGGCGATTTTGGAGGTCCAGATTTCACAAAAATATAAGGGGGGAGGTTTTGGTCTTCATTTCTTGGAAGAAGGTGGATAAGAAAGGTTGGTTTATGTTTCTTTGTCAATTTTTGTTCATTCTTGCTCAATTTTAGCCACATTTTGGATCTAGGGTTTTACATGTGAGAGAGAAGAGTATAGCTAGGTAATTTTCTCTATTTCCTCAAATGAGGTTGCATAAGATGGTTAGTTTTTGTCTATTCCCTCTCCTTTTTCATGTTTAGTTGCTTAATGAATGGTGAATGTGTTGTATGGAAGATTGGTTTAATTATGTTTCAATTGTTAGTTATTGTTTATTTTTGCTCAATTTTAACTACATTTTGAAACTAGGCTTTCACCATGTGTTAAAGATAGGTTTGGGTATTAATTTTTTTTGTTTATTAGTTGCTAGGAAAGTTTGGCTTATGTTTCTTTTGCCAAATTTTGTTCATTTTTCCTCCATTTTAGCCACATTTTGGATATAGGGTTTCACCATGTGTTAGAGATAAAGTAGTCTAACTACTTTTATTGGAAGAGATAAAGTAGTCTAACTACATTTGTATATATACCGATCAATATGTACTGTATATATACATGCATGGTAATCTGACTTGCCATGAAAACTTCGGACTGGAAGGGTAGGCAGCAGATGTCGCACTCCAACGCGTCCTTCTCCATGGATAGTGTCACAGTCGCCTCTTCCTCATCCTCCAACCCCGACTCTTCCTCATCCTCCATGTGCAGCATGTAATTTTACACGACTTTCTAGAGAGGAGAGGGAGAGGGAGAGAGAGCTATTGTCGCCAATGCGCTCGGAGCAGGTGCAGCACTTACCGTCCGTGCGGATGCAGCACTTTGCACATCGAGAATGCCCGTTCTTGCACTGATTTTACACAGAGCAGAGCATCATGCTGGAGCCTACCGATCAATATGTACTGTATATATACATGCATGGTAATCTGACTTGCCATGAAAACTTCGCACTGGAAGGGTAGGCAGCAGATGTCACACTCCAGCGCGTCCTTCTCCATGGATAGTGTCACAGTCGCCTCTTCCTCATCCTCCAACCCCGCCTCTTCCTCATCCTCCACCACCACCTTGGCTTTCTTTGGAGTGCCGCCGTCATGGTTTATCACCTAGAACGAGGTAAAATAAAAGCAGGGAGGACTATTCGACTAATATATACATATCAGGCAGTAAGAAACAAGCATCTTTAAAGAACATGTTGTAAAAGAACTTGGAAAGATGTTTACTAGATCTGATACTTGTGAAAGAACTTCACACCAATGGTGATGAGAGACGCGAAGCCATGAGACGACGTAGTATTTAAACACTACAAGAACGGGCATTCTAGTGACAGAGGAGGGAGAGAGAGGGAAGAGAGAGGAGGGAAAGAGGAGAGAGAGGAGAGAGAGAGGAGAGAGAGAGAGGAGAGAGAGAGGAGAGAGAGAGGAGAGAGAGAGGATAGAGAGAGAGAGGAGAGAGAGAGGGAGAGGGGAGAGAGAGGAGCTAGGGAGAGGAGAGAGAGGAGAGAGAGGATAGAGAGAGAGAGAGGAGCTAGGGAGAGGAGAGAGAGGGAGAGATAGAGGAGGGAGAGAGAGGGAAGAGAGAGGAGGGAGAGGGGAGAGAGAGGAGGGAGAGGGGAGAGAGAGGAGAGAGAGGAGAGAGAGAGGGGAGAGAGAGAGAAGTAATATATAAATATATATATTATGTATACTAAATATATATATATTTATATATTTAATATGTACAAAAATTTATATACTTAATGTATGAATATACAATAAAAAATAATATACTAAAAACATTTCTACTGGCGGTTGACAATGAAAACCGCCAGTAGAAATTAATTTTTACTGGCGGTTGTCGATGAAAACCGCCAGTAGAAATGGCCTCCACAGTCTGTGGATGGCATTTCTACTGGCGGTTCTCTATGACAACCGCCAGTAGAAATGATTTCTACTGGCGGTTTTCATTGTCAACCGCCAGTAGAAATATCTCCTATATAAAGGAGCGCGCGCGGGGCCGAAAAATTTCACTAAGTCTCTGGCGCCCTGTCTTTCCGTCTTCCCGCCGTCAGGCTGCCAAAATTTTCCCCGGCGATTTTCTCCGCCGTGCGCCGCCGTCGTTCACGCCGTCGTCCACGTCATCGTCCCCGCGCCGTAGGTAAGTTCTTCTCTCTCTCTCTCTCCCTTTCTTCGTCTATGATCGTTCGGGCTCGGCCGGGCGCCATGCGCGCCGCCGCCGCGCGCACGCGGGCGCACGCCGCCGCCGCCGCCGTCTCGGGCTAGGAAGAGTGAGAGAGTGAGAGGGAAGAGAGAGGAGGAAGAGGGAAGAGAGGGAGACCCCTGCGCGCGTCTCTGCAGAGAGTGAGAGAGAGGAGGGCGCACGCGCCGTCGCCGCCGAGAGGGAGGAAGAGAGAGGAAGGAGAGGGAGAGGGAAGAGAGAGGAGGGAGAGGGAGAGAGATAGAGGGAGGGAGAGGAGGGTGAGAGAGAGAGAGGAGGGAGAGGAGAGAGATAGAGAGAGGGAGAGAGATAGAGGGAGAGGAGAGAGATAGAGGGAGGGAGAGGAGGGTGAGAGAGAGAGAGGAGGGAGAGGAGAGAGATAGAGAGAGGGAGCGAGATAGAGGGAGAGGAGATAGATAGAGGGAGGGAGAGGAGGGTGAGAGAGAGAGAGGAGGGAGAGGAGAGAGATAGAGAGAGGAGAGGAGATGAGAGTATTCATACAATACTTATTTTTATTCATATGTGTGTTCATATGTGTTCAAATGTATGTGTTCAATATATATATGTGTTCATATGTGTTCAAATGTATGTGTTCAATATATATGTGTGTTCATATGTGTTCAAATGTATGTGTTCAATATATATATGTGTGTTCATATGTGTTCAAATGTATGTTGAATATATACATTGTAATTTTATCCGTCACAACTCGATAATATACGTATCCGATCCGATCCGAATTCGATCTGAACTCGATAATTTCCGTACGACTCTCCCTCTCTCCCTCTCTATACGTCCTATGCGACTCTCCCTCTCTCCCTCTCCTCGTCCTATACGACTCTCCCTCTCTCCCTCTCTATACGTAACTCGATAATATCCATACGATTCTCCCTCTCTCCCTCTTTATACGTCCTATGCGACTCTCTCCCCGTCCTACACGATACTATACGACTATACGATACTATATGGTTACGGTTTAGGGTTAGGGTTATGGTTAAGGGTTAGGGTTAGGGTTAGGGTTAGGGTTAGGGTTAAGGGTTAGGGTTTAGGGTTAGGGTTAGGGTTAAGGGTTCGGGTTTTGGGTTAAGGGTTCGGGTTTTGGGTTAGGGTTAGGGTTAGGGTTAAGGGTTATAGTTAGGGTTAGGGTTTAGGGTTAAGGGTTCGGGTTTTGGGTTAAGGGTTCGGGTTTTGGGTTAAGGGTTCGGGTTTTGGGTTAGGGTTAGGGTTAAGGATTTAGGGTTAGGGTTAAGGGTTATAGTTAGCGTTAGGGTTAGGGTTAAGGGTTAGGGTTTAGGGTTAGGGTTAGGGTTTTGGGTTAAGGGTTCGGGTTTTGGGTTAGGGTTAGGGTTAGGGTTAAGGGTTATAGTTAGGGTTAGGGTTTAGGGTTAAGGGTTCGGGTTTTGGGTTAAGGGTTCGGGTTTTGGGTTAAGGGTTCGGGTTTTGGGTTAGGGTTAGGGTTAAGGGTTTAGGGTTAGGGTTAAGGGTTATAGTTAGGGTTAGGGTTAGGGTTAAGGGTTAGGGTTTAGGGTTAGGGTTAGGGTTAAGGGTTCGGGTTTTGGGTTAAGGGTTCGGGTTTTGGGTTAGGTTTAGGGTTAAGGGTTATAGTTAGGGTTAGGGTTAGGGTTTAGGGTTAAGGGTTCGGGTTTTGGGTTAAGGGTTCGGGTTTTGGGTTAGGGTTAGGGTTAAGGGTTTAGGGTTAGGGTTTAGGGTTAGGGTTAGGGTTAAGGGTTTAGTGCCTGAGGATGTATTTAATTATACTATTTGTTAATATGAATTTAATTATTGCTTACGTTAATATGTGTTAATATGTATTTAATTATTGCTTATGTATTTGTATATATATAGCTCAATGAGTTCTCCGATCAAGGACCAAGATTTAGTGCCCGAGCACATGGACAAGAGTGTTGCTCAAGAACAATCCAGCAGTGAAGAATATGAAACGCCTAGCGACCCTTTTCCTACCACTAGCATAGATAGGGCCGCTCTCCGTGAGTTGCAACGTGACCCTACTTATGATCCACAAGAAGCTGAGGTAAAAGTACGCATCTTTAGCTTCGTATGTGTACCCTACTGATTTCACATGCATGATCTCTTGTGCATTTTATTACATGAATAGGAGGTCGTGTCTGAATTTCGTGCGATACTCGAAGAAGCCGTGGCACGAAACGAAGACGTACCGGAGCCGACCCAAGACGCACCGGAACAGACCAAGACAACAACCGAGACGTCAAGGAAAATGAAGCAGAGCGATCGAAAAAGAGGTGACAGGGGGCTGAACAAGTTTCCCGACAAAACATACAAAATCTCAGACGTGAGCCCGAAAGGTCAGCCCCTAGCTCCAGAAGAGGCACTACCTAAGTTCCGGAATGCACTTGGGTTTTTAGTTAGAGATAATCTTGACATAACAATACGACAGTGGAGAGATGTGTCAGATGATGTCAAGAATCAAATATGGAATAAGCTATTAATGAGGTTCGTTCTGCCTCGGGGTTCAGAAGAACTCGTGAAGGAATACACGATGAAGCAGCTTGCAATCAATTTCCGAAACTGGAGGTCTGAGATGAACACAAAGTTTGCAAAGAAAGGTCTGGACCCGACCAAAAAATATAAAATCTCAGCAGGTCAGTGGGCAGTATTTCTAGAGCAGAGGAGCAGCCCTGATTTCATATCTCTAAGTGAGGCAAATTCGGAACTATCAAAGAAGAACAAGTACCGCCACCACCTAGGCACAGGTGGTTACAAGCGTCAGGTTCCTAAATGGAGACAAGAAGACGCCGAGAAGAAGGCCGCAGGGTTGCCGACGCTGTCCGAGCAACTTGGTGAAAGGGCGGCAAATTGGCTCCGTGCTAGAAAACCAAGGGAAACCGAGACCGGTGTATCTTTTGATGATCCCATTGTCGAAGAAGCGGCAAAAAACATATATACAATGGCAGCTAAGCAGAGCGAAGGAACTTTTAAGCCACAAAGGGAAAGAGACATCCTAACGGCTGGTCTCGGTAACCCTGAGCATCCTGGCCGTGTACGAGGAATCTCGTCTAAGGAAGGATGGAAGGAAGGATTCGGACAACAGTGGGAAGGTCTGTACAGGAAACGTGATCGATACAAGGAAGAGATGGCGGATTATTTTAAGGAGGAGGCCAAGAAAGAGTTCAAAGCCATGATGTCTCAAATGCTATCGAATCCTCCTCCAGAATTGATGCAACAGTTGGCGAGTGCGATGTCTGTTCAACAAATGACCACTCCACAAATACAAATAATTCCAGCAGCTCAACCGCCGGCTTCCACAGATTGTACGACATTACCAAGCTCTGTTGCTTCAACGGGAAATAAGAACCGTTATCCAGTTGATGACATCACAAGGCCTGTGGCGTGCACACTGGTTATAAGATATGGTATTAACAATAAACGTACAAAGAAAGTAGCCACAGGCCTTGCGATCCCAGGACGTAAGTTCCATGGAAACGATATTCCAGATGATTATTGCAAAGTAGAAGTGACGTCGGTCGTCCAAGGATCCGAGGACGACATGCTAGACATCCCTAGGCCCGAAGGTATCGAGAAACTTGGACAAGCTATCAATAATTTTATCCTTTGGCCTCGAAGGGATGTCGATTTGCTTGATTGGTCGAATTCGTCGCAGGCGTCGCAGGCCCAACCGTCTCCGCCTTCTCAAATTTTTGTTCCTATTGTACATCCATCATCCTCACCTCCTCAAACTTCACATGCTGCTCCTCATCCTTTTTCTGACCCACCGTCTCCGCCACAAGCATCACCATTCAGGGCTCCACCACCTTCTCCTCCCCATCCTCTTGGTGACCCACTGTCTACGCCACCATCAAGGGATCCACCTTCTCCACAACCATCAAAGGATTCAAGGCCATCAAAGAAATCTAAACTTCCTATTCCAAAATTGGTATCCCCGTATCAGAAAAAGAAGAGTAAAGCTACTACTGCTGGCACAGCTCGGTTTTTGAAAGGGATTGGACGGAGCCTCACGTCACAAACTGTTGATTTGGCCAAGCACGAGGAGTCTGCAAAAAAGGCTGAGGCAATGGCCGCAAAGATAAAGAAGCCAACTAAGGCAGATTACAAAAACGTGCCTAAAAAATATGTGCCGGGCAGACCTCTGCTACCTCTTGAGAAACTAAGAAAGGTCCCGGCTGGTGTTAAAAGGTTGCATGACTGGTACATGCGGGCATCATCGGTTGGCATAGACACCATCAGTGTGCATATACCAGACCATGCTTTTATTGGTTCGGACCAAAAGGCCGTTGTTACATTCGAGGACATGTGGTTAATGATGAACCTTCAGAGACTCGACGTGCAACTTGTAACGATGTTTGCATTGTAAGTGTCGCTCATACTTCCACATATGTGTGTTATTATTAGTGAGTTGTATAAAATTTCAATATCTGACATGCACGTGTGACTTGCAGAATGCAACATGATCAGCAGGAGATTCTTTACGGTACCAAGCCCAATGCTAGTGCCAGTAAAAGGGTTGGGTATCTCAACCCAATACTTATATCCGAGGAAAGCCACACTTTTAGAATCGGGAAAGACAACGATGAATTACGGGGAAAGACGGACGAAGAAGTTGAGAAGCGTATAAAGGATATGAAGAAGGATTTTGAAGCTCGATACGCCACCTATATAGGACATGCAATGCTTTAATTTCAAGACAGGGAAGCCATAATGGCCCCGTACAACTTTAAGTAAGTGTGATTTTGCATAAATAAAATTAATAATTTCAATACACATGCATCACAAATTTGATTCGTACAGGGACCACTGGATATGCTTCCTCATTTATCCTAAGGTTGGAAAGGTGTTGGTGCTCGACTCCTTGAACTTCGACCCTTCGACATATGCAGAATTCCTCAGCATCTTAGAGCTGTAAGCCTTTTCTATGCATGCATACTTTTATCGATTAAAATTTGAGAATAACATGGTGATTCTATTTGAGATCACAGGGCTTATAGATTCTATAAGATGAGAGGTGGAAAGTACGACCTGTCGAAAAAAGGCGTGCCACTAGACATCCATCATCACTGGCCGGTAAGTATGTGATTTTATGAATACATATCATACACAATGTTGCAACTAAATAACCAATCTCCCGTTATGTAGTGCCACAAGCAACCACAAGGATCGGTCCTATGTGGATTCTATGCGTGCGAGTTCATGAGAGTGAACGGACGATACATCACGAACCCTGACAAGGTATTATTAGTAATAGTCAAGTATGTATTTATGTCATTAAAGATGCAAATGTGTTATTATTGAGTATAAATAGATGATGTTTATAAAATTCCTTTACAGCAATTTCAACGAGGAAACCCGGAGAACTTGACCGAAGCTGCATTGTATGGCATAATCGAGGACCTCTGCACATTCATATTGAAAGAGGTCATACCCGCAGAAGGAAAATATCACGATGCTTCCGGGACATTAGCTTTGCCAGAGTTCAGAATACTAACAGAAATTAGTAGATTATCTCTTAGCCGAGATAGTTATTAGAGCTTAGGTGAAAACTTATGATGTATAGAATGCATGAAGCATATATGGTTGTAAACAGAATACTTTGATGTATATAAATGTATGATAGAATTTAATTTCATGTTGCTTTCAATATCAATATAGATCTATATATATATGTTTGTGTGTGTGTAAATAAATATATATATAATTCAGTATTGTTTGAAATTTTGAAAAAAGGCGGGAAAACTTCCACTGGCGGCTAAATAAAGAAAACCGCCAGTGAAAAGTGCATTTCCACTGGCGGTTTGCTTTATAAAACCGCCAGTGGAAATGCATTTCCACTGGCGGTTTTCTTTATTCAGCCGCCAGTGGAAATGCACTTTTCACTGGCGGTTCCTTAAGAAAACCGCCAGTGAAAATGCACTTTTCACTGGCGGTTCCAAAATAACCGCCAGTGGAAATGCTGATTTCCACTGACCCCTAGCACTGGCGGTACTGAAAAACGTCTGTGTAAATAGGTTTAGAACCGCCACTATAGAGCTTCTGTGTACTGGTGAGGCTAACTGCTCGATCCCTTCACCATACGTCCATACCATTGACATGGTCTCTTCCGCTCAACTGCTTCCTCTGCCCATCAAAACGACCATCTCATGTGTGCCTTCTCCCATTGCTAATTTGATCAGCGGGTTTAGTGCGATCTTGCATGCAAAGCACCGGGCCTCAGGCTCCCCTCCATAAATGAGAGGAGTACTGGCAGCCAGGGCATCAGCAGCAGCGAGGCCGGGTGGTTATGCCACCCGCCACCACACTTCAGTTCACCGACAGCGCGACCCAGCCACAAGCCCAACCCACGACAGGACAGGCAAGGCAAGGGCTTCGGAGTCCAGGCCACCTAGCTCTGACACAAGTGTTCCTGCTGAAAGGAAAGGTCACCCTGACAGAACAGCAACTTGGACGCAGCGCAGCGTAGCAATAGCAAGCAGCCGTGGCACTGCACGCGCAGGCGCACGCACAACACAACACAGCCGATACTTCAAAAAAACACAACACAGCCGGCCGGGGCATCGTCGCTCTATCTAACCGCATTAACGCTGCCCTGGGGACGCAAGTACAGTGCGGGGGTAGCGCTAAAATATTCACCGGAACGGAAGGGAAAGAGGGCCGGCCGGCCGGCCGGCATCTACACATACCCACCCCCACTCCCTGATCCGGAGGCACTCACTCACTCGCATCACTGACTGACTGGACTGCTGCTCACTCCTTCCTTCCTTCCCCTGGCAGAGAATCTGCAGTGCTTGCCGGCCGGCCCGGCCCTGCCCTGCAGAGCGCGGGGATCTGCAGGCATCATGGTGCAATCAAAGAAGAAGTTCCGCGGCGTCAGGCAGCGCCACTGGGGCTCCTGGGTCTCCGAGATCAGGCACCCGCTGCTGTAAGAAACTGGTGGCCCCTCCATGCTAGATCGTCTTCTTCCCTCAGCTAGTTACTAGCTAGCCACGCTGCTCTCTCACTGCCTAGTAGTAGTAGTAGTAGATGTCTCGGTCTTTCTCTTTCGCCATGCGTTCTGACGATGGCGGCGTGGTGGGCATGCATGCTTGCTTGAATCGAATATGCAGTAAGAGGAGGGTGTGGCTGGGCACCTTCGAGACGGCAGAGGAGGCGGCGCGGGCGTACGACGAGGCCGCCGTCCTCATGAGCGGCCGCAACGCCAAGACCAACTTCCCCGTGCCAAGGAGCGCCACCGGGGAGCTGCTGGCCCCTGCAGTGCCGGCCGCACGGGAGGCGCGTGGCGGCGGCACCAGCCTGTCGCAGATCCTCAGCGCCAAGCTGCGCAGGTGCTGCAAGACGCCGTCGCCGTCGCTCACCTGCCTCCGCCTCGACCCGGAGAAGTCCCACATTGGCGTCTGGCAGAAGCGCGCCGGCGCGCGCGCCGACTCTAGCTGGGTCATGACCGTCGAGCTCAACAAGGACGCGCCGCCGCCGCCGCCGTCCTCCGGCGAGGAGCCGGCGCCCAGCTACGGCGGCGTGGCCACCACGTCCACGTCCACGCCCACGTCGTCCACTGTCACGGCCGGCTCGCCTCCACCTGAGATGATGGACGACGAGGAGAGTGTTGCGCTGCAGATGATCGAGGAGCTGATGGGATCACATGGGATGATGCTCCAGGTCCAGGGTGCAGCAGGCAGCCTCGTCATCTGAAGGAAACCGCATGGTTCAACAAGCTATTATGATATCATCAGGACATCATCAGCAGGTCACTGTCCCAGATCAGACCAAGCAGTTAAGATTGCATCATATATATATATATATATATATATATATATATATATATATATATATATATATATATATATATATATATAATATAGGTACACCTCTATTACTACATCAAGCTTAGGAAAAACCATATAGTAAGATGAATCACTACTGTGTGAAGCTCTGTAATTACGTTAAAGGACTTTACTTTGTATGTGTATAAGCATGCAGGTCCAGTCATGATAGCCACTGTCACTGGTGAAACCACGCCCCTTTTGTTACGTATGATGTATCAACAAATCAACAATATAATTTCAGGCTATATATATATCAGCATCAGCGGGCCGGTGTTATTGTGGCCATGCATTATAGTATTCTTCCGCTTTCATACTCATCAAAAGACGAACATCTGGAATACGAGATGAAGTTGTCAACGAAAATACTGTTCACGATTTGCATATATAAGCACAACAGTACACTGATAATTAATAACACGGCGCCCTTAATAATAAGCAGCCAACGTTAGTACATACAACTAACACAAACAATAATTAATGACCAGCGGAACCATTGTCTGCAGCCTGCAGGCAAAAAAAAAAAAATCCCTGATCGCGCAAGCTGGGAGGGTGGGAGAAGATCGAGGGGCTTAATTGATGATTAAATCCAATGCCTGTTCAAACTAACAGAAAGCCATCAACTTAGCTAGACCACACATAGGAGTGTTTCCATTGTTCATCCACAAAAGTAGCTATAGCCAGTATGCTGTACACAGCAAAAGCAGGTATCAGTTCAACTGTCATGTATGTGACCTGTGACATTAATCCAGGACGTACTACAAACCCAAAAAGAAAAAAAAAACTGGCATGGTAGCTAGTAGAAAGCAAGAGTGAAGTGGATGGTGACAAAAAAAAATGGTCCCTACATATTCTCTCTTTTTTCCTTATTTGACAATACACAAATAGGAGCAACGAAGCACGAATGATCTCCTCTATAGGTTGGTAACGCGTGCAGTGAATGCAGATGGGCCCAGTCAGTTAGTTGGTCAGTCATAAAGTACGACCGTGTGCCAGCCAAAAGAGAAGGGGCCGGGCGGGGGGATCGGAAGAGCGCAGAACAGCAGGAGGGTATCAGCTAGCTGCCACCGGACATGCATAGACGGCGGCGGAGTGGTCTAGGATGCTGATGAAAACAACAGTCGATCACCATTTATAGTACACAAAACAAACAAGTTAAGCCCGTACGTATGTGTTAAGTCCAGTGATGGCTACCACCAATTGAAGGCGCGCGACGGCTACGACGTACGTAGCAAGCTAGTAGCTCCTTATTTATTAAGCTCGGCGGATGCTTAAAATTAGCATATATATATATATATATATACCATGCAGCTTAGACTTTTTTTTTGTCATGTATATGTATATATAATAATCATGCACTGAATATGTCTAGCTAGTGGGATAGGTAGAGGTAGCTGTACCGGCCGCCGCCCCCTCATCACTAGCTAACTCCGTACGTACGTGCTTCGCTTCAATCCCGCGTTATGCATGATGGTCTCTCTCATCGTCGTCTTAATCAGATTGCAAAGCCGTAATGGTATTGTTGCCGCCAGATCTACCTAGCTAATTAAATAAACTTCTGAAGCGATATGATGGTTGTTGCCGTATACATGCCAGTATGTAACGGTAATGGCGGCATTGGCCCCCCCGGCCCTGGTAATGAATGGAACGGTAAGATTGATTAGTGATAATATATATATACTTGAAAGTTGAAACTATACGCTGTTAGACTGTAAAACAAGAATATATGAACAGATGCCTCAAGTAAACAGTATTATATTCTGGAGGATGGATTGGAAAACTGAAGCATTATTACGTACGGTAATAAAGGACAGTAGCACAATTTAGCCACAGGATCGCAGTAGCATATGGACCAGCTCGCTCAGCGAAAGGTCACAGAATGCCCTGTGTGCCTCTTGATGATGTACTACAGTACATAATAGTATCCAGATTGTTAGATTTTTCAACGCAATGTGCTCCCTTTGAAGACAAGTGTCAGATCGATCTGACACAGCATTTCTGCAGGCAGCTAGCTGGAGACGACCAGCTAGCCAACCACCCATAGCGTTGGGAAAGTATATATTTGTATGGCTGCTAGTGTGTGTATGAGCAAGCTAAGCAGTGCCCTACAAGAAAGGGTTTCGTACTGTTTGTTGCCTGTTGGTCCTAGCTGTTTCGACGTTATACCACAGCAAGTCAAAATGATTAGATATGGTGGCGTGTCGCCAGGATATAAATCAACAACGAACTTTGGGTCGCACCGGCCTTGTCATCATCGTGCACTGAATATATAAATCTATATATGCAATGCATGGTAATACTAAATTAATGTAACTGTTTATAGCAAATAGTTTAGTGAAAAAAGGACAGAACATTTTTTTTCCTTTTAGCACATTAAAACGAAATGCGTGGCATTAGCTAAATATATCCTCGATACAGTAAGGAGGAGGATGGGTTGAGTGTTACTGTCGCTAGTGGTTAATACACAACACCATCCAAATAAATACAGTTTGGGTCTGCCAAAAAAAAAAGGAGGAAAGGCGATTTGCATAAATTCAATTCTTTTTTTGAAGAATAATAAAAATACCAAAGTAATTTTTTTCTAGCTAAGTTATTCTGCCCTACTACTGTTAGTCATGATGACCCTTTAGCTAAGTTGAAGCCCCCCTTTTCTCCTTTTTTGTAACTTTTCCTCGTTCAATTCCTTGTCATCGATGCTATGATATGCATGGTTTTTTAACAACATTATCATCTATAACTTAGAATTTTTCTACAATAATGGTTGGATAAAATCGTGTGTCCAACAAGGAGCGCGATCCGACCACTAAACCTCAAGGTATCGAGAGGTTTAGTACTAAAGTTAGATGAATATTTACTATTTTATATAAAGTACTCTAGTTAGATGAATATTTACTCTGGTTAGATGAATATCCTGTTTCGACCTCCAACCACACACTACCGGAATCAATCGCTTTGCCGAGTGCCTGAAGCACTCGGCGAAGCGTTCAAAACACTCGGCAAAAGCTTTGCCGAGTGTTACACTCGGCAAAGAAGGCTCGGTGAACAGTGCATCGGCAGAGCCTTCTTTGCCGAGAGCTTTTTATCGGGCACTCGGCAAAGAACTTTGCCGAGTGCCAGAGAGCACTCGGCAAAGAAAAGCAGCCGTTACGGCGTCGAGTGACGGAGACGGCGGCTTTGCCGAGTGTCCCCTGTGACACTGGGCAAAGAAGTTAGTTTTGCCGAGTGTCTTCTGTGCAGCACTCGGCAAAAGAATCCATCATTACCGAGTGCCGCTTGGGACACTCGGCAAAGAACCCGCCAGGGAGGGTCCCCATGTCAGGTTCTTTGCCGAGTGTCCCAAGTGGCACTCGGCAAAGCCGACCTCTTTGCCGAGTGCCAGGGACGTAACACTCGGCAAAGAACCTAAGCCGGTGCCCAGGTCTGTGCTCTTTGCCGAGTGTTATGACCCGGACACTCGGCAAAGAGCCTCTTTGCCGAGTGTAACACTCGGCAAAGTGACCAGTATATACCTTTTTAATTTGTTTTTTGTATTCCATCCACACAAACAGAAGATATCACATATATATCACATATATACATCACAGATATCATCACAGACATAAATAGCCAACACAAACATAAAACCGTCACCACAAACATAAATATCCATCACAAACATAAGTGTTCAACACAAGTATTAAACACAAACATAAGTCTCAAACGTCGCAAGCTCTCACATAAGTATCAAACACAGACATAAGTATTATACATAAGTTCTGAAGTCTAAAACAATGAAAACACAACACTCATGGAGGTGGGCGGTTTGACCGGGGCTGCGTTGGGCTGAACCCTTCCGGAGGGTTGTTGGATGCCGCCCCAGATTGGCCCTGCACAGAGAAGAGATTGCAAGTGTTATACCAGATGCATTACAAACATCTAACTACAATTTTGATACTCACAGGAGTGTGGAAGAGAGTAGGGTCAACTGGAGGGAACAATGGAGGTGGCGGAGGGATGCCCTGTGCGGCGCCAAGGCTCTGCATGTACTGGAACATCTCTGCCATCCTCTGATCAGCCGCCGCCCGCTCCGCCATTATCCTCGCCTCCATCTCTTGACGTTCCCTCCTCTCTTCTTCTAGTTGGGTCTGTAATATTACAAGCCAACGTTATAGTAACTCAAAGAGAAAGTATATAACTCAAGAAAGGACGAGTTACAGAAGCACTAACCTCGAGTTGCTGTATGCGATGCTGTGAGCTGTCGTGCCGAGGTCGTATGGCTGGACTCGAGCCCGTGCTCCTTGCTCTCACCTGAGACAGAGTGGGAGTGGAGGACGAGTCGATTGCCCCGTCGGCAATCCAGTACCACCCATGTCTCTTGCCTCCTCCGACCCTCATGAGCACATCGGTGTCGATCGGCTCGGTGCTCGGATCATAGTCTGGGCCATGGACCTCCTGCGCCATGGCGGTGTAGTCATGGAGGCGGCTGTAGACGGCGGGGTTGGTGTAGGCCTCGGGCCCGTCATCCGGGTTGTAGGTGACGTCGGACGTCGCCTTACCCTTATGGGCCATAGCATAGGCCGAGAAGGTGGAGCAAGGCCTTCCACCATGTGACGCCGACTGCAACGAAAACCAATGAGATAGTTAGAAATAATATCTAACTTAGTGCTATATATCTAAATAAAAAAGGTGGCGTACCCATGCTTCGGCATATTGGCCCAGGCTCCAGCTGCCTTGGTGGTGGGAGGGGCCTTGCATCATCAAACGCCGTTCCCGGCTAGCTGTGTGCGCCTCGTCCCACTCAGCCGAACACCACCTATCCACCATCTGCTCCCAGCACAGAGGATGTGCGGCGCACCAATGTGGAATCATCTGCAAAGTAAACACGTAAAGTGCATATCAGAAGATAAAATAAAATTCATGTATGGAGTACTGGTACCAAACATGCATGACTTTACCTGCAGGTACTGCTCCCTGGTCAACGACATGGTTCGGGCTTGAGTTTTGGTCACCTTCTCCCCAAGGACGGAGCCGTGGTAGGTGATGATGGCCTGGATGCGGGCCTCATAGTGCATGTCCACGACGAGCTTCTTACAGCTCGTGGTGGCCACCACATCCGCCCTAGCCTCGTATCCAGCATCGCATCTGAAGAAATCCTGCATACAAAAACGATGTATCCATACATTATTTCAAGAATTTGCAACGAATGCGACATATTTTACATTATACTAAGACTTACCCACAGCTCTTGCTTCACCCGCTCCGCCTTGTTATTGAATTCCCTGTCGTCCCGGTCTACTGCATCGGGGGCGACGGCGTAGTGGTCAAAGGTGAAGGCTGGGCCCGTCACTCCGGCGTACTCCACAAGTCCAGGGAAGTGTTCCCTGCACAGCAGGCCGAGGATGCCATTGGGGGGGGGCGACGATGACCCCCAGCATAATCCAAAACCGTCCAAGACCTGTCCAAGTGATAAATAAAAAGTATTAGTTTATATTATGATTTTGAACACATAATATGAACAAGAATGAAGAACATAAAGTTACATACCTCTCCCCTTCCGGCCGAATCAGCGGCCGTCTGTCCCGAAGTATGGGACGCTGAGGGAGACTCGCGGGGCCTTGCAGGTAGATGCTCCTCGAACTAGAGCCGCCTGAACCTGAGGCGTCCTGCTGCTGGTCGTCGTCGTCCTGCTGCTGGTCGTCGTCGTCCTGAGGCGCCGCCTGCTGCTGCGCTGCCTGCTCTGCCTCGTCCTGTTGCGCTGCCTGCTCTGCATCGTCCGCCGTCCTACTCCTCCTCCCCCTCCTCCTCCTCAGGAAACCGCCCACCATATTTGTCCAACAACCTGCAATTAAGAGTAAACAAATAAGCACATATAAAAAGATGTATTTAAAAACAGGTGCGAAATAAAAAGTCATATAGCATTACATCGATTAAAAATAATCTTCATATGTGTCGGGGTTAGCCAGATCATAACTCTCATCATCACTATCAAGCATTTCAATCTCCACACCATCGGAAGACGCAAGTTCGTCAGTAATGTCATTGCCTTCAAGGATTACTAAGTCATTATCATTTTGCACCTCATCCTCCTCCTCATCAACAACCATTTCAATATCTACGTCCATTCCGATAGCTTCGGTTAAGTCTATCTCAAATCGCCCTTCTAGCCCATCTTCTTGGAAGAACTCTCCATCATATGTGTCCGGGTCTAAGTTGTAATCTTCATCGTTAGGAACAGGTAACCTCCCGTGCGGCGATACCTTATACACAACATCCCAACCCTTAAGATGTTCTTTCGTTTGACACGCATATGGGAGATAATACACTTGTGTGGCCTGTTGGGCAACGATATAGACATCGTCTCCTGCTAAGGTGGAATCTTGTCGAATTTCGACTATCCCAAGATTAGAATGTGTCCGTCTCGTCACTTGAGGGTCAAACCAATGACATTTGAATATCACTGGAGTAAGAGGTTTGGAACCATAAAAATTGAGCTCATATATTTCTTCGATTCGTCCAAAATAATCGACATTGTCAAGGCCCGGCGTAAAGACCCCAGAACACGTTGTTTTCCGATTGGGCCGACTTTTGTCGTAGTGTGTTGTGCGAAAACGGTATCCATTGACGTCATACCCAGAATATTTCTTGACCCTATAAGCAAAGTCGTTGGCTACTTGTCTCAATTCGGCACTCATAGACGGATCTCTTTGGCCCTGCAAGTATTCGCAAGTTAAAAGACGCTAAATTGAGTTTAAAGACGTATCTCTTTTACAAACTAAGCACGTACCTTATGTTTGAACCAGGAAATGAAATCGGGCAACCCATTTCTCGCACCCTTTCTAAGAAGAGCGTCATATTCCTGTGGAGTGGGGTCCCTTGATCGACGCCAGAATTCATGAAGAAATTGTTCCATGTATAGCGTCACCTCTTCAAGGTTGGTCAATACGTATAGCATGATATGCCGCCACTCTTCATGTGTCAGGGTCTTGGTGGTCGAGCCACTTGCGCTTCCGAGTTGGCCTCGAAATATGCTAAGGTTCGATTCATTGTCGCCATCATTGTAACGAGGGGGTGGATTATGCACGCTCGGCAGTTTGTCACCATAATAAGTTGTTGTGAAGTTTGAGACCTCCTCTAGAATGTATGCCTCTGCAATGGAAGCCTCGATTTTGCATTTATTTCTACATTTCTTTCGAATAGTCTTTAGACATCTCTCGATTGGATAGCACCAACGTCCCTGCACGGGGCCCCCCATTCGTGCCTCATAGGGGAGATGAAGAATCAAATGCTGCATTGGATTGAAGAAGCCAGGTGGTAATATCTTCTCAAGCTTACACAGTAACACGGGGGGCCAATCTTTCCAAGTCTGCAACCACGGTCCGAGATAACTCTTTTGCACAAAGCTGACGGAAGAAATAGCTCAACTCTGAAAGCGCTAGCCAGACATGCTCAGGGACATAGCCTCGAACCATCGCAGGAAGAATCCGTTCAATCCATATGTGGAAGTCATGACTCTTCATCCCTAAGACTCGCATAGTAGATAAGTTCACCCCCCTACTCAGGTTAGCTGCATATCCATCAGGGAACATCAACATCTTTATCCACTGAAGTACTTCCTTCCTCTGGGCCCTGCTTAGGACGAAATCAGCCTTAGGCCTTCTCCACGTCTTTCCGCCACTTGGTGGCTTCATCTCTAGTTTTGGTCTATCACATAACGCTGCCAGATCCACTCTTGCCTTCACATTATCCTTTGACTTATCAGCAATGTCCATAATTGTTGCCCACAGTGCCTCGGCAACATTCTTTTCAGTGTGCATCACGTCAATGTTGTGTGGAAGGAGCAGGTCATCATAATAGGGGAGCCGAGTCAAGCCAGACTTATGTGTCCACATATGCTGCTCACCATATCCCACAAAACCACCTTCTGTATTGGCCACGAGCCCATCTATCTGTTGACGAATTTCGGCACCAGTCATCGTTGCAGGTGGGCGGTCTGTCACTACGACACCTTTCGTAAAGTTCTTGATGTCTAGGCGGAATGGATGGTCAGCAGGAAGAAATTGTCGATGTTTATCGAAGGACGAATATTTGCCACCCTTTTTCAACCAAATGAACCTGAGAGCTTCCTTGCAAACTGGGCATGGGAATTTACCGTGAACACACCAGGCACAGAATAGCCCATACGCCGGTAAGTCATGCATGGAGTACTGGTACCAAACATGCATTCTGAAGTTTGTCTTCGTAGCTCGGTCATATGTCCATACCCCTTCCTCCCAGACACGTACCAATTCATCGATCAAAGGCTCCATGTACACGCCCATTTTGTTCCCTGGGTGTCCGGGAATTATCAATGACACGAATATATTCTACCTTTGAAAGCACACACCAGGGGGGAGATTGATTGGGATAACAAACACGGGCCAACATGTGTACGGGGCAGCGCTCATTCCATAGGGATTGAACCCATCTGTGGCCAACGCAACACGTACATTACGAGCCTCTTCGGCTTTCTCACGGTGAATGTCATCAAAGTGTTTCCATGCTTCACCATCTGACGCGTGCACCATCTTGTCAGGATTGTATCGTTTTCCATTTTTGTGCCATGTCATCTGTTTCGCGGATTCCTCTGTCATGTAAAGACGCTGGATCCTCGGTATGAACGGAAGGTGTCGTAGGATTGTCAAGGGGATGTCGAGCTGCCTCTTCTGTCCATCACCAGAGTCTACCTCCATAAACCTAGACGAATTACACTTGGGACAGTACTTTGCCTCCGCGTATTCTTTCCTAAATAGCACGCAGCCCTTCGGACAAGCATGAATCTGCTCATACGTCATCTTAAGTGCACGAAGTAGTTTCTGTGCCTCGTACATGCTCTTTGGCAGAACGTGATCATCCGGAAGCAGACTCCCAATAACTGTCAACAAGCCATCGAATGCATCTCTACTGATGCTGTACTGCGACTTGAACGCCATTACACGCCCAATGGCATCCAGTTGAGAAACCTTTGTCTGGCCGTGAAGGGGATTCTGTGCCGCGTCGAACATGTCGTAGAACGCCTTTGCAGTCGGCTCTGGCTCGTCATCCATACATCCTCCCGTGTACTGTGCCTCCTGATAGTCGTTCAACATATCCGCTACCCCCGCATCCGCGTCATAATCCTCGACACGTTGTCTCAGCACCTCTTCTCTCGTACGATGCGTTTCACCATGAAATATCCACCGAGTATAGCCCGGCGTAAATCCATTCTTCCAAATATGTTCTACCATGGTCTTCTTTGGTTTTCTTTTCCGGTTGTCACATTTGCTGCACGGGCATGGGACTAGACTCGCTCCTTTAGCAGCTTCGCCATATGCCCGTTCCACGAAATCATCGGTCTTTCTAATCCATTCAGTGGTGACATCGTTCCTTCCTCTATGGCCCGTGTACATCCACTCACGGTCCTCCATCCTCTAACATATATAACCGAGTATAGTTTAATATAGACATGTAATGCATGTACACTACGTTCCTACCTTCTAATAGGTGACGATAGGTCCTAATCCCACCCGCGGTTGCGTAGATGGAGTTAGTTTTCATGCTCTACTCCGATCCGAGATAGAATTTCGGCAGCACCTCCCCGCTGTTCTCCGGATACACGTCCTGGCAGGGAGAGTGTACTGTCCGGAGAACAACAGGGAGGTGACGCCGAAACTCTATCTCAGAACGGAGTAGAGCATGAAACTAACACCATCTACGCAACCGCGGGCTGTCCAAAAAACGTGGACAATTCGAAACTGATACATTTGTAGATATGCAAAGATCTGCATATCTACACCGTATCACTTTCGAACGGGAGACGCCTAACTGGGTTAGGTGATCTACGACCATGATGCGGATGTAGAGGTTATACCTAGGGTGGCGGTGGAGTCAGGCTAGTGGGGCTGTGGCGGGTCGGTGCAGTGGCGACGGGACGCGGTGCAGGCAGACCCGCAGCGGCTAGGAAGACAAGTATCTTCTCTGTAAAAAAGAAACACAAGTCTGTTAATACAAAAGCCTAGCAACAGAAAATTTCGGCAGCACCTCCCCTGCACGGGGAGGTTTCGAAATCCTGCAAATAAAAGTATCAGCACGATGGCTGTCTTCCACGCATAATTCAATGGCACGATGGCCAGAAATCCATGCATAAAATGATAAGGACATGTGTAGAAATTTTCTATCACTATTTTGTTCTTCGAGCGTTTAGTGGCCAAAAATCACTTTACCAAAGTCTACTTTCAACTTCGCACCAGGCTCAAGTACCAAACTCTATACATGGCCACAGATCTTTTGGGAAAGTGGGAGCACTAATGCACATCATTAGTCTAGGTCGCACTTCGTCGCCTTGTTACGTACCGAAGGCGAGGACGGCGGAGGCGCGGCCGGAGGCGCGGACGGCGGGCGGACGACGGCGAGCGGGCGGACGACGGCGCGTGGGCGGGCGGACGGTGGGGCGCGGGCGGCGGTGAGGCGGGCGAACGGTGGCGCGTGGGCGGGCGGCGGTGGGGCGCGGGCGGCCGGGCGCGGCCGGCGGTGAGGCGTGGGGAGGCGCTGGCGGCTTGCCGGAGCGCGGGGCGGGCTGCGGGCGTGGTGGCGGTGAGGCAGAGGGAGAAGCGAAAGGAGAAGGAAAGGAGAAGGAAGAAGAAAGCCGGCCGCGCGGCCGGTTAAGTTACTTTCTTTGCCGAGTGCCCGTGATCCGGCACTCGGCAAAGATTTTTTTAAAATTTTAAAATATTCTTTGCCGAGTGCCAGATCGGCGGCACTCGGCAAAGAGTTCTTTGCCGAGTGTCCCCCGTTGCGGCACTCGGCAAAGATTCTTTACTACCTCTTTGCCGAGTGCCACACATCTAGCACTCGGCAAAGACGGCTTTGCCGAGTGTCATCTCTAGACACTCGGCAAAGTGCATTTGTATTTTTTTTATTTTGTCTCCCAAACTTTTTGTGGTATGTTCCTACACTATGTAGATCTACATGTATCATTTGTGGACAATTTTAACAGAGTTTGAAATAGCTAGTAGATTTAGTTTGTTTATTTGAATTTCTTCGGAAAATTCAAATTTGAACTGCAGGTCACTCGAAACTTGGAAAACCGTGCATGAAAAAATGATATTCATGTTACTTAGCATAAGTTACGACCGATTCCAGGAGCGGACCGAAAACTTCGAGCAACATGCTCACTAAACATGGCCGTGAACTTGCCATCCACATGTTTAAAAATTGTATAAAACACAAACAAAGTCAGAAAATCATGAAACTTGTCCACGTGTCATGATATCATATGTACAGGTTGTGATAAAAAATTGAGAATGTTTGGACAAAGTTGTGAGACACTATGTGTAGAAACCTAAGAGAACTACACATGAAATCATAGAGTTTCAATGTGGATCTTAGGTTTGTACACATAGCGCGTCATAGTTTTCTCGAAATTTTTTCAATTTTTTATCGCAGCCTGTACATATGATATCATGACACGTGGACAAGTTTCAAGATTTTCTGACTTTGTTTGTGTTTTATACAATTTTTAAACATGTGGATAACAAGTTCACGGCCATGTTTAGTGAGCATGTTGCTCGAAGTTTTTGGTCCGCTCCTGGAATCGGTCGTAACTTATGCTAAGTAACATGAATATCATTTTTTCATGCACGGTTTTCCAAGTTTCGAGTGACCTGCAGTTCAAATCTAAATTTTCCGAAGAAATTCAAATAAACGAACTAAATCTACTAACGATTGAAACTCTGTTAAAATTGTCCACAAATGATACATGTAGGTCTACATAGTGTAGGAACATACCACAAAAAGTTTGGGAGACAAAATAAAAGAAATAAAAATATACTTTGCCGAGTGTCTAGAGATGGCACTCGGCAAAGAGTTCTTTGCCGAGTGTCAACTGGGCGACACTCGGCAAAGAAGACTCTTTGCCGAGTGCCAACCGTTGGCTCTCGGCAAAGACTGACGGCCGTCAGCTTTGGGACGGCCGCTGACGGCCCTTTGCCGAGAGCCCCCTTTGCCGAGTGTTTGACACTCGGCAAACATGTATTTGCCGAGTGTGGACCTGTACCGAGTGTCCTACGCTCGGTAAAGACGCTCGTTACCGAGAGCCGAGCTTTGCCAAGTGCGGCTCTCGGCAAAGCCATCTTTGCCGAGTGCCCGAGAAAAGGCACTCGGCAAAGCGTCCGGCACTCGGCAAAGGCTCGGATTCCGGTAGTGACACGCTCCGCCCACATCTACCCTGGTCCTTCGCTCTAGACTCCTATAATGTTGACAACTCCATGGACGGTTGCTATGGGGGCATGCAAAGGCGAGGGGGCAAGAGCAAGGTCGATGCAACGTACTAGGGCAAGGACGATGCTAGCTAGGTGCGAGAGCGAGAGGGTAGGGGCGAGGAACCACGTAGATATGATAAAGAGATCATTGTGGGGTGTTTGTAGGGTGGACGTGGATCGCCCACCTCGATCGACTCTCTGATGGATCTGACAAAGGGGCGCTTGGATTCAGCGCCTAAGCACCGATTGAACATTCTCGTGGTGGCTGCTAGTGCGGGGGACGCATAAGTAGAACTACTACACACTATAATTGGACACATACGTTTTTATCACTCTTACATACAATATGATGTTTCAAATATATTTATGCTAGACAAGATCTCCTCAACTACTACAGTTATGTTGCTAAACTGTTGTAGTCTTATTTGAGGATATGCATTGTTATTTAGTGGTAGAGATAGAAGCTCGAAGATAAAATGTTTAACCCTAGCATTTATTTGGTTGATACTCCATCCGATTTTTATTTGACATTTGTTAGTATAAAGTTGAACTATCCAGCGTCAAATAAAAATGGAGGTAGTATTTTAGAATTGAATTTGCTATTCAAATTTCTATTTAATTATTTTTCAAAGTTCTAATTTAGTTGGTATATCTCTCAAAAAATGTATGCTTCCTATTAGTGGTTACTTAATAGATGGTCTAACTATGTATACAAATAGATTTAATCATCATTTCATTGAGATTGGAGAGCTCCAAGTGCATTTCATATAGCTGTTATATCATGTGGCACTTTGAGGAACTTGGTTGGTTCTACTTGAAAGGACCACGATACCCATGAGAGGGAGGGTAAATTGAGCTTCCTTAAAATTTCTTGTGATGATTAAACCCGAATTGAAAGCTCAATTTCACCCAAGTGCCTAATGTGTGTGAAAAGGTTTGGTACCCTAATTTCAAACATGGTAATTCTATGAATATAATTTCTCAAATAAAATTGCATAAATGTAATTGTGGATCGTAAGTCCCTGTTTGGGACAGCTCCAGTTCCAGGAAATTTGGTGGAGTTAGTGGAGCAGGTCATTAGGCGCTCCAAAAAATCGTTGAGCTAGAGCTATAAGCCTTTAGAAGACATTTGGACAACTCATTTTGTTTATTATTTAGATTAAAAATATTGTAAAACAATTTAAATTGATAATATAAGAACCTGGAGCCATCCCAAACACCCCCTAAATCAAGGATTATAAAGACTTCTCAAATTTTTCTAAGATATCAAAGAGTTGACATTCTCCATTAATCCTCATTGGAGCACCCACACAAGTGTATCTCTCTCTCTCTCTCTCTCTCTTAGTCCATGCAAGGACCAATTGCTCAATACGAGTTAGTTATTTGCTGCTTCGGTACGGTGAACCACTCACAACCATGTACACATCCCAAGTTGGGTCACTGATAACCTCTTCGAGTGATCACTGCACTCTGATCACCATCAAATCATCTAGGTGGTGCCTATCACTAAGAGTAATAAGCACAAACTCTCACTTGACTATATAAAGACCAATGAGAATAATAGGTACATGCTAGTTACTCTTGTTTACAATAATGAGGTCACTAATCTCGTGAAATTGGACTCACAAGTCCTTCCCTTTGCAATGCTTTCTTATCTCAAACTATATAGGTTGCTTTGGCTATTAAATGGGGGCACGAGATAGTATGTTGGGCGGTTGGTTGGGTATTGATAGTCCTGAACTGGACAACTAGTTGTTACTACCAACTCGAACTGAATTCGTGGTTGTTGCACTGTCCAACGACCACCATCAAACCATATCGTAGGGTCCAAGGATACAATATGGTAATTGTTGACTATACTATGTTAGAACTAGCCGTTTAAAACTTAGCCTTGAGTGTATGGTCCAATTCTCATCAAAGCCTCTCTAGTCACCTTGTAGCACTCATCAAGCCCATTCACTTTAGTTTAATGAGAAAACTGTTCATAGGGTCCAATGATCCTATAGTTGAAGTCCTATATGAAATAGTTTTGTTGTTCAGTCTGATGCATGTCATTGGACCAGTCGATGCACCCCTAGACCCCTCGGGTCTGATGACATAGACCGTTGGACCCAACACATTGGTTCGATGAGATTCTATTCATAGAGTCCAATGATTGAGCGCACTTAGGTTGTCTATATGGATGTGTCATACCGATCCACTATGGTTCGATGATCCTAAAACTTAGGGTTCAATGCCTCAAAATCCTTTCTAACGTGTCTAATTTTAAACAAGTGCATCGATCCTTACTAGTTATGAACATTCCTTGAACCACTTAGATCTAAAGACAACTAGTGTGCACCACATCAAAATCATCATACTTATCTAGGTTAAGCTACTAGTTCATACCCACTTTTATAGTACAATCAAAGGAAACACAAAGTCTTAAATGACTCTAAGTGTCTCTCAACTCCAATTGACACTTATAACTAGTCCATCGTTATTCATGTCTTTCATCCTTTCAAAAATCCACAATGAAAAATGCAATTAAGGGCATAGGAACCATACATCGCAAAACCATTATCAATCATTGTGGCCTAACTCAAATTTGCCTTTGCACAACACACATTAGTCATAATTATCATATATAACAATTAACCATCAATACAATTAGGGCATATATTGATGCGTCACGATGCCCGATCTTCACGACGTAGGATCAATGTTCAGATAACTAGCTTCGACGAAGCCAAGATAACTTGCTGCAAGCAGCGATAACTAGTGCAAGCTGATAAATAAAACTCGAAGCCAACCACCGTCTTTAACCGGCAACCTCAATCGAGGATTCACCCAACCACACTCTCAAAGAACCAAACAACACAACCTACAATCAATCGAGGAGACCTCGAAGGGAGTAGGAGCACCACTTGGGAGAGGATGAAGTCGCCGCTTCTGCAATCCCATGAAGGAATTCACAAGAGCAAAGTGGTAGAGATCACTCTCAATATTTGTTAGCACACAGCTGAACAAAAAGGGGTTCTATTTTTAGATTATCCAAAGCTGCCTTACATCATAGTCATAGGGGGTATTTATACTAGTAACAACCAGCCTTAGAGAGGTATAAACATGAAACAAAAGTATTTTCACGTGCTAATGTGAAGAAGCCTCTTCAGGAGGTCTGCAGAGCTGAATTCCGTGTGGCTGTTTGACTTTTGCGCAGCCTTCAGTATTTTGATAATAACGTCTCCTAGGAATCTCCAAATGATGTGGGGCTAAATGCGTTGGAAAGCTGACTTGATAAGCTTTCTCACCATGTATAGCATACTTAATGAAACTTCTTAAATTGATGCAGTTTAATATGAAAACTTGGTCATCAAATAGATTGTTGACCTCCTGACCAGTCAGCACTAAAGTAGGCTGGCCGCCTTTCTGGTAGATTTACTTAAGTCGGCCTTAGAAGCATTGGATACTAGACTTCAAGAGCTTTCCAAAAAGTACTTATGGGACTTCATAGCTTTTAGGAATCAAAAGATATGACTGTTTCTTCTAGACGGTTCTATTGCGCTAGACTCATTCGGACATAGCTCTTCTTTCTGATTCGCCCTTGATATGTTTTGTCCTTCTTCTTTGGTGAACCTAAGTAATATCAACATACATGACTTAGGTAGCATAAAGTTCTGATTAGTGTTTAATTGAAATTAATAAAGTAGCGCGTGCACCTCTTGCTGTAGCTTAGCTCGGCTACGTGTAATTGGTCCATCAAATGCTTGGGTTGGTGATGATGTTGGCTGTACTTGAGTTGATGTAGTTTGACTTGGGGGTTGTAACGTGTTACTTAATGGTGTGGTCGTATCATCCTCCTCCCCTTGAAAAGGAGTCATCCTCGACTCTGAAGTGTCTTCACTCGTATATGGTAAGAGGTCAGCAACATTGAACGTGTTGCTCACGCCATAGCTTGGTGAAAGATCTATCTTGTATGCATTATCATTGATCTTGGCAAGAACACGAAATGGACCATCCCCTCGTGGCATCAATTTGGATTTGCGCTGATCAGAAAAACGCTCCTTGCGCAAGTGAATCCAAACCAAGTCCCCCGGGTCAAATAACACTTTCTTCCTATGCTTGTTCATGCTTGCAGCCTTGCGCACTGCTTTGAGCTTAATTGCTTCATTGGTCTTCTCATGTATCTTTTTTATATATGCAACAGGCTTGGAGGCTTCCATATTGGTTCTTTCATTCATTGGAGCTAGCCAATCCTTGATTGCTTTCACCTTGGATTCATCCACCTCTATTCCTTTTGCTGAAACAATAAAGCCAAGACACACAACATGGTCTATGCAAAAACTGCACATCTTAAGATTAGCAAACAATTTCTCCTTTCTAAGCTCATCTAAAACTTGCCGAATGTGTTTCACGTGTTCATCAAAAGATTTACTGTAAATTAGAATATCACCGAAGTAGACAACAACAAATTTTCCAATGAAAATTCTTGAGACATGGTTCATTAATCTCATAAAAGTACTAGGAGCATTGGTCAACCCAAAGGGCATCACTAACCATTCATACAACCCAAATTTTGTTTTAAATGCAGTCTTCCATTCATCTCCAGTTTTCATTCTTATTTGATGGTATCCACTTCTCAAATCAATTTTTGTAAAAATTGTGGAACAACTTAATTCATCAAGCATATCATCTAACCGTGGAATAGGATGGCGATAGCGAACGGTAATATTATTTATAGCTCTACAATCAACACACATCCTCCAAGATCCATCTTTCTTAGGTACTAAAATCATAGGAACAACACAAGGGCTTCAGCTTTCACGAACAAAACCTTTATCAAGAAGTTCTTGCACTTGCCTTTGTATTTCCTTAGTTTCTTCAGGATTGGTTCGATATGGTGGACGGTTAGGAAGTGCATCCCCTAGAATAAGATCAATGTGATGCTCAATCCCACGAATTGAAGGTAGTCCAGCCGGTGTTTCTTGTGGAAACACGTCTTCAAAGTCCTACAAAAGATCAACCACAACACTAGGAAGAGATGTTATGTCGTTAGGAGAAATCAAAACATCTTTGCTCACAAGTACAAAGAGCACTTGATATGGATTGTTCCTCACTTCTCTCAGCTTAGATTTTGTGGCTAGCATAACTAGATGTTCTCCCTCTTCCTTCTTTTTATCTCTTGAATTTGGCTTGTAGCACTCGCTCACCGAATTGTGGATGTCACTCAATTTCTCTTGCTCTTCTCCTCCTCTACTTGCTGCACTAATTTTAGTTTTCTTTTGTAAGTGTTCAACCATGATTTGTTGAGGGGTCATAGGCTTGAGTACAAACTTTCTCCTTTTCAGATCTAGCGTATATTGATTTGTTCTTCCACAATGCTGAGAATATCCGTCATATTGCCAAGGTCTTCCCAACAGCAAGTGACACACAGACATGGGTGTAACATCACACTCCACTGTGTCAACATACTCTCCAATCTTGAACGGAACTTTCACCTTATAACCAATCTTGATATCTCCTGATTCATTCAACCATTGGACATGATATGGATGACGGTGTCGCTGCAACTTCAAGCCAAGCTTTTCAACCATCTCATGGCTTACAAGATTATGGCAGCTCCCTCCATAAATGATCACCTTTACTACCTTGTGTTGCACTTTTGCTCGTGTTTGAAAAAGATTATGTCGCTGTCCAATTTCAGCTTCTTTCATTTGAACAGTCAAGATTTGTTTAACCACAAGAGCAGTACCATGCTCAAATTCACATCTAGTATGTTCCTCAATTTTATGAGTGTCATCTACATTTCCTGCTTCAGCTTCCTCTTCACTAGCTGATGTATATTCTCCATCATCATTCACAAGGATCACACGATTATTTGGACACTCCTTTATGACATGACCATGACCTCCACACTTGAAGCACTGAATACCACTACTCTTGGCTGTTGAACCCACTGATGTTGAAGTGGATGCTGCTGGTTTATAACTCGTGTTTGGAGCAGCATCGTTCTTTCCACTAGAATTGCGTTGAATATTGGATCGCAAGCCTCCAGTTGAACCTTTTGTCGTTGAGGATGCAGCAGTAAACCTTGAGATTGATTTGCTGCCTCCAGTCATGGTTCGTGCACCATATGACAAGGGCTTGCTGCTCTTAGCATCTTGTTGCAGCTGGCGTTCAGCTTTGGTGGCTTGATGTACCAAATCAATAAGACACTGGTACGACTAAAACTCAACAATACGCTGAATGCTACGGTGTAACCCAGCCATGAAACGTGCAATGGTTTGCTCTTCGTCTTCATACACATTAGCTCTAATCATGGCCTTCTTCATCTCCTTATAATACTCCAGAGAAACTTCCTTGCCTCAAATTCTGCAATTTATCAAAAAGATCACGTCGATAATGCTTCGGCACAAAACGAATTCTCATTTCTTGCTTCATCTCTTGCCAAGTAATAATAGGGTCCTCTCCATCTTCTTCACGATCACGAAGAAGTTGCTCCCACCAAATCAAAGCATATCCTTCAAACTCAAGAGATCCCATTGCAAGTTTCTTCTCCTCTGAATAATTATGTAGGTAGAAGATTTTTTCCACCTTCAATTCCCATGTGAAATAATCTTCAGGATCAGATCTACCATCAAATTTTGGCATGGTGAACTTAAGTTTCCCAAATCTCTCTTCTTGGTTGACTCCTCTATGACGACGACGATCAAAGCGATGTTGGGACTGATGATCATCATTCCCAAATTCAGATTCTTCATTGTCATCATTTCTTTGGTTCCTCCCTCTTCCTCTACCACGTGCAGCACCTTGATTCCTCCTCCCATGTTCACTTGCTCTTCTAGAATAACTTCCTTCACCTTCTTCCCCATCTTCATCATGGTTTCTTGCACCATCAAGGAGTCGACGACGACCTCTGATTTCAGCCATAAGTGTTTGGAGATCTTGTGACAACCGATCTTGCTTGTCTTCTATGCTTTGTTTGAGCTCATTGAATTGTATCATGGTGACACATTCTTCAATCTCAGCGTTGGGATCCATCTTCCTGCGAAATTAGTGGCGACAAGGCAACAAATATAGGTGGAATATGAAGCTATATAGAATCTCACAACCTCACCACTCTTACCAACCAAAGCTCTTATGAGGTCCCTGCCGGTTGCAAGAAAAATGTGTGGTGGTAACAAGAAAGTGGTGGTTAAGCGAATATAAGACCAGAGTACCGATTACGATGGCTTATATGTGGAGCTTGGTGGGGAATAATAAACAAGGAATGCAATCTGAATCCTAGTTGTTGTGAAGTTAAACAACCATCCAACTAGATGTTTCCTGCCTAGTGCTGACCACAAGATACGAGTGATGTAAATAGATCAAACACACGCGTAAGAAATTTCAGATTTGATGCAGACAAGGAGTATGATTGGAATGCAAGTGTTGCAATCAGATCCAACCAAAATTTTGCACCAAATGACAATAGCAAATTGGTTGAACAACTTGATAAAACGTTTAGTACTTGACTTTCAGCACTTGTGCACATAAACAAACTGATTGTTCTACTTTTCTTTCACAACTTGTCTCAACACTTTTTTGATACCTTTCTTTCTTCTCTCCTTTTTGATACCTTTTTTATAGAACTAAACACAGAGATTAGGTATGATATTGCGCACTTTATAATAACTTACAAGGAACTGAACCAGTAGCTATAGTAGATATGATCAAAGTTAACGCGAAGGAAATGATGAAGGTATTCATATTTTTCTTTTGTGGATATTTTCTTATATATATATATATATATATATATAAATAAGAGGCTCAAAGGGAACACAAAAGAATAGAGTGACCAGCAACTAAACAAAGGCTCTAAGGACTGAAACTTAACAAAACTCACTGGAACAACAGATTGAAACAAAGGGCTATGGCAAAAATATTTTATGGCTTTTTGGTGCATAGGACAAACACAAAATATATGTAGTTAAGGGTAAAGAATCCTACCGTGGGAACTGAGGCTTTGATACCAGATGATGCGTCACGATGCCCGATCTTCACGACGTAGGATTAATGTTCAGATAACTAGCTTCGAAGAAGCCAAGATAACTTGCTGCAAGTAGCGATAACTAGTGCAACCTGACAAATAAAATTTGAAGCCAACCACCGTCTTTAACCGGTAACCTGAATCAAGGATTCACACAACCACACTGTCAAAGAACCAACCAACACAACCTACAATCAATCGAGGAGACCTTGAAGGGAGTAGGAGCACCACTTGGGAGCAGATGAAGTCGCCGCTTCTGCAATCCCGTGAAGGAATTTACAAGAGCAAAGGGGTAGAGATCACTCTCAATATTTGTTAGCACACAGCTGAACAAAAGGGGTTCTGTTTTTAGATTATCCAAAGCTGCCTTACATCATAGTCATAGGGGGTATTTATACTAGTAACAACCAGCCTTAGAGAGGTATAAATACGAAACAAAAGTATTTTCATGTGCTAATGTGAAGTAGCCTCTTCGGGAGGTCTGCAGAGCTGAATTCCGTGTCGCTGTTTGACTTCTGCACAACCTTCAGTATTTTGATAATAACTTCTCCTAGGAATCTCCAAATGACGTGGGGCTAGATGCGTTGGAAAGATGACTTAATAAGCTTTCTCACCATGTATAGCATACTTAATGAAACTTTGTAGATTGATGCAGTTTAATATGAAAACTTAGTCATCAAACAGACTATTGACCTCCTGACCAGTCAGCACTAAAGTAGGTCGGCCGCCTTTCTGGTAGATTTGATTAAGTCGGCCTTAGAAGCATTGGAAACTAGACTTCAAGAGCTTTCCAAAAAGTACTTATGGGCCTTCATAGCTTTTGGGAATCAAAAGATATGACTATTTCTTCTGGACGGTTCTATTGCGCTAGACTGACTCGGACATAGCTCTTCTTTCTGATTCACCCTTGATATGTTTTGTCCTTCCTCTTTGGTGAACCTAAGTAATATCAACATACATGACTTAGGTAGCATAAAGTTTTCATTAGTGTTTAATTGAAATTCATAAAGTAGCACGTGCACCTCTTGCTATAGCTTCTTAGCTCGACTACGTGTAATTGGTCCATCAAAGGCTTGGGTTGGTGATGATGTTGGCTGTACTTGAGTTGATGTAGTATGACTTGGGGATTGTAACATGTTGCTTAATGGCATGGTCGTATCATATATGCTTCACTACTCTTATTACCCTTGATGATTTTCATCACCTAGATAACTTGAGGTTCATGGAAGTATTGGGCAGCTATTAGAAATTGTCATAGACTCTAATCATCAATGTGAGGGGCTCTTATGATAATTATCCATGAGAAATCCATGAAGAGCAACTATATTAAAACTATGGCATGTTGGAGTGCCTATTTAGTGTGGTTCTTGTGACACCCTAATTGTGGTCTTGGCGTGTGATGTTAATTAGAGCGCAAACCATATAACTTAGACTCTCCACAATGAGGACATAGGTTTTATAATCTAATTGTCACCACTCCTGCCCATCTATCTACAACCTTTACTACCTAGGCCACATCTATTAGTGAGCTTCCTCTTATGGGAGCTCTCGAGCTAAACTGCATTGTCATTTTCTTGAGCTAAGGATGGGTGGTTGTCTACCATGGTCATCATCACTTCGACCACCTCTGATATTCTTGGTGCAAGCAATAACTAAAATAATCCAAGAGAACTCAAATATTTGAGTCCAACTCTCCTAAATACTTTTCACTTCTCATTGAACCATATAAAATTCGGCCTTAGTCCTTACTCAAGGCTTAGTATTGAGTCCATTGATCCGCTCACTCTGACAATATCACTATCCAACACATGCTGTGAAATAATAGAATGAGTTTAATTAAACATTATAATCTACAAATGAGAAAACCATGGAGAAGCAAGAGAATCGATGAGGAAAAAGTGAGGGTTTTTGTTACTTGAACCTCTACAATTATCAAGGAATAGCTTTTGTAGGTTAGACAAACACTAATTAGGTCATTGAGTGAAGTTACAAAGGAAGTGCGAAGGTGAAAGGGAAATGGCCTCAACATTTCCTATAATCGATTTGGTGTTTGACATCCATCACAAATCATATGGACTAACTAGTTTGCTTAGTTGCTATTTTTCTCAGGTGCATAAAGTTCAACATAAACATACAAAGAAAAAGACTTGAGAGAATTCTTCAAAGTTTGGAGCATACAAGAATTGGTGCAGCCAGTGGTACACTGGACACTATCCGGTGCCCTGGCCGAGCACCTCGCGAACTGGCCGCTCTCGGGTTTTCTCAGTGCATGTCCACTATAATTCACCGGACTGTCCAGTGAGACAACAGAGCAATGGTCAAGTTCGCCCAATGGTCCACTGCATTGACTGCAGCACAGTCAACAGAGCAGAAGTTAGAAGTCAGTCTGCAAAGTCAGAACACACCGGACTGTCCAGTGCCGCAAGAAGACAGAAGACTTCAATGGTCAACAACTCTAAACCCCAACGGTCGGGTGACATGGCACGCATCGGACAGTGAACAATAACGTGTCCGGTGTACCACCGGACTGTCCGGTGTGCCCATCGACAGCAAAGTCAGCCAACGGCTAGGAAGTGGTTGGAGGCTATAAATAACCCCTAACCACCATCATTCAAGCCATCCAATCATTGCAACTTCTCCATTCAATACAAGCAAAAGAATACACTCCAAATCAAGTGCTTAGTGACTTGAGAGAGGGTGATTTCTGTTTCTTGTGTTGGTCTTGTTGCTTGGTTGCTTTCTTCTTCTCATTCTAAACTTCTCAAGTGTTTTGTAAAGCAAGCGAGAGGCACCTAATTGTGTGGTGATCCTTGCGGGGTCTTAGTGACCCGTGTGATTAAGAAGAAGCACTCGACCGGTCTAAGTGACCGATTGAGAGAGGGAAGGGGTTGGAATAGACCCGACCTTTGTGGCCTCCTCAACGGGGAGTAGGTTCCTTGGAACCAAACCTCGAGAAACAAATCACCGTGTTCATTTGTGTTGATCTTCATCACTCGATTTGTTTCTCCCCTCTCCTCTCTCTTCAAAGTTCTCTTGCTCATATTGTTTTGAGTTGGCTCCCAAAGTTATCCACATTGATTGAGCAACTCATAGCAAGAGGAACTATCTTTCGCACTCCGAATTCAAGATTCTTTATTTCTAACCCTAACCCCGGGTGAAGTGCATGCTTAAAGTTTATAATTTTTAGGTTTTTCCTATTCACCCCTCTAGGCGACTTTCAATTGGTATCGAAGCCCGATGCTTCATTAGAGTTTAACAACTCTAAGTGATGTCGGGAGAACACGCCAAAAGGGAGATGGTGATCGGGGAAAAGCCTGAAGCTTCGGGAAAGAAGAACAAAGAACAGACTCTGTCGAAGGAGGCCAGTGACAAATACAAGGAGCACAAGGAGGAATCCGCTGGCTCAATCAAGTCACATAGGAAGGGTGACAAGAAGAAAAAGAAAATGAAGAAGGTGGTCTACTACGAGACAGACTCTTCATCGCCTTCCACATCCGGCGTCGAGTCTATATCCTCAAAACGCCAAGAGCGTAAGAAATATAGTAAGATGCTTCTTCGCTATCCTCGCATTCCTAAACGCGCTCCTCTACTTTCTTTACCCCTAGGCAAACAACCATATTTTGATGGTGAAGATTATTGCATGTGGAATGATAAAATGAGGCACCATCTAACCTCACTCCACGAAAGCATATGAGATATTGTTGAGTTTGGAGCGCAGGCACTACAGGTGGGCGATGAGGACTACGACTCCAATGAGGCCGCCCAAATAAGACACTTCAACTTCCAAGCCACCTCCATACTCCTCGCCTCCTTGTGTCAAGAGGAGTACAACAAGGTGTAAGGATTGAAAAACGCCAAAGAAATTTGGGACGTCCTCAAGACCGCGCATGAAGGGGACGAGGTGACCAAAATCACCAAGCACGAAACGATCGAGGGAGAACTCGGTCGGTTCGTCCTCAACAAAGGAGAAGAGCCACAAGAAATGTACAACCGGCTCAAGACAATGGTCAACCAAGTCCGTAACCTCGGGGAGCACCAAGTGGGATGACCATGAAATGGTCAAGGTTATTCTTAGATCTCTTGTTTTTTGTAATCCCACTCAAGTGCAACTAATCCGTGGAGATCCTAGATATAAATATATGTCTTCCGAGGAGGTCATTGGCAAGTTTGTGAGCTTTGAACATATGATCAAAGACTCCAAACACATTGTCAACTTGGAGCAAGGTGCCACCTCTATACCCGAGGTGAACCCCGTTGCATCCAAAGCAATGAAAGAAAAGAAGGAAGAGTCTACACCAAGTAGACTCCCAATCAACGCCTCCAAGCTCGACAACGAGGAGATAGATCTTATCATCAAGAGCTTTTGACAAATCCTCAAGCAAAGAAAGGGGAAGGACTACAAACCCCATTCCAAGAGGGTGTGCTACATGTGTGGTAAGTCCGGTCACTTTATAGCTAAATGTCCATATACAAGTGACAGTGACAGGGATGATGACAAGAAAGGGAAGAAGAATATGAAAAATAAAAGATAATACAACAAGAATAAGGGTGGCGAGGTGCACATGGGGCGGGAATGGGACTCCGACGAGAGCTCCACCGACTCCTCCTCTGACGAGGATACCACCAAAATCGCCGTCAACAAAGTCCTTCTCTTCCCCAACATCGGCCACAAATGCATCATGGCTAAGGATGGCAAAAAGAAGAAGGTACATTCTAGAGATACCCCAAATACACTACTTCCGATGATGAGGGTAGCTCTAGTTATGATAATGATGATTGAACTTCTCTTTTTGCAAACCTTACCAAAGATCAAAAGAAGAAAATTAATGAATTAATAGAAATCATTAACGAGAAGGATGACATCTTGGAAAGCCAAGAGGACTTGCTGATTAAAGAAAAGAAAAAATTTGCTGAGCTAAAAATGCTTATGCTCTTGAAGTAGAAAAATGTGAAAATTTGTCTAAAGAGCTTGATATTTACAATGATTCAATTTCTTGTCTTAGAACTGAAAATGCTTGTTTAATTGCTTAGATTGAAGAATTTCATGCAATGTTTCTACATCTGCTATTGAGCATGTTACTATTTGCACTAGATGTAAATATGTTAACTTTGATGCTATGAATGATCATCTTGCTATGATTAAAGAACAAAATGATCACATAACTAAATTAAATGCTAAAATTGCCGAGCAAGAACTAGAAAATGAAAATTTTAAATTTGCACGTAGTATGCTCTATAATGGGAGACACCCTGGCATTAAGGATGGCATTGGCTTCCAATAAGGGAGCCAAAGTGACATCAAGCTTAATGGCCCCAAGAACAGGCTTTCTAACTTTGTAAAGGGCAAGGCTCCCATGGTTCAGGATAGAGAGGGTTACATTTTATATCCTGAGAACTATCCTGAGCACAAAATTAGGAGAATTCATGCTAGGAAATCTCATACTGTTTCTCATCATGCTTATATGTATAGTAATGAGGCTTCTAGCTCTAGGCATTCAACTCATATCAAATTGCCTAAAAGGAAGATTGCTAATGCATCAAATGAACATTGCATTTCATTTAAAACTTTTGATGCATCTTTTGTGCTCACTAACAAATCAGGCAAGGTAGTTGCCAAATATGTTGGGGGCAAACACAAGAGCCCCAAGACTTGTGTTTGGGTACCCATGGTGCTTGTTTCTAATGTGAAAGGACCCAAGACCATTTGGGTACCTAAGAACATGGCCTAAATTTGTTTTGTAGGTTTATGCATCCGGCGGGACAAGTTGGATAATCGATAGCGGGTGCACAAACCACATGACAGGGGAGAAAAGAATGTTCTCCTCATATGAGAAAAAATGATGATCCCCAAAGAGCGATTACATTCGGGGATGTAAATCAAGGTTTGGTCAAAGGTTTGGGTAAAATTGCTATATCTCATGACCATCCCATTTCCAATGTTTTCTTGTAGATTCTTTAGATTACAACTTGCTTTCAGTTTCTCAATTATGTAAAATGGGCTATAACTGTCTATTTACTGATGTTGGTGTCACCGTATTTAGAAGAAGTGATGATTCAATAGCTTTTAAGAGAGTGTTAGATGGTCAACTATATTTAGTTGATTTTATTGATAACAATGCTAAACTAAACACTTGCTTAATTGCTAAGACTAATATGGGCTGGCTCTAGCATCGCCGACTTGCTCATGTTGGAATGAAAAATCTTCACAAGCTTCTAAAGGGGAGAACATTTTAGGACTAATAAATGTTCATTTTGAGAAATATAGGATTTGCAGCACATGTCAAGCAGGGAAGCAGGTTGGAGTCCATCATCCACACAAGAACATCATGACAACCAAGAGGCCGCTTGAGCTACTCCACATGGATTTATTCGGCCCGATCGCTTACATAAGCATCGGCAGGAGTAAGTATTGTCTTGTTATTGTGGATGATTATTCTCGCTTCACTTGGGTATTCTTTTTGCAGGAAAAATCTCAAACCCAAGAGACCTTAAAGAGATTCTTGAGACAGGCTCAAAATGAGTTCGGATTGAGAATCAAAAAGATTAGAAGCGATAATGGATCAGAGTTCAAGAACTCTAAAATTGAAGGATTTCTTGAGGAGGAGGGCATCAAGCATGAGTTCTCTTCTCCCTACACACCTCAACAAAACGGTGTTGTGGAGAGAAAGAATAGAACTCTATTGGACATGCAAGGACCATGCTTGATGAGTACAAGACACCGGATCGGTTTTGGACAGAGGCGATTAACACCGCTTGCTACTCCATCAACCGACTCTATCTTCACCGAATCCTTAAGAAAACATCATATGAACTCCTCACTAGTAAAAAGCCCAATGTTTCTTATTTTAGAGTTTTTGGGAGCAAATGCTTTATTTTTAACAAAAGAGGTAGAAATTCTAAATTTGCTCCTAAAGCAGTAGAAGGCTTTTTACTTGGTTATGACTCAAACACAAGGGCATATAGAGTCTTCAAAAAGTCCATTGGATTAGTTGAAGTCTCTTGTGACATTGTGTTTGATGAGACTAATGGCTCCCAAGTGGAGCAAGTTGATCTTGATGAACTAGATAATGAAGAGGCTCCATGCGTCGCGCTAAGGAACATGTCCATAGGGGATGTATGTAGAAAAGAATCCAAAGAGCCATCACAAGCACAAGACCAACCATCGTCTTCCATACAAGCATCTCCACTAACCCAAGATGAGGAAATGGCTCAAGAAGAAGAGGATAAAGATCAAGACGATGAGCCACCTCATGAGGAGGACTTTGATCAAGGGGGAGATGAAGATAATCAAGACAAGGAAGACGATCAAGAAATTCAAGATCAAAGACCATCGCACCCAAGAGTCCACCAAGCAATTCGAAGAGATCACCTCGTCAACCCCATTCTTGGTGACATTCACAAGGGGGTAACCACTAGATCTAGATTTGCTCATTTTTGTGAACATTACTTGTTGGGGGCCTTCTTCCTCCGAAGGTCCTCAAAAACGTCACCGACTATATGTTTTCAGCATGACATGGATTATTGCAGGAGGCTTCAGCTTCAGAATGAAGATCTTCTCTCATGACAAGGGTAAAGATGTAACTCGAAGGTGATAAAAATGGACGACGAAGCTATAGCCACAGAACTTTGGCTTGATGTGATGACGAAGACCAAGTATAGTGATGACCAAAAAAGGACAAAGACTACCTTGTCCTTAATGTTTGTGTTATGATTATAGATGGATGATAAGGACATAAATGTAATTTCTCCCGGGCTGTGTCTCGTGCCTATATATAGATGAACAGTACCACAATACTGTTCACGCTGGATTGTAATCACTTTCTCGCATCCACACCTTCAAGCAAGCCGAAGGTATCAATGTAATATTAATACTGTTGAATATTCATTTATGTTTTATGGAATACGAATATAAATGAATTAATAAGATCTAGTCTTCATCTTTATCCTTCCGTATTCCTATTCACGTATTAAATAATGAAGGCATGTCTTTAGTGATCTTCGTCTGATGAGTATTATCCCCATATGGAGATAATGCTTCGGAAGACAAAGATCCTTAATCCTTGACGATTGTGTTGCCTTGTTCTTGATTCATAGCATTTGAGAACAAGTAACCAACATTGGCGCCCACCTCCGGTGATCCTGAACGACCACCTTCGGCAAGCATCCACCTTCGTCATGCCGCCGAAGAAGACAATGGTGCCAGGGGCTGCTCTGCAGCCACTGGACACAAATAAGGACACACTCTCCCTATGAGAAGCTAGGAGCCAGAAGAGAAAGGCTACTAGCCCAACACTTCATGAGGAAGAACTGGACCAAGAGATCAGGGACTTGGAAGCGATTTACCAGCAAGTACAGAGGAAGAAGGAAAAATGCTTTGGCTGGCCAACCTTCAAAGGAAGATTGACAAAGCAACTGAGGAAATGTGTCATCTCACTTAGGATGACCAAGACCGAAGGCCCCAACACAGGGAACTTTGTCAAGAAAGCCCAGCCAATGAAGATGAATGGTATGACGATTTTCACCATGGCAACTTTGCTTTCGATGATGCTTCTCCTTTGGTAGCAGAATTGTAGGCTACCCCATGGCCACCATCCTACAAACTCCTCAGCTACCCATGTATGTTGGGCATTTGGATCCAAAGCAGTTCCTGATGAGCTACGAGGCAACAATATCCTCGTATGGGGGCAATACTGCCGTCATGGCGAAGTCCTTCGTCATGGCAGTTAGAAGTGTGGCTCAGACATGGTATTCCTCTCTTTGGCCAGGGACAATTACGTCGTGGTAGAAGCTGAAGGACATGCTAGTCACCAGCTTCCAAATGAAGCCAGTCACTGCTCAGGCCTTGTTCCAATGCACGCAGGATCATGAGGAGTGCATGCAGGCGTACGTCCAAAGGTTCCTGAGAGACTTTCTTATCACTAATGGCTTCAAAGTTGGTAAAACTGACCCTACTCTCTTCACTAAAACTATTGATAAAGACTTGTTTATATGCCAAATTTATATTGATGATATTATATTTGGGTCTACTAACAAGTCATCTTGTGAAGAGTTTAGTAGGATTATGATACAGAAATTCGAGATGTCAATGATGGAGGAGTTGAAGTATTTCCTTGGATTTCAAATCAAGCAACTCCAAGAGGGCACCTTCATCTGTCAAACTAAGTACATTCAAGACATACTCAAGAAGTTTGTAATGAAGAATGACAAACCCATCAAGACTCCCATGGGAACAAATGGGCATCTCGACCTCGACACAAGAGGTAAATCTATAGATCAAAAGGTATACCGGTCGATGATAGGTTCTTCACTCTATTTATGTGCTTCACGACTAGATATTATGCTTTCCGTATACATGTGTGCAAGGTTCCAGGCAAATCCTAATGAAGTTCACCTTAGGGACATGAAAAGAATCATGAGATATTTAGTTTATACTCCTAAGTTTGGGCTATGGTACCCCAAGAGATCTACCTTTGATCTAATTAGGTATTTCGATGCCAATTATGCTGGATATAAAATTGACAGGAAGAGCGCATCAGGGACTTATCAGTTTCTAGGAAGATCTCTGGTGTCTTGGGCTTCAAAGAAACAAAACTCAGTAGCTCTATCCACCGCCGAGGCTGAGTATATTGTTGCAGGACATTGTTGTGCACAATTACTCAGGATGAAGCAAACCCTTAGTGTCGGTGTCTAGTGTCCGACTGCACACCCAGGGATACCCTTGTGGTGCTTTTGGGTAGGACAGTGTTGTTGATTGTAGCTTGATGGTTCGTGATACGAGCATGAGAGAGAGAGAGGTGATTTTCTATAGGTTCGGGGCACTTTGAGAGGTGTAATACCCTACTTCATGGGGTGGTTCTATTTATGTGGTGTGTTACAAGTGGCGTCTCCTAAATGGAGAGGGGCTAATGAGATGAAAATGATGGGGTTCTCCCTAGGCCTTATATACATGACCATGGGATCTTCCTACGTACATGATGATCATGTTCTTCTAGTAAATCTCCTAACTAATAGCGAACCGACTTAGCTTATCTTAAGGAGAAACCCATCGACTCCATCCTGGTCTATCCCCGATGTTTGAGGGCGCCGAGTGCGGGAAAGTCAAACGGTTCCTTGAGATTGTGTGTAATCCTCGAATGATCTGGGTATGGGCCCATTGCCTTCTTGGGTCGGCCCGTTTCACTTGCAGTCTTCGCCTGGCCCACGACGAGACGACCTTTTAGGGTTGCTGGTTTGTGGCCCCGTGCAAGGGTCTTTCACCTCCTAGTGGACTCGGGGGATATCTATCCCCCGAAGCCCCCAATCTTTGAGTTGATTTTGAAATAATCGACCCAAAGGTTCTTGGTCCGGCCTATGGGTTCATTGCATGGCCTCATTTTTGTACTGTTGTTGGGTGTAGCCCCCGAGATTTGAGTGGATTTTAGAAGTAATCCATTCAAAGGTCTTCATTTTATGCTTTTGAAATCAGCATTTTTGCTTCAGGGCATTGTGAGTCTATTGGGTGCACCGAAGGTGCACCCAATGGGTGTAGCCCCCGAGCTTTAAGTGGATTTTAGAAGTAATCCATTCAAAGGTCTTCATTTTATGCTTTTGAAATCAGTATTTTTGCTTCAATGCACTGTGAATCTATTGGGTGTAGCCCCCGAGCTTTGAGTGGATTTTAGAAGTAATCCATTCAAAGGTCTTCATTTTATGCTTTTGAAATCAGCATTTTTGCTTCAGCGCACTGTGAGTCTATTGGGTGCACCGAAGGTGCACCCAATAGGTGTAGCCCCCGAGCTTTGAGTGGATTTTAGAAGGAATCCATTCAAAGGTCTTCATTTTATGCTTTTGAAATAAGCATTTTCAAAGTAGCCAGGCGACACCATCTGCCCATGCCTTGTTAGGTCTGAAATCAATTTGATCGGTGACAGGTTGGACACCATCCTGCTCTGTGCTTCAATGCTTCTATTGATATGACTTGCGCTTCAGTAACCACAAATTGTGCTTCTTCCCATTTCAGCCGATCTCCTCCTTTTGTCGCGATACATTCATTGCATATATTTCACGGATATTGCTTCTTCAGAAAATCTTGAAAATTCTGGGCGATACACCCAATGGGTGTGCCTAAGGGGTGTCTTGGTATGTAGAGTGTTTATCGCGTTGTCCTGAAGTAGTAACTTGATGTGACGGAGAGTTGTAATCATTTGCCTGAGCGGTTGACTTGGGTCCAAACGGTGTCGTGTTACGCGAAACGGCGCCAGTTGCCTAACTCATTTTCAGGTGGCTTGAATTACTTATTGAATTCTTGCGACTGTTCGGCGAGCGGGGTAGGAAGTGGACGGTCACCCATTGGCCCCTTTAAATAGCCCGCCTGCCCCAGCTATTTTCTTCAGTTGCTCTTGATCACTTTCTTTCTTCTTCTTCTTCACTTCTCCACTCTTCGCATGACTATGGGTAGGGGTAAGAGGGGCAAGGGCTAGCCTCGCCGTGCCGACGGCAAGCGCAAGCGTGCCCCAAGTCCTCCCTCGGAGGATTTTGGTGACTCGATCACCCGCTCCTGCCTCCCTCATGGCGTCGTCCGAGGACTCGGATGAATTCATGGGGCTGTCCATTACAGTCCGAGCCTACTGGCGCTCCATCGAGCGTGCTGGGCTCGGCGGGTCAGATGACTCAGAGGAGGTCTCCTCAGAAGAGGTGGACTCCTCCGGCTCTTCCGATGAGTGGAGCGGCAGCGAAGGTGACGGCGACGAGGATGACGATAGCAGGAGTGACGATGACGGCAAGGGCGGTGGCAGCGGCGACGGTGGCGGTGGCGACAGCAAGGGCGATGGTGATGGCGACGGGAAGGACGACGACAAAGGCGACGACGGTGATGGCAAGGGCGACGGTGACAGTGACGGCGACGGCAAGGGCGACGGTGATGGCAAGGGTGACGGCGACGGCGGCAAGGGCGACGGCGGCAACGCAAAAGCCAGTGGCATAATGCTGCTGGTTTAGATATTAGTATAGATAGTAGCAGCAGTAGTAGTAAGTAGTAGCAAGCAGTAGTAAATTAAGGTAGTATTAGTTTAGCGTAGTGTAAGTAGTAGAGTAGTGTAATATAATGTAATGACCAAGGGGTGAGGGAGACCGAGTTATAATGAGTCGGTTTCAAGTTTGTGATGAACTCCCCATATGAATAAAAAATGCAGCTCTTTTGTTAGTCCACTGTTGCGTGCTTTTGTTTGTGCAATTGACGGCTCGCTAGCATTTTAGAGGTAATTCCCGAGTGATGCTTGTGATTTCCGCTTTTCCGAATTATGACCTGACACCTTTGCACCTGACTTATCGAGCCAACTCATATTTATGCTGATGTATCCCCTTGAGTTTCGAACCCTAATTCTTGCTTTTTTCCTCTGCCGCTTCTCTGTTTCCTGAACTCTTGAGCCCGCCCACTTCGCTCGAGAGATTGCTATGGCCCCCAAGAGGAAAAGACAGAGTGTTGCTGCTCCAATCATTTCGCCCATCGATCCTAATAGCCATCTTCCGTTTGTTGGCAACCATATGTTTGTTGTCTCTGAGTCTGATCTCTTGCACCTCATTGAAACTGGTGTTCTGCCACTGAAAGAGCTGTGTTCCCAGCGAATCTGGCGTGGGGTTACCGTTCCGATGGAGGACACCCATGAAGCTGTCGTCATCGTGCCTTTTCTCACCCAAGGATTGGCCCTGCTAGCTTCTCCCTTTTTCCGTGGTCTCCTCGATTTTTACGATCTGAATCTTACACACCTAAACCCCAATTCTATTCTTCAAATTGCCATTTTTGTGCACCTCTGCGAGGCGTTCCTTGGAATTCTTCCTCATTTCGGGCTTTGGAAATATCTCTAACACTGTCGGCCTGGGATGGCCGGAGGACAACATCAACTTGTTGGTGGTGCCAACTTGGAGCTTCGTCAGGGTAGGAAAATAGAGTATCTTGATATCCCCCTAAAGGACAACATTACAGGATGGCGCCTTGAGTGGTTTACCATGGAGAACCACAACAAGTCCCTCCCTCCTCGATCGGGGAGGCAGCCCGACGTCCATACGCCTAGCTGGACAGAGTCCCCCATAGGTTCAGAGCTAACTGAGTCCAGGGTGCTGCTTGTCGAGATATGCACGCTGAAAGACAAGGGCCTAACTACTGAGGTTGTGGTCGCTGACATTGTTTTCAAGAACATCCAGCCCCTGAAGGATAGAGTTTATCCAGCTTATCTATATACTGGGGTCAATGATCCTACCAGAGTTATCAACTGACGAATTCCTGACGAGGACTTGCTGAGCCGGATTAATTTGATGCTGAGGGGCAAGGTTTCGAATGCCGGTGCCCCTATCTTATTCTGCGTGGAACCTGCCTCCGCCGAGTCCTTTTTCTGAATTCACTTCCAATCCTCCTATTCAAGATGACAGTCTGGGTCATAGAGTGCGACCCTCATTGGATGACATCGAGGCTTTCATCGCTCTGTTCTAGAGTCTTCTTGAGGCAGAGAGGCAGACCCACTTTGAGATGCCGACCAGCACTGACGAGGCTGAGATGGACGCTGTTCTCAGCATGGTAGTTGGGGAATCATCTGACTCTGCATGCACTAAGTCGATGGTTGTTGTGATTGGGCAGAACCTTGGTGAAGATGAAGAAATTCAGAAACCTAAAGGTGCTCGTCGCAAACGATCACACCGGACGAACCATCCAGCTGCGCCTGATGAGGAGAAAAAGAGAAAGAAACGACTCTGGCAGTTATCATGCTTAGAACAAGATGATGGCCCATCAACATCACTCTTCGGTGATGGCTCGTTGAGCACCACCCTCGAGGATGATGTCAGAGGTTGTGACGATGCTAGGGTTGGCAGTTATGTGCTTGATGAGGATGAGGAGGAAGAAGAAGAAATTCCCTTGATTCGCAAGAACAGCCGTCGCAGCAGGAGCAGTGACATCCCGATGCAGGCCTTATCAAGACTTGTCAGCCTCAAGGGGTTGTCGATGTCTGCTTTTGATCATGCATTAGAAGAGATTATCCCTGAGAATCTTTTATCGGAGCCTCCTGAGGTTGACAGTTCCATCATCCGTTCAGAGGTCCCGGACGATGTTCCTTTGCCATGTGATCCTGTGGGGCAAGAGGTAACCCGGACAGTCTCTCGCGCATCATCAATCATGGAGGGCGGTCTAGCTCGCGAGGACACGCTGGCCCTCGACGCCGCTGATCAGAGTCACCCAGCACCTCTGGGCACAGTTGAGGGTGCTTCAGCTTTGGAGGTTGCCGCTAAGGAGGACCCAGCCCCCGAGGGTGGTGCTGAGGACAACCCAGCCCTCGAGGGTGTTGGGCCAAGCTCCTCTTCAACTGCTTCTATGGACGTTCACGTCGGTCACCACTGGTTTAATCTGAGAAACTCATGGTGACAAATTTATCTACTGCTCTCGCCGGTCCAGTCACCTTAGAGGCCAGTGACTCGGATGTTAGAAGTCCACTGCCTGCTGATGGAGTTGAGGTCTCTCTAAGTCATGCTTTCAACATCATTCCTATTGACGCCCCCTCAACAAGCTGTGCACCAATGCTTTCGGCTTTGGGTCTTCCCTATTTCTCTCCAATCTTCAAGTGAATCGACTTTTGCTTCTTACTGTTCATGTTAGCAAACTGGCTCTCTTGCTAATTTTTGCAATTGCATAATGTTTTCGATTCTGTATCTGCCCAACTGAAATCCTGTGGCGCTCTTGTCCTCGACCAAATTTCGTCCTTGATGCAGTGGAACCCTCTACTACTCAAAGGCATATAGAAGATCTAAAGGCCTCCAACCTCGGCTAGTGAGTCTGCAGGGCACTTTTTTCGCTATTTGTTGCCTTTTTTATCTCATATATTGTGTTCTTCTCTGCTGCTTTACCAGCTTTGACTCGGCGGTGCTCCGATGCTGAGAAGTATACCTAGAGCCAGGCTAACCTGAACTAAACCTCTGACTTCTTGGACAGTGCCCACACCTTGAATTCTTCTTTGAATGCTCAGCTTGACTCAGAGAAGATAGCTTATGAGGTAAATTTTCTTGACTGCTTCTGCTTTGCTTTCTTTGTTTCGATGCTTAGTGTCGTTCTTGCTTGCAGGAGGAGAGACGAACGCACATTGCTTCTCACGACAACCAGGACAGATTATATCGTGACGCTAGCAATTCCTTAACTATTATAGAGAGGAGTCATCGCTTCACCATGTCTGACCTAGACCATCATCGGGATGAACTGAGGGCGTCCTAGTCTGAAGTGTCTCGACTTGGTAAGCTGCTGTCTTCCAAGGATTCTGTCATCAAAGAGCTGCGTGCTTCAAAGAAGCTTGTTACTAAAGAGCTGGAGGCCACCTGCCTCAACATCAAGGCCTTAGAGGATGATCGTGTCGTCATGAAGGTGATGTGCGACAAGGCCATGGACAAGGCTGTTCGTGTCGGGCGGATCCTAATGAGGAGGCCTGGCGTTGTGGTGCCTGAAGATATTATCGCTGATGTTCTTGTCGTGCTTGCTATCGTGAGCCGACCATCTTCTTCTGCTACTCTTGCAGCCGAGGCTTCCTGCAAAAATGCTCCTGTGCAGTGATTCGCTCGAATCAAAAACACTTCTTTGTTGAGTTAGTACTTCTTAGTGAAACAGTGTATTATGAATTCTGTGTGCATGTAATTGTGCTATGTTTGAACTGATCATTCTGTCAGCAGGGTGCTGAAAACACCCTTGAGCATGTGAATGAGTTATCTTTCTTTGAAGTGCTCCCGATTTGAGTTGACTATTTTGTTAGTAGGGTATAGTTATCACCCTGAGTTGTGCAGACGTGAGCATATCGCACCGTCTTAGGGCGTTTCCGACTTAAGTCGATTGCTATATTAGCAGGGTATAGTGACCACCCTAGGTTGTGTAAGTGTGAGCATGTTGCACTGACTTAAGATGTTTCTGACTTAAGCCGATTGCTCCGTCAGTAGGGTATAGTGATCACCCTTAGTCATGTAAGCGTGAGCATGTCGCATTGATTTAAGGCATTTCCGACTTAAGCCGATTGCTCCATTAGTAGGGTATAGTGATCACCCTGAGCTGTGTAAGCATGAGCATGTCACACCGACTTAAGGCGTTTCTGACTTAAGCCGATTGCTCCGTTAGTAGGGTATAGTGATCACCCTGAGTTGTGTAAGTGTGAGCATGTTGCACCGACTTAAAGCGTTTCCGACTTAAGCGGATTGCTCCGTTAGTAAGGTATAGTGATCACCCTGAGTGTGCCGTACTGATTTCGAGTTGAGTCCAACCTAGGTCAGTTGTTGATCAAGAACTTGTATGCCTTGGAAAATGGAAGCTTTATTGATAATGAAATCCTCTACTTACAAAGTACAACTTGCCCTCAAGAATTTTTAGGCATTGCTAGGGGTAGAATTTCCTGAGGTGCTCAATATTCCATGAATTCCCCACTTTGGTGTCGTCCAGCTGAGTGAGCCAGTAGGATCCCGGTCGTGTGACCTCTGCGACGATGAACGGTCCTTCCCATGGTGGTGACAGTTTGTGCCGTCCCTCCCCTGTCAGCACTTGGCAGAGGACCAAGTCTCCCACTGCGAAGGATCGATGCCGCACCGCTTTGTTATGGTAGCACCTCAGGGTCTGCTGGTACCTGGCCGACTGAATTACACATTTAGACGTTCCTCCTCCAGTACATCGATGTCCTCTAGCCTGGTTGCTTCTACTTCGGCTATGCTTTCAAATGTTAATCTGGGCGCTCCAAAGATCAGATCTGCAGGTAGCACTGCCTCCGACCCATACACCATGAAGATTGAGGTGTTTCCACGTAAAGCTCGGCTCAACTGGGTTCGCAGGCTCCAGACCACATATGACAGTTCCCTGATCCACTTCCCTGCAAGCATCTCGCTTTTGTCGAACACCTTCTTCCTGAGTGCATCGAGTATCATCCCGTTGGCTCTCTCCACCTAACCATTAGCTCTTGGGTGTGCCACTGATGCATACTTGATCTGGATGCTCCTCTGCTCGCATAAGTCAAAGAACTCCAAACTGGTGAAGTTAGATCCCAGGTCATTAATGATGTTGTTAGGTATTCCAAATCTGAACAATATTTCCTGAATAAACTCTACTACCTTTGCTGAGGTCAAAGAAGCGATTGGCTTGTACTCTATCCACTTTGTAAATTTATTGATGGCAACCAGTATGTGAGTTTATCCTCCTTGAGCTTTTTTGAAAGGCCTGATCATGTCCAGCCCCTAGCATGCAAACGACCAGGTCACAGGAATAGTTTGTAACTGCTGTGCGGGTAGATGTTGTTGCTTTGACAGGAATTGGCATGCCTCGCACTTCTGGACTAACTTGGCAGCATCATTCTTCGTAGTCGGCCAGTAAAACCTGGACCTGAAAGCCTTTCCCACCATAGTTCTTGATGCTACATGTATGCCACACTGCCCGCTGAATCTCATCTAATAGCTGCCTCCCGGTAGCCGAGTGGATGCACATCATGAGGACCCCTCCTGCATCTCTTCTATACAGCAGGCCCCTATGATGGTATAGTGGGCCAACTGTCTTGCGATACGCTCCGTCGTGGCTTTGTCATCTGGTTCTTCTTCGTTTCTTATGTATCTGATGATTGGCTCTCTCTAGTCATTGGATCTGCCTCTGTCTGACTCAGAACGTGGCATTCTTCCATCTGATCTATGGTGACACTCGGTTGATGTATTTCTTGGACGAAAACCCCAGGTGGAACTTGAGCCCGACTGGACCCCAGCTTCGACAATGCGTCAGCCACTACATTGCGATCCCTTTCCACGTGGTGGAATTCTAATCTTTCAAACTTGTCTTCCAGTTTCCGCACCGCTGCACAATATTTGTTCATTGAGTCGGTCAAGCAATCCTAATCTTTGTTTACTTGACTTATTACCACCAGTGAGTCACCATACACCATTAATTTCTTGATGCCGAGTGAAACAATGATGCTTAGCCCGTGGACCAATGCTTCGTACTCTGTTGCATTATTTGATGCTAGAAACAAGAGCTGGAGTACATACTTGAGTTGTTCACCTCTAGGAGCGATAAAAAGAATCCCTGCCCCTGCTCCTTGCAGCCTCAGCGAGCCATCGAAGTACATCCTCCATATTTCAGTGACATCTGGACTTTCCGGGACTTGGTGCTCAGTCCATTCTGACATGAAGTCAACCAGTGCCTGAGTTTTTATCGCCGTGCGGGGTCAGAACTCTATATCATGAGCTCCGAGCTTGCACACCTATTTCACTATTCTCCCAATAGCTTCCTTGTTCTGAAGAATATCGCCTATTGGAAATCATGTGACTACTATGACTTTGTTGTCGTCAAAGTAGTGCCGGAGCTTATGAGTGGTTAGAAGTAACGCGTATAACAGCTTCTGAACTTGAGGATACCTTATCTTTGAGGGTCTGAGGACTTCCCTGATGAAGTAAACCGGATGCTATACTGGGTATGCATGCCCTTCTTTCACCTGCTCGACTACTAACGCGGTGCTTGCCACGTGAGTCGTGCAAGAGATATATAGCTGCAAATCTTCTGCCGACTGACCGGGCGTAGCTCAGCCTGGTGGCATGAGTACTGGTGGAGTGGTCAATAATTTCTTCAGTGCCTCTAGAGCCTCCTATGCTTCTGTGGTCCACTGAAATTTGTCCACCTTCTTGAGTAATTTATAGAATGGCATTCCTTTCTCGCCTAGCCTTTATATGAATCTGCTTAGCGCTGCCATGCACCTAGTGAGCCTTTGCACCTTTTTCTATGACCGCGGTGTTTCCATTCTCATGATGGCCTCAATCTTCTCTGGATTTGCTTCTATTCCCCGATGACTGACAATGAACCCGAGTAGCTTTTCGGCTGGCACTCTGAATACACACTTTTATGGGTTTAGCTTCCACCGATAGCGCCTTAGGCTGTTGAAGACTAGTTGCAGATCCTCGATGAAGTTTTCTGAGTTTTCTGTCTTGATAACCACATCGTTGACATAAGCCTCTACCCGCTTGCCCCAGTGAACGGCTAAGCATGTCTGGATGGCTTTCTGGTAAGTCGCTCCAGCGTTCTTGAGGCCGAACGACATGGAGGTATAGCAGAAAGCTCCAAATGGTGTGATGAAGGCAGTATTCTCCTCGTCTTCTTTCGCCAGGCTGATCTGATGATACCCATAGTAGCAATCTAGGAAGGAGAGCATAGAGAGCCCATGGTTAAGTCAACTATCTGATCTATCCTGGGGAGCTTGAAGGGATCCTTTGAGCAATGTTTGTTGAGATTAGTATAGTTGACGCACATGCGCCAATCAACTTTATTTGTTTTTAGTACAAGAACAGGGTTTGCCAGCCACTTAGGGTGTAGCACTTCTCTAATGAATCCTGTCGACACTAGGCGAGCTAACTCTGCACGAATAGCTTCTCTTTTATTGGGCATGAAATGATGCAACTTTTGTCAAAACGGTCTCACCTAAGGATACACTTTAAGTTTGTGCTCGGTCAGTTCTCTCGGGACTCCCGACATGTCCACTGGTTGCCATGCGAATACATCTCGATTATCTTGCAGGAACCAAACAAGCATGCTTTCCTATTTGTCATCAAGGCTGGAGCCGATGATGGCAGTCTTGCATTCATCAAAGAATCCCAGATTAATCCTTTTAGTTTCTTCAGTTGACCGCATAGAGGTCGTAGCCTGAGCTTCATTCGAGGGCATCGTGAGACTTTCTTCCTCCAGTTTGTTGTTCGCCTATGTGGGAAGGGCTACCGGGGGCCCAGCGGTGAGAGCTATTTGGATGGCGCCTCGAAAGAATTCCGCGGCACCTTGGAAGTTGGCGCGCACGGTGACAATCCCTTGAGGTCCCGACATCTTTAGTTTCATGTATGGGTAATGCGGAATAGCCATGAATTTTGCCAGTTCTGGTCTTCCGATGATGGCGTTGTACCTGCAGTCGAAACGTGCCACCTCGAACCTCAGGAACTTGGTTCTGTAGTTCTCTGGGGTTCCAAAGGTGACGGACAGGTAGATGTGACCGAGCAGGTACTCCCCTTCAGTCGGCATGATCCTGAAGAAGGGAGTATCCGACTCAGTGAGGTCTTCGACAGCGACTCCCAGGGCCTGGAGTGTCTAGGAGAAGGTGACGTTGATGCTGCTTCCCCCGTCCACTAATACTTTCTTTACCCGTCTTTATCGGATCACTGGATTAATGAGTAGTGGGTACTTGCTGGGATGATCAAAGTTAAGCCATTGATCAGCTCGGTTGAAGGTTATCGCGTGCTCTGACCACCAGTAAGGAGATGGGGCACTAGTGGTGGCCACCAGGACCTACTGGTCGTTGAGCTTTTGTTGCCTTCTGTTTTCTTGTGCTCCATGACCTCCAAAGATAACGTTGACCTCCCTGTCAACGCGCGGGAAAGCTCCACCTCTCCCTTCTTCCTGCTGCTGAGGCTGCCTAGGCTCGCTGGGCTCTCCTCGTGGTGGGGGAGGTGGTAGCGGCTGGAACGGTCGGCCATGCCCGATGGAATGTTTGATGTCTCTGCAGTTCCGTAGGGTGTGGTGCATGTCTTTGTGGTACGAACACTAGGAGTCAAGGATTTCATCCAGTGTCCGTACTCCTCCTCAGGGTGCTTCCCGGGCCCGAGCGATAGGCAGCCCAGTGGTGTGCACCTCCTCGCGAGTCCTCTTCTCCCACCGCTTGTTCGGCTGTTGGTTCGCATCCCGCCGTGGCACGGGTGGCACAGATTTCGTGCCCCCCGATGAGGTCCTGGGCCCGTTCATCCACGATAATGTAGATGTCCGCCTCCCAGAACAATTGTTTGGAGGTGGTTGGCGCGTTTTGGAGTATGGCTCAGACAAAGGCCGAGTCGTTGGATCCCCGGTAGAAGTATTCAATTACGGCCGCCTCAGCGACTTTAGGGATGCGGTTCCTCATTGTTTGAAACCTTTTGAGGAATGATCAGAGGGTCTCATCATTCTGACGCCTGATGGATTTGAGGTCCCATGGCTGTGCCGGCTTGTCAGAGAGATACTGGAAATTTGCGATGAAATGACGACTGAAGTCGCTCCAATCGTCAATGCAGTACCGGGGTAGATGCTGGAGCCACTGCAGCGCGTCTTGCCCTAGGACAATGGGCAAGTACACCATCATGACATCCTCCGTTGCCCCAGCAGCCCAGGCGGTAGTCGCGTAGACGGCCAACCAGTCGCCCGGGTGGTAGTCGCGTAGACGGCCAACCAGTCGACGTTAGAGACCTTGAAGTTTGGAGGCCATTGAATGGCCCGGAGACGTGGAGTGAGCGCGGAGACGCCGCACGTGTCCTCCTGCCGGTGTTCATATCGTCGGTCCTGGGGAGGGGAGTCGGTAGTAGGTCGTCTCAACCGTCCCTGGAACGGGCCACTGGTTGAGGCTACCGCGACTCAACTTGGGTGGCACCACTCCGTGCTGGTACGTCGTGATCTCGGTCATACTCCTCCCAGCGCCTTATCTCATTTTCATGTTGTCGGTCGTGCGAAGCATTGATGGAGCTCTGCGCATCCCGTCAGCTGTTGATGGCATGATGCAGGTCATTCGCAGGATGAGCGAGGGGTAGAAGGTGATTAGCTGCCTGATTAAGCAGCCGCCGATAGCCTTCCGCGTCTAGGGTTCGCGGGAGACCGTTAGCTATCTGTGCCAGTACTCCTTCGACTTCACTCGACGTGTTCAATGCTCGAGCAAAATTGGGGTACAGGTTTTGAGCAAGGAGAGGGTTCTCTCACCATAGCCTGGTGTCCTGCTCAGCTAGCTCTTGTTCCCAGTCTTGAGCTTGTCGGCGATCGCGACAGCGAGAGTTACGCCTTTCTCGGTGCAATCGTTCCTCGGGAGTTTCTCCCACCTCTAAGGCTTCGGCTTAGGACACGGGCTGCACCGGATCCTATTCCTCGGCTTCATGATGTCGTCGCACGTTCCGGTGTCTGTTCCTCCATCGCCGGGCTTCATGCAGGGGAGGCTCCTCCCCTTGCATGGTAGGCTCATCGTCGGAGATGGGTGCTGACTCCAATCTCCCCTAGATAAAGAGGATGTCAAGGTAGAAAGGAGCCGATGCGATGGTGTTCTTCTTCCTGTCCTCCTTTGATGGTGGAAGTATCGAAAAGGTGGCTCGTCATGCTCTCATCCCCTGACTCGGGATGTTTGTTTCCTTCTTTCGAGTGATCTATGTCCACTCCTTAGTGGGTGAGGTGGACAACGGAGATTTTCGGGTAAGCAAACCCCCGACCGACTGATATTTCTTCTTCTGAGGGCTCCCAAACCTTGAACCGCAAGGGATCATCTTCCCCTGAGCTGTGAGTGGGGGTGCTGTCCGTAGTCTTGCTCCGGCTTCCCTCGGGATTCCCGAGGAAGGCTTCTTTGGGTGGATCCGCTACGTGGTGTAGAGTCCCCTCTTCGTCTTCTATGCATGAGATGGTTCCAAAATGGAACATAGCTCCTAGGCAGAGAGTGATCTTATTCTTGAAGGTGATGGCCATTGAGCTAGCTTTGATCAACGACACACCCCCTACCTGACGCGCTAGCTGTCGGTGTCTAGTGTCCGACCGCACACCCAGGGATACCCTTGCGATGCTTTTGGGTAGGACATTGTTGTTGATTGTAGCTCGAAGGTTCGTGCTACAAGCACGAGAGAGAGAGGTGATTTTCTACAGGTTCGGGCCGCTTTGAGAGGCATAATACCCTACTTCCTGGGGTGGTTCTATCTGTGTGGTGTGTTACAAGTGGCATCTCCTGAATGGAGAGGGGCTAATGAGATGAAAATGATGGGGTTCCCCCTAGGCCTTATATACACGACCATGGGATAATTCCTATGTACATGATGATCACGTTCTTCCAGTATATCGCCTAACTAATAGCGAACCGACTTAGCTTATCTTAAGGAGAAACCCACCGACTCCATCCTGGTCTATCCCCGACGTTCGAGGGCGCCGAGCGTGGGAAAGTCAGACGGTTCCTTGAGATTGCGCGTAATCCTCGGACGATCCGGGTACGGGCCCATTGCCTTCTTGGGTCGGCCCATTTCACTTGCAGTATTCGCCTGGCCCACGACGAGACGACCTTTCGGGGTTGCTGGTTTGTGGCCCCATGCAAGGGTCTTTCGCCTCCTAGTGGACCCGAGAGATATCTATCCCCCACACTTAGGTACTATGGCTACAAGTTGAGCAAAGTCCCTCTCCTATGTGATAATGAGAGTGCAATCCGCATGATGGATAATCCCGTTGAACACAGCTGCACTAAGCACATAGACATCCAATATCACTTTTTGAGAGATCACCAACAAAAGGGGGATATCAAAATTGCTTATGTTAGCACCCACAACCAATTAGCTGATATCTATACCATGCCCCTAGATGAAACGACCTTTAGCAGGCTTAGGAATGAACTCAATATCCTCGATTCTTGGAACTTTGATTAAAATCTTGCACACATTGCTTATTTATACACCTTTGATCATGTCTCTTTCATTTGGTACAAATGCATATTTCTTATTCTTCTTGTGCCAAGGCTAAGACTAATGTGCTTCAATAAGTTTCTCTATGATTAGTCTTAGATTGAAATGGAAATAGAGAAATCGGCAAAGGCAAGGCTTCCACTACAACTCTGTTGGTATCATTTATCCTTTACCGTACTCATGAACTTTCGTTCATATCATTTTCTAAAAATGGAGAGAGAGAGTACAAGGCCCCTAGTTCTCTTTGTTTTTGGCGCTTAATGCCAAAGGGGGAGAGAATAATAGGCCCAAAGCAAAAGGACCGCACCACTACCACCACCCTGTTTTCTAAAAACTGTTTCAAAACGGGGGAGAGATTATTTAAATTGCAAACCCCTCTTGATAGCTAAGGGGAGAACTCCTTCAGGGGGAGCTTTTATTTAGCCAAAGGAAAAGCATTTGAAAATGGGGGAGAATTTCCAAAATTTTGAAAATGTCTTTTGAAATCATATTCTTATACCATTGGCTAACTGCAAAAGAATTTGAAAAGACTTATCCAAAAGATTTGCAAAAACAAGCTAAGTGGTGCAAATATGGTCCAAAATGTTAAACTAGATCAAAGCAACCATATATATCTAAAACTACATTCATTGCAAAGTAACTTATGCACATATGTCAAAATTGCAAACTAGTTACGTTTCTACACTTTATATTTGCTTTGGTTTTTATTGGCATCAACCACCAAAAAGGGAGAGATTGAAAGGGAAATAGCCTCAACATTTCCCATAATCGATTTTGGTGTTTGACGTCCATCACAAATCATATGGACTAACTAGTTTGCCTAGTTGTTATTTTTCTCAGGTGCATAAAGTTCAACATAAACATATAAAGAAAAAGACTTGAGAGAATTCTACAAAGTTTGGAGCATACAAGAATTGGTGTAGCCAGTGGCGCACCGGACTGGTCGAGCACCTCACGAACTTGCCGCTCTCGGGTTTTCTTAGAACGCGTCCGCTATAATTCACCTGACTGTCCGGTGTGCCACCGAACTGTTCGGTGAGACAACGGAGCAATAGTCAAGTTCGCCCAACGGTCGACTGCGCTGACTACAGCGCAGTCAATAGAGCAGAAGTCAATCCGCAAAGTCAGAACGCGCTGGACTGTCCGGTGTGCCACCGGACTGTCCGATGCCGCAAGAAGACATAAGACTTCAACGGACAATAGCTCCAAATTCCAATGGTCTGATGACGTGGCACGCACCGGATAGCGAACAGTGTTGTGTCCGGTGCACCACCGGACTGTCCGGTGTGCCCATCGACAACAAAGTCAACCAGTGGTTAGGAAGTAGTTGGAGGCTATAAATACCCCAACCACCACCATTCAAGTCATCCAAGTATTGCAACTTCTCCATTCAATACTAAAAGAATACACTCCAAAGACACAATCAAAGTATTAAATCCTCTCCAAGCTCCAAAATCAAATCAAGTGCTTAGTGACTTGAGAGAGGGTGATTTCTGTTTCTTGTGTTGCTCTTGTTGCTTGGTTGCTTTCTTCTTCTCATTCTAAACTTCTCAAGTGTTTTGTAAAGCAAGTGAGAGACACCTGTGTGATTAAGAAGAAGCACTCGATCGGTCTAAGTGACTGATTGAGAGAGGGAAAGGGTTGGAATAGACCTAGCCTTTGTGGCCTCCTCAACAGGGAGTAGGCTCCTTGGAACCGAACCTCGGGAAACAAATCACCGTGTTCATTTGTGTTGATCTTCATCACTCGATTTGTTTCTCCCCTCTCCTCTCTCTCTAAAGTTCTCTTGCTCATATTGTTTTGAGTTGGCTCCCAAAGTTATCCGCATTGATTGAACAACTCATAGCAATAGGAACTATCTTTCGCACTCCGAATTCAAGATTATGTATTTCTAACCCTAACCCCGAGTGAAGTGTGTGTTAAAAGTTCATAATTTTCAGGTTTTGCCTATTCACCCCCCCTATAGGCGACTTTTAGAAGGTATTAGAAAGGAAGTGTCATTTAGAAATTCTACAAACACTTGTAGTGCAAAGGATGACCATGAAGGGTATAAACCCTAAAGGAAGGAGTGCAGGGTGCTATCACAACATGAGATGGAGGAAGACAACAATAATAAGGCTAGTGATGCATCTATTAGAGTGAGGTGAGTGGCACGGACACAAGGTGCATGGTGATGAGTACCCATGGTGGTGGACGAGCCGAAAACCATAACCGAAAATCTAAAAACATGGGCCTCGTAATCATATCGTTTCTGTAAATACAATATCGTTTCTAAAAATATCGTATTTAAAATTCGAATTTCAAATATCTATCAACATCATATTGCAATCGCCAGTAAGTAGATTAATTATGAAATCGAGTAAAGTTTTGACTAATCGACAATCATTTTTGTATAGACGATATCATTTTTGACCATTTCTAATTGTTTTTCAGTACTGTGAAAGTACTGGACAAGGGGTGTTGCCACAAGAACACACACTAAAGAAGGAAGAAAGAGAACTAATCATGTGACCCCATGTGCAGAGGAAGAATGAGAGCACCTAGAGGGGGGTGAATAGGTGATCCTGTAAAAACTTGAAACTTAAAGCCACAAAACTTGGTTAGGAGTTAGCACAATAAAAATCAAGTGACTAAGGAGAGCTCTTGTGAAGCAAAGTAGACACAGTGAGAACAAGCACAAGAGACACGAGGATTTATCCCGTGGTTCGGCCAAGTACAACACTTGCCTACTCCACGTTGTGGCGTCCCAACGGACGAGGGTTGCACTCAACCCCTCTCAAGTGATCCGATGATCGACTTGAATACCACGGTGTTCTTCTTTCTTTACTCTTTCCCGTTTGCGAGGAATCTCCACAACTTGGAGTCTCTCGCCCTTACAATGAGAATCAAAGTAAAAGCACTAGATTAAGGGAGGGAAGAACACACACAAATCCACAGCAATACGCACACAAACGGCCAAGACTTGAGCTCAAATGAATATCACAAGGTTCTCACTAGAACGGAGCTCAAATCACTAAGAATGTCAAACAAGTGCGCAAAGACGGAGTGTGAATGATCAAGAATGCTCAAAGTGTGCTTGGTATCCTCCTCCATGCGCCTAGGGGTCCCTTTTATAGCCCCAAGGCAGCTAGGAGCCGTTGAGAGCAATCCATGAAGGCTATTCTTGCCTTCTGTCGACTGGCACACCGGACAGTCCGGTGCACCACCGGACACTATCTGGTGCGGATTTCTTTCCTATTCTGACGCAGCCGACCGTTGGAGACTTGGAGCCGTTGGCGCACCGAACACTGTCCGGTGCACACCGGACAGTCCGGTGCCCCCATCCGATCGGCCACGCGTCACGCGCGGATTGCACGGCCGATCGTTGGCGCGCCCGACCGTTGGCTCACCGGACAGTCTGGTGTCTCACCGGACAGTCCGGTGAATTATAGCCGTACACTGTTGACTTGGTTCCCGAGAGCGGCGACTTCGCCGCAGCCGACTCACCGGACACTGTCCGGTGCACCACTGGACAGTCCGGTGATTTATAGTCGTACGCCGCCGTCGAGACCCGAGAGCAGCCAGTTGACCAGACGCCAGCCTGGCGCGCCGGACACTGTCCGGTGCACCACCGGACAGTCCGGTGCACCCAGACTGAGCAGAGTCTTGGCTGCTCGAGCCAAGTCTTTTCCAATTGTATTTTCTCTGATTCTAGCACTTAGACAAATATGTTAGTACACAAAAAACAATATACTAAGTCTAGAATCATACCTTTGTGTTGACTTTGCACTTCTTCCACCATTTGGCATAGTTTCACACTTAAACCATTTGTGTTGGCACTTGATCACCAAAATACTTAGAAATGGCCCAAGGGCACATTTCCCTTTCAATCTCCCCCTTTTTGGTGATTTATGCCAACACAACAAAAAGCAACTAAAAGAAGTGCAACATCAATGCAAATGAGAACACAAATTTGTTTTGATTCAAATTTGGCATATTTGGATCATTCTTTGCCACCACTTGGTTTGTTTTTGCAAATCAAACTCAATTTCCTATCTCTAAGTCAAACTCGCTTGTTGAGGCATAGAGAGAGGTATTCCAAGAGAAATTGATCAAGAATTCAAAAACTCCCCCTTTTTCCCATAATCGAACATTCTCCCCACAAGAGACCAACTTTTGACAATAAGAGATAATAAGAGTATTTTGACAAACCAAAAGCTCTAATTCTATTATTTTCAAAATTCTCAAGTGGTAGCTGATCCATTTCTTACTTTGGCCTTATTTTCTCCCCCTTTGGCATCAAGCACCAAAACGGGATCAATCTTGGCCCTTAAACCCCATTGCCTCACCAAAAACTTCAAATAAGAGTAAAAAGGCAATAAGAATATGGAGATGAACTTGGAGTGAGTTACCCTCTCATCGGAGTGCAGTGGAAGTCTTGCATTGTCCAAGTTCACCTTTCCCTTTCAATCCACCTTTGAGACTAAATTAAGAAAACTCAAGCACACGGTTAGTCTCAAAGGGTCAAGTTGTAGCATTTCTCTCCCTAAGTATGTGCATCATTCGCACATGGACTTGTGAGGTCCGGGGATCCTTTGCACAACTTGAGCACCATAAATAAGCAATAAAGTGCATAAAGGAACATGATCAAAGGCATAAACACATGTATGCTATAAATCAATCCAAGTTCCGCGAATCTAGGACATTTAGCTCACTATGCAGCCTGCAAAAGGTCTTCTCATCTAAAGGCTTGGTAAAGATATCGGCTAGCTGGTTCTCGGTGCTAACATAAAACACTTCGATATCTCCCTTTTGCTGGTGGTCTCTCAAAAAGTGATGCCGGATGTCTATGTGCTTTGTGCGGCTGTGTTCAACAGGATTGTCCGCCATGCGGATAGCACTCTCATTGTCACATAGGAGTGGGACTTTGCTCAGATTGTAGCCAAAGTCTCGGAGGGTTTGCCTCATCCAAAGTAGTTGCGCGCAACACTGTCCTGCGGCAACGTACTCGGCCTCAGCGGTGGATAGGGCAACGGAAGTTTATTTCTTAGAACTCCACGACACCAGGGACCTTCCTAGGAATTGGCACATCCCTGATGTACTCTTCCTATCGACCTTACATCCAGCATAATTGGAGTCTGAATATCCAATTAAGTCAAAGGTAGACCTTTTTGGATACCAGATCCCGAAGCATGGCGTAGCAACTAAATATCTAAGAATTCGCTTAACGGCCACAAGGTGACACTCCCTTGGGTCGGATTGAAATCTAGCACACATGCATACGCTTAGCATAATATCCGGTCTACTAGCACATAGATAAAGTAAAGACCCTATCATAGACCGGTATGCCTTTTGATCAACAGACTTACCTCCTTTGTTGAGGTCGACATGTCCGTCGGTTCCCATTGGAGTCTTTGCGGGCTTGGCGTCCTTCATCCCAAACCGCTTGAGCAAGTCTTGCGTGTACTTCATTTGAGAGATGAAGGTGCCGTCCTTGAGTTGCTTCACTTAGAACCCAAGGAAGTAGTTCAACTCGCCCATCATCGACATCTCGAATTTTTGAGTCATCACCCTGCTAAACTCTTCACAAGACTTTTGGTTAGTAGAACCAAATATTATGTCATCGACATAAATTTGGCACACAAATAAGTCACCATCACATGCCTTAGTGAAAAGAGTTGGATCGGCTTTCCCAACCTTGAAAGCATTAGCAATTAAAAAGTCTCTAAGGCATTCATACCATGCTCTTGGGGCTTGCTTAAGTCCATAGAGCGCCTTAGAGAGCTTACACACGTGGTCGGGGTACCGTTCATCCTCAAAACCAGGGGTTGCTCCACATACACCTCCTCCTTGATTGGCCCGTTGAGGAAAGCGCTCTTCATGTCCATTTGGAACAACCTGAAAGAATGGTGAGCGGCATAGGCTAACAAAATACGAATCGACTCTAGCCTAGCCACAGGAGCAAAAGTCTCCTCAAAGTCCAAACCTGCGACTTGGGCATAACCTTTTGCCACAAGTCGAGTCTTGTTCCTTGTCACCACCCCATGCTCATCCTGTTTGTTGCGGAACACCCACTTGGTTCCCACAACGTTTTGCTTGGGACGCGGCACCAGTGTCCAGACTTCATTTCGCTTGAAGTTGTTGAGCTCTTCCTGCATGGCCAACACCAGTCCGGATCTAGCAAGGCCTCTTCTACCCTGAAAGGCTCAATAGAAGAGACAAAAGAGTAATGCTCACAAAAATTAGCTAATCTAGAGCGAGTAGTTACTCCCTTGCTAATGTCACCCAAAATTTGGTCGACGGGATGATTCCTTTGAACCATCGCTCGAACTTGAGTTGGAGGGGTCTGTGGTACTTCTTCCTCCTCATCTTGGACATCCTGTGCTCCCCCTTGATCACACGCCTCCTCTTGAGGTACTTGTTCATCATCTTGAGTTGGGGGTGCACCGTCGTTGAGGAAGAAGGTTGATCTTGCTCCTTGTGTTCCTGTGGTCGCACGTCTCCAATTGCCATGGTACGAATTGCGTCCGTTGGAACATCATCCTCATCTACATCATCAAGATCAACTTGCTCTCTCAGAGAGCCATTAGTCTCATCAAATACAACGTCGCTAGAGACTTCAACCAAACCCGATGATTTGTTGAAGACTCTATACGCCTTTGTATTTGAGTCATAACCTAACAAAAACCCTTCTACAGCTTTGGGAGCAAATTTTGAATTTCTACCTTTCTTCACCAGAATGTAGCATTTACTCCCAAAAACTCGAAAGTACGAAACGTTGGGTTTGTTACCGGTTAGTAGCTCGTATGACATCTTCTTGAGGAGGCGATGGAGATAGACTCGGTTTATGGCGTGGCAAGCCGTGTTCACAGCTTCCGACCAAAACCGCTCGGGCGTCTTGAATTCTCCAAGCATCGTCCTCGTCATGTCTATGAGCGTCCTGTTCTTCCTCTCTACCACACCATTTTGTTGTGGTGTGTAGGGAGTGGAGAATTCATGCTTGATTCCTTCCTCCTCGAGGTACTCCTCCACTTGAAGGTTCTTGAACTCGGACCCGTTGTCGCTCCTTATCTTCTTCACCTTGAGCTCAAATTCATTTTGAGCTCTCCTTAGGAAGCGCTTGAGGGTCCCTTGGGTTTAAGATTTATCCTGCAAAAAGAATACCCAAGTGAAGCGGGAAAAATCATCAACAATTACTAAACCATACTTACTTCCCCCGATGCTGAGGTAGGCGACGGGTCCGAAGAGGTCCATATGCAGCAGCTCCAGGGGTCTTGATGTGGTCATCACATTCTTGCTGTGATGCGCACTTCCCACTTGTTTACCTGCTTGACAAGCTGCACAAGGTCTATCTTTTTCGAAATGCACATTTGTTAGACCTAACACATGTTCTCCCTTTAGAAGTTTGTGAAGGTTCTTCATCCCCACATGTGCTAGACGGCGATGCCACAACCAACCCATGCTAGTCTTAGCAATTAAGCATGCATCTAGACCGGCCTCCTCCTTTGCAAAATCAACTAAATAGAGTTTGCCGTCTAGTACACCCTTAAAAGCTACTGAACCATCACTCCTTCTAAAGACAGACACATCTACATTTGTGAATAAGCAATTGTATCCCATATTACATAATTGACTAATCGATAGAAGATTATAACCTAGCGACTCTACTAAAAATACATTGGAGATAGAGTGCTCATTTGAGATGGCTATCTTGCCTAAGCCTTTAACCTTGCCTTGATTCCCGTCACCAAATATGATTGAATCTTGGGAATCTTTATTCTTGACGTAGGAGGTGAACATCTTCTTCTCCCTTGTCATGTGGTTTGTGCATCCGCTGTCGATAATCCAGCTTGATCCCCTGGATGCATAAACCTGCAAGGCAAATTAGGCTTGGGTCTTAGGTACCCAACTATTGTTGGGTCCTACAAGGTTAGTTATAATAGCCTTAGGGACCCAAATGCAAGTCTTATCTCCCTTGCATTTTGCCCCTAATTTCCTAGCAATCACTTTCTTATCCTTTCTACAAATTGCAAAGGAAGCATTGCAAGCATGGTAAATTGTAGAGTGTTCGTTACTTACATTCCTAGGTACATGAACAACATTTCTTCTAGGCATATGATGAATAACATTTTTCTTAGCCAAATTTCTACCATGCATAATAGAAGAACTTGAAGCAATCATGGTATGTGAATCAAAAGCATTATAACTTCTATCATAATGAACATTCCTAGAATTTCTCCTATCATGATACATGAAAGCATGGTTCTTTTTAGCACTATTAGTCATGGGAGCCTTCCCTTTCTCCTTAGCGGGAATGGGAGCCTTATGACTTGTTAAGTTCTTGGCTTCCCTCTTAAAGCTAAGCCCATCCTTAATTGAGGGATGTCTACCAATAGTGTAGGCATCCCTTGCAAATTTTAATTTATCAAATTCATTTTTGCTAGTCTTAAGTTGAGCATTAAGACTAGCCACTTCATCATTTAATTTAGAAATGGAAACTAGGTGTTCACTACAAGCATCAACATTAAAATCTTTACACCTATTGCAAATCACAACATGTTCTACACAAGAGGTTGATTTATTAGCTATTTCTAACTTAGAACTCAAGTCATCATTGATACTTTTTAAGCTAGAGATAGATTCATGGCATGTAGACAATTCACATGAAAGCATTTCATTTCTTTTAACTTCTAGAGCAAGAGAATTTTGCGCACTAACAAATTTATCATGCTCTTCATATAAAAGGTCCTCTTGCTTTTCTAATAATCTATTCTTCTCATTCAAAGCATCAATTAATTCATTGATTTTATCAATTTTGGTTCTATCTAAACCTTTGAATAGACTAGCATAGTCTACTTCATCATCACTAGATTCATCATCACTTGAAGAAGCGTAAGTAATAGTATTACAAGTACTTACCTTCTTTTCCCTTGCCATGAGGCAGGTGTGATGCTCGTTTGGGAAGAGGGATGATTTGTTGAAGGCGGTGGCGGCGAGTCCTTCGTCGTCGGAGTCGGACGAAGAACAATCTGAGTCCCACTCTTAGCCAAGGTGTGCCTCGCCTTTAGCCTTCTTGTAAGTCTTCTTCTTTTCCCTCTTCTTTTCTTGATCCCAGTCACTATCATTATCGGGACAATTAGCAATAAAGTGACCAACCTTACCGCACTTGAAGCAAGAGCGCTTTCCCTTCGTCTTGTTCTTTTTGGGATGCTCCTTGTGACCCTTTAGCGCCGTCTTGAAGCGCTTGATGATGAGGGTCATTTCTTCCTCGTTGAGCCCCACCGCCTCAACTTGCGCCACCTTGCTAGGTAGCGCCTCCTTGCTACTTGTTGCTTTGAGAGCAACGGTTTGAGGCTCGTGGATTGGGCCATTCAACGCCTCATCGACGTATCTTGCCTCCTTGATCATCATTCGCCCGCTTACGAACTTTCCAAGTATTTGTTCGGGTGACATCTTGGTGTACCTAGGATTCTCACGAATAGAGTTTACAAGATGTGGATCAAGGACAGTGAAAGACCTTAGCATTAGGCGGACGACATCGTGGTCCGTCCATCGCGTGCTTCCATAGCTCCTTATTTTGTTGACGAGGGTCTTGAGCCTGTTGTACGTTTGGGTTGGTTCCTCCCCCTGATCATCGCGAACCTTCCTAGTTCGCCTTCCACTAACTCCATCTTGGTGAGCATGGTGACGTCGTTCCCCTCATGCGAGATCCTGAGGGTGTCCCAAATTTGCTTGGTGTTGTCCAAGCCACTCACCTTATGGTATTCATCCCTGCACAATGAGGCTAAAAGAACAGTAGTAGCTTGTGCATTTTTGTGAATTTGTTCATTGATGAATATGGGACTATCAGTACTATCAAATTGCATTCCATTTTCTACTATCTCCCATATACTTTGGATGGAGAGAGAACAAGTGGCTACGCATTTTGTGACTCCAAAATCTGTAGTCCTCTCCATCAAAGTGAGGAGGTTTACCAAGGGGAATGGAAAGCAAATGAGCATTGGAACTTTGCGGAATACGAGAGTAATCAAAAGAAAAGTTCAAGTTAACCGTCTTCTTTTTCTCGTAGTCGTTGTCGTCGTTGTCCTTTTGGGAAGAAGACGACTCGTCGCTGTCGTCGTAGTAAACGATCTTCTTGATGCGCCTCTTCTTCTTCCCATCCTTCTTCTTATGACTTGAGCCGGAGTCAGTGGGCTTGTCGTCTTTTGGCTCATTGATGAAGGACTCCTTCTCCTTGTCGTTGATCACCATCCCCTTTCCCTTAGGATCCATCCCTTCGGTCGATTAGTCCCTTTCTTGAAGAGAACGGCTCTGATACCAATTGAGAGCACCTAGAGGGGGGGGGGGTAAATAGGTGATCCTGTAAAAACTTGAAACTTAAAGCCACAAAACTTGGTTAGGAGTTAGCACAATAAAAATCAAGTGACTAAGGAGAGCTCCTGTGAAGCAAAGTAGACACAGTGAGAACAAGCACAAGAGACACGAGGATTTATCCCGTGGTTCAGCCAAGTACAACACTTGCCTACTCCACGTTGTGGCGTCCCAACAGACGAGGGTTGCACTCAACCCCTCTCAAGTGATCTGATGATCGACTTGAATACCACGGTGTTCTTCTTTCTTTACTCTTTCCCGTTTGCGAGGAATCTCCACAACTTGGAGTCTCTCGCCCTTACAATGAGAATCAAAGTAAAAGCACTAGAGTAAGGGAGGGAAGCAACACACACAAATCCACAGCAATACGCACACACACGGCCAAGACTTGAGCTCAAATGAATATCACAAGGTTCTCACTAGAACGGAGCTCAAATCACTAAGAATGTCAAACAAGTGCGCAAAGACGGAGTGTGAATGATCAAGAATGCTCAAAGTGTGCTTGGTATCCTCCTCCATGCGCCTAGGGGTCCCTTTTATAGCCCTAAGGCAGCTAGGAGCCGTTGAGAGCAATCCAGGAAGGCTATTCTTGCCTTCTGTCGACTGGTGCACTGGACAGTCCGGTGCACCACCGGACACTGTCCGGTGCGGATTTCTTTCCTATTCTGACGCAGCCGACCGTTGGAGACTTGGAGCCGTTGGCGCACCGGACACTATCCAGTGCACACCGGACAGTCTGGTGCCCCCATCCGATTGTTGGCTCAGCCACGCATCACGCGCGGATTGCGCGGCCGACCGTTGGCACGCCCGACCGTTGGCTCACCGGACAGTCCGGTGTCTCACCGGACAGTCCGGTGAATTATAGCCGTACACTGTTGACTTGGTTCCCGAGAGTGGCGACTTCGCCGCAGCCGACTCACCGGACACTGTCCGGTGCACCACCGGACAGTCCGGTGATTTATAGCCGTACGCCGCCGTCGAGACCCGAGAGCAGCCAGTTGACCAGACGCCAGCCTAGCGCACCGGACAGTCCGGTGCACCCAGACTGAGCACGGTCTTGGCTGCTCGAGCCAAGTCTTTTCCAATTGTATTTTCTCTGATTCTAGCACTTAGACAAATATGTTAGTACACAAAAAACAATGTACTAAGTCTAGAATCATACCTTTGTGTTGACTTTGCACTTCTTCCACCATTTGGCATAGTTTCACACTTAAACCATTTGTGTTGGCACTTGATCACCAAAATACTTAGAAATGGCCCAAGGGCACATTTCCCTTTCAAAGAAGAGGATTCATATCTAAACCATAGACTAGTCGTTGAACTATCCAATGTTGCATTGTTGGACTAAAGCGCATGGTTCCTTGAGTGCAAAGAGTGCTACTGAGATCTCCTGCTCTATGTTAGAGTAGTTCGATACAAACCATTGGATGGTACACTATCAATGTGTAAGAGCACATTAGAATATCATAATATTGTTCGACAGTTCGATGCCCTATGAAGATATATTGTTAGACAGAATGATGTATTATTCTAGACATGTATAGGACTCATGGGTTTTTAAACTAGTCTGACATTCGGTCAATGACTGATCTAAAGGTTCAGTCTGATGCATAAAATGATTTTTAGCAATTTTCTTCATGGTGTTTTCTCCCAATCACAATAAATACATGGTAGAGATTAATATGTGTGACCTCTCTTAGACCCTCAATTTGTGAAATAGTTTTCCTTATGCTATTATGGCTTTTTAATAAAAAGCAATTGGCAATAAAAAGGATGAGAGATGAACTTATGGTTAATTTAATAGAGGTTTTGAAATGTATTGAACATTCAGTACACCCTGCATTTGTAATAACCATAATCCCTTCTCAATACTTAGCAAGGCAAATGATAAAATAACATTCATGCATTTGTGCTTTACAATTTGAAGTTCAAATCTAGTTGCATGTCAAGTTCAATTCCAAGTTAAGCTTCTACACACACTTTTGGTCGTTATCTTAACTATGTTAGACAACCACTATGTAGAAAGCCTAACTAAACATGAATATATTACAATGCAATGCAAATTAACAACACGAGCTTGTGATCATATGAAGTTGCTAAGATCAAGTAAATTTATCTCATTCCCGAATATATAAAAGTGGCTTTCATGTAGTGGCTTTGTAAAAATATACACTAATTGACCATTCATCCTTACTCCATCTAAAGATATATCCCCTATAACTACTTGATGTCTAAGGAAATGGCCACAGATGTCAATGTGCTTCGTTTGAGCGTGTTGTACCAAGTTGTTTGCAAGTTTTACATCACTCTTGTTATCACACAAAAGAGCTACCTTTTCTAGAATTGCACCGTAGTCTAAGATTTATTTTATGCATAAAACTTGTGCACAACAAACACACATGACAATGAATTCCGCTTTGGTAGTTGTCATGTCTACAATATTTTGTTTCTTTCAACTCCATGATACTAGTGATCTACCAAACTTATGACATATTCTATAGGTAGTTTTCTTATTAATTTTAGATCCAACATAATCCCAATTAAAATATCAAACAAGTTCAAAATTGAATTCTTTGTGCTACCAAACATCAATGATTGGTGTGTGCTTTAGTAAGGATTCTTTTATGACACTTAAGTGAGCTTCCTTAGGATTAGCTTGAAATCTAGCATAATAGTCACCTAGAGGAGAATGAATAGGTAAAACCTGAAATTTAATCACTTACAACAAAAACTTTGATCCCAATTAGTTGTTAGAGCAAGAGAATATAAAATTGGAGTAGAGAAAGGAGTTCTTATTGGGAAAATTTCCCTGTATGCCATCAGACTTTATACTCATTCCTTGTGTGCCACTAATGTGGCGGAACCACCCAAATTATTTCAGTTTAAGTGCCCAAGTCACGCCTCAGGGGTCGTAACACACTTAAATTGGAATAACCCGTTAGTCCCTCAGATCTAGTCTGATTAAGCCACTTAACCAGATCAAATACCACAAACCCACTCGATGGTGAGTCACAGAAGAAATACAATAAAACAGGAAAAACCTCAAATTAAATGTGATACCCGGTTTGCAAAGAAGAGAAGTTGGAGTTTATTCTTTCTTGGTTTTTTTGTTGTTGTTTCTCTTTCGGGTAGTGCGCTTTAGGGGTTTGGAATTTTGGGAATTATTCACCAGTATAATAGTAGAATGGTTGGTCGGGAGCTGTCGTGCAAGCGAGTTGGGCCGTGGATCTCAATCCGGCCCACTAGCCTCCCCTAACCCTAGCCCCCCCCCCCCCTTTTCTCCCCTTGGGATTGCAGCCGCCCCCTTCCCCTCCCCTCTCCCTTGGACGCCGCCCCCTCCCCTCTCCCATCTCCTTCCTCCTCAAACCCTTGCAGCCATCACCACCCAAAACCCTAGCCACCTCCCCCCATTCCCCCCCTCTCCAAGGTGCAGCCCTCCCGCGTGGTTCTCCGTCGTGTGGCTGCGAGCTCTCAATTGGAGTTTGAAAGGAGGAAGAAGGAAGGAGGAAGGGAAGAACCCAAGGTGAATTTGTGATTAACTTTTGTTGTTTTTGTGCTGCAATCAATTTGATTATGTGTTTATCTATGCCAATCGGTAGAGGTGCTGTCCAGAAATTTTGTGGGTGGGCGAACAGCAGCAGTTCTAGGGATTTCTGGGATATTTTCGTGGGAAATTAGTGGGGATCAGTGGGATAATCATGTAGAGCTTTGTCATACCTTTCCAACGAGTACTTATGCGCTCGATTCGGAATTATATTTTAAAAGATATCGCGGTTTGAATCTGGGTATGTTGCTGTCCCAAAAAATAGATTTTCTGCATGTGGGCGAACAGCAGTAGTAGTAGAAGTTTCTGGGGATTTTTTCGTGGGAAATTAGTAGTAATAAATATGAGAATCATGTAGAGCTTTGTCATACCTTTCCAACGAGTACTTACGCGCTCGATTCGGAATTATATTTTAAAAGATATCGCTGTTTGAATCCGGGTATATCGCTGCCCAAAAAGAAAGAAAACAGATTGCAGGGTTTATCTTGTGGACTGTTTTGGCCTAATTAGATGTTGGAATTTAATTATAAATTGTATACAAAACTTGTGGGGAATTTTATGTAGGTGCCTCTGGAGTTTTTGTTTGTTACCATTGCTGTCATAATTTTAAAGTTATGAAATTGTTAAGCAGCGCCGCTGCAGTTTGGTGGGTGTGGGGAGAGTTGTTACCCACGGCGGGGTTTGGGATTGTGCGTAGGTGCGGCGTCGCTTATGAGCGTTATTATGTGAAATTGGTGCACTAAGTTGTGTGTCAAAAACAGGTGGTGGACTTCCGGATCGTACTTAGGGATTTGTCCAAACTTCCGATGAAGGCAAGTAAAATAGTGATGGTTATTCCGTCTGTCAATTAAAGTGTCTTATACTTGATTATGTTTGTGCTATTTGTGTTCGTATTCATATTCCGAATTGGGTACCATCGTTTGAAGATAATCATGTTTTATTGATTTCATATGTTGAGGTTGTGGTTGATCATGTTTCCCATGTGGTTTATTATGTGGAATGGGTGGAAGTATATGTCTAGCACATTTTATTTGGGAAGGACTTATGTTGTTGACATGCATAATGCATTCATCATCCATTGCATGGAAGTTTCGTCGCGATCTTATGGTCCGACCGTACCGGTATAATGAGCATCATATGTTGCCCGAGAAGGGGTATGATGCAGCTTCATATCCTTAGAGGTATGAAGGCAGAAGTCATTACTGCATCTGTAGCCATGTGCATCCATGGGAGAAGTGTGGAACCTATTATGTGGTTGTGGATAGTGTGGCTCTTTACATTGTGATTCATCTTGGCATTAAGTAATTGGTTACTTTCTTACTTGTTGCAAATTAATATTCAAGAAGGAAGTTATAAACTCTGTGGTTGTTTAAGCATGGTTGGTTTATATTGTTTAATTGTTGTTTGCTCTTTTTACTTACTGAGATGTTGAAAGGGAATTAGGCTTGCACCTAGTTCCTAAATAATTTTGGTGGTTGAATCGCCCAACACAAATATTGGACTAACTAGTTTGCTCTAGTACTCAAGTTATACAGGTGCCAAAGGTTCACACTTAGCCAATAAAAAGACCAAGTTTTGGATTCAACAAAGGAGCAACGAGGCAACCGAAGGCACCTCTGGCTGGAGGCACCGGACTGTCCGGTGTGCACCGGACAGTGTCCGGTGCGCCCAGAGGACTCCAACTTAAACTCTTCGCCCTCGGGAATTCTCGGAAGCCGGCGCGCTATAATTCACCGGACTGTCCGGTGTACACCGGACATGTCCGGTGCTCCAAGGAAGCGCGGTCTCCGGAACTCGCCAGCCTCGGGTTCGCGCGGCAGCCGCTCCGCTAAAATTCACCGGACTGTCCGGTGTGCACCGGACTGTCCGGTGTAACTGCGGAGCAACGGCTACTTCGGCGCCAACGGTCGACTCTGACAATAAACAGTACACGCGGCAGAGTTAGAGCAGGGGATCAGAGAGGCACCGGACTGTCCGGTGTGCACCGGACTGTCCGGTGCCGCATGAGGACAAAGCCTCCAACGGTCGACCAGCTCCAACCCCAACGGCTATTTGGTGACGTGGCTGTCGCACCGGACATGTCCGGTGTGCACCGGACTGTCCGGTGCACCATACGACAGACAGCCTGCACCAACGGCTAGTTTTTGTTTGGTGGCTATAAATACCACCCCAACCGGCCACTTCAAGGAGTGGGAGTCCAAGCAACATTCCAAGTCATCTAGTTGACATACTCAAGCCCTCCCAACCACTTATATTCATTGATCCATCCTATACACAAGATTTAGACCACTACAACCAACACAAGTGCCACAAAAGAGAAATCAAGCAAAAGAGAGCTACTCAATTGAGTTTAGCACTAGTGCCTTGTGAGATTCATCGAGAGATAGTGTGTGCTTCATCTTTGTGTTCATTTGCGCGTGGAGTTTTGACTCCCATTGAACTTCCTCCAAAGTTTTGGAGGCTTGTAAAAGCTAGCAAGAGACACCAAAGATTGTGGTGATCCTTGTGGGATCGAGAGTGATCCTTGAGAAGAAGAAGAGCTCGCCGATCCTTGTGTGATCGGGGGAGAGAGGGAAAGGGTTGAAAAAGACCCGTCCTTAAGTGGACTCCTCAACGGGGACTAGGCCTTCGAGGGCCGAACCTCGGTAAAACAAATCACCCGTGTCCATTGTGTTTATTGCTTGTGATTTGTTTGTTTTCCCTTGCTCTAAGTTTACTTGCACTTTTATTTGCTAATATCATTTGGTGTTGCTTCAAGTTAAATTCCTATTTAGTGAAGCAACACATTGCAAGAAAGAACTTGTCCTAGTGCTCTTCTCATCTAAGGCTTCTTGCTTTGTTATTCTATAACTTACTAGTTGTATTGATTTATCACTTCCGCATTATTTAGCAATACTCTTTTCAAGCAAGAACTTAGTTTCTATTCTCCGATATTTGTATATCTTGTTCTAACCACTAATCAAGGGATCTAGTTGGGGGATAAAGTTTTAATGTTTAGGTTTCGCCTATTCACCCCCCCTCTAGGCGACTTTCAATTGGTATCGGAGCTAGGCACTTCATCTTGAGTCTAACAACTCGAAGTGATGGCTCGTAGAAGATCCCAAAAGAACAAGAAGACTCCTCCTTCAAACGGAACTCAAAAGGAGGTAACTCTTGAAATATTATTTGATGATTGTTCTAATTATGACTCTTGGTCTACTAGTGTGATAAATGCTTTTAGAACCATAGATCCACGACTAGAACAAATTACAGACAAGAGTATTTTTTCCTCTAATTTCAATGGAAAAATTAATTCCGAGGAGGATCAAAGATGTTATCGCTTAAACTATCTAGCTTTTGACATCTTAACTAATTCTCTTAGTAGAGAAGATTATCATGCCTTCATATCAAACTATGACGAATCTTTCTATGATGCGCATGATATTTGGACTAGAATTAAAAACAAATTTGATGAGTCCAAACATGATAGTTCATTTGATGCTTCTACTTCCTTTAGTCTTTGTGATACTAACCCTTGCAAGGAAGAAGAAGAAAATGAACGGTGGAGACCAAACGATGAATCCACCTCTCCAAAAGGTTTGTCTTCCCATTTCGATTCCCACATGTGTTGTGTGGCTAATGCAAATGATAGCGGAAGCACAAATGAGGATGAGGAGGAAGAAAGAAGCCCTGTGCAACTCTACGCTCGCCTAAGCCAAGAAGATAAGGCGGTCATGCTCAAACTTCTAGAAAGAGCGAGAGAGCAAAGCGAAGCTTGTCAAAGGCTAGAAGATGTTCTCTCCATGAAAATGCTACACTTTGACGAGTTGACTAAGGAACATGAGGAGCTAAAGTGCTCTCATGTTGATTTGGTCCAAAGGTATGAAACTGTTTCAATTGAGCATGATAACGCTTTACATTGTATTGCTCAATTAGTAAATAGGAATACCTTGCTTAAGGACCAAGTAGAAAAGCTAAAAGTTGAAAATCTAGCTTTTCAAGAAAAATATGATATGCTTCTATGTTCTCATGAAAATCTTATAGATGATCATATCATATTGAATTTGACTCATGAGGTTGTGATAGAAAATTTAAAATCCCAACAACCTCACTCATGCACATGTATTCAAATTGATACTATATTACCATGTGCTAATGCTTGTTGTCCGTCAACAAGCAAATCTTCCTTTGAGCTAGAATTTGCAGGAACAAATGATGATTCATATCAAAAGCTCAAGGAAGAAAATGAGAGGCTAAAGAAGAGCTTGACACAACTAAAAGGGAAATGCATTGCCCAACCTTCTCAAGATAACCGTGATCACATGGTGAAGAAGCTTGAGACGGGAACAACCGAGGCATGCACTACATCCCTTGAAGAAAATGTCAAGGATTTGAGGATTGCCAAGAGGAAGAAACAAAAGATGAAATTCAACATCTCCTCCAAAAGCCTCAACCACGCCTCCACAAAAAGTAACATCCAAGGTAATGATCAAGCCACACTTCACATTAAGAGGTGTAGTGAATGCTTTGAAGAGGGGCACTTGATTAGGTCATGTCCCTACATTAAAAATGGCTTGATTATTAACAAGGATGATAGACTTTGTTTTAAATGCTCCAAGAAGGGACACTTGCTTAGATCTTGTCCCCATTTAAAACAAAAAGGCATAGGGTTAGAAAAGAAAGTTTTTACTAACCATGTAGCAAGCAAGAAACAAGGAAGGAAGAAATCTTCAAGAGTTGAAGAACGCCTATGCTACATATGCCGAAAGAAGGGACATCAATGCAAGGATTGTCCCATAGGTAAATCTTCCACTCCTAGCTTGTCAATTACTTCTCATGTAACTAGGCAACCCAAAATTGCAACTTGTGCTAGAAAGGTAATGAGTTTACCTAATGCTAACACAAAGGACTTTTGGGTTCCTAGATCTTTGTTGACTAACCGTGATGGACCCATCAAGCGATGGGTACCAAAATATGCTTGACAAGCTTTGTAGGGGAAGGAGATGATATGAAGCCTTGGTGTGCTTGAGAGAGTCCACTCAAGCTATCAATCGTCAATAATCTACATACATGATTGACCCAAGGTTATTTTTCAAATTATTATGTCTTAAACTCATATCATCTCGAGAAGGATATTGATGTTGTAGGAAATGAAGAAATATCATGTGCGAAAATCAAGGCCTACAACATGAAGGAAAATCAAAGGATGGCAACTTCTATGCTCTTAGGTGCAAGTATTTTAAACTATCATTTCTTATATGTCTTGTGTAGTCACATATAAATGTATAGCACTTCAAATGTCTTTAAATTTATGTTGCCTTTCTTTGAAAGAATTTCCTCTCATATGGTAGATTGCATATTCATCATTTCCATTCTATAGCAATCTACATGCTTTAAAATATTGCAAGTATCTCATGGCATGTATTTTCACTAAGTGTTTTATTGCCATGATTCTAGATATAGAGAGATATTTCATGTTCTTAAAAGAATAAGGTGTCATGTAAGGAATTCAAATCCTTAGGACACTTGTAAAAGGAAACTCTCTCTATAACTAGAATAGTGAGACTAATGATTTTATCTAAGTAACCCAAGTAGTCTCACTTGTAGAGAATAAGTTTCTCTGTGGAAGCGTATAATCTAACATGAAAAGAAAAATCAATCCAATGTTTTACGATGTATTTTTACTTGCTCAAATTGGATATGATTCCTTCACATTTATCGCTTTCCAAATCATGAATTAGATTTATTCCCTAATCTTAAAGGATTATTTATGCTTGTTTTATGAGTTAGAATTAAGCATAACATCATCTCTGGATAATTTAGTTCATGCTATGAAGTTTCCATGCTTTTAGTAATATAGCTTTTCATTCCCTATCAAAAATGATTACTAAATGGAAACTAGTGCTTGTGTTACTAACGTATCTCTTGAGCTTACTTATAAATATGCACAAAAGAGAAAGTGCACAAGCCTCATGGGTTGATCTTCACCCAAAAGAAGAAAGGTAAAAGCAAAGGTATGGGAACTCATCTTCTTAAGTTAGTTCCCATCTCCATGGCTATTTAATCTAAATTATCATATTCTACCCATGTGAGGAATAGATTCTTTATTGAACTCAAATCAGCTAGATGTGCATTCAAATATCATTTTTCTTAATGCTCATGTCCATTAGAATCTATTTAATGCCTTTGCGATATTTATATATGTTATCATATTGATTTGCTTCCAAGTAATGATTAGCTAAATTCAATATGATAAAGTAAAATCTCCAATGGTTATTAAAATGCTTAAAAGGTGCTCACTCATATTTCTCAAATGAAATGCACTAATGTTAAGGATTTTACTTCATGTCTGTGTGACTTATGAATAATGAACTGTCCATATTTTCTGTCTAAAGAGATCATCCTTCATAATATACTCCCTTGTGCTATTAACATCTTTCTTGAGTATTTTCAGTAAGTTTGAAAGGAAAAGGAAACAACTACAAAGGGAGGACTCTCAAATGAAAGAGGAGGACATCAAGAACAACAACACCTACTTGGATAATAAGGTCTACAAAACAATCAATGGTGTGGTTGTGAGTATTCTAAATACTTTCATTATGAGAATACTAGGCTCAAGTTGATTATTGCAAAATTAGTGAGCCTTGATCAAGATGTATAATGCTTCCCTCTATTTGTCTTTAAAAGTAAATGCATCTATTCATCTCATTCAAATTCTTGATGCATATCTTTAGGGGGAGTCTATTTCTATATCTTGATTATGTGAGACTATTGCTTCTTCTTAAGTTATTTCATATAGTCTCTTGCATGAGAATGAGTTTATCATGCAGTATGCTACTATTTTTAAATTCTTGTCTTTCACTCTAAAGTAGCATATTTGCTGGATTCTCCTATTCTAAGCTTAATTGATAATCTAATGCGTATGTTGTTCTTTTGATCACATCTGTTATTTGTTTGATCATTGAATGACTTCAATCAACAATCATGCTTCTTAGTGCCGTATATACCATCAATCGATATCTCTCTTGATATGCACTAAGTTAAAAGGAGAATTCATGATACATTTACGCAACTTGTGATCCAGTTGATATATGCTAACAATAACTTGAAAAGATCACTAGTTGTAGAACTCTCTCTTGTGCAAAATATTTCCATATATTGTCATTAAGTATAGGTCTTAAGCATCTAAGACTAAGGACAAAGCACAATGAAGAGAGCGTCTCTATGTAAAGGTACAAAAAGGTAAAACTATCTCCTTTCATTTTAAACTTGTACCTAAATCTTCCTTTTCTATACTCTCTTTACATATCTTGTATAAAAGGAAGAGAAAGCATGTCCATGTATTATCCCTGCTTCATACCTAGTTTAATTTCCCAAGATTCATTCCTGCTTTAGTGCATCTCTGGTAAAACTAGATGAAGTACTTTTATTGTCAAAGAGCTTAAAGCTTAACCTTGTAACGAGGATAAGCTGCCTTTGTTTCAAAGGTGGATGGTCCTTAAGTCTCTTTGAAATCCTTAAGGGAAAATGCTTAAATTATTTACAACATGCTTTCATAAGTGCATAAATTGTCATGAGCATCACACTTATAATATGACACAATGCACTTCACATTCTGTATGATATAGATATGTTCTCATTAACCTAATTATGTGCAATTGGCATTTGAGGCCAAAAATATGTTTTCCTCTCGCACATATTTAGGGGGAGCAATCTATGTTATATAGAACTATGATCATGCTTAATTTGATATATCCTCTTGATCATATCTCTTTTATATGCTATGACTAATGTGTTTTCAAGTAAATTTCAAACCAAGTCATAGGTACATTGAAAGGGAATTGGAGTCTTCGGCGAAGACAAAGCTTCCACTCTACTCTATCAATATTATCTACCCTTCGCCATCACTCCACAATGTCTCTCCATCTTTGGTATAATCTTCACTTATATATTTTATTTGCCAAAGGGGGAAAAAGTAGCTAGAAAGGGCTTATGTCTCACTCAAAGTATCCGTTTTTGGCGATTCATGCCAAAGGGGGAGAAAGTATGAGCCCAAAGCAAAAGGACCGCACCACCACCCTAATTTTAAAAATTGATGATTTTCAATTGGTAAATTTCAAATTGGTATCTCTTTGTGTTCTAAAGGGGGAGCAAGTAGTATTTTCAAAATTGATGTCTTAAAACCCTCTTGAACACTAAGAGGAGAATTTATTTGAGGGGGAGTTTTGTTTAGTCAAAGGAAAAGCATTTGGGACAAAGGAAGAAAATTTCAAAACTTGAAAATGCTTTGCAAAATCTTATTCATTTACCTTTGACTATCTTGCAAAAGGACTTTGAAAAGAATTTACAAAAGAGTTTGCAAAAACAAAACTTGTGGTGCAAGCGTGATCCAAAATGTTAAAAATAAAGAAACAATCCATGCACATCATATAAGTATTTATATTGGCTCAATTCCAAGCAACCTTTGCACTTACATTATGCAAACTAGTTCAATTATGCACTTCTATATTTGCTTTGGTTTGTGTTGGCATCAATCACCAAAAAGGGGGAGATTGAAAGGGAATTAGGCTTGCACCTAGTTCCTAAATAATTTTGGTGGTTGAATCGCCCAACACAAATATTGGACTAACTAGTTTGCTCTAGTACTCAAGTTATACAGGTGCCAAAGGTTCACACTTAGCCAATAAAAAGACCAAGTTTTGGATTCAACAAAGGAGCAACGAGGCAACCGAAGGCACCTCTGGCTGGAGGCACCGGACTGTCCGGTGTGCACCGGACAGTGTCCGGTGCGCCCAGAGGACTCCAACTTAAACTCTTCGCCCTCGGGAATTCTCGGAAGCCGGCGCGCTATAATTCACCGGACTGTCCGGTGTACACCGGACATGTCCGGTGCTCCAAGGAAGCGCGGTCTCCGGAACTCGCCAGCCTCGGGTTCGCGTGGCAGCCGCTCCGCTAAAATTCACCGGACTGTCCGGTGTAACTGCGGAGCAACGGCTACTTCGGCGCCAACGGTCGACTCTGACAATAAACAGTACACGCGGCAGAGTCAGAGCAGGGGATCAGAGAGGCACCGGACTGTCCGGTGCCGCATGAGGACAAAGCCTCCAACGGTCGACCAGCTCCAACCCCAACGGCTATTTGGTGACGTGGCTGTCGCACCGGACATGTCCGGTGTGCACCGGACTGTCCGGTGCACCATACGACAGACAGCCTGCACCAACGGCTAGTTTTTGTTTGGTGGCTATAAATACCACCCCAACCGGCCACTTCAAGGAGTGGGAGTCCAAGCAACATTCCAAGTCATCTAGTTGACATACTCAAGCCCTCCCAACCACTTATATTCATTGATCCATCCTATACACAAGATTTAGACCACTACAACCAACACAAGTGCCACAAAAGAGAAATCAAGCAAAAGAGAGCTACTCAATTGAGTTTAGCACTAGTGCCTTGTGAGATTCATCGAGAGATAGTGTGTGCTTCATCTTTGTGTTCATTTGCGCGTGGAGTTTTGACTCCCATTGAACTTCCTCCAAAGTTTTGGAGGCTTGTAAAAGCTAGCAAGAGACACCAAAGATTGTGGTGATCCTTGTGGGATCGAGAGTGATCCTTGAGAAGAAGAAGAGCTCGCCGATCCTTGTGTGATCGGGGGAGAGAGGGAAAGGGTTGAAAAAGACCCGTCCTTAAGTGGACTCCTCAACGGGGACTAGGCCTTCGAGGGCCGAACCTCGGTAAAACAAATCACCCGTGTCCATTGTGTTTATTGCTTGTGATTTGTTTGTTTTCCCTTGCTCTAAGTTTACTTGCACTTTTATTTGCTAATATCATTTGGTGTTGCTTCAAGTTAAATTCCTATTTAGTGAAGCAACACATTGCAAGAAAGAACTTGTCCTAGTGCTCTTCTCATCTAAGGCTTCTTGCTTTGTTATTCTATAACTTACTAGTTGTATTGATTTATCACTTCCGCATTATTTAGCAATACTCTTTTCAAGCAAGAACTTAGTTTCTATTCTCCGATATTTGTATATCTTGTTCTAACCACTAATCAAGGGATCTAGTTGGGGGATAAAGTTTTAATTTTCAGGTTTCGCCTATTCACCCCCCCTCTAGGCGACTTTCAGATGTGTCATCTCACTCTTGCATTGTCTGATGCCGGCACCTGATCTTTGCCTTGGGAAAGAAGGGATGTAGCAGCACGGCCACTACACCTTTAAACAAAGGAACCACTGCTTAACAATGATGTTAAACAGGGAGGGTCAAGTCTAGGGAATTATTATGTTCTAGCCTTTCATGGTAGTGAGCTGATTTTGGGGTGGGCTGAGTTACCTATCTTTTATTTGGTCATGAATGTTCATTACTACCTTTGCATTCTGATTATACTACGTGAATTATCTTTCTTTTATATCCTGTATAAACTCTATGTTCCCCTCGTTATGCTTCTTTCATGGGAGGTGCTACCGGAGTTTGCAATACTTTCTTTTCTCTATTTCTTTTCTTGTGTTGCAGAAGTTTTGTGGGAAGGGTATTCGGTGTCATTCATTGTGTTGGATCAGTGGGGTGTTACAGTTTGTATCAAGGGCAATAGGCTGTAGGTCCTAGCAAGTGGAATAATAATAAATTGACACACTGCACATGTAGGATGGGTTTCCTGCTTTACTATTGAAATGTTATGTTATTATCTGTGCTAGTTTGACATTATCTGAAGAGGTGCTATGCCAATCTTATTTACTTATTATTCTCACCCCTATGGCTGCAGCTATGCCGCCTCGTAGGGCTCGGGGCAGTCCACAAGTTTCTAGTGGGGACTCGATGAGTCCGGCGGCAATGTTAGCCGCGATGCAGGCCATGCAGCAGGAGTTGGCTATTCTGAGGCAAGCTATTCCTGTTGCCCCTACGGGTGCTGCTCAGGGTGCTGGTGGTGGAGGAGTGCCCGGGGGCGCTGTCCCTGCGGGTGCTACTCCAGGTGGCGGGGCTGAGGTGCCTCTTCAAGTCAGTGGTCTTTCTCTGATGCAGTGGATGGGCATGAAGTTGGACACTTTTGATGGCAGTGGTACTCCGGTCGAGGCAGCGGATTGGCTAACTTACGTGGAGGATAAGATGAATGTCTTTGAGATTGTGTATGGAGATCGTGTTCGCTTTGGCACACAGCTGCTGAAGGGAGAGGCTCAGATTTGGTGGAGGGGCGTGCAGGCAGCTCACTCTTCTTCACCAGGAGTCTTGTCCTAGGATGTTTTCATCAGGCAGTTAGAGAGGAGGTTCTACCCGGTCACCTTCCTAGAGAAAATGAAGATTGATCTACAGTCCTACAAGCAAGAGAAGAAGTCTGTCACAGAGTATGAAGAGGGCTTCAACAAGATGGTCCGCTTTGTCCCTCATGTGGCTTATAATGAGATGGAGAAGGCGAGCCAGTTCCGTCAGGGCCTGAAACCTTCTATCAGGCATGCCCTGGGAGCCTTTTCGTTGGTGGACTTTCGTACTACAGTGGAGCAGGCACTAGGTGTGGAGATGCAACACCAGTATACCATGGAGTCGCAGAAGTCTTCGGGTGTTGATCAGCCTTGTGGCTAGGACGCGAGGAGGGGCAACACTAGACGTCCATCTCATAAGAGGGGCAAGCCTCAACATCAATGCCACCATCCCTACCGTGGCAAATCTTCTAACTCGAGTACTTCGGGAGGAAGTACTCAGAGGTTTTGGGCTATTCCTAAGCCCAGACTGGGCTGGTGTGTTTCCGTTGTGGAGATGTGCATCGCCGTGCAGAGTGCCAGTGGAGTGGCAGGTGTTCTATCTGCAGTCAAGACCACAAGGATGTGGTGTGTAGGAGGAATCCCAATGGGAAGCTCAGATGGGAGCCAGTGACTTCCTCCTCTTCTTAGGGCACTGTCAACATGATGTCTAGCGTCGAGTAGCAATTTTCAGTTCCTCTTCCTCCGCAGTAGTTTTATGTGCCTGGGACTTATCAGTTCGTGCCGATGCAGGGTTTTCCTCAGTATCTGGCTACGCCTGCCCCTGCATCGACTACTCCTATGTCGTCTTAGTTTGGAGCTCCGCGTCTGCCTCACCCGACGGCTCAGTGGGGTTCTTCTGTTAATTTCACTCTGGGAGCTTCCTCTTCTGCGGGTATTTCCGAAGCTTTTGTGCTACCCGCTGCGGATGGTAGAGAGCAAGGAGACGTGGTGACAGGTACGGTTTCAGTTGATTCGTTTGTGGCCCATGCTCTTTTTGACTCCGGCGCTAGCTATTCGTTTGTTTCGGAGAATTTTGTGTCGTGGGCTGGTCTTTCGGTGCAGAGGTTGGGTCACCCAATTTTGGTTAGTTCTGCTAATGGCTCCATTAGTAGTTGTTCAGTTTGTCAGGGGTGTTCCGTCATTCTTGCTAATGAGGTCTTTTTGGCCAATCTTGTTGTGATTTCCTTGGGGGCATTCGATGTTATCTTGGGTATGGATTGGTTATCTCAGTATCATGCAGTTATATCCTATTTTTGGAAGATAGTGTTATTGCAGGCGCCGTCGGGTAGGGAGGTGGTATTCTTGGGAAGTTCCCCAAAGTTCACGTTATCATTGTTGGCGCAATTTCTTCCGGATCGCCGGTCAAGGAAGTCGGGAATCTTTTTCTCCATGGTGGTGGAGGGTGAGGCTGCCTTGCGGGTGCAGGACATCCGTGTGGTGTGTGACTTTGCCGACGTTTTTCCGACAGAGCTTCCAGGCATTCCTCCGGAGCGCGATGCAGCTTTTGAGATCAAGCTGATTCCAGGTATGCAGCCTATTCATAAGGCCCCATATCGGATGGCCCCAAAGGAGCAGGTTGAATTGAAGCGGTAATTGGATGATCTACTGGCTAAGGGTTTCATTAGGCCTAGTAGGTCTCCATGGGCTTCCCCAGTATTGTTTGTTGAGAAGAAGGATAAAAGCAAGAGGCTATGTGTGGATTATCGCGCGTTGAATCAAGTGACAATCAAGAATAAATATCCGCTACCCCGTATTGAGGTTCTCTTTGAACAGTTGAGGGGTGCCCAGGTGTTCTCCAAAATTGATTTGAACTCTGGTTATCATCAATTGAGGATTCGTGAGGAGGATATTGAGAAGACCGCTTTTTGCACCAGGTATGGGCATTATGAGTTCATAGTCATGTCTTTTGGCTTAACTAATGCCCCTGCTACTTTTATGGAAGCAATGAATAGGATGTTGCATGAGTTCTTGGACGACTTTGTGGTTGTGTTCCTGGATGATATTCTAATTTATTCAAAGACCGAGGCTGAGCATGAGCAGCATCTCCATCTCGTTCTAGGTGCCCTTAGGAAGAATCAGTTCTATGGCAAGTTGAAGAAGTGTGCCTTTTGGCTGTCCGAAATGGCTTTCCTGGGGCATGTGATTAATCAGCAGGGCATTGCGGTTGATCCCAAGAATGTTGCGGCTGTGGTGGAGTGGAAGAGACCCTCTAGTGTCTCTGAAATCTGAAGTTTCTTGGGGCTCGCTGGATATTATCGGCGCTTCGTACCAAATTTTTCCAGCATTGCTAAGCCTTTGACTAGACTCTTGGAGAAGGGTGTTCTCTTCGTCTGGTCCAGCGATTGCGAGGTCAGCTATCAGACATTGAAGAATAAGTTGGTGGACGCCCCTATCCTAGCTTTGCCTGAGAGCGGTAAGCGTTTCACAGTTTATACGGATGCTTCTCAAATTGGTCTTGGCTGTGTGTTGATGCAGGAAGGCAGAGTGATCGCTTATGGCTCAAGGCAGTTGAGGAAGCATGAGGGGAATTATCCAACTCATGATCTTGAATTGGTCGCGGTGGTCTTTGCTCTCAAATCATGGAGGCATTATCTTTATGGCGAGTCTTGTGACATTTACACCGATCATAAAAGTCTCAAGTATTTTTTCACTCAGAAGGAGCTGAATTTGAGGCAGCGTGGGTCGCTCGAATTAATTAAAGATTATGATTTGTCCATTCATTATCACCCAGGGAAGGCAAATGTGGTGGCTGATGCCCTTAGCAGGTCCGGGGTTCCAAAAGTGGCCTTGCCTTTGATCGCTGATCTGGACCATTTGGGGATCGCTTTGTGCTATGTCGGCACCACTAGTGAGGAGACTCGGATGTTTATTCAATCCTCCCTCATGGAGAGAGTGCGTGCGGCTCAGCACCGGGATCGATTATTGCAGGAAGCTCGAAAGAGGGTTGGCGATGGTAGACCCCGTGAGTTCACTATTGATGAGAATGATTTGGTTTGTTTCAGGGGTCATCTTTGTGTGCCTCAGAAATCAGAGGTGAAGATGGATATTTTGAGAGAAGCTCATAAAACGCCTTACACCGTTCACCCTGGCGAAACCAAAATGTACCGAGATTTGAAGCAAAACTTCTAGTGGAAGCGGATGAAGGTTGACATTTCTAAGTATGTGGCCGCCTGTGAAGTATGTCAGTGCGTGAAGGCCGAGCATAAGAGGCCTGCAGGATTACTGAAGCCATTGGAAATTCCGGAGTGGAAGTGGGATCATATCACCATGGATTTTGTGGTGGGCTTACCTCATTATCCTCGGGGCAGAGATGCTATATGGGTGGTAGTGGATCGCTTGACTAAGTCTGCGCATTTTATTCCCATGAAGACCACAAATTCAGCTTCAGAATTGGTCCCCTTGTATATGAAGGAAGTAATCAGGCTCCACGGGGTACCTAAGTCCATTGTTTCTGATCGGGACTCCAAATTTGTATCCAAATTTTGGGAGAGTCTTCACAGTGCATTGGGCACCAAGCTTTCACTTAGTGTCGCTTTTCACCCTCAGACTGATGGTCAGTCGGAGCGAACGATCCAAACCTTGGAAGATATGTTGCGTGCTTGTGTTTTGTCATGGTAGGGTAGCTGGGAAGATCATCTTGCTTTGGCAGAGTTTGCTTATAACAACAGCTACCAGGCTAGCATCAAGATGGCACCATTTGAGGCTTTATATGGTAGGCGGTGTATCTCCCCTCTGTACAGGGAGACTTTGGGAGAGAGATCCCTGGTTGGTCCTGATTGGGTTCAGCAGACTTCTAAGAAGGTTCAGGAAATTTATCAGAATATTTTGGCCGCTCAGAGCCGCCAGAAGAGTTATGCTGATGTGAGGAGGCAGGATTTGGAATTTGCTGTGGGTGACCAAGTCCTTCTCAGGGTATCACCTACTAAAGGAGTTGTTCGGTTCGGTGTCACCGGAAAGCTTAGCCCGAGATACATTGGACCGTTCACTATCTTGGCCCGAGTGGGCAGCCTGGCTTATCGCTTGCAACTGCTAGATTCCATGGCAGGGTACACCCGGTATTTCATATCTCCATGTTGAGGAAGTTCTTGCGGGATCCAGACCATCAGATTGAGATGGAACCAATTGCGGTGCAGCAGGATCTGACTTTGGAGTGTCGTCTGGTGCGTATCTTGGTGACCTCGGAGCGTGTTTTGAGGAAGAGATCAATCAAGTATGTTAAGGTCTTGTGGACTAATCAGTCTGAGCGAGATGCTACTTGGGAGCTTGAGGAGCTGATGCGGCAGAAGTATCCCAAACTTTTCATTGTGGGTGCGTGTTGTTGATTCTTTAACCTTTTCTTTTGTCGTTCCGATAGAAGCATCAGAATTCGAGGTTGAATTCTTTTTAAGGGGGGTAGAGTGTGATACCCAGTTTGCAAAGAAGAGAAGTTGGAGTTTATTCTTTCTTGGTTTTTTTTGTTGTTGTTTCTCTTTCGGGTAATGCGCTTTATGGGTTTGGAATTTTGGGAATTATTCACCAGTATAACAGTAGAATGGTTGGTCGAGAGCTATCGTGCAAGCGAGTTGGGCCGTGGATCTCAATCTGGCCCACTAGCCTCCCCCTAACCCTAGCCGCCCCCCTTTTCTCCCCTTGGGATTGCAGCCGCCCCCTTCCCCTCCCCTCTCCCTTGGACGCTGCCCCCTCCCCTCTCCCATCTCCTTCCTCCTCAAACCCTTGCAGCCATCACCACCCAAAACCCTAGCCGCCTCCCCCCATTTCAACCCCCCCCCCCCTCTCTCCAAGGTGCATCCCTCCCGCGTGGTTCTCCGTCGTGTGGCTGCGAGCTCTCAATTTGAGGGAGGAAGAAGGAAAGTGGAAGGGAAGAACCCAAGGTGAATTTGTGATTAACTTTTGTTGTTTTTGTGCTGCAATTAATTTGATTATGTGTTTATCTATGCGAATCGGTAGAGGTGCTGTCCAGAAATTTTATGGGTGGGCGAACAGCAGCAGTTCTAGAGGTTTCTGGGAATTTTTCGTGAGAAATTAGTGGAGATCAGTGGGATAATCATGTAAAGATTTGTCATACATTTCCAACGAGTACTTATGCGCTCGATTCGGAATTATATTTTAAAAGATATAGCTGTTTGAATCCGGGTATGTTGCTGTCCCAAAAAACAGATTTTCTGTAGGTAGGCGAACAGCAAGAGTAGTAGCCGTTTCTGGGGATTTTTCGTAGGAAATTAGTGGTAATCAATATGTGAATCATGTAGAGCTTTGTCATACCTTTCCAACGAGTACTTACGCGCTCGATTCGGAATTATATTTTAAAAGATATCGTTGTTTGAATCCGAGTATGTCGCTGCCCAAAAAGAAAGAAAACAGATTGCAGGGTTTATCTTGTGGACTGTTTTGGGCTAATTAGATGTTGGAATTTAATTATAAATTGTATACAAAACTTGTGGGGAATTTTATGTAGGTGCCTCTAGAGTTTTTGTTTGTTACCACTGCTGTCATAATTTTAAAGTTATGAAATTGTTAAGCAGCACCGCTGCAGTTTGGTGGGTGTGGGGAGAGTTGTTACCCGCGGCGGGGTTTGGGATTGTGCGTAGGTGCGGCGTCACTTATGAGCGTTATTATGTGAAATTGGTGCACTAAGTTTTGTGTCAAAAACAGGTGATGGACTTCCGGATCTTACTTAGGGATTTGTCCAAACTTTCGGTGAAGGCAAGTAAAATAGTGATGGTTATTCCGTCTGTCGATTAAAGTGTCTTATACTTGATTATGTTTGTGCTATTTGTGTTCGTATTCATATTCCGAATTGGGTACCATCGTTTGAAGATAATCATGTTTTATTGATTCCTATGTTGAGGTTGTGGTTGATCATGTTTCCCATGTGGTTTATTATGTGGAATGGGTGGAAGTATATGTCTAGCACATTTTATTTGGGAAGGACTTATGTTGTTGACATGCATAATGCATTCATTATTCATTGCATGAAAGTTTCGTCGTGATCTTATGGTCCGACCGTACTGGTACAATGAGCATCATATGTTGCCCGAGAAGGGGTATGATGCAGCTTCATATCCTTAGAGGTATGAAGGCAGAAGTCATTACTGCATCTGTAGCCATGTGCATCCATGGGAGAAGTGTGGAACCTATTATGTGGTTATGGATAGTGTGGATCTTTACATTGTGATTCATCTTGGCATTAAGTAATTGGTTACTTGCTTACTTGTTGCAAATTAATATTCAAGAAGGAAGTTATGAACTATGTGGTTGTTTAAGCACGGTTGGTTTACATTGTCCAATTGTTGTTTGCTCTTTTTACTTGCTGAGATGTGTCATCTCACTCTTGCATTGTCTGATGCAGGCACCTGATCTTTGCCTTGGGAAAGAATGGATGTAGCAGCACGGCCACTACACCTTTAAATAAAGGAACCACTGCTTAATAATGATGTTAAACAGGGAGGGTCAAGTCGAGGGAATTATTATGTTCTAGCCTTTCATGGTAGTGAGCTGATTTTGGGGTGGGCTGAGTTACCTATCTTTTATTTGGTCATGAATGTTCATTACTACCTTTGCATTCTGATTATACTACGTTAATTATCTTTCTTTTATATCCTGTATAAACTCTATGTTCCCCTCGTTATGCTTCTTTCAGGGGAGGTGCTGCCGGAGTTTGCAATACTTTCTTTTCTCTATTTCTTTTCTTGTGTTGCAGAAGTTTTGTGGGAAGGGTATTTGGTGTCATTCATTGTGTTGGATCAGTGGGGTGTTACATTAAAGTACTGGAGTTATTACATAAATCGGAGTTTTTCAAGTAGCTGACATAAGTTCACAAAATAAATTGCAGCGGATAATCGATATCGTCGGAAGCGAGGAATGGGGCAAGGCCTAGCCCACTACTCCTTCTGCTCCTCTCCCGCTGGAGCAGCATCCCACTCGACTGTCCAACCCGGTGGCAGGGTGGTAGGCCAAGTCACACCATCAACCATATCCTGAAATGTACCTGCAAAAATATGCCACAAGCAAGGCTGAGTATACTAATACTCAGCTAGACTTACCCGGTGTGAGGAGTCTACTCCTCTACCTCTAGACCATGCAGCTGTTTGGCTGGGGTTTGGTTTGCCAAAGCACTAGCTGAGTCTAAATTCAAATTTTAGCTTTTCAAATTCTAGCATCATTATCTTAGTTAAGTTTCCTTCTTCTAAGCATACATGGTAACAAGCATTTAGTACAATCAACAAGTTATCTCATGTAAACCTCATTTCACTTCTTACTCAATGTAGTACAAGGGGTCAAGCAGTCTTATTAGCTGCGAGAAGCAGACGGTTCGAATCGAGTTTTTATCCTTGCAAGGTAAACCTAAACACACGACATGTAAGGGCACTCTGTACCCACACACGTCAACCGTCCCTATCGATTCCCCGTTCGCGGCCAAGGCTCACCGCCTTGGCATACAATGCTCCACTGACCCCGGCTGCCGCCGTGCAGTGATCACACTTGTATCCACCATAGCTAGCATGGGAGACCCAGTCTCAGGACAAGTGAGGGGAAAAGTCTGCGCCCGGCTTCACTCAGGTACTAGGTTTATCGGTTACCATATTTCTCGACATGTGTTTAGTATGTTCAAACGCTTGACTCAGGTATCCACACATTAATCCTTAATTCCTTTTCCCGTCTCATGGACAAGGCATCCTCCCTGGATCTAAGTCCGTAGACCATCATAGATCCCGTTATCAAGATGAATACAATCAATTTTTGACCTCGCGCGAGTGCTAGAAAAATCATTCGACTTCTACCGAGATCCTAATTAGCATAGCAGCTACTCGACCTAGCATTACTAGTATCCATCTCAAAAAGGAATCCTGAGTTCATGCAACTAAAGGTTTCAAATAACTCCTACACTTAAGTGCACAATATAAGCCTACAAACATTAAGTGTAGTAAAGTAACATATATAAACGGCTATGCATAAAACTGGGGCTTGCCTTCAATAGCTGGGGCTGCGGGGAGATCCTCGATGGCAGTCTCGGGAGCTTACTCCTGGTCTTTCTCGTGGACAGCTCCTTGCTCAGGGATGAGCACGTACTCTCCATCAGCGAGATTGCAATCTAATGAATGCAATGAGTAAGATACATGCATGGTATGATATGCAATTTAGCAATTAAACTTTGATGGTGAATGATCAAATTAATGAGCTTAATCTTGCTACTGAAGATTCTTGTGGTATACTTAGCAAGTTAGGGTCAAGCTTGGTTAAGCTAATTGGTATGTTTATTTTGGTGTTCTACTGGTTTCCCTTTAATGTCTTAGTGAGAGTTCATTAAGGTTTCTAGCTAAATTATTAGAGTGAGATTTATTATTCCCTCTCTTCCTTCTTATTTCTTTTATACTTTCTAGGTGGGTTTGAACTACAAGATAGCTTAATAAATTTCCCAAAATTCTGCATAAATTACAGTGGCTTCTTATTGGTGTATAAGTCTCTGTCTCACAATTTGAGGCTTAAAAAGTGAGTGGTCTTCTCTGTATAAAATTATCAAATAATAGGGCTGAGGGGGTGTTTTGAACTACAGCCTTCTTTTTACAGTGAGTTATTGTCCAAGACTTATTTTTGCTAGCATTCAGATGCTATAACATGATGTTGTACAAATTTTCAGCTACTAATACTCATTAGTTATTTTATTATGATTTTCCAAAGCTTCTAGCCAAAGGGGTGCTTTCTACTACCACTATATTTGAAAAATATCAAACAACAGATTTCTAATTTTTCCTATCTTCTTCTTTGTGCAAGAGCAATCATTCTAAACTTTGGTAACTTTTTGCTTAAGGGAGAGGGTGGTAGGGATTTCTTGAATGTAATGGCCTTTTTCATAATGTATAGGCAATGGGTATTACTTGTAGGTTTGAATAGGTTTTACATTTTTCTCTAGTGGTTTATTCCCTTGCTAATCTAATAAAAATTTATTTGCCCACTATTGCACACTTCTTGGCTTACCTATGATTTAATTGAAATATGGCTCAATATCAAGTTTTATTTGTTCAACCTACTTAAAATGATGGGCTGGGGTGTTTATCATTTTTGTAGTGGTATTTTAGTGGTTACAAGTCTACTGGATTTTTCCTAACAATTTTGAAATTATTTTCACAATTCTAATAATTGTTTTTCTAGTTTGCTTAATGCTTAATAAAACATTTCACCTTGAATCTGTTCTGGACTAGGGGTCCCTTTATTTTTCGTAGGTTCTCTATTACCTTAGTAGACTAGGAAAATTAATTCCATTCACTGTTCATTATTTCCTAATGCCTTTCTTATTTTCTTAAGTTTTGGGCAAAATGGCTTTTAATAGATAACCCTACTTAAATCTTTTATACTGGGGTGCTCACTATTTTTAAACAGTGTCTAAATGGGGTTTGAACTTCTACAAATTTTCTTAAGTTTAGCACAGAAGCATAACTAATTTTTCTTATTTTAATAAGGTTTGGTCAGTTTCTTTAATTAATTTCAAACTCTAAAATTTAAAACAGAAAGCATAGGGTTCAGTATTTTTATGTGATAGTTCATAATATTTTGAATCTAGCAAAATTAATTTGGCTAACTTTGGTGGAATATAACTCAAGATATAAATTTTCTTAGTTCTCTGCTGAATTTAAAAACATTAATTAGAAACGGTTAAAGGAAAAAACGGTTTTGCACTGGGGTCCCTAGCGAAAGGTTTTAAGTGAATTGCAGACAGGTCCTCGATGCACTATTCACATGAGTCTAAGGCTCTGCAGAAAACCCCCTAGGGTTTCCCGAAATCGAACCCGCGATCCTTCCCCTAAGAGAACAGTGACCGCGGCGGAAGAACATGGCGGAGGGGTGAAAGTTCCCTTTGACCCGGGAACAGGATCTGGATGTCGCCTAGAGGGGGGGTGAATAGGCGAATAAAACTTTTCACTTTAAAACTTAAATTCTTACTCTACTCGAAGACTTAGTACGCAGTGGAGTGAGAAGATCCTTCGAGTAGGTTGCAGCGGAATAGAAGATCCTGTCTCAAAATGTCCTGCACTTCAAATAAAGCTTATACCACAGAGAAGTATTGAAGTGCAGATATAAAGGCGAGTAAGACAGAGAGTCAGGATACAATACAGAACAGAGCACACAGATGCAAGGATTTATCCCGAGGTTCGGCCAAGCCTGAAATGCTTGCCTAGTCCTCGTTGGAGTTAGCCACACCTGGGCTTGGAGTCTATTTCAACTCCTTCCTCCGTTTGCTCAGATCTGTCAATATGACAGATAGAGCATTTCACTATGTTGAGTTGGGTTACAACAAAACCGTGGCTGCTTACAAACTTCTTGATAGCACCTCGGCAGAGTAACGATACGCTCAAGACCTTGCTCTAGCTCTTAGCAGCACTTCTCCTCTCTCTAAAGGCTTATAGTTGTGCCTTCTACACAAACTATAGAGTTACACACAAGAGGGAGAGTGAGAATTGATTCGAGTGATGTCTACACTTGTTGGCTGCACTTGTCTATTGCTTGAGGCGCCTAGGGGTCCCTTTTATAGGCCCAAGGGGCCTAGGAGCCGTTGGAAGCAATCCAGGAAGGCAAATCTTGCCTTCTGTCGGGTGGCGCACCGGACAGTCCGGTGCAGCACCGGACACTGTCCGGTGCCTGATTTCCTTCCATAAATGGAGCAGTTGACCGTTGCAGTCCTGGAGCCGTTGGCGCACCGGACACTGTCCGGTGCACACCGGACAGTCCGGTGCCCCCATTTGACCGTTGGCTCGGCCACGCGTCACACGCAGATCGCGCGGCCGACCGTTGCCCAAGCCAACCGTTGGCTCACCGGACAGTCCGGTGCACCACCGGACAGTCCGGTGAATTATAGCCGTACGCCGCCGGCTTTTCCCGAGAGTGGCCTATTCACCAGAGTTCAGCCTGGCGCACCGGACAGTCCGGTGTGCCAGACTGAGCTGAGTCTTGGCTATACACAACCAAGCATTTTGCATCTCTTTTCTTTTCGTCTTCCTTCTGTTTCTAACACTTAGACAAATATATTAGTACACAAAAACCAATGTACTAAGTCTAGAAACATACCTTCTCTTTGATTTTTACATCTATAGCATTTGGCATGCTTGAGCTTTGATGTTGGACTCATAAATCCTCAAGTCAGCTTGATTTGATCCAGATTGTCATTTCTTAGTTCCAACATCCTGCAAAGGTCACATAGAACATCTCCAAACATAGGAACAACCCAAACTAAAAGTCAAGGTGCACTTAGCTCTTTTGGGCTGCTTCCAGTTCTGTTTTTGACATTTGTTCTCGTTTTAGTGGCATTGATCTCCTTCTTAGAGCTTGGTCTTGAGCCTTATGACTCACACCACATACCTATAGATATTTCCTCATTGGTTGTAAGTCACGTCCTTATGTAGTGATCCTTGATGTGCCGTAGCTGTTCTCAACTCGATCACCCTTGACTTTGCAAGCCTTCTTCTTCACCCTTGGCTTTGGGTTCCTCAGCCACCTTGACCTTATCCCGTGCACTTGGTACCTCGAAGCTCTTCTTGCCTCCGTCCTTGGCTTGATCAGTTGTCTCCGAGCTACGCACCCGAGTCTCACTTTATGCAATGTCCATCTTACTTGTGATGTCCATTATGTATCCATAATCCAGTTCTTGGACCATCACGTTTGTTCACTTGTGTTGAACCCTATAGGCTTTACCTTAAGCACCTGTTCAACACTTAGTACACTTGTTAGTCCTTTAATTGAGTTGTCATACAAACACCAAAACCCACAAGAGAGCTTTCAATCTCCCCCTTTTTGGTGATTGATGGCAACACAATTAAAGCTTACATAAGAATAAGATTTGAAGCACAAATTTTGAATTCTAAGTTTATAGAATGCTCCCCCTAAATATGTGCTTCAAAAACATAATCTTGACCTCAGACGCCAATTTGCACATACTTAGGCAATTCGAAACATTTCTACACCTTAGCACTTTTTGGAATGCATTGTGTCAAGAATCAAACCATGATGCTATAACACACAAATGCACATAATCAGAGTTAAACACCATTCAATTTAGTGGATATATCACAGGAATATCAACCTACCACTATTCACCATTAAGATACCAATTTAAACTAATATACTAATTTAAAACAATATTAAAGCACCAATCTTAAAGCACCATTAACCACATGACTATCTATTTCAGAATGAACACAATAGATGCCAATTAATTCATAGCAGTGGAAGCACTAATCCATATGATGCAACACATATAATACTGCAAGAAGAAGCATATGAATATCATACTGGCAAAGCTCAAACTAACACATCACCCCTTAGGATAAGCTTTCCTCTCAGGTTGACATAAGCTTTAATGCACAACTTCTCCCCCTTTGACATCAAACACCAAAAACCATACTCAAGCAAGAACCTAGGATGATGTCAAGGGACAGCAGGGTGTTTTAGGAGGAAAAACACATTATCAACACTCCCCCTTACTTATTGAACATATGCACCACCAACATTTAAGTAAGATACATATACGCAAAAAGATTAATACTTCCTTTTGAACCTTTACCATGTTGTAGTGCACTTCCCATCTTGAAAGTATTTAATCTCTCGAGAGCTTCTCCACACTTGTGCCTGATTCTTTATCCTAACCTTTTCTTGTTGCTAAGACACCAAACTTAGAACAAGTTATAGTATTGGGCACAAGAAGAAACTTCTATTCTAATGATTATCAAAAGATGTCAATTGAAGCAAACTATCACGGCTACCAATTGAAAGATACCAATTGCAAGTTCATTTATTATCATAGCTCCATGATATTTAAGAATAGGCATAGAGTATCACCAAATATTATAGAGCATGAGCAATCTAGGGAAATACAATTACTCATGACTTAAGATACCAATTACTTGACTTACAAAGGTGCCCAAGTCCTGATTGCTCCATTTCATGCTCATCTTCTCTTTTCCACCTTGATACTGTACAAGATTGCTCAAGAAACAGTTAGTCTCAAACGACACAAGTTATGTGTGCTCCCCCTCAAGTTGTGCATCAAGTATTTGAATGACTTGCACTTTGCACATTCTAGCTTCTTCAGAACTAGAGGGGATCACAACATACCTTGGTCGAGGCATACTTTATCACTTTCATCCCAAAGAGATATCAATTAAATACCAAATTGGAAGCCACTTAATACAAATTGAAGGCTAAATGAAAGGTTGACTAAATACAACAATGCATGCCTCAGGAGCACCTAAGCTAATTGAATACTCACAGGAAGTCTAACATTTACACGCAACTTAGACATGCTTCATACTTAACTATCATTGCATCACATATACCAATTGAAAAACAACACGATCATGTCTTAAGCACATCATAGTTAAGAAGGTTCTTTAGGTACACCAGAAGAAACAAACATTTTAAGGCATAAGTCTCCTAAGCCACGGTACTACCAGTGAAATGTAAGAACACAGCTATGGTCACAATCAATGGAACTTCAAGATATTCAATAAAATTGCACAGTTCCATTTTCCATACCTTTGCCTTTTACCAGTATGGCCATGAGAGCACCAGTTATTACCACAAACCAGCTGAAAGTTCCCTATTATTTATGCACTTCATAGCTCGAGAGAATGCATTAGAGGCATTAGAGGCATAACACATAATGCCACAATAGGGTCATCATATGAACTAAGCAATATGTCATATTTTCACACAGGCTAATCATAAAACCATATAGCATGACTCACAACGGGATGCAGTTTTATTCACGAACACAACAAGAGTTAATCATGGAGGATATCTCAAATGATAAGTTACCCAAAGAATGATTAAGCAATGATAAGATACCAATTGAGAGCACCTAATCATGATTAAGCACGCATGGTTACGATCTTGGAAATCACTAATCATTGATTGAAAGATACTCAATACAGGCAATCAAGAGACATAACTACTCCAAGGACAGGTAACACACCGAGCAATACTGATTATCAACAAAGTACTTACGATACAAGGGTACCATCCTATGGAGAGCAAGTTGAAGAATCTCATCAAGGTCCTTTGTTTGATTCACCAATAATGATTAAGGACCTATACACCTTATTTCACTTGAGATGAACATGGGATTAGTGTCTCACAATAATTCAACCTTGGGTCAATAAACACCAAAACAATTAACAGCTTAAGCATAGAGTTTTAGATAACCGTCTTAAGCTATCCCATGGTCTCCAGTCCATCTCAAGGCACCTGCATGGTCTAGTTAGCACAGTTTGGTACCCATCTCGGGATGGGTCCATAATGATCATCTAAATGTGCCTTTGGTACCCAAATTGCCTTTGTGCTAGTTCTAGGTGATCTCGTTATAGATCTAGCACAAGTGTATGATTTGGGTCTCCTACGCGAATAAGATTGAGACAAATTCACTTGCTTAGGAATCTTACCTTTATAACATACCTTGGATAGATGACCCTGCTCACCACACTTGTAGCAGAAGTGTCGCTCAACCTGACATGACGCTTGCTGTTTGTCATTTTCCTTGGTGAGGGTCACCTTGGAGGATGCACATCCTTGATTCTTCATGACCGGACATGAAGTGATCGTGTGATCCTTATTGTTGCATCCAAAACAACTCATTGTCCCTTCATTCTTGTCTTTGTACGGACAAGACGCGATGAGGTGGCCTAACTTCTTGCACTTGAAGCACCTCCTTTTTCCTTTTCCCTTTTTGTACTTGAATGACATGGAGAGATGATCAGTGCAAACAACATGATTAATTGAATTTTTACCTTTTTCCTTGTTCATGTTGATTTCTTCATTTATTGCTTTGGGAACATCCTTCTTATGGAGTTTGACCCTTGCTGCGGTTTCTCCTTCCTCAAGCTTCTTCACCACGTGTTCATAGATATCTTGCGGAAGTCGAGCAAGGCATCTTCTCCTTAATTGTCTTTGTTTCTTGTTCCCAAGCAATTTCCTTTTTGATCCTGCAACTTGTTTCTCAAACAAAGATTGGCCTTTCTTGGGGCGGTGGAGGTCAGCACATGATAATATTTTGACCAATTGATTACTAGTGCAAGAATGAGGTTCATATGAGTTTAAACTAGTAATTACTACCTCATGAGCAATATCGAGCATGATATGATCATCAACTAGTTTACTATGAGAGTATGACAACGTATCATACTTTTCACTAAGAGCAAGCTTTTCTAAATTCATTGTTTCTACTTGACTTCTAAGCATAGAATTTTCAGTTTTAAGTTGAGCAACATTAGATAGAGCGTCATCATTATTACTTTGCTCAGTTAACATTGAATCATACCGTTGGACCAAGACATCATGAGAGCACCTTAGCTCCTCATGTTCTTTGGTCATCTTCTCCAGGCTATTGTTTGTTTTGATGAGAGTCTCCTCTAGCCTGAGAAGCGTCTCGCCTTGTTCCTTGTTCCTTCTCAACAACTTAACCAAGAGAGTTTTGTCCGCTTTGTTGAGATGGTTGTAGAAACGGTGAATCTTCTCTTCTTCCACATCATCGGTCTCATTTTCCCTGTCATTAATGTTAGTGGAAGCAATATAGGAAAATGTATCTTGTGATGATGAAGATTCATCCTCGCTATCATCCTCATATTCCTCATCATCATGGCTTTCGTCTCCATCGTCATTGTTAGCAATAAAACATTTATCACTAGTGGAGAACAAACCTGTCGACGAGGTGGATTTATCGTTTGGGTGCCATCGTTCTTGTTCTTCTCCCTTTGAATGGTTAGTATCACAAGTAATATAGGGAGTAGGAGCATCACAGTTTGTCACAGAATATTTTTCTTTAATTCTCTTCCATAAATCATGAGCATCAACAAATAGATCACTATCACTACTCATGATGGCAAAATAAGCACCTCTAGAAAGGGAATCAACTAAGATGTTGCAAGCATGGTGATTTAGAGATAGACATCTTAGTTTATCATTAGAAGAGTTCTTACTAACATTAGAGGGAAAATACTTTTACTAAAGACCAGTATCAAATCAGGATCAACACTGATGAAAGCATTATAAATAGAGACAGACCAAGATTTGTAATTAGAACCATCGCCTAAAAGAAGTTCTACAGTTACCTCTTGTGACGACATCGTTATCTCCGGACGGCTAAGCCCACACTCGAGAGGCCTAGCTCTGATACCAATTGAAAGTTCCCTTTGACCCGGGAACAGGATCTGGATGTCGCCTAGAGGGGGGTGAATAGGCGAATAAAACTTTTCACTTTAAAACTTAAATTCTTACTCTACTCGAAGACTTAGTACGCAGTGGAGTGAGAAGATCCTTCGAGTAGGTTGCAGCGGAATAGAAGATCCTGTCTCAAAATGTCCTGCACTTCAAATAAAGCTTATACCACAGAGAAGTATTGAAGTGCAGATATAAAGGCGAGTAAGACAGAGAGTCAGGATACAATACAGAACAGAGCACACAGACGCAAGGATTTATCCCGAGGTTCGGCCAAGCCTGAAATGCTTGCCTAGTCCTCGTTGGAGTTAGCCACACCTGGGCTTGGAGTCTATTTCAACTCCTTCCTCCGTTTGCTCAGATCTGTCAGTATGACAGATAGAGCCTTTCACTATGTTGAGTTGGGTTACAACAAAACCGTGGCTGCTTACAAACTTCTTGACAGCACCTCGGCAGAGTAACGATACGCTCAAGACCTTGCTCTAGCTCTTAGCAGCACTTCTCCTCTCTCTAAAGGCTTATAGCTGTGCCTGCTACACAAACTATAGAGTTACACACAAGAGGGAGAGTGAGAATTGATTCGAGTGATGTCTACACTTGTTGGCTGCACTTGTCTATTGCTTGAGGCGCCTAGGGGTCCCTTTTATAGGCACAAGGGGCCTAGGAGCCGTTGGAAGCAATCCAGGAAGGCAAATCTTGCCTTCTGTCGGGTGGCGCACCGGACAGTCCGGTGCACCACCGGACACTGTCCGGTGCCTGATTTCCTTCCATAAATGGAGCAGTTGACCGTTGCAGTCCTGGAGCCGTTGGCGCACCGGACAGTCCGGTGCCCCCATTTGACCGTTGGCTCGGCCACGCGTCACGCGCAGATCGCGCGGCCGACCGTTGCCCAAGCCGACCGTTGGCTCACCGGACAGTCCGGTGCACCACCGGACAGTCCGGTGATTTATAGCCGTACGCCGCCGGCTTTTTCACGAGAGTGGCCTGTTCACCAGAGTTCAGCCTGGCGCACCAGACACTGTCCGGTGCACCACCGGACAGTCCGGTGTGCCAGACTGAGCTGAGTCTTGGCTGTACACAACCAAGCATTTTGCATCTCTTTTCTTTTCGTCTTCCTTCTGTTTCTAACACTTAGACAAATATATTAGTACACAAAAACCAATGTACTAAGTCTAGAAACATACCTTCTCTTTGATTTTTACATCTATAGCATTTGACATGCTTGAGCTTTGATGTTGGACTCATAAATCCTCAAGTCAGCTTGATTTGATCTAGATTGTCATTTCTTAGTTCCAACATCCTGCAAAGGTCACATAGAACATCTCCAAACATAGGAACAACCCAAACTAAAAGTCAAGGTGCACTTAGCTCTTTTGGGCTGCTTCCAGTTCTGTTTTTGACATTTGTTCTCGTTCTAGTGACATTGATCTCCTTCTTAGAGCTTGGTCTTGAGCCTTATGACTCACACCACATACCTATAGATATTTCCTCATTGGTTGTAAGTCACGTCCTTATGTAGTGATCCTTGATGTGTCGTAGCTGTTCTCAACTCGATCACCCTTGACTTTGCAAGCCTTCTTCTTCACCCTTGGCTTTGGGTTCCTCAGCCACCTTGACCTTCTCCCATGCACTTGGTACCTCGAAGCTCTTCTTGCCTCCGTCCTTGGCTTGATCAGTTGTCTCCGAGCTACGCACCCGAGTCTCACTTTATGTAATGTCCATCTTACTTGTGATGTCCATTATGTATCCATAATCCAGTTCTTAGACCATCACGTTTGTTCACTTGTGTTGAACCCTATAGGCTTTACCTTAAGCACCTGTTCAACACTTAGTACACTTGTTAGTCCTTTAATTGAGTTGTCATACAAACACCAAAACCCACAAGAGAGCTTTCAAGGGGCTTACCGGCGGCGAGGTTGCTTCGGTGAAGGGTCGGGTGAGGTCTGGGAGTCTCTGGCGGTCACGTCGAGGTGCGGATCGCCGGCGATGGTGGTCGGAGGAGGTCTATCCACGTGCGCAGGCGGGAGAGCTCATCGGCGGCGAGGAGTCCGGCCTAACCAGGGCACGATAGATCAATTAAATGGGTCGGGGAGCTTCACCAGAGGTCAAGGAAGATGTGCGTGTGAGGAATTGGAGAATGGCTCACCGGATTGCTCGGTCTACGCACGCAGGCGGGCGACTGAAGTCCGGCGAGGACGATCTCGGGTCTTTGGTGAAGTTCTGTCAGGTCCGAGAGCTTGGAAAGCTACACGGGCTATTGGCGAAGCTAATCGAGCGGCTGGCGTGGCTTGGAAGTGACTGGAGCAAGCTGGCCGCGGTGGCCGAGGCTTGGGCGGTGATGGTGGGCGGAGGAAAGCTCGCCGAAGCTAAGGAGGGGCGTCTAGCCAGCGAGGGTGAGCACGGGGTGAGGTGAGGCGTGCCTGGGGTGGTTTTATAGGCGCGGGCGAGCGCGGCCGAGGGGAGGCTCTAACAAGCACTCAGGGCGTGCGCGGGCGAGCGCTAGTGCGCGCCCTGGCGTCTGGCACAGCGTCGAGCACGAGGCAGCGCAGAGAGAGGTCGTGTTCAAGCGCGGATTGGCTCCAAATCTTTGAGATTATGGCCATGATCCCATTGAGAGATCTCTTCCCCTGACATTCCTTTGTCATTTGTGTGTGGAGGCTTGCAGGTTTCGCTAACTGGATCAAGAGATATGGAGGGGTGAAGTCGGGTTTGTCTCACTGCCGAGCACAGACAGAAGATCCTGGGTTTGACGTGTCCAGAGCACGCGTCCCGATGCCATCTTCTGGTATGAGGTAGAGGGGTTAGTTAGACACATTTTTGTCAATGGGAGCTTAGAGTTTTGAGATAGAGATTAAGGTGAACGCGCTCGGTTTTGGTTTAAAGGCTAAAAATTCAGAAATCTGAATTTCAGATTTCCCCATTGAACCTCCACTTGAATGGCTTGTTTGGAGTTTTTAACAAACTATTTTGGCCAAACTTTTATAATATTTATTGTAGCTTAGGTAGTGTGTTTCAATTCTTATAATTGGCCTAAGCCATGATTTCAAGTTTTTCATGGTCTTTCATCTCTTTTCTTCATTTCTACTTAAATGGCTTATTTAGGGTTGGAATTAGGGTTTCAACATTTTTCCCTTTTTGAAAACCTCATTTGTCTTGGACATGATTCTTTAGATGCAAACTTAGTGTATCTTTTATTTTTAAGTTGATTTGGTGCTTCATGCTCAATTGGCTTACATGAAATGATGGTACTTGAGCTAGTGCTGAGAAGAACCCTAGGTGACACTGGGGTGTCATAGCTGAGTGGCATATAGGTAAAAATTTTTGTGTGTATGACATCCAGGACCAGTGGCACACAAGGAATGAGTATATTTTCCAATGGCATACAGGGAATTGCCTCCTTATTGCCAAGTGTTGCTTAAATGGTTATAGAATAAAATTAGGGAGCAACACTTGGATTTGAATCAAGATCAAAGCAAGAGAACTTAGAGAGGGAAGATCAAATCACAAACAAAAACACAAGAGACACAATTATTTGATTTACTGGTGTTTGGTTGCAAACAAACCTATGTCTCCATTGAGGCATCAAGGGACCGGGTCTCTTTCAACCCTCTCAAGTGATTCTAAAGATCAAACTTGAGTCCTCTCTTTTTTTGCTCAACTCAATCCGAGAGATTGAAGTCTCCACAAGGCACTCCATAGACTTGGAGCCTTTTGCTAGCCTTTACAACGATGGGAGTTCACAATTCCAAGAACAAGAGCACAAGGACAACACACACTATTTCTTATATATCTCTCTCAAGGCACCATCACAAATCAACGAACATGACTATTTCTTTGCGGCACTTTGGAGGCTTTGATTGATTGGGAGTGTTGCTCTAGAGTATTGACTTAATGCTCAGCTCTTGTGTCTTAGATGGGCTGGTTGGGTGTATTTATAGCCACAAGAACCCAAATAGCCATTGAGGACAATCCCTAAAATCTGCACTTTCTGCGTGTCCACAGGATCAGTATAGCACAGGTCCAGATGTGCACCAGACCTTTGTCAGACTGTCCCATCTAGTGACCGTTCTGATAGAAGGCTATACCCTATCAGGTGGTTCCAGACTGGCTCGATGATCCTTTAGATCGAGCCACGTAGGCACCACGTCAGCTTGCCTTTAGAGTCTAAAGTCAACTATTGAACCTTGACCGGTCCGGTGCACCACTGGTGCGAGGTCTAGTGCACCATCGGTTTCTGGCTTTAGTAGCTCGATTTTAGAGACCTCTGTACAGTCGGTCTAGTGAGCCATTGATGCTATCCTGACTGGTCCGGTGTGGCGGCCCTCAGAATCCTAGGATAAGACCTCTCTGTGTAACAGGTCTGGTGAACCACCGGACCGATTCGATGCTTCGTTGTACACCAAACCTAAGTCCTTTTTGGGAAAATATTCTTTGTCTAAGTTTGGATCTTCTCTGGAGCATTCCTATGACTTAGACAAACATATCTAGAGTCTATCCAACTAGTCTAAGTCAAAGTTATTCAAGTTTTTTATCAATCCAACCTATATTCTCAAACTAGCTCAAACTTAGAACCAAAAGAGCATTTTGAGTTTCTAACCTTTCCAACCTCTCATAAGTGCTCAATATATTCCTTATGGCATTTAGAACTTATCCAAATGGTTGAACTATCCATAGTTCAATTTCTCCAAAATATGCCCTCTCTTTTTGTGTTTTGAGCTATAGAGTACATTGAGTTCTTTAATTTCAATCTTATGAACCTATAAACATTCACTTGGCAAACTAATTATCTTGCTTGTTGAAGAAACCCACTTGGTTTCTACAACATTTTGGTTAGGACGTGGTACTAAGTTCCAAACCATATTCCTCTTGAAGTTGTTGAGCTCTTCTTGCATCACCACCACCCAATTTGGACCCTTCAAAGCATCTTCAATCCTAAAAGGCTCAAGAGAAGACACAAAAGAGTAATTCTCATAAAAATTGCAATTCAAGAACGAGTGGTTACTCCCTTACGAATGTCTCCAAGGATGATGTCCACATGATGATCTCTTTGAATTGTTTGGTGGACTCTTAGGCGTTGCATTTGACTCTGTAGTCGTTGAATCTGATCTTCATCTTAATTGTCTTGAATTTCTTCATGTCCCCCTTGATCATTGCCACCATCTTGATTATTTTGATCCTCATCTTGAGTTGGGGGTTGAGCTTGAATAGAGGATGGTTGTTCTTGTTGTTGATTAGGCACTTGTGGACACACATCCCCAATGGCCATGTTCTTCAATGTGATGCACAGAGCCTCTTCGTCAGCTACTTGATCAAGATCGACTTGATCTACTTGAGAGCCGTTAGTTTCATCAAACACAACATCACAAGAAACTTTAAGACATCCTATGTATTTGTTGAAGACACTATATGCCCTTGTGTTTGAGTCATAACTAATTAAAAACCCTTCTATGGCTTTAGGAGCAAATTTAGAATTTCTACGCTTTTCACTAAAATGTAGCATTTGCTCCCAAAGACTCTAAAAATATGAACATTAGGTTTGTTATTAGTTAGGAGTTCATATGATGTTTTCTTTAGGAGTCGGTAAAGATATAATCGGTTGATAGTGTGGCAAGCCGTGTTGACCGCTTCTGCCCAAAATCGATCCAAAGTCTTGTACTCTTCAAGCATGTTTCTTGCCATATCTATCAATGTTTGATTATTTCTTTCCACCACTCCATTTTTTTGTGGTGAATAAGTAGAAGATAACTCTTGCTTGATTCCCTTCTCCTTAAAAATTCTTCTACTTATGTGTTCTTGAACTCTGTTCCGTTGTCGCTTATGATTTTCTTGATTCTCAAGTTGAACTCATTTTGAGGTCTTCTCAAGATTTTTTAGTGTACCTTGGGTTTCACTTTTATCTTGAAAATCCAATACCCAAGTAAAGTGTGTATCATCTACAATTACAAGATCATACTTACTCCTATCGATGCTTATGTAAGCTATCAGATTGAATAGATCCATGTGAAGGAGTTCTAATGGTCTTGAGGTCATTATGATGGTCTTGGAGGAGTGGCTTTCTCCAACATGTTTTCCTGCTTGGCAAGAGCCACAAAGTATGTCTTTCTCAAAGCAAATATTGGTTAGTCCTAAAACATGTTCGCGCGTAAGAAGCTTATGAAGATTCTTCATCCCAACATGGGCTAGTCGAGGGTGCCATAACCAACCAATATTTGTTTGAGCTATTAAGCATGCATCATGTTTGGCTTTATTATTCAAGAAATCTACTAGATAAAGTTTTCCCTTTAATACACCCTTAAAATCAACTAAATCATCACTTCTTTTAAAGACTGTAACACCAACATCGGTAAATAAACAATTGTAACCAATTTAGTATAATTGATAGACAGACAATAAATTGTAATATAGAGAATCTACCAAGACCACATTTGAAATTGAATGGTCAGGGGTGATAGCAATTTTATCTAACTCTTTTACCTGAACTTGACTCCCATAACCTAATATAATTGAATCTTGGGAGTCTTTGTTCTTTCATAGGATGAGAACATTTTCTTCTCACCCATTATGTGGTTTATGCAACCACTATCGATTACCCAACTTGTTCCTCCGGATGCATAAACCTATAACATAGATTTAAGTCTTGTTCCTAAGACCCAACTTGACTTGTGTCCTTTCACATAGTAACAAGCATCTTTGGCACCCAGACATAAGATTTGGTGTTCCTATGCCTAGGCCCAACATATTTGGCAAGAACTTTGCCGAATTTGTGTGTAAGCACATAAGAAGCATCTAATGTATGATATGACATGTATGGTCCATTTGATGCACTCTTTGATTTAACATGCGACACATGGACATTAGTAGCATGAGAAGAAATATGCCTAACATGTGAAGCTCTAGAATGAGAAATATGAGCATTCTTAGCATGAACATGACAAGTATGATCATGGGCATTATCACGAGAAATATGTACATTAGGAACAATGGGTGCTTTCCCTTTTTATTTCACAAATTTGGGGAACTGTGGCCCGTTAACTTTGAATTTGGTGTTCTCTTTGCTTCCTCTTTGGAAGCCAACACCATCCTTAATCACGGGACGTGTCCTACTCAATAAGATGCCTCCATATAAAACTAAACAATGAGGAAGGGGCTACTGTTCCTTCGCATTGACCTAGCGCTTGCCATGCTATAGTGGCTTGATTTGAATAGCAAGGCTATAAATAAAGGTAGAAAATCAGGGGTATATTCGAAACCAATTAAAAGGACACAATTGCTATGGTTCTTTAAATGGATTAAACTAAGTATTTGTTCATGTTTGAATACCAAATAAAATGTCTAACAATAAACTAATTATGGTCTAATATAACTAATAGAAACTAATTGGTGTGTAAAATCTATTAAAATGTAATTACTCTATATTTAGTATATTATTCAACGATGGGCTAAATTGTGATCCGCTGATCCAAATAAACCCTTGTACCATTTTGACGTTGTTTGACAAATAGTGTTACACGTACATTCTACCAAAAACAATCTCTACTATATTAAAAACACCTTTTCCCCTTTATCGTGCCCACATTTAAATTATAAAAATGCTTAAAATATGTATAAATAGGGATCAAACCATGGCCAACTAGCCAACTCAAATCACATGTTTTTATGTTTTATATTCCATACTTAAGCATAAATAGAAACCGTAACAACTTTGCTAGTCATACCTTAAAGGGTTTGTTTGGGAGCCATGGAATTGGAGGGGGTTGAAGGGTTGGAGCCATGGGATTGGAGGAGATTGAATGGGCTAAACCCTTCAATCCCGTATCTCCCAAACAAGTCCTAATCGTGGATATGTTAGACCTCCAAAATACATTAGGGTGTGTTTAAGATAAGGGGATTGGAAGGGATCGAGGAGATAAAAAGGGATTGTAGACCCTTCAATCTCTCTAATCTTATTGCTCCCAAACAAGCCATTAGTGGTCTAATGAGCCTAGGGCTCACCAGGGGACTTGAGTAGAACCTGGTGGCGACAGATATTTGTCTTTCCACCTCTATCCCACCTTGAGCATCCAGCAAAAGTGATCTGTATCAAGGTTTTTCACATGACCTGATCCATGTCTTCTCGGATTGAACCCAACGTGTGAGTCTTGTTTTTTTTTTTTTTTTTTTTGCCCACAAATCTCGTCGTTCTCGTTTTCCCCCCACAAGTGTCCACATGCTCAAGCTCTAAACTGTGACATCCTCTAAATATTAGAGGCCTAAGTAAGGTAAGTACAAAATTAATTATGCTTGATTATACTTCTAACGCATCACAGCATCTTGCTAAGTTTTTTTTTTAAAAAAAAAGCATGCATGTCATATCCAGTTCATCGCAAACATACAAGAAAAAGTGTATTGGTAAGGTTCCTAAAAACTCAGTTCCGTAAAGCGCAAACTGTTCCATGTTTACTGATGGCCAATTTGAATGCACGTGCACACCTCCACCTCCCAGGCTTCCTGTTCCCTAGAAAAGGAAAAGAACACCAGCATTCACCATATGGGCCGAAACATCGACAATTTCGGCCTACCTATTTTGCTTCTTTTCCTTCCGTGGCTGAAATGGTCCCTTCTTGTTAGGCCTACTCGGGCCTGGCCCAACACGGTCATCCTCGTCTTCAACCTCCTGCATGCGTGTTCATTGTTCATTGATGCGTATTTGAACGCTGTTGCATTGTCTTGCTATCTACATTGTCAGCTGCACCAGGCCTATTCCTTGCATGCCGCGGTATCCAGAGCAGCTAAGACATTCACTGCCTCAAATTACCAGCAATAATGCCTATCGCCTTGGTAAAATTATCCACCTACCAGTGTATTCATGTCATGTCATTATCCATTCTACTAGAAGTATAACGCTACTGTAAAATTATAGATAAAAGATAGTATTTTTTTCAGGCACATCATTATCCACCTACCAGTGTATTCATGTCATTGCACCGTTATTTTTATTGTCTCTGCTTCATGCTTACTAAACTATTAAAAACCTACATCTGATGCTTATTAGACAACTATGTTACTCCTGCTCTTTAAAAGTAAAAACGATCGACCACCCCGTTCTTGCCCGACTCAACGCCTCCGGCGAGGCATAAGCATAACCCTATGACAACAAAACTCAAGGTTGCCTGACCAAGAGAGGATGGAAGGGCAAACACGTACAAATCAAGACTCTTTACCCGCCAAAGGCACTAGAAAGCAACAAACGTGAGCAAAGAGATTCCCAGAAAGGCGAAGGCATCGCTCACTAATGAAATTGCGGGGCCCTGGAATCACGGACGACTGCTTCCAGATACTTATGGTCGAGAAAAAGTAGAGTGGGTTGACAAAAAAAAACATGTTACAACCTGAGTCTTCTTTAATACAAAAACTCCCACAAGTTTTGTCCCAAAAAGAAACTAAACCCCTCTAATACAGCTGTACCGAGTGCCAATGAAAACACTCGGCAACGTCTTTGCCGAGTGTGACTCTCGGCAAAAAAGTCTCGGCGAACTGTATATCCACTACCCGAATCGCGTTCTTTGCCGAGTGTCTAAGACACTCGATAAAGAATACTCGAAAAATATTTTATCGACAAAGGGTTCTTTGCCGAGTATTTTTTTCTGGACACTTTGCCGAGTGTCAAAAAACAGTCGACAAAGAAAAGCACTCGACAAATTAAGAATCAAAAAACCCAAAAAAAATAGCAAAATATTTTTTTAAATTGTAGAAACAACTCTCGATCTCTCTCGCGCATACCCTCCTCTACCACTACATCAATTATGTCTATATTACGTTTTCATTCCTCAAGTATTATAACAAACCGAAAGCAATTTGATTATTTAAGGCACTAAATGAATCCATTTGAAAATATGACCAACTATGAAGTTGCATAATTTTTCGAGATCTACAAGTTCTATTTTGATAGTTTCTACATCCGAGGCCGTTTACAAAATTTGAATTTCAAATTTGAAAACTTCACATGAATTTTTCAATGATAAGATGATTTCAAATAAAAAATTATCAATTACAAAGTTTCATTACATTTCAAGACCTATAACTTATATTTTAGTGGTTTTTCCATCCGAGATAGTTTGAAAAATTCAAAGTTTAAAATTCAAACATAGTTTTGCATGGCAAGATGATTTTAAACCAAAACATTGTCAACTACAAAGTTTCATAACTCTTCAATACCTACAACTTTCATGTTGATGGTTTTTTCTTTCGAGTCTGTTTTTAAAATTCAAATTTAAAATTTTTTAAATTCAGATGTAGTTTTCGTTGATAAGATGACTTCAAATGAAAAGGTTGCCAACTACAAAATTATATAACTTCTCAAGATCTACAAAGTTTATTTTGGTTGTTTGGTCATTTGTTTATTTCATATGATGGTTCTAACAATATGCACAAATCTTATATATCTCTCTCGTAGTTTCATAAACTACGAGAGAGATATAGGTTTTATGAACAAATTTATTTTTATTTTGTCATATGAAGAAATGTTAAAAATATATATTATACATCATGATGAGTTATACAAATTTGTAGTTGAAAACCTTTTCATTTGAATTAATTTACTGCTTTAAAATGTGATTTTTAAATTGTCTTTGCCTAGTGTTGAAAAAAAGCACTCGGCAAAGAGCTCTTTGCCGAGTGTTATATTTTTGACACTCGGCAAAGAGCTCTTTGTCGAGTGTCAAAAATAAAACACTCGGCAAAGAGCTTCTTGGCCGAGGGTTTTCTTTTATCGAGGGTTTTTTGTGTGGCACTCGACAAAGAGCTTCTTTGCCAAGTGCTCGAAAAAACACTCAGCAAAATATTTGGTACTCGGCAAAGAGCCAAATTCCGGTAGTGATCGGCAACGGCTTCTTTGCCGAGTACTTTTTATCAGGCACTCGGTGCCGAGTGCCACCTTGTACTCGGCAAAGGAAAGTCACCATCACAGCGTCAAGTAACAGTGACAGAGCCTTTACCAAGTGTCCTACTAGATCGGCAAAGGCTTCTTCTTTGCCGAGTGTCTGTTGGACTAGCACTCGTCAAAGAAGCTCTCGGGAGCTCCTTTGTGAGTCCCTTTGTCGAGTGCTCCAAGAGGCGCTCGACAAAGGCTCTTTCTTTACCGAGTGCCAGCTAGACTAGCTCTCGGTAACAAGAGCACCAATGGACCCCTTTACCAGTGTCTTTATCGAGTGCATTTGGTGGCATTCGACAAATGTTGCTTCTTTGTCGAGTGCCGAGTTTCTACACATAATATGTGACAACTTTCTCGAAACAGACTCAAATTTTTATTAGAGTCTCTACATATGATATCATGACATGTCGACAAGTTTTATGATTTTGTTTGTGTTTTATTCAATTTTAAAATAACTGGATCACAAGTTCGCGGTCATGTTTTATGAGAATGGTGTTCGAAAATTCTGATATGTTCCTAAAAAAGACCATAACTTGTGCTAAATAACATGAATATCATTTTTGAGATCTAGTAGTTGCAGTTCAAATCTAAATTATCTGAAGAAATTCAATTAAATGAACTAAATCTGGTAGTTATAGTAAACACTTTTATGATTGTGCCAAAATTGAACATATAGGAAAAAAACAAATATACTTTGCCGAGTGTCAAGGAAAGACACTCGGCAAAATATACTTTGTCGAGTGTTTGCTAGGTAACACTCAGCGAAGTTAATGACCGTCAACTATAGATGGCTACTGACGGCCCTTTGCTGAGGGTCGCATTCTTCGCCGAGTGTCTTTCTACACCGAGTGTTTTGCCCTCAGTAAATAAGGTCTGTGACGAGAGTCTTATTTCACCGAGAGTGGCACTCGGCAATGAATTCTTTGTTGAGTGCCTGATAAAATACACTCGGCAAAGCGCCAAGCACTCGACAAAGAGCTAGATTCCGATAGTGTAGGGAGCACTAGTGCGATGAAGCGGTTAGCTAGACACTGAGCGTAGGGGTTGATCACCACCTTCAGATCGTCCAACTCATCGTCCCACCATTTGAGGGCAAAATTGAGGCTCGTCTGGACCATCGCGATTGAATCATCGTAACAAGAGCGGGTGACAATGAAGGCATGGTTTACCCCTAGTCGGAGAGCGTCCACCTCAAACTCTTGAATGTGGTCGACGACACAGGCTACCCAATCGTCCGATATGGATGTGCCCTCCAGCTATGACGCCTAGAGATGATCATATGATGGCACTGGACAGGATGACATGCTCAGCGTTGAGCGCCAAAGTTGATTCATCACCTCAGTGAAGTCGCCCTCTACCGAGGAAAGCTTGTCTGAGAGCTCTGCCTGATGAAATGATAAATGACAGTCTTGCCAAATTGAATGTGAAAATGGAAGAGAAGCATGGGAAAGAGAGTTACCAATGACAATGACCCTGACCTTCGTCCCGAGGTCGACCACCAACGACACCAACGTGATAGTGGCCTCGTCCCTTGCCTTCCGTTCTACCTCAACCCGCGTCTCTACGACTTCTGACTGGGCTATGGCAGCCGCAATAGTTTTTTTGGCAACCTTGGCTCGATCTTGGGCTAAGGAAGCAGCTCGCTCTACAGCCTCAACTCGTGCCTAGAACTCTTTTGTCCGAGCGATGAGTTTATAGAGGGTGTCCTTGGCAACCTCGGAAATCCCAGCGTGAACCTAACCCTCGGTAGCCTTGGCTCTCCTAACCTTGAGCTCCCTTCGAAACAACGTTAACCACTACCTCAGGGCTTGCTAGGCCTGACTATCGAGCCTAGATTATGGAATTCTGTGTTGAAGGAACTTTTGTTTGTGAATTGTAATACTCCAAGTTGTATACCAAGTATAATAGAGAGTTATTCTCAATTTTGTATGTCTCATTTGCATCATGAAAAGAGCATACACAAAATTTAGAGTTTAATTCCAACAAATGATAAAAAAAATTGCATCATGTTGGAGTTTTATTGTTTGTGCATTAAATAAAATAATAATGTTAATAATAATAATAAAACAATGATTCTAAAGGTTGAATTGATCCCTAAATTAAAATTTAGGTGTTTGAAAATAAGAAGAATAGGAATGACATAGAAATACAAAAAAATATAAATATCCTTAGGCTTACTACTTTTAACTGTACAAACATAGTGTAAATGTGGCCACAAAGTTTGAATTTAAAACTTGAATCCAAATGGGATTAGAAAATGGAGAAAAAGAAAAGAAAACAGAAAATATAAAAGAAAAAGAAAAGAATAAAAAGGGATTCATGGGCCAACTTCGCGCTATTCGGCCCATCTCTCTTTTTCCTTCTTTCCACCGCAGCCCGACTCCACTCCACTTTCGCTGACACCACTGGTCCATTTACCAGTCGCGTGGGCGGTGTAGCTGTCGCCGACGTGTGGCCCCCGCAGGTCAGTTCACTCTTCCCCTTTCCTCGCGGGCGTTCTGTTGCAACGGCTCCGCATGGCGCGGCCGGGGAAGCGGGCGACGGAGTCCGCGGCACCTTGGGGATAAAGCCGTGGCCCTCGGGGTGTCTTCTCCCGTGGACGCCGATGTGCTCGAGTGCCCCTGTCACCACATACTCTTTCCTCGCCACCAGCGTGCGCAAATCTAGATAGTGCGCCGGTACAGCCCATCCTCAATCTCGTCGCCGTTGGAGCCTGGAAGTCGCGGCGGGGAGCTCCGCCTTAGTACTTGGGGTTCGCACGTGAGAACGCCGAGCGGATTCGACCACCGGAGTAGCTTCGGATTGTTCACCGCACTTCACCCCCGCCATTGCTAGTGACCCGTGATCGTCGATACATAATCCACGGTAAATCCGCTTCTATCGTGTTCGCATTAACCTCTGGGTTGTATGGTGTGTCTCGACGAGAGTTGCTGACCCGCTAGGCGTGGTCGTGGGTCGCGTCGGCGTTGCGCCGCCGTAGATGCAGCTTGCTCCGCCGCCTGGTCGCGGCAAGAGGAAGAGAAAGGCGCGGGCGTTGATCATGTAATCAACGGCTCCGGTTGGACGAGAGGGGGAATGAGTCAAGGACCGTAGATCTCCATGCGTGCGGCTGCGATTAGGGCATAGCTGATCGTTTCATCGTGGTCCGTTGATCTTTATAGGAGTGGTCGAGATTAGATTTTGGATTCCGTTTCAGTCAATTGGATTCGGACCGACGGATCTTGATCCAGCGGCCCTCATCTGAGAATACCTTTTTGCCCTAGCACAATTGCTTAAGAGCCCCTGAACTATACAGGAATCAACCCGCCGTCCAGGCCTGGGGTTTTCTGGGTCTTAGGAATATTAGCACGTTGGCCCCTGCGCTTTACAGATTTTGAGGCCTAGTCCAGGAATCAATAAAATCAGAGAAAATCCATTCTAAATTCATTTTTAATACAAAAATAATTGCTGAAACTTGTTTAAATTATAGAAAATGCATATGAACACCAAAATTAATGATTCCAGTTCCTAAATTTTTGTAATAATATTGTCTACCCATTAGTGCCTCTGTTCTGACATGACAAACACATTAAAATTATTCTTTCACTTAATCTTGTATTAAGCACATAAAACATTAGAAAATTCATAACTTAAGATCTATAACTCCAAAATTAATAATTCCAGTTCCTGTGATCTTATTTTAATGTCTAGTTTATTACTGTATATTCTATTTGCATGTTTGATGTGATGTTAATTTATGCTATGCCATGTATGTATTGTATTGATGCGAGTAGACGAGCAACCCACTGTGGAACCTGAGCTTCATCAAGTAGAGACTGCTGAGCAGGAGCTCGTGGAAGGCAAGTTGTGCCCTTGATCACTTCTTTTACCCATTCATGTTCTTATTATTCATAATGATCTGCATAGGTTAATTTTGATGGGACCCAATAGGATACCCTAGATTTTGACTATCTTTATACCTTGCTTCACCACTGGTTTTACTACTAAAGTTTTGGGTAGTACATGCTATTGCTTTATGTGGATTTGGGTATAGAGATATTCATCACTCATTTTTATACTTGTTATTATATGTTCATTATTTTATGTTCATGATAAGATCATTATGTTAATGGGAACATGGAGAACCACCCGGGAAAACAGTGCTACCACAAGGGTTTAATGGGACGCCCTTGGCTGATTAACTAGGAAAGCTAGGGGAGGGCTACCTTACCCGAAAGGGGCAAGGGCAGTAGGGGAGAGGTCAGTGCAGGGAGGTCCCTGGTTGATTTTGCTGCGATGGCGGTCAGCCAGGAACCCTGTACTGGATCTTCCTATAAACTGTAGCGGGTAGTCTGAAGCTAGTGGAACTTTGTAAAGGCCTCGTAGTGGTACCCTGCCTCGCTTCCTAGGTAGAGGTGTATGGAGTCTGATCAACTCTGTGGCAAATGGGTAACACGACTTGTGGGTAAAGATGCGCAACCTCTGCAGAGTGTAAAACTGGTATACTAGTCGTGCTCACGTTCATGAGCGGCTCGGACACTCACATGATTAAATTATGGAACTTAAACTTAACCTGTCATTTCATTGCATTTGGGATTATTTTATTATTACTTTTACTTATTATTACTATGGTTTGGTATTTACTTACACTTAGTAACTGCTAATAAAATTTTTGACCAACTTATAAAAGCAATGCTCAGCTTCAGCCTTTATTTCATTGATCAGCCTTACACTTCATGAACTCCCACCTTTGGTGAGTTCATGCCACATTATTCCCCACGACTTGTTGAGCTATGAACGTATGTGAGCTCACTCTTGCTGTCTCACACCCCCCCCCCCCCCCCACAGGAGAAGAGCAGGTGGTTCAGGAGGAGCCGCCTAACACTGAGGAGTTTGATCTGATCTAGGTGGCGTTTCTCAGTCGACATTGGCGCCGACGATCCTTAGTTCGTTTTATATTTATCTTTATTTTGTAATAAGTCTTCCGCTATGTAATAAATACTCTGATGTTTTATGACATTTATCTCTATACACTCTGTTATTATATATGTTGTCTTCTTTGGCGCATGTATGAGATGCACCCGGCTTTGTCCTTTAAAACCGGGTGTTACAGAAGTGGTATCAGAGGAAATGTTGACTGTAGGACGAGACCTAGATAGAAATGGACAAACCCTTACCTACTTATCTCATTCTGAATCATTCTACACTTACCTTACTCTGATTCTTCCTATACTTATCTTGATCCTGTCTCACCCTCTACTGTTCTACTCTGATCATTCTTATCTTTTCAATTCTAAGACAAGATGGATTTCAAACCTTGGAATCCCTACCCTATGACATTTTTTAAGAGATAGGAAGCCTAAGACAAAATTAAAACTATTTTCTCTATTAAAAATGTTGGTTGATTGTTCTGATGATCAATGCCTGATTTGCTTCTTTGATTGATTGAAATATTATAGATGGACATCTTAGTATGTACCACCATAAGGTAATAAATTAGCTATGGTAAGTAAAACATTAAACTGCTTAGCTAATAAATCCCCCAAAGTAACATGATTTGTAATTACTGCCTTGTCTATTATTCTCTTACCATATGTGTCTAACTCAGATGGTCAATACCAGGAGGGGTGGTGGAATTGATCTTCCTCCTAATCGACACACTCGGAGAATATACAGACAACCTCAGCCACAGCCAGCAGCGATGAATCCTCCAAATCCTCCACCAGGCGGAGTTGACCCACTCGTTGCTGCTCAGATGGCGGTGATGCAGCAAATGGCGGACACTATGGCTGATATGCGTGCCCAGATGCAGCAAGAACGTCAAGAGATGCGTCAGGAAAGAGAAGATATATGCCAGGAGTTGCGCCAGGAGAGAGATGAGATCCGCCAAGAAAGGAGGGCGCAACAACAGCAGCTGCAACAACAACTTCAACAACAGCAGCAACAGCAACAAGTGCCATTGCCTCCACCACCACCACCAGTTCCACCTCGGGATAAGCACCGAGAGTTCATGAGTCATAAGCCACCTACATTTGCAAGTTCGCCAGATCCACTGGACGCGGATGATTGGCTGAAAGCAATTGAGAAGATGCTGAATATTGCACAATGCACTGACCGGGAGAAGGTTTTATATGCTTCTGGACGTCTGATTGGTCCTGCTGCTGACTGGTGGGATTCTTATACTGCTGCCCACGATGCTGCTGATACTATTACCTGGGCAGAGTTCAGTACGCAGTTCAGGAACTACCATATTCCAGCTGGGATGATAAAGATCAAGAAGAAGGAATTTCTGTCGCTGAAGCAAGGAGGTATGTCAGTCAGCGAGTACCGCGACAAGTTTATTCAGTTATCCAGATATGCCCCTGAAGAAGTTGCTGAAGACGAGAGGAAGCAGGAGCATTTCATTGAAGGACTTAATGGACCACTGCAGTATGCTCTAGTGGCACACACATTCCCATCATTTCAGAGACTGTTGGATAAGGCTCTTGCTATTGAACACAAGCGTGTTCAACTGGGTGATTTGAAGAGAAAGGCCATATCTCAAGGACAAGGAAGCAGCAGTGTTCGTCCTCGCTACAGTTCACCACAAGGTACACCGAATCGACCCGGAGGACCACGCCCAGTTCCGCAATCACCACTGAGGACTCCACCTCCTCGACAGGCTACCCCTACTGGCACCCCGACAAAGTTTTCAGGACAGAGTCCGGGCACTCAATGTTTCAAGTGTGGGAAGATTGGTCATTATGCAAATGTCTGCCCACAGAGGATTGCTACTACCCCAGCTCAGAACAAGCAACAGACCCCTGGCAAGGGATATTCTATAGCCAGGGTGAATCAAGTCAGCGTTGATGATACTCCTGATGGTGGGGACCTCGTAATTGGTATGTTTTATGTTAATGCAATTCCTGCAACAATATTATTTGATTCTGGTGCTACCCATTCATTCATGTCTGCTCGTTATGCCAACACAAATGAAATACCACTGCTAAATATGAGAAAACCCCTGATAGTAATTACACCTAAAGGGCCTGTTGAGGCAAATCAAATGACACGTAGATTGACATTGACTATTATGGGTAGAGAATTTGGAGCTACTGCTATAATATTAGAGTCAAGCAGTATAGATCTGATCCTTGGTATGTCGTGGCTAAGAAAGGCAAAGGCCGTTATAGCTTGTGGTAGAGGTACCATAGAACTCACTACCACTAAAGGAGAAAGATTTCAAGTTAATATTGCAGTAACCTCCTCATCCATGCGTGCAATGTTCTTTATGCCTGAGGAGTTTGTTGGTGACAACATCCGGGTGGTTAGAGATTTTCCGGATGTCTTTCCAGAGGAGTTACCAGGGATGCCACCTGATAGAGAAGTCGAGTTTGTTATTGATCTCTTACCTGGAACCGCCCCTATTTCTAAACGGCCATATAGAATGTCCGTAGAAGAGTTGAAGGAACTGAAGAAGCAGTTGACGGAGTTACAAGAGGCTGGTTACATTCGTCCAAGTTCCTCACCTTGGGGAGCACCGGTGTTATTTGTGCAGAAGAAGGATGGATCGCAACGGATGTGTGTGGATTATAGATCTCTTAATGATGTTACGGTGAAGAACAAGTATCCGTTGCCCCGTATTGAGGATTTATTTGATCAGATGAGAGGAGCCTGGGTATTCTCGAAGATTGATCTCCGATCGGGATACCATCAGATGAAGATTAGACCATCGGATATTCCTAAGACGGCTTTCTCAACCCGATATGGATTATATGAGTTTACTGTTATGTCATTTGGATTAACCAATGCACCGGCTTATTTCATGAATTTGATGAACAAAGTGTTTATGGATTATTTGGACAGATTCGTCGTGGTATTCATCGACGATATTCTTATCTATTCTAAGAATGAAAGTGATCATGAACAACATCTGAGATTGGTGCTACAGAAGCTACGAGATAATCAACTCTATGCCAAGTTCAGCAAGTGCGAGTTTTGGATTGGCGAAGTGCCATTTCTTGGTCATATTATTTCTAATGGAGGAATAGCCGTGGATCTTGCTAAAGTTAAGGAAATAATGGAGTGGAGAGTACCCACTACAGTTACTGAGATTCGGAGTTTCTTGGGATTAGCAGGCTATTATCGGAGATTTATTGAAGGATTTTCTAAGATTGCCAAGCCTATGACATCGCTTTTGGAGAAAGGAAAAGAGTTTAAGTGGGACGAGAAGTGTCAAGACAGCTTTGATCTATTGAAGAAGAGGTTGATGTCGCCACCAGTTTTGGTTATGCCAAACTTACAAAAAGGATTTGATATCTATTGTGATGCATGTGGCCAAGGACTTGGATGTGTGCTTATGCAAGAAGGACATGTGATTGCCTATGCATCTCGTCAGTTGAGGAAGCATGAACTGAACTACCCCACTCATGACTTAGAGCTGGCAGCAGTTGTGCATGCACTGAAGATTTGGAGACACTACATTATGGGGACTAAGTGCCAAGTATACACGGATCACAAGAGTTTGAAGTATATATTCACTCAGAAGGATCTCAACCTTAGGCAACGTCGTTGGTTGGAGCTTATTAAGGATTACGATTTGGAGATTCACTATCATCCAGGCAAGGCAAATTTGGTTGCAGATGCCTTGAGTCGGAAGGAGCATGTTCACTCCGCTTTCGCTGTCCAGCTACCTGATGAATTAGCAAAAGATTTTGAGAGACTCAATTTGGGAATTGTTACTCATACTGAAGGAGTGACCATTGAGTTGGAACCTACCTTGGAACAAGAGATTCGTAAAGGTCAGGTTGGTGATGCTAAAATCCAAGAGATTAAGGATCTAATCACGGATGGTCGTGTTCCGGAATTCACGGAGGACGAGCAAGGTACCATATGGTTCAAAGATCGGATATGTGTTCCAGAGATTGATAGCCTCCGTGAGGCTATATTGAAAGAAGCTCATGATTCTGATTACTCCATCCACCCTGGAAGCACTAAGATGTATCAAGATTTGAAGCAAAAGTATTGGTGGTATGGACTAAAAAGAGATGTTGCTGCACATGTGGCTAAGTGTGATGTATGTCAAAGAGTTAAGGCTGAACATCAAAGACCCGCTGGATTATTGCACCCATTGAAGATACCTGAGTGGAAATGGGAAGAAATTGGTATGGATTTTATTGTTGGACTACCCCGCACTCCAGCAGGATATGACTCTATTTGGGTAATTGTGGACAGATTAACAAAAGTGGCTCATTTCATACCAGTGAGGACTAATTATACAGGAGCCAAGCTAGCAGAATTGTATATGACTCGGATAGTTTGTCTACATGGAGTGCCTAAGAAGATCGTGTCTGATCGAGGATCACAGTTTACTTCTCGATTTTGGAAGAAGTTGCATGAGAGCTTGGATACAAAGTTGAATTTTAGCTCAGCCTACCATCCCCAGACTGATGGACAGACAGAGAGGACTAACCAAGTGCTGGAAGATATGTTAAGAGCTTGTGCTCTCAAGCATGGTGGCAGTTGGGAGAAGAGCTTACCATATGCTGAGTTTTCATATAATAATAGCTATCAGGCCAGTTTGAAGATGTCACCATTTGAAGCTCTGTATGGTAGAAAATGCAGGACTCCACTGTATTGGGATCAAACTGGAGAAAGACAGTTCTTTGGACCTGAGCTTATTCAAGAGGCAGAAGAGCAAGTACAAATGATAAGAGAAAATTTGAGAATTGCACAGTCCAGACAAAAGAGCTATGCTGATAATAGGAGAAGACTCCTGGAGTTTAAGGAGGGTGATCATGTCTACTTGAAGGTGTCACCACTTCGTGGTATGAGAAGATTCAAGGTCAAAGGAAAGTTGTCCCCTCGCTTCATTGGACCTTTCTTGATCTTAAAGCGAGTGGGTGAAGTTGCATATCAACTGGAGTTACCCGATCATCTGTCAGATGTACATGATGTGTTTCATGTGTCTCAGCTAAAGAAGTGCCTCAGGGTACCTGAGGAGCAGCTACCACTGGAGGACCTTAGTGTTCAAGAGGATCTAACTTATGCGGAGTACCCTATCAAGATTTTGGACACTTTGACTCGAGTTACAAGAAACAAGGTGATAAAGATGTGCAAAGTTCAATGGAGTCACCACGGTGAAGATGAAGCAACTTGGGAAAGAGAAGAAGAGCTTCGCATAGATTTTCCCCATCTTTTCCCTAGTCCTTCTTAAAATCTCGAGGACGAGATTATTTTTAAGGGGGGTAGGATTTGTAATACTCCAAGTTGTATACCAAGTATAATAGAGAGTTATTCTCAATTTTGTATGTCTCATTTGCATCATGAAAAGAGCATACACAAAATTTAGAGTTTAATTCCAACAAATGATAAAAAAAATTGCATCATGTTGGAGTTTTATTGTTTGTGCATTAAATAAAATAATAATGTTAATAATAATAATAAAACAATGATTCTAAAGGTTGAATTGATCCCTAAATTAAAATTTAGGTGTTTGAAAATAAGAAGAATAGGAATGACATAGAAATACAAAAAAATATAAATATCCTTAGGCTTACTACTTTTAACTGTACAAACATAGTGTAAATGTGGCCACAAAGTTTGAATTTAAAACTTGAATCCAAATGGGATTAGAAAATGGAGAAAAAGAAAAGAAAACAGAAAATATAAAAGAAAAAGAAAAGAATAAAAAGGGATTCATGGGCCAACTTCGCGCTATTCGGCCCATCTCTCTTTTTCCTTCTTTCCACCGCAGCCCGACTCCACTCCACTTTCGCTGACACCACTGGTCCATTTACCAGTCGCGTGGGCGGTGTAGCTATCGCCGACGTGTGCCCCCCGCAGGTCAGTTCACTCTTCCCCTTTCCTCGCGGGCGTTCTGTTGCAACGGCTCCGCATGGCGCGGCCGGGGAAGCGGGCGACGGAGTCCGCGGCACCTTGGGGATAAAGCCGTGGCCCTCGGGGTGTCTTCTCCCGTGGACGCCGATGTGCTCGAGTGCCCCTGTCACCACATACTCTTTCCTCGCCACCAGCGTGCGCAAATCTAGATAGTGCGCCGGTACAGCCCATCCTCAATCTCGTCGCCGTTGGAGCCTGGAAGTCGCGGCGGGGAGCTCCGCCTTAGTACTTGGGGTTCGCACGTGAGAACGCCGAGCGGATTCGACCACCGGAGTAGCTTCGGATTGTTCACCGCACTTCACCCCCGCCATTGCTAGTGACCCGTGATCGTCGATACATAATCCACGGTAAATCCGCTTCTATCGTGTTCGCATTAACCTCTGGGTTGTATGGTGTGTCTCGACGAGAGTTGCTGACCCGCTAGGCGTGGTCGTGGGTCGCGTCGGCGTTGCGCCGCCGTAGATGCAGCTTGCTCCGCCGCCTGGTCGCGGCAAGAGGAAGAGAAAGGCGCGGGCGTTGATCATGTAATCAACGGCTCCGGTTGGACGAGAGGGGGAATGAGTCAAGGACCGTAGATCTCCATGCGTGCGGCTGCGATTAGGGCATAGCTGATCGTTTCATCGTGGTTCGTTGATCTTTATAGGAGTGGTCGAGATTAGATTTTGGATTCCGTTTCAGTCAATTGGATTCGGACCGACGGATCTTGATCCAGCGGCCCTCATCTGAGAATACCTTTTCGCCCTAGCACAATTGCTTAAGAGCCCCTGAACTATACAGGAATCAACCCGCCGTCCAGGCCTGGGGTTTTCTGGGTCTTAGGAATATTAGCACGTTGGCCCCTGCGCTTTACAGATTTTGAGGCCTAGTCCAGGAATCAATAAAATCAGAGAAAATCCATTCTAAATTCATTTTTAATACAAAAATAATTGCTGAAACTTGTTTAAATTATAGAAAATGCATATGAACACCAAAATTAATGATTCCAGTTCCTAAATTTTTGTAATAATATTGTCTACCCATTAGTGCCTCTGTTCTGACATGACAAACACATTAAAATTATTCTTTCACTTAATCTTGTATTAAGCACATAAAACATTAGAAAATTCATAACTTAAGATCTATAACTCCAAAATTAATAATTCCAGTTCCTGTGATCTTATTTTAATGTCTAGTTTATTACTGTATATTCTATTTGCATGTTTGATGTGATGTTAATTTATGCTATGCCATGTATGTATTGTATTGATGCGAGTAGACGAGCAACCCACTGTGGAACCTGAGCTTCATCAAGTAGAGACTGCTGAGCAGGAGCTCGTGGAAGGCAAGTTGTGCCCTTGATCACTTCTTTTACCCATTCATATTCTTATTATTCATAATGATCTGCATAGGTTAATTTTGATGGGACCCAATAGGATACCCTAGATTTTGACTATCTTTATACCTTGCTTCACCACTGGTTTTACTACTAAAGTTTTGGGTAGTACATGCTATTGCTTTATGTGGATTTGGGTATAGAGATATTCATCACTCATTTTTATACTTGTTATTATATGTTCATTATTTTATGTTCATGATAAGATCATTATGTTAATGGGAACATGGAGAACCACCCGGGAAAACAGTGCTACCACAAGGGTTTAATGGGACGCCCTTGGCTGATTAACTAGGAAAGCTAGGGGAGGGCTACCTTACCCGAAAGGGGCAAGGGCAGTAGGGGAGAGGTCAGTGCAGGGAGGTCCCTGGTTGATTTTGCTGCGATGGCGGTCAGCCAGGAACCCTGTACTGGATCTTCCTATAAACTGTAGCGGGTAGTCTGAAGCTAGTGGAACTTTGTAAAGGCCTCGTAGTGGTACCCTGCCTCGCTTCCTAGGTAGAGGTGTATGGAGTCTGATCAACTCTGTGGCAAATGGGTAACACGACTTGTGGGTAAAGATGCGCAACCTCTACAGAGTGTAAAACTGGTATACTAGCCGTGCTCACGGTCATGAGCGGCTCGGACACTCACATGATTAAATTATGGAACTTAAACTTAACCTGTCATTTCATTGCATTTGGGATTATTTTATTATTACTTTTACTTATTATTACTATGGTTTGGTATTTACTTACACTTAGTAACTGCTAATAAAATTTTTGACCAACTTATAAAAGCAATGCTCAGCTTCAGCCTTTATTTCATTGATCAGCCTTACACTTCATGAACTCCCACCTTTGGTGAGTTCATGCCACATTATTCCCCACGACTTGTTGAGCTATGAACGTATGTGAGCTCACTCTTGCTGTCTCTCACCCCCCCCCCCACAGGAGAAGAGCAGGTGGTTCAGGAGGAGCCGCCTAACACTGAGGAGTTTGATCTGATCTAGGTGGCGTTTCTTAGTCGACATTAGCGCCGACGATCCTTAGTTCGTTTTATATTTATCTTTATTTTGTAATAAGTCTTCCGCTATGTAATAAATACTCTGATGTTTTATGACATTTATCTCTATACACTCTGTTATTATATATGTTGTCTTCTTTGGCGCATGTATGAGATGCACCCGGCTTTGTCCTTTAAAACCGGGTGTTACATGAATGCACATTTATGTAGCTAAAATGTTGTTGTTGTATCATAACACTTTACCTTTCGTCACCTTTTCTTTTCATTCCAAATGCTTTGTTGGGCGTCAAACCAAAACTTACTTGTTTTTGAGCCAAAGACGAAAAACATCTTCCCTTCTTTTCACTCGTAATATGTAACACCCCAAAATCCTGATTTTGGGTTTAGTAAAATTTTTCCAAAAATAATCAAATTAAAGTGTCTTCTAATAAGTATTATACCTAGGAAATTACCTTTACTGAAATAAATAAACTGTAACCTTAAATTTATTGTTCAATCTAGATTGAGTCCTTAAAGCTTAAATTTAATTGGAATTCCTTACCATTCCCTATTTGTGCATACTATTCTGAGTAGAGTAGTGGCTATGAATAATTTTTATTTTTGTCTTAATAACATAATAATATAGTTTTCACCATGTTAGATTTTATTTTTATTTTTGCTTCTGTATTCAATATGAGAATTGGAATTCAAACTCAAATTTAGATTTGGAGTTAAAACTTGAAAAAAAAAGAAAAGCAGAGAACCACGCCTGGGCCTCATCCCCTTCATCTCGGCCCAATCCTCGCTTCCCTTCTGGCCCATTTACTCCTGTTCACCACCGCGCAGCCCACCCAGGCGCACACCCGTTCGCGCCGACATGTGGGACACATGGATCAGCCCCACACCCCCCTGTGTTGGCTGCGCACGTCTCATTTCCAAGTGGGTCCGGGCTGTCAGTTTCGCCTCGTCCAAACACCTGCAGACCTCACGGCGCGACCTTGGCTTGTGGGACTCGCGCACCTGGATCGGTCTTCACGCACCAACCCAGATCCGCCTCCTTCGTGAGTCTGTTGCAACGACGCGCGCCGCCCACCATTGACTCCACGGCTCGGAAATCGCCCTCCCCGATGTCGTTCTCACCTGAGTTCGTTGCAATCAGCCCGAAATCTGCGCGTGATGGTGTTGCCGCCTTCCTCGCGGACTCTACCTTCCTGGAGCATAAAAACCCGCCGCAACCTCTTGCCCCGTTCAACTCAAGCCTCCTGAGCCACGCTCCATCAAATCTTCGCCTGCCGCTGGCGCTTTTACAGGACTGCTCGGGGAGGGCGAGTGAAGATCATGTCCGCCGCGAACGAATCACGGGTACACCGTCGGTAGAGACTCGACAGTGGGTCTGGGAGCTCCGTCGGTTACCCTGGGTCGTGTTCGATGCGGTGCCGGAGTCGATGGCCAACCTGGTGGCGGGGAATTTCTCGCCGTCGCGCGGCGACACCATGATGCCGCCATGCGTCGTGGCCGGCCTCGTTCGACCCTCGATTTCCGGTGAGTACCCTCCACCCAGGTTCGCAATAGCGTTAGAATCGTGTAGTCCTATCCGATTTGGTTTTGAACTCTGGGTGGCCGACTTTGGTGCGCCGGTGAGCTCCACGGCCGCAGGGATTCCGGCGGCTCTGCCGTGGCTAGTGTCTGGGGAGAAGGAGAACGCAGGGGCCGTTGATCGATGGATGGACGGCACAGATTGATCTCGCGTACCCTTTCGGCTAGGTTAGGCATGGGCCGTTAGTTGAACGATGAACGCTCCAGATGACAACGATACCGTGCCCTTCATTATTGCTATCGGACCGTTGGATTCGGATCCAAGGGCGCTTGTGAGATACCGGTTTGTTTTGAGTAGAGGTCTAATCTAGCGCGTCCGTGCTTGATCGTGCGGCTCTGTGCGCGCGATACCCCTTGACCGTGCGCAATTTGTTAAAGAGCCCCTGGACTATTTAGGATTTAACCCGCCGTCCACCTCTGCAGTGTTATGAGTCTCGGTTACATTTACGCCTGGGCCCCTGACTTCTCTGGAAATCGAGGCCCGATCCAGAACTGTGTTAAATCGATCAAATGAATTAGAAATTGGATTTTAAATATGAAAATAAACCCTAGAACTTGTATAAATCATAGAAAATCCATTTTTAGTCCAAATTGAGTCATTCCAGTTTCTAAAATTTTGTAATATTATTCTTTAACACTTAGAGTCTCTGTTTTGGCATGACAACAGTAAGAAAATTAATTCTTCAGTTAATCCTAATTTAAGCACATAAAATCATTAGAAATTCATAATTTAAAATATATAACTCCAAATTGATTTATTCCAGTGGCATTTGTTTTGTTTAAATATTGTTTATCACCTGGTATATTTGTCCAACCATGAAACTTGATTTAAAATTATCCACATAAATAACTCTATTCTAGGCATTAAATAACTTCAGAAAATCATAACTTAATAACTCTAACTCCGACTTTAGTGGTTCGCGTTTCCACGATCTCGTAGCAATGCGTAGATTATTATTACGAAACTTATTCTTATGTTTGGTGTGATGTTAATTTTATTTATACCATGTTTGTTTGTATTGCTACGACTAGCGTGAGGACACGTGTCATCTGAAAAGCAAGTTGGTACCTGGAATCTCAAGTGCCAGGCAAGTTGTGCCCTTGATCACTTCTTTTTACCTACTCATGTTCTAATTAATCATAATGATCTGCATAGGTTAATTTTGATGGGACCCAATAGGTTACCCTAGTTTGACTATCTTTATACCTTGTTCACCACTGAATCTTTGGGTAGTACTTGCTATCGCTTTATGTGGTTTTGGGTATAGAGATACACATTACTATTCATGATTATACTTTTATTGTCAATTGTTATTTACTGTTCATGTTAAGATCATTATGTTAATTGGAACATGGAGAACCACCCGGGAAAACAGTGCTACCACAAGGGTTTAATGGGACGCCCTTGGCTGATTAATTAGGAAAGCTAGTGGAAGACTACCTTACCCGAAAGGGGCAAGGGCAGTAGGGGAGTGGTCAGTGTAGGGAGGCCCTCGGGAGGATTTTGCTGCGATGGCAGTCCTGCAAGGGACTCCTGTTAGGGAGGCCCTCGGGAGGATTTTGCTGCGATGGCGGTCCTGCAAGGGATTCCTGCATTGGAACTTCCTATAAACTGTAGCGGGTTTTCTGAAGCTAGTGGAACTTTGTAAAGGCCTCGTAGTGTTACCCTGCCTCGCCTCCTCGGTAGAGGTGTATGGGATTGGCCGTCTCTTGGCAGATGGGTAACACGACTTGTGGGTAAAGATGCGCAACCTCTGCAGAGTGTAAAACTGGTATACTAGCCGTGCTCACGGTCATGAGCAGCTCGGACACTCACATGATTAAATTATGGAACTAAATTCAATTTGTCATATGCATTGCATCACAGGTGATGTTGTTACTTTTGTTCTACTATTTAATTGGGTTGGTATTTACTTATACTTAGTAATTGCTAATAAAATTTTGACCAACTTTAAAAGCAATGCTCAGCTTCAACCATCCTCTTTGGTAAGCCTTACACTTCACGTGAGCTCCCACCTTTGGCGAGTTCATGCACATTATTCCCCACAACTTGTTGAGCGATGAACGTATGTGAGCTCACTCTTGCTGTCTCACACCCCCCCACAGGTCAAGAACAGGTACCACCGGATGAGGTGCATGGAGGATGCTGCGATGTGTTCGTGAGAGATCTAGGTCGTCGTCTCCCAGTCAACTTTGGGTTGCTGGACCGTTGTCTCCTTATAATGTAATTATTTATTTTGTATAGAACTCATGTTATATATAAAGATGTGACATTCGATCCTGTGCCACTATACATCATATGTGTGAGACTTGGTCCCAGCATACCTGGTGTTTATGTTCGCGCCCGGGTCTTGGTGCCCCCGAAATCCGGGTGTGACGGCCACCGAAGCTTAACCTTAGCAAATGCTTGCAGATATCACCTCCTGCATTACACTTGTCAAAAACAACTTGAAAGTTGATTGGCATTATTACTTTAGTGCCTTCGTCCTTATGATTGTATTCCCTTGGGAATGACCTTGGAGTAGAATCGCCTTTATTAGACGATTACGCTTAAGCTCTGCATTCCCATAGGACCAACTTTGGAGCTTTTAACCTTTACTAGATGATTAGATTTGAGCTCTGCATTCCCTTAGGAACGACTTTGGAGCTTTTTCACCTTTACTAGGTGATTATATTTGAGCTCTTCATTCCCTTAGGAATGATTTTGGAGCCTTTTAACCTTTACTAGGTGATTAGATTTGAGCTCTGCTTTCTCTTAGGAACGACTTCGAAGCTTTTTCACCTTTATTAGGTGATTCCCTACTTACCTTCATGCTTGGGGATTAACTCTTTATTTGCTTTTATCATCATATCCGAAGTTGATGCATCTGTGTTTTTCACATTATGCTTGGAAGGAATACACGTTTGTTCATCAGCCCACTTTCCAATCTGCCATAAAGCTTCTCTCTTTCTTACGATATCTTTCAAGGACTGTGGTGAAGGTAGGGTGATATTGTGGGATTGTAAGTAATACCGAAGCTTTCTAGAGGCCATTAGGATTGCATAGAGGACCTTTTCCATTTCTATAATTTTTTTGATGGGTCCAACACTTCGGAGATGAAGTGTACTGTCATTTGTTTTTTCACCCCTTCTACCACTTTTTCCTAGACCAAGGCGGTAGTTACAGTGCATTGCGAAGCTGACACATATAGTAGAAGAGGAGCCCCCAGCGATGGGGGAGAAAGAGTAGTTAGCTAGATCAAATATTGCTTCAAAAAACTCTTCGAAGGCTTGCTGCTGCGCTGGTCCCCACTGAAATACTTCTGCTGACTTTAGCACTTCGAAGAATGGTAAGCTTCGTTCTGCTGATCTTGAGATAAATCGATTCATATAAGCAAGTCTTCCTGCTAACCTCTGGGTGAGAGCACCTAGAGGGGGGGTGAATAGGTGATCCTGAGAAACTTAAACTTATAGCCACAAAAACTTGTTTAAGTGTTAGCACAATAATCGCCAAGTGGCTAGAGAGGAGTCTCAACAAAACACAATACCACAAGAGATCAAACACAGAGATGACACAGTGGTTTATCCCGTGGTTCGGCCAAGACCAACGCTTGCCTACTCCACGTTGTGGCGTCCCAACGGACGAGGGTTGCAATCAACCCCTCTCAAGCGGTCCAAAGACCAACTTGAATACCACGGTGTTTTGTTTTGCCTTTCAATATCCCGTTTGCGAGGAATCTCCACAACTTGGAGCCTCTCGCCCTTACACTTGAGATTCACAAGAAATTCAGAGTAAGGGAGGAAAGCAACACACACAAATCCACAGCAAAATGCGCACACACACGGCCAAGAATCGAGCTCAAAAGACTATCTCAAAGTTCTCACTAGAACGGAGCTCGAATCACTGAGAATGACAAACGAATGCGCAAAGACTGAGTGTGGATGATCAAGAATGCTCTTAGGTTGCTTGGTTGTCTCCTCCATGCGCCTAGGGGTCCCTTTTATAGCCCCAAGGCAGCTAGGAGCCGTTGAGAGCAAATCTGGAAGGCCAATCTTGCCTTCTGTCGTCGGGTGCACAGGACAGTCCGGTGCACACCGGACACTGTCCGGTGCCCGATTTCCTTCCTAAAATGGCGCTGCCGACCGTTGCAGATCTAGGAGCCGTTGGCACACCGGACAAGTCCGGTGCACACCGGACAGTCCGGTGCCCCCTTCCGACCGTTGGCCCGGACACGTGTCGCGCGCAGATTCCGCGGCCGACCGTTGGCCCAGCCACGTGTCGCGCGCAGATTCTGCGGCCGACCGTTGGCCCAGCCGACCGTTGGCTCACCGGACAGTCCGGTGCACACCGGACAGTCCGGTGAATTTTAGCCGTACGCCGTCGGCGAATTCCCGAGAGCGGCCACTTCACGCCGAGCCAGCCTGGCGCACCGGACACAGTCCGGTGCACCACCGGACAGTCCGGTGCACCCAGACTGGACAGACTTTGGCTACTCGAGCCATCTCTTTTCCAACTCGATTTTTTCTGTTTCCAGCACTTAGACACAATACATCAGTCCATAAAACAATGTACTAAGTCTGAGAAACATACCTTTATCCTTGATTTGTACTTTGTCCACCATTTTACAATTAGGCACTTGTGTTGGGCACTAAATCACCAAAATACTTAGAAATGGCCCAAGGGCACATTTCCCTTTCACTGGGTCCTCTTTCTTGACTTCGGTGGCTCCATCCATGGTGATGTGTGCATGTTTTCTGTAAGCTATATGTGCATATATTGTATATATGATGCGGTATCCGCTTCCTCAAAGGAATAATTGGTATTTTACCACACTTAGAACATTGCTTTGTTGTTATAATTGCCAATGTGCCTATAAATTGTGAGTTCATCTGAGTCTATGAAATATCAACTGGATGGTAATTTGACGAACCCATTTCAATCAAATGATAAATATCCAGTTATCTCGAATTCGAAGAAGAATAGTCAATCTAGAAATATGTAAGTAGATGAGGATTTGTCTCTCCTAAACCCTCTTCCACGCTGAAAATGGGAAAGCTATAATTCTCTGTGCATCGTCATTGCAATTGTTTATCGATTTTGCCGCATTAGTTTTGATGAACGAAATGACACATACTTATCTCTTACAACAACAAATTAAAAAGCGAAACCATGTAGGCGATCCGGGACAAAACCATGATCTTCGAATAGAGATAGAGCACAACACTGTGTAGTTAAGAAAGAAAAGTACGGTAGGTTAAGACAACCACGACTAGCTAAGGAGAAAAAAGACCTTCAGCCTGTTATCCTATCAAATTTCTATAAACATCAATACGATCATCACAACTATTTATTTAATTGTAGCTATATATGCTCTAAAATATAAAACCTAAAAACACATCTAAATAACATGTCTATACGACCTATGGTCAATTATAACAAGTAAAAGCATGAGAACCCTATATAGTGGTCGTCTACGTGGACCTAAAGCTTGACGAATTAGTATGTACATCTTTGTCCATGTCAACATCAAACAGATATGTTTTATTGTCGACGGACCGCGCTATGGATCTACCATGATAGTATATACTTTTCTCGCTACTACTCACCAATGTCACCTGACTTGACCGTGAGTACAAGTGGCCACTTGGATTTTTTTTATCTATTTCAGATTTGGCCTCTTCCTCAATAAAACTAGGCGGGCGGCTACCGAACAGCCTTTTTTTAATCCTTAAGATAATGATGGAGACACTCACTACCACGTGGAGTGTGCCACACGTACGAGAACTCGTAAGAACGAGAGCTACATTATCAACTCCAGCTCAAGAAGAATCACTGTTTCGGCATGCAAGAATGCCTAGTACACGGAGTAAACTGAGTCGCAAAAAAAAAAGGTACACGGAGTAAACTGAGGTGAAGACCCAAGGCCTCTGACACGGTGGCCGGGCAGCCGTCTGCTGCCATTTCGAAACAACGGAGCGGGGAGTTGCGTTGAATGGTTGGTAGAGAGTCTAGAGACTAGAGATTAGAGACTAGAGAGAAGGATCGAGGCTTTCAAGGCTGGGACAGGGATGCGCAGAGGATCTGGACATATCCCATTGGATATTCCTTTCCGGAACGGATTATGCGCCGAATCTTCCACTGCCCCAGCATGCTCTGGTCATGCCCGTACTTTCTTAAAAGAGGCTACGTGTAGAATATTGGAGTTTTGTTCGGATCCTCTGCGCCCCGTCAACTGTGTTCTTCCATGTACACCTTCTTTTTGTTTTTTTTTAAACTTGCTTTTGCTTCGGCGTCCAACATGCCAAGTCGCCGCTTCACCCTATTGGTGGATTATGTATTTGATGAGACATTGAATATAACTTGTGTTGCCCGTTAGCGATTGCACAATAGGTTGGAAGAAATTAAATTACTCCCTCCCCTCCATTTTTGTTCAGGTCTAGTTTAGATACTCTAGTATTAACCTTAATTTACTTGTGTTAAAGTAAATTAGGGTATAAATTAGTTTAAGTTATACTATAATCCACCTCTTAAACTCAATACTAAAATATCCAAACTAGGCCTCAGCTGGAAGAGAAAAAACACATTTCCAGTTTTCTTGGTCGCCCACTGCGTTGGAAATGTAGGTGGTTTTTTCACTAATTCTGTCTCTGTGTGCGTGCGGACATTCCGACTACTTGATCATTAATTTAATGTCACATTTTGATTTTAATCGATGACTTTGGCGAGGAGTAGAACATCATTTTTTCAGTTTAATTTAGTAATAGCCAGCCCCGTACATTGCCCAACGCAAATGGACTGATCGCACAGGGCCTCCAAAGTTTTAGGGCCCCAACTCTTGCGTATATTATGCTACTCTTGCGTATATTATGCTACGGTCTATATGCTAAAAAAATGAATACTTAGTTCAATTTTTGAATCAACAAAATAATCGTGTATGAATGCCTATAGTTCCTAATTTCTTATACAACAAGAAAATATATAGTTATATGATAATTAATGACCATACTTTGATAGTTTGGTTATTTATATTTTCCTTGTATCGAGACTAAATATATGTTCCGCGTCAGGGCCACAAAAATATTGGTACGGACCTGGTAATAACACATTTCACTGATATATATTAGTATCTCTTGGTGTCGGTTCTAAAGGTGGTCTTAGTGCCAATCGCTTACTTATTTAGATCTTGTCAGGCAGAGTTCTGACTCCTAAGATGTCTCTAATGGTAGTTTGTTATAATTTATGTTAGTTTTATGAGTATAAGGTAGGAGAAACCATATTTTAGCGACTCCGGTCTAGGCTCCTCTAAACTTCCTGCAAGGAGTCCTTTTTCATGTTTGGTAGGGCTTCTTGCAAGCAGCCACGAGAAGTGGAAGGCCTACCTAACAAAGTTCTATTATGTCCTGTTTGGCACAGCTTATTTTCAGCTTCTTTATAAATTTAAGCAGAAGTTCTGCCAAACAGACAGCTTCTGCAGCAGCTTATCAGTTCAGCTGCTTCTCAGAATGAACTAAAAACAGCCAACAAGCAGAAACTGCTTTTCACCAGCTTCTCAGATAAGCTGCTTTTTCAACGAGCAGCAGTTGTGCCAAACAGGGCCTTATACTGTTACATCAAAAGTGAGTAGTACAGAAACTAAAGTGAGAAATGGGGAGTCTTAGTTTCATCCCAATAAACACAAATTGACATTGCTACCTAGTTAATGAAACTCCAACAACCTACATTAAGGGCTCAGTTTGACCCGTTTGTTTAGGCAAATTTGTGCATCTCGGATGCTCGTTATGCACCATGCCTCTCATGTTTATTATGTGCTATATAAATACATTTTACATATGCAAGTCTATTATATATTTATTATATCATACGAAACTTGAAGTAGTAAACGTCTTCGTTGATATTTTTATGCTAGTATTTAATTTGGATAGCATTGCAACTCGCTAGACTATTTATACGACATATTTGATCCATGCAAGAGTCGAATTTTATAGTTAGCCAAGATGCCTAAAAAGAAGGTGAATTAGGTTACTCTAAATTTTGTTGCATAGATTAAATCCTAATCACATGTCCACCTTCATCCGAGTGCCTAGTAATATGACAAAGTGTTTTGCACCACAATTTCCAATCCTAAACCATCATGATAATTTAAAGAATGTAAATGCTTAAATTGAATCGCTAAGATGTAAATACATAAATTAAGTAAAGGATTAGAAGACTTCTTGATGTTTTATCGAGGTCTTGGAGAGTCGACACTCTTCACTAATTCTTGTTGGAGCACCCGCGCAAGGGTGCCACTCTCCCTTGGTCTGTGTAAGGACTAAGTGCTCTCTACAAGGTGAATCTTCACTACTTCGGTAACGTAAACTGCTCACAACTGTGTGTAGGCCCAAGTCAGGTAGTCCACAAGCTTCCTGGATGATCACTGCATTCTTAATCATCACCTAGAGATCTAGGTGACATTGATTACAAAGAGTAACAATACTAGAATCTCACTTGACCAAATCAAGTCTAATGAGGATGGTGGTTGCATACAAGTCACTCTCTATGCACTAATGGGGCCATTAATCGCACGATTATCAACTCTCAAATCTCGTCACTATGCAAAGGGTCTTCCACACTCTCAAGGGGATGCTTCAGTTGTTGGAACTTGGAAGAGGTAAGACACTCAAATGGCTAAGTTGGGCATAAATAGATCTGAGGGGTGAAACTAGTCGTTACATCCCCATTCAGCACAGTCGAGGCACGAGACATGTCTGATGCTCACCAACCACTACATTGAACGTATCAGTGCCTTCCCAATGGCTAGTTTTTGAAACTAGCCATTACATTATGTGGCATTCAGTGTGCACGCTGGTGCGGCACCGGATACGTCCGGTGAGTACAGTCCCAAGATACACAATTTTTGACCTCTCTAAGTATCATGTCCGGTTCCATATTTGGTGGCACACTAGACACGTCCGGTGAGTACTCAACCTCTCAAACATAGTTTACATGCTCTTTGAGTACCTTATCTAGTGTCATAAACAGTGGTACACCAGACATGTCTGATGAATATATGTGTATCCATGCCACTTCTACATGCTCTCTGAGTGCCCTCACTACAGGAAACACATATATTTTCGTGGACCAAAAACCCACGAAAATAAGCATAAACCAACGAAAATAGCCGCCGAAAATAAATTCGACGAAAATATGCAACTATTTTTGTTGGTACCGCCGTAAATTACTTATTTTCGTCGGCTTCCCCAAGGCCGACGAAAATAGGTGCCCTGAAAAAGCCCACTGCCCGAGCTATCTTCGCTGGCCGCGCTGCCCCCACTCCTCCTCGATCTCCTATGCTTAAACATGTTCAACTGTAGATAAATTAATGTCAAACCACAGTATATGAAATAAATAATATGAAAATTAATAATGTGAAAATTGCAATACATAGCTTAATTGATTAACTAAACGAAACATACTAATCAAAAGTCATCCGCATCCGATGATGCTTCTTTGGCTCGTTGTTTATTCATACGCTCTTGATTTTGTTGGATCCTTACTGATCTTCTAACGACGACAGGTCGTTTGCGCTTTGAGCTAGGTTCTTCAATTAAGTCGCTTGAATTGCCATAGAGATTTTCAAGGCCTTCTCCATTGGTCACATGGAATCAGTGAGCTATGTCTTGATTCAACGCCGCTTCTGGTTGAAAAACATCATCATCGTTGTCCCTGCTCGTACTCACGTAGTCAGCACTCTCAGGAGCGAAGACTTGTGGGTTGACTTTGATTGCAACTCACCAAGCACTAAGGCTTGGGTGAGGATATGGCAGGTAGTACACCTGTTTTGCCTGATTTGCTAGGACAACATCGCTCATACTGCTCGGAATCCTAGAGTTATGCTTCACCTTGACATTACCATACTTGTTGACACGAGTCCCACTATGAGCATCAAACTAGTCGCACTCGAAAAACACGACTTTAAGTTCCTTGGGGCCATCGAAAATCAACTCTACAATGTTTTGAAGAACACCGTAATAGTCCACTACTTTGTCATCGTCAACATATGAACTTGCCAACACACCACTATTGGTGGTGGCTGCCAATGGTCGACTCTTCTCCAATTTCGTGGTTCGGAAGCGATATCCATTTACATCATAGCGAGTATAGTTCCTGACGGACACAGAGGTATGTGCCATTTGCTGCAAGTCTAGGTGCATAGAGTTTTTGGAAACCTATACAAGGAATTAGTATATGCATTATATCTTCCAAGTCCAAAATTCAAAGATTAAGTATGGACAATGAGAGAACGACAATTACTAACATAATTACGAAACCACTGCACGAAGTTTGGGCCACCTTTCAACCCATCAGGTCGAAGATTTTCTAATTGGATGGCTGTAGGTTTACTAGTAGATTTCCAACATTCTTCATCAAACATGCTGGACATATTAGAAACATGGAGATTACACACTATAGAAATTATGAGATGAGAAAATGGACGTAACTATGAGGAAAACTTACTCAAACGCCTCCTGTGTGCCGTCAATATTGCTATACATATATAGCATTAGCGTGTTCAAATCTGATGCTTCAATGTGACGTACACTCCCTTTTCCAACTGCTTTACTCGGATTCACAAAAATCTGAAGGGTGCTTTGGGGTGATTCATTTTCGACATGAAGTCGCACTGAAGGCGCAAACACATTGTTGGCTCGAGCGAAATACCTGGTTGAGAATTGAGATATCTCCTTAAGGGCAAAAGCCTCAGCAATACACCCTTCGACTCTAGCCTTGTTGCAAATAGACTCCCTGAGCTTTTTTAATGCCCTTTCTATAGGATACATCCACCTGAATTGCACTGGTCCGCCTACCAAAGCTTCCCAAGCCAAATGCACAATTAGATGTTGCATCACATTGAAGAATCTTGGCGAGAAAACCTTTTCAAATTTACAAATAAGAATTGGAATTTCTTTCTCAAATTTCTGCATCAACCTCTTTGATACCGTCTTTGCGCATACTTCCCTATAGAAGTAACTCAGCTCTGCAAATATGCTCCAAAGCTCATCCTTAAAATAGCCTCGAAACATCATGGGCATCAGCCTCTCCATAATAATATGGTAGTCATGGCTTTTCAAACCGATCAATTTACTGGTCTTCAGATTGACTGCCCGTTTCAGATTTGCCGCATATCGATCTAGAAATTTCAGATTCTTCAACCACTTAAATATTTCTTTCCTTTCATCCGGCTTGAGGCAATAATCAGCTCGCGGCCTACTCTCATGCCCTTTATCGCTTACTTTCAACTCGAGCATCGGCCTCTTACAAATTTCAGCCATGTCTTTTCTTGCCTTCATATTATCTTTCATTTTATCAGTCACATCGAAACATGTGCTTATGATGCTTTCAGCAACATTACGCTCTTAGTGCATCAAGTCTATGTTATGCGGCATGATCAAGGCTTTGGCATACGGAAGCTCCCATATTGATGAAATATGGGTCCAGTTGTGGTCCGCCCCGTAGCCTTGGAACCTATCATTTTCTCCTGGCTTCAGACAAGCATGCCATGCCATTATCTGCTGTGTAGTTTGCCTCTTTGGTGGCCCCTTTCTGATTTTGGCTCCACTTCTGAATGCAGTAAGCGAACTCCTGAAATCATGCTTGAATGGAGTCCAACGTCGATGAGCATCAAAGAATGACACTTTCCCACCATGCTTCAATCTAAATGCATCCGTATCATTCATACATATGGGACAGCACAACCGACCATGAACACACCATCCAGACCAATCTCCATATGCTAGCAGATCATGCACTGACCACAAATAAGCAGCGCGCATGGTAAACTCCTTTTCAGTATGGCTGTCATAAGCCTTCACACCTCTCCACAATTGTTTCAGCTCTTCAATTAAAGGGCGAACAAACATATTAAGCTTTGGCCCTGGATGCTCGGGGCCTAGGATGACTAGTGCAAGGAACATGAACTCTTCTTTATTGACCAACTCAGGAGGAAGATTATATGGCACAATGAAGACAGGCCAACACGAGTAAGGGCTTGCACTGCTATTGAAAGTTGTGAATCCGTCCGTCGATAGACCAAGCCGTACACTCCTAGGGTCATTTGCAAATTCGGGATCAAACTCGTCAAGTGCCTTCCACGCATCATCGTCCGACGGATGGACCATTATGTCTGGATCAGTGACGAGACGTACACCATTCTTTGGCCACGTCATATGCAGAGCTATTTCTTTGTTGAGGAACAACCTTGAAAGCCGAGGAATGATGGGCAACCGACGAAGTTACTTAGTTGCGACCTTCGTAACTACCAATTCACCCTCATCATTTGTCACCTCGACATATCTAGAAGCTTCACAATGCTTACAACGGTCCAGCTTGTCATCCTCCTCAAAGAATAGCATGCAACTGTTGGGACACACGTCGATCTTCTCATATGTCATCCCAAGACCAGCCAACATCTTCTTTGTGAAGTACATATTCTTTGGCAACTTATGATTCTTCGGGAGAACCTCGCCCGTCAGTTGGACGATGTTGTTGTAAGCACTGTTTGAAATGTTGTGCTTCGACTTTATCGCCATTAGTCTTGTGAGAGTCCCAAGAACTGACATCTGAGTGTGCTCGTGCAGTCTCTCTTCTCCCGCGGCGAGTAGCCGGACGAATTCCTTAGCATCGCGTGGAAGCTGCCCCGGCTCCTCAGCGTTCATTTCAACCTCCCTACCAAGATCATGCAACATGTCGTCCATCCTATCATGATTGTCATCAAGTTCCACCTCCGAATCAACGTGTCCAATAGACTCTCCATGCCGGTACCATACAAGGTAGTTCAGCATAAACCCACTTTTTCAAAGGTGTTTCTCCATTTCTTCCTTCTGAGGCCACTTGTTCTCGCAACGATTGCAAGGACACTTCACTAGACGACCAGTTGCATCTTTGAAAGCGTGCTCAAGAAAAGCCTTTGTTACAACCATCCATTCATTCGAATGTGCCCCATCCTTTCTCCACCCGTCATACATCACCCTCCGATCACCGTCCATTTCAAAGGCTAAACAAAAGACAAAGAACATCAACGATCGTCCGTGGCTTAGGTGAACTCCCTATTAGGTAAAGGCCCTAAACCCACCCAAGAGTGTAGGCCGATGCTTGTGATTTGTGACGTGTAGCCTATGATTGCCGTGAAATTTCGGCAGCATAACCCCGTTGCTCTCCAAGCACATGCCTGAACATGGTGTGTTGGAGAACAACTAGGTTACACAACCGAAATTCCACGTCAATCGTAAGGCACATGTCACAAATCACAAGCATCGGCCTACACTCTCAGGCTGTCCAAAATACGTGGACAATTCCGGAACGGCGAACCTCACAAGCCAATGTGACGTTCGCTGTTCCCGAACGGGTGACGCATACGGTTCGCTACGGTTAACGATTAAAACTAAACTCTAAACATTAAAAAATAACTCAGAGACAAATATGAATTTGAATTAAAGCAATCAACAGTTAAACTCGACAAGTTAACTCAAATCTTAATCACAAGATGACAAGATAACAAGATAATAATTAATGGTCATTAATCTAATCACAACACGACAAGATGACTAATATCAATTAATGGTCATTAATCTAATCAGAAGATGTATTTTCGTTGGCTTTCAACAAAAAGCCGACGAAAATAAACATACTAATATGCAAAACGTCAAGTTATACTTACAATACTTTTGATGATGAAGCAGGTCACAAACAAAACGAAGGATATATGCATAGTTTTTTTAAATAAGACGAATGATCAAATATTGTGATTAAAATCAATAGCGATAAGTAATTTGAAATGAAGGAAGTCACAAACAAAATAAGCTATACTTATATACTTTTTTAACAAGACAAATGATCACGCATTGTATCAAAAAGTTAATGGTAACTGATATTTCGAAATTACTTGGCGGTGGGCGTGTGGGCGGTGGCACGACGCAGGGAGGCCTTCGCGGCGCGGCGAGGGGCGGGCGGGGCGCCTCGGACGACGGGTGTGCAGGAGGCGGCGCGTGCGGGCGGCGGCGCGGCGAGGGGCGGGCGCGCGTGCGGGCGGCAGCACGGTGGGGGACCGGCAAAGGGGATTCAAATCGAGAGACCGGGGGAGGGGATTTAGGGGGCCCGGTCGCTTTATTTTCGTGGGCCTGACTGAGGCCGACGAAAATAGTGGTTATTTTCATGGGCCGGGCCCTTGGCCGACGAAAATATTCCATATGTTCGTCAGTCAAGAGGCCGACGAAAATAACTGCCGTATTTTCGTGGGCCGACCGACGAAAATATTCCGGCCCACGAAAATTTATGCGTTTCCTGTAGTGCCTGTCTCATGCACCTTGGTGCATACCATACAAATCCAGTGTTACTATCAAACACTATAGGGCACTCTCTTATCTTGTGACATCCAGTGCGACTACAGAGTCACCAACTCACTCTTTTTATTGCCTTTTGAGTTGGGTTTTCTATCAAACTTTATGTGGCTTCCTTTGGGTTTGTCTAGCAATAGATTTCAGAAGTGTGCACCACTATACCTATTGTAAGGAAAATGGACCCCAGGCCATTTGGCTCAAAAGGTTTTGGTGTTTGATGATCAACACAGCCTATGGACTAATGTGTTTGCTAGTGTTTATGATTGTAGTTCACAGGATGCTAAAGTGACTTGGACAAAGGCATCGAGGAAAGAAACACCTCAAAATAAGACATTATGAAGATCGCAAGTGAAGATCAACAAGTATCAAGCAAAGTCCAAGAAACGAAGAAAAGTGTTGCCATTGCCACTGACGGACTGTCCGGTCGAGGACACTGGACTGTCCAGTGCCACACGCTAGACTGTCCGGTGCACCAGGGAACTATAGCCCAACGGCTAGTTCCTGGTGGCACTGGTGGAGAGAAGCCATTGGACTGTGCGGTGTGACGTCCGGACTATTTGGTGTGAAAGTCTGCAGCGCCAACGGTCACCTGCGGTGTCAGATACAACGGCTAGGCACACCGGACAGGGGCACCAAACTGTCCGGTGCCTCCACCGGACTGTCTGGTGTGTCGCAGAGAGTAGCAACTTTTCTCCAATGGCTAGAATTGTGTTGGGGCTTATAAATACCCCAACCGGCCATTTTAAGGTGTGGGAGCCCAAACAACATACCAAGGCCTAGTATAGACATTTCCAAGTGCTCATACACCCAAGTGCTTAATAGAATCACTCGATGATTAGCGTAGGTGCTTTGTGAAGTGCTTAGCTTAGTTAGACTGCTTTAGCGCTTGCTCTAGGTGAACCCTAGTTAGTTGAGTGAGTTTAGAAAAATCACACAACCCCTCGGCTCTTGTGCGAGCCGTTGTAATTCTACTGAGTGGGGCGAGAGTCTTGCGAGACCGTGACAAACGAGTTTGTGTCATGGCCGCCACCGTGTACTGGAGCGAACGAGGCCCGCGGTGTTTCGACCGAAAGCTCGATAGTGGAGACGGCGGGGAGCGTCCAAGAGGATTCGGAAGCAGAGCACCACTTGTGCGTGGAGAAGGCACGTGGCTCTTTATGGAGTTACTCGACCGTGGTGCTTAGCTCTCGCGTGGGCTACCCTTTGCGTAGGGGCACCAACGAGGATTAGTCAGGACCTAGCATGGTTTCGGATACCTCGGTAAAAATACTGGCGTCATCCACGAGAGTTTGCATCTCTACCTTGCTCTTTAACTTCCACATTTATATTAAGCATTTAAGTTTCAATCTTTTCATTATACTTAGATTGTTTAGGATTGAAACTTAGCCATTGCGATAGAGATAGCAACACTTAGACAAAACCTAGTTTGCACATTCTAGATTAATTGTTTATTTGCATAGGTTTTGCTCTAGGGAATTATTTGTGGCCTAGTTTAGAGAAAGTTTTAGAAGTCCTAATTCACCCCCTCTCTTAGGCGTCACTGTTTCCTTCAATTGGTATCAGAGCTGGTTTGGCTCATTTGAAACGTTTTAGCTCCACCGCTAAAAGAGCCAATGCTTTTTAGAGAAAGGTGATAGATACCCAGAGGCCACCACACTTCAACAGCACTAACTTCCCATATTATAGTGCTAGAATGGCTTGTTACCTAGAGGTTGTTGATCTAGGTGTTTGGAGAGTCACTCGTGAAGGGATGAAACCACCCAAGAATCCTGAGAAACCCACCACGAGTGAGGAAAAAGAAATTCATTTAAATGCTAGAGCCAAAAACTGCTTGTATGAATCTCTTAGCATGGATATTTTTAATCAAGTTCTTACATTAAAAACTACTAATGAGATTTGGCTAAAATTGCATGAGCTCCATGACGGCACATCCAATGTTCGTGAGCAAAAACATTGCCTAGTCTTAAATGAGTATAATTCTTTTGCTATGAAGGATAATGAGTTTGTTAATGAAAGTCGCCTAGAGGGGGGGGGGGGGGGTGAATAGGCGAAACCTAGAATTTACAAACTTTAAACTTGCACTAAGGTCGTGGTTAGTGTTAGAATTAAATCGGAGTTCGGAAGATAGTTCTCCTTGCTTAGAGCTGCTCAATCAATACAGATAACGTTTGAGAGTAAACTCAAACAATATTAGCAAGGGAACCTTTAGAGAGAGGAAAGAGAGGAAACAAATCAAGTGAAGATCAACAAGTGAACACGGTGATTTGTTTACCGAGGTTAGGTTCCAAAGAACCTAGTCCCCGTTGAGGAGGCCACAAAGGCCAAGTTTATTCCAACCCTTTCCCTCTCTCAATTGGTCACACAGACCGGTCGAGGCTTCTCCTTAATCACTTGGGTCACTAAGACCCCGCAAGGATCACCACACACTTTGGTGTCTCTTGCAAGCTTTACAAAACACTTAGAGAAATAAGAATGGGAAGGAAAAAGCAATCCAAGCAACAAGAGCAACAAATGAACACAAAACACCCTCTCTCAAGTCACTAAGCAATTGAGTTGATTTTGAGGCTTGGAGGGGATTTGATATTTGGAATGTGTCTTGGAGTGAATTCTATTGCTCTTGTATTGAATGTGAACTTCAGAAAACTTGGGTTGGCTTGAATGGAGGTGGTTGGAGGATATTTATAGCCTCCAACCACTTCCTAGCCGTTGGCTGAGTTTGCTGTTGATGGGCACACCGGACAGTCCGGTGGTGCACCAGGTAGGACACTATCAGTGTCCGGTGCGTGCCACGTCAGTGGCCCGGTGGGGTTTGGAGCGGTCGACCGTTGAAGCCCTTTGTCCTGTAGCAGCACCATACAGTCCGTTGGCACACCGGACATGTCCGGTGTGTTCTGACTTCCTGCTCTAACTTCTGATTACGCACTGTTTGCTTTTCACTGTTCACTGCAAGCGACCGTTGAGGGCAGGTTACCGTTGCTCCGTTGGCTCACCGGACATGTCCGGTGCACACCGGACAATCCGGTGAATTATAGCGGAGCCCGTCTCTGTAAAACCCGAGAGTGGCCTGTTTGCTAGGTGCTCGGCCTGGGGCACCGGACACTGTCCGGTGCGCCACTTGGTAGCACTATTCCAACACTTTGCTCCAAACTTTGTTGAGTCCCCAACTTAATTTCTTTCTTGGTTTATGTTGAACCTTATGCACCTGAGATCAAAGACATCTAGGCAAACTAGATAGTCCACGTGGTTTGTGATGGACGTCAACCACCAAACTTGATTATAGAAAATGATAAAGCCCCATTTCCCTTTCAGTTAGAGATATGTATTCTCGTTTGAATCAAATCATCAATGAGCTCAGTTCTATTGGCATTAATAATCTAGGTGATGCGGACATTGTAAGAAAGATTATCTCCCTACTACCACAACAAAAGATATGGGAACATCATCACCATTCTTCACAACATGGAGGACTTGAGTACAATGACCTCGACCATAGTGATCGGAAAAATTGCGGCATTTGAGATGTCGAGAAAAATGGGTCGACAAGAGGAGCCAACTTCTTCAAGACTATATGCTTTTGCATGTGATGAAAGAAAAGGAAATAAGAAGGCTCCCACTCCAAGTTCCTCAAGTGAAGAAGAAGAAGAAGAAAGTGATGATGATGAAGATAATCAACCATCAACATCGTCCTCCGAGGACGAAGAAACAATCTGACGCGTCGAAAAGGTAATGGGGATGATCCGCAAGATTAATCTAATGGGTGTACCTCTGCAGGTCGAGGATCTTCTCTTTAACATTGACAGGAAAAAGCAAAGAAAGAGAGGATGCTTCGCATGCGGGGAGAAGGGCCACTTCAGGGACAGCTGTCCAAATATGGCCGAGTCCACAAAGGGGAGGAGGAGAGGCAAGACGCTTATAAGTGTCAAAACTTGGGATGACTTTTCAAGCGAAGATGAACCTTCAAGGAGGCGCAGCCACCGATCCTCATCACGCTCATCACGATCATCACACAAGTGCCTTATGGCAAGAGGTAAAATGAGTATTTCATCCTCTAGTGATGATATCAATAGTGATAATGAAGGTGAGGGAACGCCCTTCGTAGATGAGCTTGCGGAAGCCGTAAAATTTTTTCAGGATGTTTGCACTAAACAAAAAGCTCAACTTAAAACTTTGAAAAATAAGTTGATTAGCTCTCAAAATGACTATAAAGGTTTGCTAGAAAATTTGAAACATTTGCAAATTTAAACTATGAGCTATCAACTAAAATTGAGCAATTAGAGTCTAGTGCACCAGCCTCAGCTACCGATGATGGCCTTATTAAAAAATGAAAAACTTAAGGCTAAGTTAGCTAGCACCCAAGAAGCCATTGAAAACTTGCTAGGGAAAATGGAAATTCTTAGCATACACAATAATGAGCTAACTACTAAGTTAGAAAACATTGGTAGCACCCTAGGAGTATCTTTGGTTGAAATACCTGAAATTATTAGGAAAGATGCTTCTACTTGTTGCTTTGATTTAATTGATAATTCTAACCCCTGCAATCAAGTTCTTGTCAAGAATGTTGTTATAGAAACATGTTCGAATGAGATTGCAATGGAGAATGAACAATTAAAGCAAGAGGTAGCTCACCTTGGTAAGGCTTTGTATGACAAGAAAGGCAAAGCCAAACAAATCCAACCTCCATAGGATAACACCACTGCGGGAGTGAACAAGCCTGTGAAGGGAGAAACTATGATTTGTAGGCTATGCCACAAGGAAGGCCACAAGTCTTACCAATGCAAGGCAAAAACTGGGGATAAGCAAAAGCAAAAGTTCAAGCAAAAACCAACAAGCAAAATCTCCAACACCTATATCAACAAGGTGGATAAAAAGGCTGCTACACCATATCTAATCAAGAAGAAAAAGAATGGAAAAGTGATAGCAATCAAGGCCAACAAGCAAGCCAACAAAGGAAAAGGGGCCAAACGCATCTGGGTGCCAAAGGAAATTATTTCAACCATAAAAGCACCAAGAAGGTTTGAATCCCAAGAGGGAAGTGGGGAGTCCAAAGGACTTTGGGGATTTTGGAGACTTGGCAAAATTGGGATGTATATCATGGCATTCATCATATTGGATCAAGTCTATTGCCAAGTGGGTTAGTGAATACTTTGGACCCAAATTCCCCACCCATGACTAAGGTAACGAGATTTATTGTATTTCTTGTTTTAGATACGCATATCTATTTTCTTGTATCTAGTTTTTACCTTTCATACCTAGTACTACAATTGGTATTTACTTTTGATTAAAAAATGCATGCATACTAGGTCAATCATATGGTAGGATTGCTCACTTTCAATTCATAATCTTCAGCAAACCTATATGGTTTAAAATGTTTAGTTAAGCACGACACATAGCTTATTCAACATTCCTAAGCAAATGATACATCAATTGGTATTTTCATATGACTTATACTACAATCAATACTCTACAAGTGGTATAATATTTCAATTGGTATCATTTAACTTATATGTGCCAAAGCTCGGATTATAGATAATTTGTCCCTCTTGATATCAAATCAAAGTGCATGTCTCCTACAAGTATTCAAAAACTTGTATGCACACTTTTAGGGGGAGGTTACTCTATAATCTAAGTCTTTGAGACTAATACCTATTTTTAAGTATATTATATGTAGTAGTCTCATTGAAGGAAAATGGAGTCCTCGGAGAAAGACAATAAGCTTCCACTGCAAATCCACAAGTATTATAAGACTTCAATTGGTCTTGAGAGGCTACAATTGGTATAATCTTAATGTCTTCTCCAGTATTTGATATCTTATACTTCCCATGTTGCTATACGTGCATATGCTGTCAAATCATATTTGTTACCTATGCATAAGGGAAGTTAGTCTAATCAAATCATGACTTGTACCTCTATTTCTCACATGCTTTTTCCTAAAAGTAGAAGATCTCTGTCAGGGGAAGTATTTCTTCGACTCTAAAGGGGAGAAAATTCTTTCAAAAGAACACTCATTTAGGGGAGTAATTTTTAGTGCTTAAAATGATAAATCTTTTAAGATGGCAAGTCTTATATGCTTCCTACATAATTGTAATGTCTTCCTTTTTGGTGGTTGATGCCAAAGGGGGAGAAGTTTTAGGAACCAAAGCAATGAAAATTGTATCAAACACCAAACACCACCAAATTAAAATTTTGATCTTGCAAGTGGTTTTGGTCTATAATAGGGAGCAAGTGAATTATGGAGTTAGAGGGAGGCTTAAGTCCATAATCTCACATTGTGGGACAATCATGCATCCTAGCAAGTAGATTGAATATTTTCATTCAAATGTTTTTTATATTTGCTTGCTTTGATTGTGTTGTCATCAATCATCAAAAAGGGGAGATTGTAAGAAAAATGGACCCTAGGCCATTTCGCTCAAAAGGTTTTGGTGTTTAATGATCAACACAGCTTATGGACTAATGTGTTTGCTAGTGTTTATGATTGTAGTTCACATGATGCTAAAGTGACTTGGACTAAGGCATTGAGGAAAGCAACACCTCAAAAGAAGACATTATGAAGATCACAAGTGAAGATCAATAAGTATCAAGCAAAGTCCAAGAAACGAAGAAAAGTGTTGCCACTCACGGACTTTCTGGTGCCACACGCCGGACTGTCTGGTGCACCAGGGAACTATAGCCCAACGGCTAGTTCCTGGTGGCACTGGTGGAGAGAAGCCACCAGACTGTCTAGTGTGACATCCGGACTGTCCAGTGTGAAAGCCTGCAGCACCAACAGTCACCTGCGGTGTCAAATCCAATGGCTAGGCGCACCGGACAGGGGCACCAGATTGTCCGGTGCCTCCACCGGACTGTCCGGTGTGCCGCTGAGAGCAGCAGCTTTTCTCCAACGACTAGAATTGTGTTGGGGCCTATAAATACCCCCAACCAGCCATTTCAAGGTGTGTGAGCCCAAGCAACATACCAAGGCATAGTATAGACATTTCCAAATGCTCATACACCCAAGTGCTTAATAGTATCACTCGGTGATTAGCGTAGGTGCTTTGCGAAGTGCTTAGGTTAGTTACACCACTTTAGCGCTTGCTCTAGGTGAACCCTAATTAGTTGAGTGAGTTTAGAAAAACCACACAACCCCTCGGCTCTTGCGTGAGCTGTTGTAATTGTACCTAGTGGGGCGAGAGTCTTGCGAGATTGTGACAAACAAGTTTGTGTCACGGCAGCCACCGTGTACCGGAGGTAACGTGGCCCGTGGTGTTTCGGCCGGAAGCTCGATAGTGGAGACGACAGGGAGCGTTCGAGAGTAGCCGGAAGCGGAGCACCACTTGCGCGTGGAGAAGGCCCGCGACTCTCTACGAAGTTACTCGACCATGGTGCTTGGCCCTCGCGTGGGCTATCTTTTGCGTAGGGTCACCATGAGGATTAGTCGGGACCTTACGCGGTTCTGGATACATCGGTAAAAATACCAGCATCATCCACGACAGTTTGCATCTCTACCTTGCTCTTTAGCTTCTGCTTTTATATTAAGCATTTAAGTTTCAATCTTGTCTTTATATTTATATTGTTTAGGATTGAAACTTAGCATTTTCGGTAGAGATAGCAACACTTAGACAAAACCTAGTTTGCACATTCTAGATTGTTTATTTGCATAGGTTGTGCTCTAGGGATTTATTTGTGGCCTAGTTTAGAGAAAGTTTTAGAAGTCCTAATTCACCCCCCTCTTAGGTGTCACCGTTTCCTTCACCTATCTAGACTCACCTAGGTCAAGCTATACATTCCATGCCCTATTTATAGTGTGGCTTAAAGGAAAATAAAGGTTCTATCACTAATCTATGTGTCTAACAAGTTTAGTGGCACTTAGAACTACATAATCCTAAACCTTCTTGACCATACTTTAAAACCAACCATTGAACCCTATCAATAAGGGCATGAATACCACATAAGCCCAACCATCTTTCATTATTGTTACCTGGCCTTTTTCTACAAACCACACATTAGTCATAATAATTTTATATTATTATTATTAATCACCAAAACCAAATTGGGACTTAGATGTTTTCAATCTTTCCTTTTTGGTGATTGATCAAAACCTATCCTTGAATATGTGAGAAAGGTTTTGAGGTTTTAAAGGAATCTTGTTTTTTGTATGAACTCTTAGTGCCAAAACAAGAGATCTTAGTTGTAAGTTCATATAATCAAAGTCCATAAGCATGTAATATGTTAGAATAAGATTAATCTCATATACATGAAAGAGTAAGATTATCTACAATAGATATGAAATGAAGGATCATAAACATGCATATGTGACATATTTCAAGATATAAAGCAGAAACAAGTTATGTCATGTCATCGCATACACATATCATATGTATGCAACAACATAAGATGTGTAGTACAATGCATGATCATGTGAAAGAAAACACATATGTGAGTATAACACATAAAAAATATGGAAAATCAAACTCATATGTATCGTTCACTCCCCCTACTAATTACATTCCTCCTATGTACATACTTTCCTATCTTGGACCTCTCCCCCTCACACATAAGGGTCTTGAGAAGGGGAAGACATAGTTGTGCCAAGTACTAAATTGTGAGGCATGAACTCAAACTACATTGGGAGAGCATCCTTGTCTAAGTTGTAGGAAGCAATCGTCTGCCTAGAAAGTGTGGGCTTTATCTTTGGCGCTAACTGACCGACTGGTGGAATAGGGGGTTATGCGGAGGGTCTGATGATTCCACTGAACAAGATAATGTCTTTGTAAGTAAAATGGACCCTGACCCATTTGACTAAATGATTTTGGTGTTTGATGATCAACATAACTGGTGAACTAATGTTCTCCAAGTGTTTGTGTTTTGTTGTTCACAGGACGTAAAGTGGACTAGACTAAGGCTCTGAGGTGCAATAGATCAAAAGAAGACCTAAAAGACATAGTGAAGACTAACAAATACTCAACACAAGTCCAAGACACAAGACCAAAAGAGCCCAAGGAAAGAAGATATAAGATTCAACAAATGGGTTTTTAGATGGTGGTCCGGTGGTGCACCAGACCGTGTGCGTAGAGAGCTCTACAAGTGGCTCTCGGGCAGCTGGCGCATCAGACCGGTCTGGTGGTGCACCGAACCATGGTCCAACGATTAGTAGCAAACAGTCATCTGACATGGCACCACCAGACCATGTGAGTGGCACACCGGACCGTGTACAATGTTGTCAAAGCCCAATGGCTAGCTGACGTGGAGAGTCCGAACTTGCGGTCTGTTGCGACACAGATAGAAAAAGTCTGCTTTCTCTCCAACGGTAGAATTGAGTGGGGGCTCTATATAAACCCCCTCTAGCCAGCCATTTGAAGGTGTTGGAGCACAAGAAACATATCTAAAGCATAGAGACACAGTTCCAAGAGCTCCATCACACAAGTGCTTAATAGAATCACTCGATGATTAGCGTAGGTGCTTTACGAAGTGCTTAGGTTAGTTAGACTGCATTAGTGCTTGCTCTAGGTTTGTTCCTAATTGTGTGAGTGAGGTTTGACAACCCACAACCCCCTTAGTTCTTGCGCGAGCCGTTATAATTGTATCGTGTGGGGCAAGAGTCTTGCGAGACCGCATCAACCGTGTTTGTGGTGCGTCCGCCAATGTGTACCGGAGGAAACGAGGCCCATAAAGATTTGACCAGAAGCTCGATAGTGGATACAACAGGGAACATCCGAGAGGAGCCAGAAGCTCGATAGTGGATACAACGGTGAAAGAGAGTGCACATGAGAGTATCACATATAAAGCATATGACAAATCAACTCTTATGTATCTCTCACTTGCCCTATCAATAGCATTCCTTCTATCTACATACTACCCTCTCTTGGACCTCTCCCCCTAACACATAGTCCCCTCTTCCTCTTTGGCACCAAGCACCAAAAGTGATAAAACCTAAGGGTCCTAAGAAGGAAAAGAAATAGTTGTGCCAGGTACTAAAGGGGAGACTTGAACTCAAACTATGTTAGGAGAGTGTCCTATCTCTAGCAAGGAAGAAGTCATCTATCCAGAAGTCATCTAGCGCTGATTGGCCAGCTGGTGGAACAAGAGAGATCTAGGGCGGAGAGGGTCTGACGAGGCATCTCAGCGGTAACATGTTGCAGAAGGTGTCAACTCTTATGCTAAAGGTACAACAACCATTTGGGGGTGGATCCCCTGTGGTCTAATTGGTTGGCATTGCTGGTGTAGGTGGCACAACGGAATCATCATTCTGACAGACAATGTCAAAAGACTAGTAACCAGTAGAGCTTGTTACAAGGGAAATAGACCTCGACCCATTTGATTAACGGATTTTGGTGTTTGATGATGAACATAATCATTTGAACTAATGTTGTTTGTTAGTGTTTATGAATATAGTTCAAAGGATACATCGTGAACTTGGATGAAGGCAACATGGCGATCAAGAAGATCAACACGTCAAAACAAGATATTAGAAGACTTATTGAAGACCTACAAAGATATGGTTCGCTGGCTAACTTGCCACAGTGAGCGAATAAACCTCCCACGAATAACTTTGTTCTTGTCCTTCATATCTCCAAATCAAATGCTTGATGTCTTTAAATTGAACTCCATTGGACTAAGACCTTATCCAGCAGTCCACTCATATGGTCACCCAAGACACTGTTCTGCACCGTTCGCAGAGTGGAGTTTAAATATGAGTATGTTGATGAGTAAGCTGTTGGAGATAGTCTGACTCTTGAAATATGAGTGTTTCCTATGTTTTTTTTCTTTAGGGCTGATTTGGTGACCAGGGATCACAGGGGGATTGGAGAGGATTGAAGGAGAAATTAATTTATTTCTCCCTCAATCCCCTCCAATCCTCTCGTGATCCCCTTATCACCAAATCAATTCTTATAAAAATAAGCGAGTTTCTAAGAGAACTTTTTAAAAGGCTAGTTTGGTAACCTCATTTTTCCAAATTTTTTCAAAGGATTTCCATTTCTCTAAGGGCTAGTTTGGGAACTACATTTTTTCAAGAGAATTTTATTTTCTCAAAGAAATTTCCCTTAAAAAAATAGAAATCCCATAGAAAAATAGAGTTTCCAAACTAAACCTAAGAGAAATTAGTTTATTTTTTTTGAAAAAATAGAAATCCATCGAAAAATAGATTTCTCACACTAGTCCGAAATTCATGTATTCCATCTCGTGAAAAGTAGCTCACCCCTGGCATCCCGTCGGCGGATGTCAACCAAACGCCACTACGCCAGCACTTGGACAAAACCAGCAACTAAGCCACGGTGCCACAGTGGCAACCTTCTTCCATGTGGGTACGTGATCGTGTCAGCTCACCAAGTAAGCCCCCCGTCCTGTGCCGCTGTGCTGCGTGCCCGACTACACGTGCCAGTTTCGCCGCATAGCTCCACGGCCGAACGCCCCACCACCACCACCACCCGGCGGCCGGCCCCCGGGTCCCTCTCTTCCCCGTCTCCGCTTCCGTCCACCTCACGTCGGCGTCTTCGATCGAAGTGGCCTTTTCGGCGGCGAGTGAGAGGGCGAGGAATAAAACTCGCGTCGCGCACGCACCGCAACAATAATATCCTTCCACGCGAATATTCGCCGCTTCCCACCTCCCCCGCCCCGCATATCCTTCCGTCCGTCCGTCCGTTCGTCTCCCCCCTTTCCCTTCCCCTCTATTTCAGTATTTCACCACCCCATCAGCCGCCCGCCACCGCGACGATCACCGGCGCAATCCGTTCACCCCACCACTCATCCACTCCCCTTCCGCGAATCTCATTTCTTTACTTCGGCTAGGAGGCGGCGGCGGCGGCGATGAAGTTCGGCAAGAGCCTGAGCGGGCAGATCGTGGAGACGCTCCCGGAGTGGCGCGACAAGTTCCTGTCCTACAAGGACCTCAAGAAGCGCCTCAAGCTCATCGGCGCCGGGAACGGGGCTGAGCGGCAGCCGAAGCGGGCCCGCCACGACGACTCCGGGGAGGCTGACGCGGCCGCGGCGGCGGCGGCAATGACGCCAGAGGAGGCGGAGTTCATGCAGCTCCTGGAGGCTGAGCTCGACAAATTCAACTCTTTTTTCGTCGAGAAGGAGGAGGAGTACATCATCCGTCAGAAGGTGTCTGCTCGCCCTACCCGCCCTCCTTCCTCCCCTTGTTTCCCTAATGATTTTCGTGTTCCTTGATCTGATCGGGTTGCTTGGCCGTGGCTGAGTGGAGCAGGAGCTGCAGGACCGGGTGGCCAGGGCGGCCGGGCGGGAGTCCAAGGAGGAGCTCATGCGGGTGCGCAAGGAGATCGTCGACTTCCACGGCGAGATGGTGCTGCTCGAGAACTACAGCGCCCTCAACTACACAGGTAATAAGTCCTCCGCCGCCGCACACTCCCGTCCCGCCGCGTCGCATGTGTTGCTTTCATGTCACTCTTATGGTTGATTATTTTTCCAGAATTTTGTTGTCTCCGTTGTTGTTTATCTCTTCCTGGTAAGTTTATTGTCTATGTATTTTGTTTTGTAGTAGCTAGTAGCAACTTAGCCTGGACTGTGGCTGTGAATTAGGGATGAAGCCTCTAGATTCCTGGGGCTAAAATCAGCGTTTGCCATAGCTAACATGGGTCAAATAAAGAGACGAATTGCTGTGTTGCTTGTCAGCAAGGGACAATACATGTCAGTGTCGTTGAGTATGCATACTAGTGAGTGAGTTGAAATAGCAAGAGTCCATTTATTCTCGCTATTAACAAAGTAATGTTGCTAAAAATTAATCTATGCCGAGAAATTGTGGCCTGCGGTAATTGCGTTGATTTCTCGCGAGAAATTAGCTATATCTCGTACATGAGTGCAAGTACATCATTTAGTTTGGATGCATCTAGATTCTCGGAACACTCGTGGCGAAAGAACGGTTACTAAAATATTCAGTTAGGTGATACCATTCTTGATAGTAAAGAAACGAAAGAAAAACAGGGCTCTCTTTTTTTGTAGTCAACCATACAGTCGCCCATCTGATATGTTTAAGAGTTAACATGTTATACAGAGCACTTTGCTCAGATTGGGGTTAACTATGGATGTTATCTTGGACTATGGTGTATTCATCATTTTTTGTTAGATTAGTAAGACAAAAAAAACTCCATGCCGTTTTGCTTTATTGTTAAGTGCCCATGTGTCATCTGTGCGACTGTGCCGTTATAATACTGTATTTAATCTCAGAAGAATACTGTCTTCAGTATGCTATGAATTAATTCTTGTTGTTTACTGTCAAGATATTTTTTTCTGCACCATCTTAGGATTCACTGTCATAATGGGGTTTGTTTTAGACAGTAAGATCTTGCAGTAACTTTCCTGTTCTGTTTTGACTCATGGTTTCATGAATATACACTATCTAAACCTTTTTTTGGCCACTTAGAATTGGTGCTATGTTGGCAATTTGAATTTTTGTGGAATTTGTTCATTTTAAGTGTTCTAGTTTTTTTTAACTAAATAGATAGATATTTAAAAGTACGCAACAACTAATATGCAATCATGCCTTATATGCAAGTGTGCAAGCAAGTCTCTTGATCTATTAGATTATGATCCAACTATAGACATAATCGTGGTTTGTTAGGGGGTTTTCTATAAATCTACACGAGCTGCTGATGGTGGAAGGGTTTAAGTGTGAAATGTGATATATGGTTGGATCATCATCTAATGGACCAAAAGCCTTGCTTGCACGCCTGCATGTAAGAACTGATTGCGTATTAGTTGTTACAACTAATATGCAATCAGGCCTTATTTGCAAGCGTGCAAGCGAGTCTCTTGGTCCATTAGATTATGATCCAACTGTAGACATAATCGTGATTTGTTAGGGTTTGGCTAAATTGTGGGATGCTGGCTTGCTTTGAGTACAATGCTAGCTTGCACATGGGCTTATGCACGGGATCAAACAGGGACAATTGTACTATGGGGACCTGGATAAAGGGTTGTGCAAGAAGCCAATTAGACTCGTAGTGTTCAAGCATGCACTTAGAACCGGTTGTTTGAGTCACTCTTATCTTTGATCAGCTGCTTGTCTAGTTTATTAAATTGCATCTGACTTTAAACTCATGAAGTTTAGTTGGCTTTCAAATTGACACACTGTGACATTGAAGGCACAACTTTTGAGGTTCTTATTTTGTGGACTATAAAAAACTGATTTAATCTTGCAAGCTGTTTAATACAAACCTTATGCTTATCACTTTCTTTCTAGTTGTGGGATAGCTGTGCTTGAATGTTGTACCATTTGTGTTTTGTAATTACATGACTCATGGTGGATGTGAGATGGCAATGAGATATGATTATCTCAGCCAAGCTTGTAGTGGGTGATTTGGTCTTGAACGTAATTAGTGCGTATACCCCTAAGCAGGGCATGGTGAGAATGCTAAGAGACTTCTAGGAAGAATTAGATGGCATGGTTAAAACTATACCTATTAGCGTGAAGCTTTTCATAAGAGACCTCAATGGGCATGCATGTGCAACTAGTGTAGGTTTTGAGACAGTTCATGGAGGTTTTGGGTATGGTAGTGGTAGTAGGAATTGGGAGGGAGAGGTCTTGAACTTTGCAGTAGCTTTTGACAATAGCCAAGACTTTAGAAAGAGAGAATCCCATTTAGTGACCTATACCTATAATAGCGGCCAACATTTTAGTCAGATTAACTTTCGCCTCACAAGAAGAGGTTTTGAGACGGTTCATGAAATTTTTGGGTATGGTAGTCGTAGTAGCAATCGAGAGGGAGAGGTCTTGAACTTTGCAGTAGCCAACACTTTAGAAAGAGAGAATCCCATTTAGTGACCTATACCTATAGTAGCGGCCAACATTCTAGTCAGATTAACTTTGTCCTCACAAGAAGAGGACAAACAAGCATGTTTGGATTGCAAGGTGATATTTGGGGAGTGAGTTGCCTCTCAACATAAGCTTGTGGTGACGGCGTTTTGTTCAGCTACATTCCCGTAAGGATAAACAAACCAAAATTGAGAGAATAAAGTGGTGGAAGCTGAAAGGGGGAGGCACTAGAAGTCTTCAATGGCCATCAAAGAGGGCATTTTAAAGATGACACAAATAACATATGAGAGAAGATGGCAACCTACATTCGGAAGGTGGCCTCATAGTTGTGTGGAGCAACCAAAGGGAGTGGAGACGAAGATAAAGATACTTGTGGTTGAATGTGTAAAGGGCTATTAAAAAAAGAAAAAATGCTAGACATTTATATCATGACGGGTGTGTGGACAACATAGAGAAGTACAAGATAGTAAAGAAGACCACACAGCAAGCTGTAATGTGCAAATGGTAGGGTGTACCAGAATCTTTACCATCGTTTGAGTACGAAGGAAGGACAAAATAACATACATAGGATTGACCAGGATCCTTGAGAGGAATACAAGGGATTTCAATCAAGTTAAGTACATTAAGGATGAAACTGAGCACTCCTTGGTGAAGGAGGATGACATCAGGCATATATGGTGAGAGTATTTTGACAAATTGTTCAATGAGAAGAATGGGGACACAACCTTTCAGTTGGATGAAAGGTTGAATGACTCTTTTGATGATACCATTAGGCGGTTTGTGCATAAGATCCAAAAATATGAGGTTAGAGAGGCATTGAAAAGGATGAAAGGGGGCTCTGGTGTTATTCCAGTTGAGCCATGGAGATGCCTCGGGGACATAGCTATAGTATGGCTAACTATGTTGTTCAACCATATCTTCTAGTCGAATATGATGCTTGACTAGTGGAGAAGTATATTGGTATCGTTCTAGAAGAATAAGGGAGATATTTAAAGTTGTCCTAATTACCGAGGAATTAAGTTGATGTGTCATACTATGAAGCTATGAGAGAGAGTTATCGAGCATTGTCTGGGAGAAATAACGAGGATTTCTATGAACCAATTTGGTTTCATGCCTGGAAGGTCAACCATAGAAGCCATTTTCTTAATAAGACAAGTGGTGAAGCAGTATATGGAGCAGAAGAAACCTACACATGGTTTGCATTGACTTGGAAAAGGCGTATGAGAAAATACCAATGAATATTATGTGGACTCTGGACAAACATAAAGTTCCAACTAAGAACGTTGGACCCATTAAGGACATATACAACAATGTTGTGACTAGTGTTTGAACAAGTGATGGAGACAAATGATTTCTTGATTGAAATATGACTACATCAAGGGTTATTTTTGAGCCCTGACCTTTTGCCTTGGTGATGGATGAGGTCACAAGGGATATAGAAGAGGATATCCCTTGGTGTATGCTTTTTTTGCGGACAACGGAGTGTTAGCTGATGAATGCCAGTTAGGAGTAAATAGGAATCAGGAGACTCTTTACTCCAAAGGTTTTAGACTCAATAGGGTTGAAACCGAATATATTAGACATGACTTCGATACTACTACACCTAAGGAAGGAGATTTTAGTTTGGAAAGTCAAGTAGTGCCTAGGAAGGTTACCTTTCAGTATTTAGAATCAATGGTACATAAGAATATTGATGAAGATGTTAGCCATAGAATCAAAGCAGGGTGGATGAAGTGGCGTCAAACATGTGTCGTTTTACGTGACAAGAGGGTACCATAGAAGCTAAAAGGAATGTTTTATAGGACTAATTAGACCTGTTATGGTGTATGGTGCAGAATGTTGGTCTATAAAAAGACGACATGTTCAACATACAAGTGTTGTGGAAACACATATGTTGCATTGGAATTGTGGCTATACAAGAAAGGACAGAGTCCGAAACGATAATATACGTGATAGGTTAGGGGTAACACCAATTCGAAAAAAGCTTGTCCAACACCGATTAAGATGGTTTGGACATGTTGAACGGAGACCTCCAGAGGTGAGAGGTTAGTGCGTAGTAGGATACTAAGATGTAATAGCAATAGGAAGAGAGACATGAGAAGGACAAAGTTGATATGGTGGAGGAGACAATAAAAGGAGAATGAAAAGGATGAAATATAGTGCATGGAAATTGGAAAACAGCTATCCATGTATTTTGATCTTGATTTGTGGTTTCTGTTGGGTTTTAACTCTAGCCTACACCAACTTGCTTAGGACTAAAAGACTTTGTTGTTGTACCTATGTTGCTTTATTTTTACTTCTGTTCTAGTTCATTTCACATACTTTTCTGAATAGGAATATGCATATGCCAAGTGTTCTTTTTTTTACCTCCCAGTATATGTTGGTTTATGCATTTCAGTTGACCAATACGCCTTTAGTATTGCGCATACAAAGACAATATAAGTTTTTGCCGTTTTTCTTTATAGGGTGTTATCATATTTTGTCTCTGGGACATTTCCTCAGAATTAAGGTTCATTAACGGTGCACATGATTTGGTACAATTTGGCTATGCTGTTTCAGAAGTCATAACCTCTTTCTACCATACAAACACAATATAAGTTTTTGCTGACAAACAGGAAGGTACAAAGACAACATAAGTTTTTGCTGGCAACAGGAACATTTTCCGCGTGTATCAGCTAATGAAAAATAAACTTATGAATTTGCATTCAGTAAATTTTGTTTTCTGCTGATTGTAGTTCATACATTTTTTATTTCATGAAAACAGAAATCTGATAATCATACATTATTTGGAATTTGAAGCATTTCTGTGAGTTTTGCCTAGAATATGATGGTCTTGGAGAAACTGAGTATAGTCGATTCAGTATATAGTCAGCCTTCTAGCTTGTCTGTACCACTTTATGCTCATGGATCACTTTCTTGATACCTTAGCTATTTAGATCTTTCATCATCACTATGGTTATTTACCGTGTTGCCATTTGCAGGATTGGTTAAGATTCTCAAGAAATATGACAAGAGAACTGGAGCCCTGATCCGGTTGCCCTTCATTCAGAAAGTTCTTCAGCAGCCTTTCTTCACCACTGATCTCCTGTATAAGCTTGTGAAGCAGTGTGAAGCCATGCTGGAGCAGCTCCTTCCGGTTAGTGAGGCATCTGTCTCAAGTGAAGATGGAAAAGGAGACTCTAATGATGAAGAGAAGCTGGCGAAGCCAAGTTCATCCTTGGTAAATGGTGGTGGCATTCCAGAGTTAGATGAGATCGAGTACATGGAGAGTATGTACATGAAGAGCACCGTCGCGGCCCTTAGGTCACTGAAGGAGATCCGGGGCAAGAGCTCTACTGTCAGTATGTTCTCGTTGCCACCTCTTCAGGGCAACAATGCACAGGACAGCTACCAGATCCGGGCAGAGCAACTAGATGAGGAGCCGGAGAGGTGGAGCAAAGTAACAGTGATAGAGCAGGCGGCCAAATGACAGACCGAATGGGCAAAACATCTGATGGCTGAACTTAAAAATTTTAGACTTGGACATTTGCTGGAGATGGCCAATTTCAGAAATTTGTATGAATTCAGGATTCCTAACAGCTGCGAAATGGTGGACATGTTAAATCATAGAATTCCCAGCACAACCATCGGACAGAATTGGGCTGATTTTATTCACTATTGTGAATTGATCATGTGTTTTTACTGATATACAACCTTATGATTCGGTGTTGCTTCTGATTGTGATAATGAAAGAAAAAAACAGGTTTTGGCTTGCTACTCCACAACGTTGCCAAAATACAACGTATCGATGCTTGGAATGCGAAGGAGAAAGCTCGGAGCATCGAGCTTGACGTTGCATCTTGTGATGCTCAAACGTAACATGTCGGCATCGAGGAATGTTGGATCCTCGATGTTAGCCTGCTATCGTTATTTGTTTTTTTTTTCTGTTTTATGGGTCCCATGTCGATGCTCGCCCACTGCAGCTTGCATTATCGCCGCTGAATCACTGCGCTGGTTTTTCTAGATGTCGAGGCCCACCACTGTGGCTAGTCTTAGTTCCAACCTATAGTTCATTTCAGTTATTTCTCTATATTAAAGCAGGGCCCGTCCGTGGCCATTGAATGTGTCCACGTGTCTTAGAAATTTTCTGCCGTCCGATGACCTACAGGATTCCAAATCCAGCCGTCCAAAGCCAAGTTTATTTCCTCCACTCTGCCTTCCGCGTGCTCTTTTCTTCTGTAGCCGCTACCAGAGGCTTCCAGACCGGAGACAAATAAATCAGAGAGAATGGGAGATATCAGGGGTTCCTTCCGTCGTGTCGCCATCTTCTCCACACAGTTCGTCGGACTTGCTCTCGGCGTCCCCACCCCCACGGCTTTCGCTGCACCTGGCACTACGTCGGTGCCATCCGCCGCAGCGTTGTCTCTGCTTCGCCGCATAATCGTCGCCGCCGTCGACGGAGACCATCCGGGCCAACGCTTGCTGAAACCTCCACTGCTTCTCCGAATGCTTCGTCATCTCCTCGATGGTTCAGATAGGTACAAATGTATTTTCCCCTATCAGAGCTCTGTACATTCAAGTGTCCTCGCCGTTAGGGTTCGCAAGTACATATGCCTTTTCTAAATGTCTTTTCCCCATTGGAGCTCCGTACATCCGAGTGTCCTCGCCGGATGCCTTTTCTCTATCGGAGGTCTGTAGAACTGCTCGCACTTGATAAATTTTCATCGCAAGTATCTGTCGCGTAGGAGCTTTATCTGCTTCCATATTGTTAATGGCGGTGGGTCACAAAAAAGTTAGCTATACCATCCTCAGGCTCTTGAACTTTAGTTATATTTCATTCGAGAGCATCTTTTGGTGTGTAGTGATACTGATTTTTTCGTGTCGTATTGTGTATAGATCTATGCTTGCTACAGTTACTCTAAACAATACATGTGGTAGCTACATTTCCTGTAAACAAGATGTTCATGGTACCTCAACATAGAATCATTCGTTGCTTACTTTTTCATTCATTTTAATTTGCCAGTAAATTCTAATCTTTGTTTTGGAAATACGGGCTTCATAAACTTCTACATATTTTCTCAGGGAAAAAAAGGTTGCCTAATCAAGGTATATTTCATTACGCATTCCTTTTCCTAACAGTGTCCTCCAATTTAACTATTTCTCTCCAGTGGTGGTACTATTATGTATTTGTTCTTTGCAAAACTATTTATATACGTGCTTCTTCTTTATATAACTATCTATTGTTTGGTACATTTACTGAAAACATTTTCACAAGTTTGCTACATTACCTCTAAACACAACGTTCATTTAGTATCTATAGTACCTTATTAGTTTAGCACATAAACGTTCGTGCATTGACTGTTTACTGTTTTGTTATTTTTTATTTGATAGTAAATATTAATCTTTGGTTTGGAAACACGGGCTTTGTCAGCTTCTACATATGTCCACAGGAAAAAACTAATTGACCAAGGTACATCTCATTACACATTCCTTTTTGGCTTTTCATAACAGTGTGCTCCAATCTTACTATTTTTTTTCTCCATTAGTGGTACTATTATATAGTTATTGTTTGCATCAATATTCAATTATTATGATTCTCTGCTAATTTGTTATAATTTTAAAATTTGACAGCAAATCCTAATCTTTGGTTCGGAAAGACGGGCTTCATTAACTTCTACATATCTGCTTGGGGGAAAAATGCTGCTCCAACAAGGTTCATTTTATTACACATTCCTTTCTACCTTTCTAATGGTGTGCTCTGATTTTAGTATTTTTCTCCATTGTTGCTACTATTACGTTTCTCTTCTTTGCATGACTATTAATTTTTTTAAAAAAAATGGTTCATAAATTGCTGCATTACCTCTAAACACGACGTTCATTTAGTATCTACAGTACCTTATTAGTTTAGCACATAAACGTCCGTGCATTGACTGTTTACTGTTTTGTTATTTTTTATTTGGTAGTAAATACTAATCTTTGGTTTGGAAACACGGGCTTTGTCAGCTTCTACATATGTCTATAGGAAAAAAAACTAATTGACCAAGGTACATCTCATTACACATTCCTTTTTGGCTTTTCATAACAGTGTGCTCCAATCTTACTATTTTTCCTCCATTAGTGGTACTATTATATAGTTATTGTTTGCATCAATATTCAATTATTATGATTCTCTGCTAATTTGTTATAATTTTAAAATTTGACAGCAAATCCTAATCTTTGGTTCGAAAAGACGGGCTTCATTAACTTCTACATATATGCTTGGGGGGAAAATGCTGCTCCAACAAGGTTCATTTTATTACACATTCCTTTCTGCCTTTCTAATGGTGTGCTCTGATTTTTGTATTTTCTTCCATTGTTGCTACTATTACGTTTCTCTTCTTTGCATGACTATTCATTTTTTCAATCTTACGACTAGCTCACCACCTCATGTAATGTATAATGTGCATAGTTATATTTTAGATGAAAAAACCGCTTTCAGTCTTATTTTTTTTATATTTTCCCATTTTTTGCTTTCTTTACTCTAATACATTACCATTGCTACACACAGGCCAAACCGGTGCTAACATATCTTAGCTCAGAGACCTCTGCTTCGAAAAAGGATGACTTCTTAGAACAAAAGGCGCCATAGGTAATTCTCTAACAAAAGCTTAGATGATACTATTAAAATGAATTTATCTAAATAAAAACATTGATACATACATTCATCTTTACTTAATAGACGAAACAACCAGTTTAGTTGACTCTATTCCTAAAATTGCTATTGTTGAATCTCCTTCAAAAAGGTTTGCTTCTCCAACTCTAGCTAATGCTATTCAAAACAATCAAACATCTTTAAATTACCTAAGTACTAATAAAAAAGTAAAGTAGATAATACTAGAACAATAAAAGCATTTACAGCACTCTACAACAATGCTTTTCCATGCGAATCCACAGTTACATTAATATAAACATAGAATTACCATACTTTTAAAAATTCACAAATTTTAATTTGTATGCGTCAGTTCATAAATCCATGAGTATGTTGCATACTCTGCATTCCAGATTATAAATCGTTCTTAGATGTGTTCGCTTTGCTTTATTGTTTAGAGAGATGTTTAATAGCGCCATCCTGGATATTCACTAAAACATGTCTTATGTATCACATATGATGGCCTAATTGTTCACCTAAATAAATGGGTGCTAAATTTGTGATATTGCAGCTCCAGTAAATTATGGTAAAACTTGGTAAGTTAATGGTTGATACGAATCACAGGTATAATTACCTTGCGATGTTTCTTGCTTATTTAATTATGGGTCACGGTTGCATCTTATTATTAGTTTCATTGTGAATGTGTAAAGAGAATCTCTAGCTCTTAATAATCAGTTATATGATTTCATCCAGAGATAAAAGAATATTTATCGGCTAATTTTTTGTTCATGGTTGATGTGGAGTTTTGATTATATACTTTCTAGAACTTTACCTTTGCTTCTACCTGTGCTCACCGTTGGAATACGGCAACATGAAGTAATAAAGCAGTACGAAACACATAAGAGACATACATCAGTTATTTATTGTTTTTTGCAAACCAGATTTCCTTCTATTACATAACTATATATCTTATTGTCCCTCCTTACTAAACAACTATTATTTTTCTAATGCATTAATACTTCCAAAAACTGCTCCAATAAAAAATTACACTATCATGCTTACAATTTGCCAATAAGTACCAAAACACATTTTTCCTTACATACGAGTAAAGTAATATCTTATTTTGTACCATTTAGTCTTACAAAACTCAAATTCTCTATTGTAGAAGCAAGGAGCTTGGTTTAAGCTGTAATTTGGATGACCGCGATGCTACCAATACTCCATGATCACTCCATTCAATAAATATCATACCAGCAACTACAAAGTATCTTTTGCTACTATGTAGTCATGTGTCACCAAGATGTAAATATGTGACAACCATCTTTTGTTGCTATACTTTGATAAGCAACCTACTTAGATGTAACAATGTGAGAACACAGTGTTTGTCCCATGAATATTATGCTACACTTATATGTTCCTTCCTATCCATTATCAATTCTTAGCTACTACACCTAAATTTAGATACATTTTTTTTGTTCCTATCGATCGACAACATTTGCTAGGTAATTATTGAAGAAAATATACATGCTTATCGACTATTTATGTTAAACTAATTTCCTCTTAAAAGAGTATTTCTATAATATTATTTCTATTAATATTACGTTGCTTACGTGCGCGCGCTGGCGCGCGCAAGTGACTAGTTTATAGTTCATTTCAGTTCACCATTGTGGTAACCTACGCAACTGATATCCATGTGTTTTTTGTAGTTCATTTCAGTTCACCGTTGTAGTTCATTTCAGCATCGAGCTTGACGTTGCATCCTGTGATGCTCAAACGTAACATCTTCTACCCTGCGCAAACTATTCGAGAAGTTTGAGAATTTTCTGGGCATATTTCAGTGCCCGGTGTTAAGTAACCCTAGTTAAGGTTATATGGGCAAATACCTGCTTTGCCCCTGAGGGGTCTCACATCTCTATATAAGGAACCTGTACACCCCCTCATAATACAGAGAAGAGAAAGAGGCCAGAGGCCCAACCCTATATCCTGTGTCTCGTGTGTTTCTTCTGTCGTGCTTATGGGAAGGGAGACGGATACTCTACAGCTTCTTGCGCCTCTACTGCTGACGGGAGGGAAGGGAGCGGATCTGGTGATCTGTGGTAACGTAGTTCTCAACACGTTATCAGAACGCTCTACCTCGACGTTACTGCTGGATCCGGTCTGCACCGACTCTTCACCATGCCGGCAGGTCCCCGGCCTAGCCGAACTGTCCTACGCGACAGATTTTCAATTCATCTACGTAATTAAGCGGTATGTTTTCTGTTCTTCTTGATCTGTTTCGATCAATCGGAAGAGCAATCACCGCACGTCACCGCGGAGCAACGCCGGAAGTCGCGCCCGCGTACCGAAGAATCCCGCCTGCCTTGGTGGAGCCGTGCTCGCGCCGGAAGACGCACCGTGCTGGAGGTCGCACCCATGTCCGGCAGACCAGCTTCGAGCTCAGGCTAGCGTTTATGGCCTGCGATTGAGTCCCTAGCGGCCGAGCGCCCGAACCCACATGCAGTGGCCAAGCTCTGCCTGGTGGCTCCCGCTAACTGATCACTCACGTTGTGGTGGAGCGACGGCCTGGAGGGCGAGGAAACGGGCCATTGCGACCGACGACGTCTCGATTTTGACGAGGCCGTTTGGGATTTTCCCCTACCAAAAGAAACAAATCGGTCGTTCCTTTTTTTGTGGGCCCAAGCGAGAACGGTGTGCCGACGATCTAGGCACGATCCTGCTCCCTCTGGTCATTCACATGCCGTGACATGGTCAAATGTGGCACATGCATCTTCTTATGCCCCCTGCTGAGTACTGACACATGGATCGGTCTGAGATCAGCACTAATCTTACATGCGTAGTGTGGGTGGATAGATTCATCCTCTGGTCTTCAGTGTGCTACAAGTTTCCAGTGTTAGGCCCAGTCACAGTCCCAGGCCTCTCTGCTCATGATCGTTCGGTCTCCATGCATCTTCATCCATCACTAGCTGAGTGCCCGTGCGTTGCAACGGTAATATATAATACCAGTATACTACGATAACTTATATATAAAATGTGTGTTATATTGTTATGAGAAAATGTTTCATAATCAATTTGTGATCCTAGCCATACATAAATTTTGTTATTTTAATCTAATTATTTCACCACTACATTGCAACCATCAGTATCATGCAGACTTCGATATATATCACGATTTGTATGGTCTCATCATTAGAGAGCACGTTCCACACATGCTGGAAGAAATTTCCTTGTACATCGTTAGTCATCAGACACGCACCACCATACGCTCTTGCTTAAACAAAAAAGTAAGTGTGTGTGTTTGCGAAGAGAATTAAAGGCAGGTCAGCACAAAAGCTACCCTGACGGTGGCGAGGATGACAAACTGGTCACTATTGTCGATCCTCCTCTGCGTCACCTCCGACGCTAAGATAACACCACAATCCTCGATATAGTAGTCGAACGCGCGCGACATGACGAGTACCGATGACTCTTGGTTGGGCTGCCAAATGAAGTGCACCCTGGGCTCATTAGCGAGGTAGTACCCCTGGCCGTTGCACCACCAGATGCGCTACTCTACTACATACATCATGTTCGAGGACACTCACACAACGTCAGCAACATCCATCGTCCCAGCGCACAAGAATTCATGTCCGGTCAGTAGCGACTTACGTGGTAGGTTGGGCTTCAGGTGGACGATGAGCTAGACGACGTGATGGCGTCGTCATCAGATGCGGTGTCCAGAACAACCCGGGAGTCGTCGATGTTGGCGACAACCATGAGGCCCCCCTGCTTAACGATGGACAGTGTGGTGCAGCTGCTCTGGACCGCGTCCAAGTGGTGGCTTCGCGGGAGCTTGTCGTACACAACGACGCATGCGACCACGTAGGACTGCTTCTAGAGGTCGAACTGACAGTCGCCAAGCTTCTTCTCATCATCGATGAGCGACGCCAACGTGAGTGCCTCCTGCTCATGGTGTTTGTTCAGGGTTTCAAGTAAAAAACGTGGATTCATGCTTGGCGTTGGTTTATGAAAATGACTCACAAGTCTGATCTATGGAAAAAATGTTACGAAGAAAAATGTCACGCATGCAAAAAAGGGAATTTAAGTATAATACATTATTCAAACAAAAGAAATTGCATGCAAAGCTCTTCTTTAAATAATATTACCTCCATACAAAAATCTAATTCAAGAATCTCGGTGATACTTATCTACTACTACGCATTGTGCAAGGGTAGCAAGTGAGCTTGGTGAGAGATGTAGTAGATGTATTTCCTATCATAAATGTAGACATAAACACATATGTGGTGTAGCGGTAGCTATTCTTTAATTTTAGCTAGACATGGGCTGTATGGGAGGAGGGAATGAGAAAGACAGAATAAAGAATGGAATGACAGACATGAGAACGGGAATGGTGGCAGAACACGGGAATGGCCGACTACTCTTGCAGCCTTAATAATAGTAGAGATTTTTTTCATCGCCCGTGTGATGCGGAAAGAGAGCTTGCATGCCATATTTTTTTAGTGACTCCCACGTTGTGCAGGAGTATGTACGTGTGTTCTTTAGTAATCTCTATATTAATTATTTAATTCCTGTCGTGAATAATTAGTAAATTTTTTTTGCATGATTACATATATGAAAAATGCCTTCTTGCAACTGATAAACTTATGCTCATGTATTAATTCTAGTATTATCTTTCTGCTCTATTCTTGTGGTAAATATATAGCAGAAATATTAGAATGCATGTGAAGGCAATATTGTACTGTCTATACATACTCAAATCGCTCTAAATATTCATGTTGCGTTGAGCTTTTGTACTCATATCGAGCGATTAAATGATATAGTGGGTATTCAGACACGTCGACCAGACTACGTTATTAATCGGCTGAGCATTAGCTACGCCCTGGCAACACGACACAGTATTTATGTCGTACGAACTTGGCTGCGTCATATGATTGCTATGTCGTGCTCTCCATTAATCGGATCGCTCCTGTTGAGTCAGACCGCCATCGCTGAGTCGCGTATTTTTTGCATGCCCTGTAGGCATTGTCTGCCTGCCGCGAGCCACAATTGCGCCCGTTGCGCACGTTGCGTGGATTTATCGTGTACCCCAATTACCGAGCCATAATTGTGCCTGTTACGCTTATTACGAAGGCTTGCTATACTGTCGTAGCCCTGATGGCCGCACACGCGTTGACACCAGATACGCTAGAACTTGTACTCGCGTGGATTGTAGTGGGTTGTTCAAGGTCCTGAAGTTATATTATGTGCAACCTTCGTAAACAATTTTATTTTCACTTTATATTTTGTTTGATTGTGTTGTGTGGCATCGTATATTTATATATATCGCCAAGTGGCCATAACAACTATATTAAATCTGGGAAATTAAATCGAAATACAATGAAACACAGATAAGTTAAATCTCTGCTCTCTCCTCGTGCATAAAGTTTTACTCGAAGTAACCTGAAGAAATTCAATATTAATGCATGAAAGCCTTTTTGGCACAGAAAACATCACAAATTGGGATTTTATTAGTAAGCAATAAGACCTTGTCAGATGAATAAATGCTAGAATCTCAGTCATACATTGCTCAACCAGATGTTGGCACATTGCTATTTGTCGCTGAACGACATGAAGCGAACTTTGAGATAAATGGCTAGTACCTTAGCAACACGAAGTTGCGAGTACATCGAAAGGTAATTCTGAGAATTTTTTTCACAATGTTGGTGTGAAAAAACATTGTGTGTTCTCGTCGAACCACTTTACTCGGCCTATCTAGGACCTCTATGCTTGTGTTGCATACATCTCTTAGAATTTAAATACTTACAACCGCTGAATTGACTTGGGATAGTCCTTTGATTGGTATGGTATATACTATAAACCAAATGGTAAAGGTCGATTCTGAATAGACATATATCTGGGGTTTATGTAGCAGAACTACATTGTATTCCACCCCTTGGCATGCTTACCATAATCTATATCTAATCTACCAGAAGTAAGAAGAGTACAAAAATATCCATGGAATCCCACATCACCACAGAGCTTGAAGCTACATTAGGCATTAATTTGTCCTTGGTTCTTGGCGTTGGAAGAGCCACAATTCTCGACCGCAATACTGTCAGTGATGGTAATTTGTGACAGAAATATGAAAATCTTGTAGAGACCTGTTGTATCCTCTCTACTCCTGATGATTTCTTCGTATGAGAGCAGTACTATCTGTTGTTGAAGATGGATCCTAGGCGGATACCAGTCTTGTTTCATTCTTGCCAAGCAGTTATCATCATTTGCTTCATCAAAATCTAGTTATATGGTGATTTTCCCAGATAAAACGAATTCTTGGCCTTGTATGTTCTATTCCAAAGCTTCTCTTTTTTTGCTGAATAATGAAGAGATCGAAATAATGCTTTATAGAACAAATTGGTGTGTAATATGAGGAGAAAAGTTTGCCCTGTTGGCAGCTTACACAACAAATATTTGATTGTTGTTATAAGTTCTCTCTCAAAATTATAATACCTAAAAATGTTGCACAAATTGATACCCAATTTTAGAACAGTATGAGTAATTGGGTAAATCATGGGCAGTGATAAAAATGAGCTGGACTATACATCTCTACATATAAAAATCTTTGCTTGGCAGCATTGGCCTGATGCCATGCACTTCACTACCAATATAAACACACACATTTTTCATATGTGCTTAAAAGCACAATGCAATCAATGAATGTCTTTGTGAGCGTTAGACCCTGATGGTCATTTTACTTGTTGATCTGAAGTCAACTAATGGCTCCAAACGACGAATGGTATGCATGAGCCCCTGAAGGACCCTTATGGATAAAATAGTGTTGCACATATCAGTCTAAATCTTAATGATTGACTATGCATTTGGTAGTAATAACAATAAGTTTGCAGAATTGTAACCATGAAGCAACTTGTTGTTGCGTGTCTCACTGGATGTTGAGACTAACCCTTCATGTTGAAGGACAAATATGTAGTATTCATGCCACTACATTAATCTAAGTCCAAAGCTCACTGCATAAAACCCCTATCTGTAATGTGCGTAAGATTTCCCAAATAAATCACCACAAGCAATAGCATACATTGGCCACAATTGGATAATTGTGGTTGGGGATTTTATCTGTATGCTTTTAAGAATATCTCGTCATTAGGGGGAGGAATGCCCATATAGTGTAATGCCTCAATATTCTATGAAACGCACAAAAGCCAAACTGAAACATGTCGTTCATTGTGTACTCCTGTGTATATGGAGTTTGCCAGGAATCATTGAGGATTAACCATATAGGTTTGAATGCTTCTACCTGATGTAGATGTGGATATACCCGAGATTAATATCATATCCACATTTGACTTATTGGCATTTGATCTATTCTCGGGGACGCCTGCGAATATGATCTATCGGCCTTAGTCAAAGCATATGTTCTGATTGCAGATTCACGTGGTCTGTGATAACTTTCCTCCGATTAATTCACCCTGATGGTGATTTGCCTCACGAAGAGGTTCATCTTGATGATGAAATTCCTAGCAATGCGCGCAATATCATTGTGCTGGGAATACGGAACAATGAATCTTTCGTTTTGGGAAATGACGGAGATCATTATTAAATGTGGGAGACAAATATGTCGACACCTATCTTGCCCCTCTAGATTGCAAATGGATCCAAAACAAAGTCCTAGGCATGAGTGCTTTAAGCTCTCTTACCGGGTCACTGATAAATGCAATCGAGGCTGAACCAATAATCGCAAAATGAAAGTCACGAGCTTGAAGTTCGGACATTTATGGGCACTATTGAAATAATGTGTGGTGAATGCGATGGTTCAAGTGGTCTTGTGAGAGACCCATCCCACGTATGTGTTGAATAAACATTGTTCCACTATATAATATATCTGGCAAATGGCATGAATTAAAATATGCAGTTAATAGGATTCTGAAGATCTGTCATGAGATCCTAAGAGGACTCATATCTTTGAATTATAAATATGCAACATATAAATCTAGTACCGAATAATACATTCCCGATGAATGAACACTCTCCTATGTAGAGAGTATATCTCCTATTTGAGATTATAGTTCCTAGATGGAACCTTTCCAGAAGACATAAAGTCTGAGTTTGTCGGCGTTCCGAGACCGGGGGGTCCCCGAAGCCGACGAGTGAGAGTGCCGCGTGCCCCAGCCCAGATGGGTCGAGCGCGTGGGCGAGCGCGAAGGGGGGAGTAGAGCGAGAGGTCGGTGGCCGGAGCCGGGTGGCGACGAGGGAGTCGGAGAATTCCCGCGGCCTTCGTGTTCGTCCCGCGCCCAGGTCGGGTGCGCTTGCAGTAGGGGGTTACAAGCGTCCGCGCGAGGTGAGGGGAGCGAGCGGCCCCGAGAGAGCGCCTGCCCCTGCCCTTCGTCCCCGCGAGGCCAACCTTTTCTAAGAAGGCCCTGGTCCTTCCTTTTATAGTCATAAGGAGAGGATCCAGGTGTACAAAATTGGGGTGTAGCAAGGTGCTACGTGTCTAGCGAGGGAGAGCTAGCGCCCTAAGTACATGCCAAGGTGGCAGCCGGAGAGATCTTGGCACCCTGTTGGTGTGGCGTCGTGGCTGTTGGAGGAGTAACGGAGCCGGACGGAGGGACAGCTGTCGGAGTGGCTGGGCCCTTGCTGACGTCCTCCTGCTTTCGTAAGGGAGCTGGGAGCCGTCGTCGTCATGGTCTAGTGAGGCGCCATCATTGCCTATCTGGCGGAGCTGGCCAGATGGGACGCCGGTCTTGTTCTCTGTGACCCAAGTCGGCTCAGGGCAGGGTGATGATGACGCTTCCTGTTGACGTGGCGGTCTTGTGTCCTAGGTCGGGCGTCGTGGAGGCTCCTCCGAAGTCGAGGTCGAGTCCGTCCTGCAAGACAGAGGCCGAGCCCGAACTCCTGGGTCGGGCGAGGCGGAGGTCGTTCGGCAGAGGCCGAGGCGGAGTCCGAGCCCTGGGTCGGGCGAGGCGGAGTTCGTCGTCTTCCGGGGCCTTAGCCCGAGTCCGAGCCCTGGGTCGGGCGGAGCGGAGTTCGCCGTCTTCCGGGGCCTTAGCCCGAGTCCGAGCCCTGGGTCGGGCGGAGCGGAGTTCGCCGTCTTCCGGGGCCTTAGCCCGAGTCCGAGCCCTGGGTCGGGCGGAGCGGAGTTCGCCGTCTTCCGGGGCCTTAGCCCGAGTCCGAGCCCTGGGCCGGGCGGAGCGGAGTTCGCCATCTTCCGGGGCCTTAGCCCGAGTCCGAGCCCTGGGTCGGGCAGAGCGGAGTTTGGTCGCCCGTCGGTCTTACCTTTTGCGTTAAACGCCCCGGTGATTCGGTCGGTTGGCGCGGTGATTTAGTCAGGGTTACTTCTTATCGAAGGCGGGGCCTCGGGCGAGCCGGTGATGCGTCTGCCGTGAAAGAGGAGACCTCAGGCGAGACGGAGTCATCTTAGGGTCGGCTGCCCTCGCCCGAGGCTAGGCTCGGGCGTGGCGTGATCGAGTCACTCGTATGGACTGATCCCTGACTTAATCAAACCCATCAGGCCTTTGCAGCTTTATGCTGATGGGGGTTACCAGCTGAGAATTAGGCGTCTTGAGGGTACCCCTAATTATGGTCCCCGGCAGTAGCCCCCGAGCCTCGAAGAGAGTGTTAACACTCGCTTGGAGGCTTGCGTCGCACTTTTTTGCAAGGGGACCAGCCTTTCTCGGAGGTACTTTGTTCCGGTGGGTGCGCGCGAGCGCACCCGCCGGGTGTAGCCCCCGAGGCCTCGGAGGAGTGGTTTCACTCCTTCGAGGTCTTAATGCCTTGCGTAATGCCTCGGCTGGTCTGGCGGTTCCCTCATGCGAGCAGGGCGTAGCCCAGGTGCACTGTCAGGGCCCAAGTTCTCGGGCTGGTATGTTGACGCTGTCAACGGTTTGGCCGGAGCCGGGTTTGCGAGAGCAGCCCCCGAGCCTCCGCACGGAGCGAGAGGACGATCAGGGACAGACTCGGCTTTTTTATATACGCCCCTACGTCGCCTTTCCGCAAGGAGGAGGGGGGGAGTGCGCCATGTTACCCTCGATGGGCACCGAACATGGTGTCTCCGGTGAGCTGCAATCGGGTAATCCGAGTGGACGTCCGTGCCCCGTTCGTTGGGGGTCGGCTAGGGGCCCGGAGGCACGCCAAAAAGTACCTGCGGGTGATCTGCCGGACCCGGTCCCCTAGCGACGGGGTCCGAGGGCTCGTTGCCTCCCTCCGATGGGATTCCGTTACAGAGTTGTTCCCGCTGGTCTCGGAAATGTCCTAGGGTACCTCGGGAGCGTAGCCCGAGCCTTGGTTATGTATCGAACGTACCCCTGGTCATCCCTCGCTCGGCGTCTGAGGCGACTGTGAACCCTTCGACAGGCCAGCCTTCGAACCCCTGATCAGTAGGGGGCACGGAGCCCGAGTAGCCTGAGGCGGTCGTGGGACCTTTCGGGGGCCGACCTTCGAACCCCTGACCAGTAGTGGGTGTCGGGCCCACGCGATCTGAGGCGGCTGTTGAACCCTTCAGGGGGCCAGCCTTCGAACCCCTGATCAGTAAGGAGGCTCGGAGCCTAGTTCCTTCACGGGGAAGGATCCCTTTGGGGGTATCCCCTTTCCCGGTCCCTGTTGCAAGAGATAGAGAAAGAAGGAAAAGGGAAAAAGGATTCGAAATTGAACGTCGTGGCGTACCTTTTTCGGCGTGGTTGTTTTGGCGAAGGCGAAACATCGCCAGCCTCTCCCGCCCGTAGCGCTGTCCGTCGAGCCGCGGAGTTAATGCGCCGGGGTGAGTAGTTGGCGAGGTTGCCGTTGCGCGTGCGCGAGCCGTTCGAGGTACGGGTCACGGGCGCGTCGTCTTCACGCCGCGAGAGGTGGTTCTCTTGCTGCCTTCGGATGGGACATGAGCCTGGCAGATGGCGTGACCGCTGCCCTCGCGCGCCTGCCACCGTCATTACTGCCGGCCCATTTTTGACCGCGTTTGACCGCTGCGCCAGGCTGGCGCTGCTGGGTCGCGGGCTGGGTCGCCTCGAATCGCGGTATCGGTTCCGCAATCGAGGAGGTGCGGTGGTGGAGCGAGTGGCACAGCGGTTCGCATGCAGCACCCGTCGCGCCAGTTGCACGACGCGTGGACTTGAGCCGTCGCGCTGGCCTGTCAGGAGTCGGAGAGGCGCGTCCACTTGGCGCGGTCGCATGCCGCCTGCATGGCCGCCTGCCCCTTTTGCCCGCCGGTCTGGGCAAAAGTGGAGGGTTACTTGTAACCGCTGGGCGGTTGCGTGCGTCGTGCGTGGCGGTTCGGCTTCTTCTGCTTGGAGCCGGTCTGCATGACAGGCGGGCCCCGGCCCCCGCGCCGCAGGGGAGGACTTTGGAGGCGTGTTGGAGAAGACTCAGCCCGTGACGGTTGAGGGTGCAAGCAGGGGGAGTTGCCTTTAAAAGGAGGGCGACCCCCTTCGTAAGGTGACCATGTCTCCTTCCTCCCCTATGCATTGTGTCTCTCCATCTTCCAAGCCCCCGGATGGGGGGAGCCGCCATCTTTTCGCTCCATCGTTGGAGGAACGCAACTCCGTGGGAGTTGGTACCTTTCAGCTATCGTTCGGCTTCAAGGGTTTTCATCATGCAGCCCGGCTGCACCCCTCCACCGGCGGTCACCCAAGAGGGCGACCTCCGGCTTGATGGTGGGGGAAAGCGAGCCGGGCTGCGGCCTCTGCCCCTCCCTCAGCCTCAAGGATTTTCATCACCAGGGCTGAGGAGGGGCGTGTGCCGAGTCGGGGTTGGCCCCTGCGCGGGTGGTGACCCGCTCCTTCCCTCAGTGATCGGGGGGAAGGGCGGGAGTCGTCCGTGGCACCAACAGCTGCAGCGTGCCCGGCTCTCTGAGCCAAGCACTCTCGGAGCCGCCCCCGGTGCCGCCTCCCGCCACGGCAGCTGGAAGAGGTTCTTCCGCCGGCGCGACAGCCGAGGTTGGCCACGGACCGACCTCCGACTCTATGGCCTTCTGTCCGTCCTTGCCTCTCGAGTTTGGGCAAGGGCGGGGGCCTCCCAGCGGCAGCATCCGCCCTGAGGCCATCACTGCTGCTATTGGGCCCCCCAGGACAGACGTCTTCATCGTCGCCGCTGCCGGGGCGGGCGGCGACGTGCCGTTCGTCGGCCTTCTGCTGCCCCGCAGGCCCACCCCCATCGAGTGGGGTTGTTCGTACCTGCAGGGGGTGAACCGGAGTTCCGTTTGTAATGGCACTTCGAGTGCCGGGTTTTTTTGTTCATTTCGGCTTTCGGGGCCTGAACATGTATGTAACTTCGGCACAAAGCCGTGTTTTTTCCTCATTTCTGAGCACTACGACTCGCCTGTTGTTTGCCTGAACCGCTTCACCAAGCGTGAGTCGCCCCGTGTCAAGGTGACGAGTGAGGTATCCGTATCCCGGAGGCGTAGGAGTCCCTCGGCTCGGTCGGCCCTGTTGTCCGAGGCTCCTCTAGCTTAGTTAAAGAGACCCCTCGGCCGCTCTTCGACGAGCCGAGGCCAGGGGTAGCGATATCAGCACGAGCAGAGGCGGAGTTGGCTCGAGAAATAAAACCTGGTTGGCCGGAGCCTAGCCGGGTTGTCCGTTGGCAGGATCGACGTCGGAGCTGATCAGCCGAGGCTTCGGACCGAGCTGGCGCCCTCGGAAGGAGGTCGGCCGAGGCCCCGGAGGTGGCCGGCCGAGCCGTCCGCTTGGGCCGGGTTCTCGGAGAAGTCCCTGGAAGAGATTGCTCGAGCGTGGTGATGACGTTGTCCTTCGGAGCGGAGGCCCTCGGACCGCGTCGCCGTCCGAGGCTAGGTCGGGCCTTGCCGAAGGTGCTGTCGACGCCGAGGGTGTCATCGCCCTCTTCCAACGTCAAGATCCGAGCCTGCAGGGTCAAATCGTCTTGTAGCGTGGGCCTTGTGCGGCCGTCGAGGCCAGAACACACACCCTTGCTTCGTTATAAAGCTGCGTCTCTTTTCCTCTTGTTTCGAGTATCTGGACTTTTTGTCGGTAGCAGGGATGTTAGTGCGAGCGAGAGTTGCTTCTCGCGGAAGGTGATGAGTGAGGTATCCGTATCCCGGAGGCGTGGGAGTCCCTCGGCTCGGTCGGCCTTGCCGCTTATGCGTACTTTCACCCGTCCATGAGGCCCTGTCACCGACTCGGTCGAGAAGGCTCGAAAAATCGCTTCGACAGAAGAGCTTCCGTACGTAAAGACTCGTTCGATCCGCGGATTCACCTTATCCGAGCGCGAGTTACTTATCGCAGAAGGTGATGAGTGAGGTATCCGTATCCCGGAGGCGTAGGAGTCCCTCGGCTCGGTCAGCCTTGACTGCTTACGTGTACCCCGTCGTTTCCGGGACCCACTTTTCGAAGTAGTCAGAAAGCACGAAAGATATTCTGGTAAAAGAGATTTTTTGTTCGAGGAAAATTTTGACGCAGAGGGGGCTTCCCCCCTTTTAGCCCCCGAGGGAGGGTCGGGCTTTGCCGAGGCGAGGCCGACCCTTCCTTGTTGACTAAACTTTGCGTGGGTGCGGGGTATATGAACAACTTGGAAACATCTTAAGGGTAGAAGCGACGTAGCTGTTGGATGTTCCAAGCGTTGCCGTAGACCTCGCCTTGACTGTTGGCCAGCTTGTACGTTCCGGGCTTCAGAACTTTGGCGATGATGAACGGCCCCTCCCAGGGGGGCGTGAGCTTGTGTCTCCCTCGGGCGTCTTGCCGAAGCCGAAGCACCAGATCGCCCACCTGGAGGTCTCGGGGTCGGACCCCTCGGGCGTGGTAGCGTCGCAGGGACTGCTGGTACCGCGCCGAGTGTAGTAAGGCCCTGTCCCGAGCCTCGTCCAGCTGGTCCAGCGAGTCTTCTCGGCTAGCTTGGTTGCTTTCTTCGTGGTAGGCCCTCGTCCTCGGGGAGCCGTATTCCAGGTCCGTGGGCAGAACGGCCTCGGCCCCGTAGACCAGGAAGAAAGGCGTGAAACCCGTGGCCCGGCTTGGCGTCGTCCTCAGGCTCCAGACCACCGAGGGGAGTTCCTTCATCCACCGCTTGCCAAACTTGTTGAGGTCGTTGTAGATCCGAGGCTTGAGCCCTTGTAGGATCATGCCATTGGCACGTTCCACTTGCCCATTCGACATGGGGTGAGCTACGGCAGCCCAGTCTACTCGGATGTTGTAATCCTCACAAAAATCCAAGAATTTTTTGCCGGTGAACTGGGTGCCATTGTCGGTGATGATGGAGTTCGGGACCCCGAAGCGATGGATGATGTTGGTGAAGAACGCCACCGCCTGCTCGGACCTGATGCTGTTCAGGGGTCGGACCTCGATCCACTTGGAGAATTTGTCGATGGCGACCAGCAGGTGCGTGTAGCCCCCGGGCGCCTTCTGCAGAGGGCCGACGAGGTCCAGACCCCACACGGCGAAGGGCCAGGTGATGGGTATCGTCTGCAGAGCCTGAGCGGGCAGGTGGGTCTGCTTCGCATAGAATTGGCACCCTTCGCAGGCGCGGACAATTCTAGTGGCGTCAGCCACCGCCGTCGGCCAGTAGAAGCCTTGGCGGAAAGCGTTCCCGACGAGGGTTCGAGGTGCTGCATGATGACCGCAAGCCCCCGAGTGTATTTCCTGCAGGAGTTCCTGACCCTCGGCGATGGAGATGCATCGCTGGAGGATGCCCGAGGGGCTGCGGTGGTAGAGCTCCTTCTCATCGCCCAGCAAGACGAACGACTTTGCGCGTCGCGCTACCCGCCGAGCCTCGGCTCGGTCGAGGGGCAGTTCCCCTCGGCGGAGATATTGCAGGTACGGGGTTTGCCAATCTTGATCTGGCATGACCCCGCTCTGCTCTTCCTCGATGCGCAGCGCTTCGCCCTCGGGCTCCGAGGGTTCCTCGGGTTGAGCCGAGGATGGCTCAGGCTGGGCCGAGGTCACCTCGGACGAGGCCGAGGGTGGCTCGGGCTCGGGCGCGTTGCCTATCTTGACGGAGGGTTGGTGCAGATCCCGGGAGAAGACGTCCGGGGGAACCGTTGTTCGCCCCGAGGCTATCTTCGCCAGCTCATCCGCAGTCTCGTTGTAACGCCGGGCGATGTGGTTAAGCTCGAGCCCGTAGAACTTGTCTTCCAGGCGTCGGACCTCCTCACAGTAGGCCTCCATCTTCGGGTCGCGGCAGAGGGAGTTCTTCATGACTTGGTCGATGACGAGCTGCGAGTCGCCGCGTGCATCGAGGCGTCGGACCCCTAGCTCGATGGCGATTCGCAATCCGTTGATCAGAGCCTCGTACTCAGCCACGTTGTTGGACGCCGGGAAATGGAGGCGGAGCACGTAGCGCAGGTGTTTCCCGAGGGGCGAGACGAAGAGCAGGCCCGCGCCGGCTCCCGTCTTCATCAGCGACCCGTCGAAAAACATGGTCCAGAGCTCTGGTTGGATCGGAGCCGTTGGCAACTGGGTATCGACCCATTCGGCTACGAAATCCGCCAGTACCTGGGACTTGATGGCCTTCCGAGGGGCGAATGAGATTGCCTCGCCCATGATTTCCACCGCCCACGTTGCGATCCGTCCTGAGGCCTCTCGGCACTGGATGATCTCCCCCAGGGGGAAGGATGACACCATAGTCACCGGATGAGACTCGAAGTAATGTCGCAGCTTTCGCCTCGTCAGGATCACTGCATATAGCAGCTTCTGGACTTGTGGGTAGCGGATCTTGGTCTCGGACAGCACTTCGCTGACGAAGTAAACTGGCCTCTGAATGGGCAAAGCATGCCCCTCTTCCTGCCTTTCGACCACGATCGCGGCGCTGACCACCTGAGTGGTTGCGGCGACGTAGACCAGGAGGGCTTCTCCATTAGCTGGGGGTACCAAGATGGGCGCCTGGGTGAGGAGCGCCTTCAGGTTCCCGAGGGCTTCCTCGGCCTCGGGAGTCCAAGTGAAGCACTCGGCCTTCCTTAAGAGATGGTACAGGGGCAGGCCTCTTTCGCCGAGGCGCGAGATGAAACGGCTCAAGGCCGCGAGGCATCCCATGACCCTCTGTACGCCTTTTAAGTCCTTGATGGGCCCCATGTTTGTGATCGCTGCGATCTTCTCCGGGTTGGCTTCGATGCCCCGCTCGGAGACGATGAATCCCAAGAGCATGCCTCGGGGCACCCCGAAGACGCACTTCTCGGGATTGAGCTTGACGCCCTTCGCCTTGAGACACCGGAATGTCAGTTCGAGGTCGGAGAGAAGGTCGGAGGCTTTCCTCGTCTTGACTACGATGTCATCGACGTAGGCCTCGACCGTGCGACCGATGTGTTCGCCGAACACATGGTTCATGCACCGCTGGTACGTTGCACCCGTGTTCCTCAAACCGAACGGCATTGTGACATAACAGTACATGCCGAAGGGCGTGATGAAAGAAGTCACGAGCTGGTCGGACTCTTTCATCTTGATTTGATGATACCCTGAGTAGGCATCGAGGAAAGACAGGGTTTCGCACCCTGCAGTGGAGTCCACGATTTGATCGATGCGAGGTAGAGGGTAGGGGACTTTCGGACATGCTTTGTTGAGACCAGTATAGTCTACACACATCCGCCATTTCCCCCCTTTTTTCCTCACAAGTACAGGGTTGGCAAGCCACTCAGGGTGGAATACCTCTTTAATGAACCCTGCTGCCATCAGCTTGTGGATCTCCTCGCCTATCACCCTGCGCCTTTCCTCGTCGAATCGGCGCAGAGGCTGTCTGACCGGTCGGGCCCCGGCCCGAATATCCAGCGAGTGCTCGGCGACATCCCTCGGTATGCCGGGCATGTCCGAGGGACTCCACGCAAAGACGTCGGCGTTTGCGCGGAGAAAGTCGACGAGCACTGCTTCCTATTTGGGGTCGAGCCCGGAACCGATCCGGATCTGCTTGGAGGTGTCGCCACTGGGGTCGAGAGGGACGGCCTTAACCGTCTCTGCTGGCTCGAAGTTGCCGGCATGCCGCTTCACGTCCGGCACCTCTCGGGAGAGGCTTTCCAGGTCGGCAATGAGGGCCTCGGACTCGGCGAGGGCCTCGGCGTACTCCACGCACTCCACATCGCATTCGAATGCGTGCTTGTACGTGGGGCCGACAGTGATGACCCCGTTGGGGCCCGGCATCTTGAGCTTTAGGTAGGTGTAGTTGGGGATGGCCATGAACTTCGCGTAGCATGGCCTTCCCAACACTGCGTGGTAGGTTCCTCGGAACCCGACCACCTCGAACGTCAAGGTCTCCCTTCGGAAGTTGGAGGGTGTTCCGAAGCAGACAGGAAGGTCGATCTGCCCGAGGGGCTGGACGCGCTTCCCGGGGATGATCCCATGGAAGGGCGCAGCGCCTGCTCGGACGGATGACAGACCGACGCGCAGGAGCCTGAGGGTCTCGGCGTAGATGATGTTGAGGCAGCTGCCCCCATCCATCAAGACCTTGGTGAGCCTGACGTCGCCGATGACGGGGTCGACGACGAGCGGGTACTTCCCTGGGCTCGGCACGTGGTCGGGGTGGTCGTCCCGGTCGAAGGTGATGGGCTTGTCGGACCAGTCTAGATAGACTGGCGCCGCCACCTTCACCGAGCAGACCTCCCGACGCTCTTGCTTACGATGCCGAGCCGAGGCATTCGCCGCATGCCCTCCGTAGATCATGAAGCAGTCGCGGACCTCTGGGAACTCTCCTGCTTGGCGATCTTCCTTCTTGCCGTCGTCGTGAGCCCTGCCACCCTCTGCGGGTGGCCCGGCCCTGTGGAAGTGGCGCCGAAGCATGACGCATTCCTCGAGGGTGTGCTTGACAGGCCCCTGATGGTAGGGGCACGTCTCCTTGAGTGCCTTGTCGAAGAGGTTAGCACCTCCGGGGGGCTTCCGAGGGTTCTTGTGCTCGGCGGCGGCGACAAGGTCTGCATCGGGAACGTCGCGTTTCGCTTGCGACTTCCTCCTGCCTTTCTTCTTGGCGCCGCGCGGAGCAGACGCCTCGGGAGCATCTTCCGACGGGCGGCCCTGGGGCTGCTTGTCCTTTCGGAAGATGGCCTCTACCGCCTCCTGGCCGGAGGCGAACTTGGTGGCGATGTCCATCAGCTCGCTCGCCCTGGTGGGGGTCTTGCGACCCAACTTGCTCACCAGGTCACGGCAGGTGGTGCCGGCGAGGAACGCGCCGATGACATCGGAGTCGGTGATGTTGGGCAGCTCGGTGCGCTGCTTCGAGAACCGCCGGATGTAGTCCCGGAGAGACTCTCCCGGCAGTTGCCGGCAGCTTCGGAGATCCCAGGAATTCCCGGGGCGCACGTATGTGCCCTGGAAGTTGCCGGCGAAAGCCTGGACCAGATCCTCCCAGTTGGAAATCTGCCCCGGAGGCAGGTGCTCCAACCAGGCACGAGCAGTGTCGGAGAGGAACAGGGGGAGGTTTCGGATGATGAGGTTGTCATCGTCCGTCCCACCCAGTTGACAGGCCAGGCGGTAGTCCGCGAGCCACAATTCCGGTCTTGTTTCCCCCGAGTACTTCGTGATAGTAGTCGGGGGTCGGAATCGGGGCGGAAACGGCGCCCGCCGAATGGCTCGGCTGAAGACCTGCGGACCGGGTGGTTCGGGCGAGGGACTCCGATCCTCCCCGCTGTCGTAGCGTCCCCCACGCCTGGGGTGATAGCCTCGGCGCACCCTTTCGTCGAGGCGTGCCCGACGGTCGCGATGAGGGTGCTCGTCGCCGAGGTGGCCCGGGGCCGCAGGCGCGGTGTTGCGCGTGCGCCCGGTGTAGACCGAGGCTTCCCGCGTGAGTCGGGAAGTCGCGGCACGAGGTTCCGAGGGGTATCCCTGCCTTCGGGAGGCAGAGCTCTCGGCCCGCCGGGCCGCAGCGCCTTCCAGGAGATGCTTGAGTTCTCCCTGGATTCGCCGACCCTCGGTGGTTGATGACTCCGGCATCGCGCGGAGGAGCATCGCTGCAGCGGCCAGGTCCTGACCGGTTCCGCCGGATGCGGGTGGCGGTCTGTCCCTGGCATCGTTGGCGATGCGGTGCTGGAGACCCTGGGGCAGGTGACGTATTCCTCCGGCCGGGGGCCGGCTCGCCCATACCTGCCCGATGTTCTGGCGGATCGCCTCGAGCGCTCCTGCTCCCTCATCGAGCCCGGCCTGCGCCCCGCGGACTTGCTCGAGCTGTGGGTCGTAACCCTTCGCCGGAACAGGGACCACAGCTAGCTCCCGCGGGATGTCGGCGCGAGGCGCTGGCCTAGGGGGATCACCGTCCTCCGGCATGCCGAGACAGCCGCCTCCGGAGGGATCCCCTAGCTCGATGTGGAAACATTCGCGGCTCGGGCCGCAGTCCTTGTCGTCAAGGCTGCGGCTGCCGTCGGAACAGTCGGAGAGGCAGTAGTCACATGCGGTCATGAAGTCCCGCATGGCACTAGGGTTGCCAGATCCGGAGAAATCCCAGCAGATGCTGGGGTCATCATCTTCCTCGGACCCAGAGGGTCCGTAGGTCGAGACACCCGTCAATCGGTCCCAAGGCGACCGCACACGAAACCCCAGAGAGGTTGCACTCGCCTCAACGTGAGCGCCCGCCAAAGCGAGGTCGCCAGGCGGGTTGAGGCCGAGTCGAAATGACGAAAGATGGGTAGCAGTCGGTACCTTTTTGTCGACGAGGAGCGATGAAGTCACGTCGGGGGCTGATCGCGCCGTCGTCCTGGGTATGAGGGCGACGTCCTGCAGGCCCTTCGCGAGCGTGTTGGCGTCGTCCGCCTGCTCGGGGTCGACGTGCTGCGGGGGGATGGCGCCCGCCTTTGCCTCGAACGCGAGGGCGACACTTGGCGTGTCCTCCGTCGGGGCGCCGGGGATGTCGATTTGCTCGACAGCCGTCGGAGCGCGGCCTCCCGCTCGGCCCTGGTTGCCCCGCCTCCTCCTCCTCCGATGGCGAGGGAGAGGATGGGGCGAGCTCGAAAGTTGTCCTTCCCCCACGCGGGAAAGACGTCATCGATTCCGCCGCCGGCGAGCGGGCTGTCTGCCACCATTGTCGCTGTCGCGCGGCGGTGGAAGGAGTATCATGTCGTAGCCGCTGTCGAGAGACATGAACTCGAGACTCCCGAAACGGAGCACCGATCCGGGTTGAAGAGGTCGTTGGAGACTGCCCATCTGGAGCTTGACGGGAATCTACTCGTCAACACGCAGCAGGCCCCTACCTGGCGCGCCAACTGTCGGCGTTCCGAGACCGGGGGGTCCCCGAAGCCGACGAGTGAGAGTGCCGCGTGCCCCAGCCCAGATGGGTCGAGCGCGTGGGCGAGCGCGAAGGGGGGAGTAGAGCGAGAGGTCGGTGGCCGGAGCCGGGTGGCGACGAGGGAGTCGGAGAATTCCCGCGGCCTTCGTGTTCGTCCCGCGCCCAGGTCGGGTGCGCTTGCAGTAGGGGGTTACAAGCGTCCGCGCGAGGTGAGGGGAGCGAGCGGCCCCGAGAGAGCGCCTGCCCCTGCCCTTCGTCCCCGCGAGGCCAACCTTTTCTAAGAAGGCCCTGGTCCTTCCTTTTATAGTCATAAGGAGAGGATCCAGGTGTACAAAATGGGGGTGTAGCAAGGTGCTACGTGTCTAGCGAGGGAGAGCTAGCGCCCTAAGTACATGCCAAGGTGGCAGCCGGAGAGATCTTGGCACCTTGTTGGTGTGGCGTCGTGGCTGTTGGAGGAGTAACGGAGCCGGACGGAGGGACAGCTGTCGGAGTGGCTGGGCCCTTGCTGACGTCCTCCTGCTTTCGTAAGGGAGCTGGGAGCCGCCGTCGTCATGGTCTAGTGAGGCGCCATCATTGCCTATCTGGCGGAGCTGGCCAGATGGGACGCCGGTCTTGTTCTCTGTGACCCAAGTCGGCTCAGGGCAGGGTGATGATGACGCTTCCTGTTGACGTGGCGGTCTTGTGTCCTAGGTCGGGCGTCGTGGAGGCTCCTCCGAAGTCGAGGTCGAGTCCGTCCTGCAAGACAGAGGCCGAGCCCGAACTCCTGGGTCGGGCGAGGCGGAGGTCGTTCGGCAGAGGCCGAGGCGGAGTCCGAGCCCTGGGTCGGGCGAGGCGGAGTTCGTCGTCTTCCGGGGCCTTAGCCCGAGTCCGAGCCCTGGGTCGGGCGGAGCGGAGTTCGCCGTCTTCCGGGGCCTTAGCCCGAGTCCGAGCCCTGGGTCGGGCGGAGCGGAGTTCGCCGTCTTCCGGGGCCTTAGCCCGAGTCCGAGCCCTGGGTCGGGCGGAGCGGAGTTCGCCGTCTTCCGGGGCCTTAGCCCGAGTCCGAGCCCTGGGTCGGGCGGAGCGGAGTTTGGTCGCCCGTCGGTCTTACCTTTTGCGTTAAACGCCCCGGTGATTCGGTCGGTTGGCGCGGTGATTTAGTCAGGGTTACTTCTTATCGAAGGCGGGGCCTCGGGCGAGCCGGTGATGCGTCTGCCGTGAAAGAGGAGACCTCAGGCGAGACGGAGTCATCTTAGGGTCGGCTGCCCTCGCCCGAGGCTAGGCTCGGGCGTGGCGTGATCGAGTCACTCGTATGGACTGATCCCTGACTTAATCAAACCCATCAGGCCTTTGCAGCTTTATGCTGATGGGGGTTACCAGCTGAGAATTAGGCGTCTTGAGGGTACCCCTAATTATGGTCCCCGACAGAGTTAAACACCAAAGTTTGATAATCCCTATAAAGGGATAAAGACCCATACAGACCCGAAAAGGAATAAGATGAGGTACCAAAGGACTTGAAGTTCACCGAATAAGCACATGTGCATTCCACGAGTTTTACTCATGGTATTTTCCACTTGATGTGGAATTACGGTATCCTCTAAAGCCCTGATGGCAGAAACCTATAAGGTTTAGGTGTTACTGGCAAAATATCCCCATCGTGCTAGAATTACAGACTATAACGATGTATCTGATCGATGAAAAATCACTAATGGATTACGATCTTTGATGGACTTTTGTTACACCATCATAGATGTTGCAATGGATGAACGCCTGGAGCAATGTGTCATATTTAGAATATGTACTATTGCAACTACATTATCCCCTAAGTCCTATTGAAGGACATGTTATTTGCTTTGCACAGCTATGTATAAATTGTGGTGTAAGATATAAAATGATAGCACCCCAACCTCATCCATTCTCGTTATTCTAGATGAACAATGAGACATATATCTTGAAGAATATGCTTGAGTTATGAGGGATAACGACTTTGAAAGATGTCATCGTCAGGGGGAGCGAATGCTTATATTGATCACAACCGTGAGACAATAAATGTCATATTCTATGCCCCGAAGGCATGAGCTTGATGATCAATATGTGAACCTTTATGGAACTTTCTATCAAATATAAAGATCCAGTCGATCGAACACCATTAGTCAAAGTGGCTTATTTATGTTGATACGTGCACTTACCTCGTATATCCTAGAAGTGAGTTGGGGGTGAAATTCCTGATATAATCCTTGCAACAGTATGCAATCCGTTTGCTAAATCTCTATATGCGTATACTTCCAGAAGAAGATGTTGTGCCATATTGATATGGTTTTGCAAGGATCAGGGGGAGCACATTTCTAAATTTAGCCCTTGTAGAAGATTCGATGGAATCCTGATCTAGAAGATCGAAATGTGTCCTGATGACATTTGTTGTACTCTTCTTCCTTGGTGAGTTTTTCTGAAGTTTCTCACATAAGGTTTTAATGAGGCAACAAAGTGCAAATACAATTTGTATCACCATGCACTCTTTCTCCACATTTTTCCCACTAGGTTTTTTGGAGTTTTAACGAGGCATGTGTTGGTCGTGGTATTCGCCCAAGGGGGAGTGTTAAGTAACCCTAGTTAGGGTTATGTGGGCAAATACCTGCTTTGCCCCTGAGGGGTCTCACATCTCTATATAAGGAACCTGTACACCCCCTCATAATATAGAGAAGAGAAAGAGGCCAGAGGCCCAACCCTATATCCTGTGTCTCGTGTGTTTCTTCTGTCGTGCTTATGGGAAGGGAGACGGATACTCTACAGCTTCTTGCGCCTCTACTGCTGACGGGAGGGAAGGGAGCGGATCTGGTGATCCGTGGTAACGTAGTTCTCAACACCCGGGACTACCGCCTATGCGCGTGGCACTGCCGGACCTTGGCATTGCCGCCCTGACTTTGTTTTTACTCTATTTTTTTCAGAAAGTGAGGTCTGTAGTTCTTAAGGTTTTTGGTGCATACAAATGATACTGGTTTGTGTTGCAGTCTAATATGCTGCTTTGAGTCCCTAGAGGGCTTCCGGGTTGAACTTTGGGATCAAAGTCACGTGCTCGCAAGTCGAGAATTTTTAGTGGCTCCCATTCACTCCCTCTGGTCGCCTTATCGGTCCTACATGTACATACATATGACACTCCCAAGTACACTTCTTCTAGCGATGACGATAACGATGATGATGTAGGCTATAGTGATCTTTTTAAGGGCTTAGATAGATCCAAAGTAGATAAAATTAATGAATTAATTGATGCTTTAAATGAGAAGGATAGATTGTTAGAAAAGAAAGAGGATTTGCTTCATGAAGAACATGATAAATGTGTGGAAGTAGAAAAATTCCTTGCTTTAGCCATGAAGAAAAATGAATTGCTATCTTTTGAGTTATCTTCGTGTCATGCTTCTATTTATACCCTTGAGAGTACAAATGTTGATTTAAATGTTAGAATAGAAAAGTTGAGTGTTGCTAGTTCATCTTTGGAGCATGCATCTATTTGCAATAGATGTAAGGATTTTGATATTGATGCTTGCAATGATCATGTCTCTATGATTTCAACGTTGAGTGATTATATTGCTAAACTTCATGCTCAACTTAAAACTTGCAAAGATGAATGTGAAAAGATAAAATTTGCTACACCATTGTTAGACATCCCTACATTAAAGATGGACTTGGCTTCCATAGGGGAGCCAAGGACACAAAGAGCCATAAGGCCCCTAACTTCATTAAGGAGAAGGGGAAGGCGCCTATGGCTAGTAGCTCTCATCCTTCACATGATAGAAAGAATCATGCTTTTATCTATGCTAATGTGAAGAATGCTCATAATATTCATCATGATGCTTGTGTTGATCATGCTATGCCTGCTATGTGTCATGATGTTATTTATTCCTCCCATGCCATGATGCTACATCTAGTTCTTCACATGTTCATGGTAGATCTAGGCACCTTAAACATGTTGTTTCTCATGCGTCTAAGGCTAGGAATGTATCTCATGGTCCCTCTATGCTATTTCATACATGTGATGCTTCTTATGTATTGTATTGCAAGAATGATAAAGTTGTTGCTTCAAATGTGGGACCAAAATACAAGAAGGGTAAGACTTGCATTTGGGTTCCAAAATCTTTTGTAACTAACCTAACATGACCCAACACTAGTTGGGGATCTAAACCCCAAGCCTAAATTCCTTGCAGGTTTATGCATCCGAGGGCTCAACCTAGATTAACGATAGCGGATGCATAAACCACATGACAAAGGAGAAGAAGATGTTCACTTTCTACATCAAGAATAAGGATTTCGATGACATGACCATTTTTGGAGATGGGAAACAAGGAAAGGTAAATGTGGCAGAACCTCCTAGATTATTCCAGCTTAAGTACTCAAGTCCCACCTTAGAGACATCGACACACTTAAATCAGAATAAATTTCCAGTCCGTTAGATCTAGTCCGATAATACCACTTAAATCAGATTGAGTACCACTTGCTCACTCGAAGGTGAGTCGCCGAGAAACACAATAAAGCATAATACCACAATTTAAGGAGTACCAATAGTTATTACATCATCCAAGTTTTGAAAACAGTAAACCATAGTCCTTAGTGTAGCGAAAATAAACTAATGAAGATACTGAGTAACATGGTGAAGCCTAACCAAGTCACTCCTCCTGATCCTCTCCTGTAGAGGCAACATCCCACTCGACCGTCCAACCTGGTGGCAGGGTGGAAGGCCAAGTCACACCATCAACCATATCTTGCAAGATACCTAAAAAAGTGGTGTCATAAGCAAGACTGTGTATACTAATACTCAAGTAGACTTACATGGTGTGAGGAGTCTACTCCTTACCTCTAGACCATGAAGCTATTTAGCTGAGGGGTTTGGTTTCCCAAAAGCACTAGCTGAGTCTAAGTCTAGTTTTAACTTTTCAAGTTCAAGATTATTCTTTAACTAACTTAGCATCCTTCTAATCACACATGGTAACAAGCATTTATTGCAAACAACACTTTATATCATGAAACCTCATTACACTTCTTAGTCGATGCAGCAACACTTATCAAGTAGTCTCACTAGCTATGAGAAGAAAACGATTGAAATTGAGTTTCAACCTCGCAAGGTAAACCTAAACACACGACATGTAAGGGCACTCTATCTGCACACACATCAACCGTCCCTATCGATTCCCTAGCAACAGACCAGGACTCATTGTCTTGGCATACAATGCCCCACTGCCTCAGACCCAGACGTGTAGTGTCTGCCCTTATGCCCACCATATCCAGAATGGGAGCCCCCGTCTTAGGACAAGTGAGGGGTAAGCTCGCGAGTAGGTCCAACCAGGTACTAGGCTTGATGATTTACCATATTTCTCGACATGTGTTTAGTACTTTCAAACTCTTGACACAAGGTACCACACATTGATCCTTATTCCAATTTTGTCCCATGGATAGGGCATCCCCTAGGGATTCTTGTCCACATAAAGTTCTTGACCTCGAGCGAGTGCTAGAAAAATCAATCGACTTCTACCGAGATCCTTAATTAGCATAGCAGCTACTCGACCTAGCATACTAGTATCCATTGTATAAAGGAACCTGTGTTTATGCATCTATGGTTTCAAACAACTCCTACACTTAATGTGCAATACAAACCTATAAATAATATTATAGTAAAATAGCATATATTATGGTTGTGCATAAAACTGGGGCTTGCCTTAAGTGTTGGTGCTGTTGGGATGTCCTCGGCAGCAGGTTCGGAACCAGGCACGATCTTCTAACCGGTAACAAACCCAATGATTCTTATTTTAATGTATTTTGGAGCAAATGCTACATTTTGGTTAAAAGAGGTAGGAATTCTAAATTTGCTCCCCAAGAGAGCAAGTTGAAGGATTTTTACTTGGCTATGATTCAAATACAAAAGCATATAGGGTTTTCAACAAATCGTTTGGACTTGTTGAAGTCACTAGTGATGTTGTATTTGATGGGTCTAATGGCTCTCCAAGAGAGCAAGTTGATCTTGATGATGTAGATGAGAACGAGGTTCCAACGGTCGCAATAAGAACTATGTCGATAGGAGATGTGCGACCACAAGAACAAGATCAACCTTCTTCCTCAACAATGGTGCAACCCCAAGCCAAGGTGAGGAACATGTACCTCAAGATGATAGCATAGATCTAGGGGGAGCACATGAATAAGAAGACAAGGAGGAAGAAGACGTACCATAGGCATCTCCGGCCCAAGTCCGAGCCACCATTCAAAGAGATCATTTGGTGGATCAAATCCTAGGTGAAATCAGTAAGGGAGTAACAACTTGATCTCGTATTGCTAACTTTTGTGAGCACTACTCCTTTATCTCTTTTATTGAGCCTTTCAGGGTAGAAGAAGCGTTGCAGGATCCGGACTGGTGATGGCCATGAAGGAAGAGCTCAACAACTTCAAGAGAAATGAAGTATGGAGCTTGTGCCACATCCAAAGCAAAATGTTGTGGGAAGCAAGTGTGTATTCTGCAATAAGCAAGATGAGTGCGAGGTGGTGACAAGAAACAAGGCTCAACTTGTGGCAAAAGGTTATGCCCAAGTCACAGGTTTGGGCTTTGAGGAGACTTTTGCTTCGGTAGCTAGGCTAGAGTCTATTCGAATTTTACTAGCCTATGATGCTCACCATTCTTTTAAGCTCTTTCAAATGGATGTGAAGAGCGCTTTCCTCAATGGGGCAATCAAGGAAGAGGTTGTTTAGGATCATCAAATCCAGGAGGCTGCTCAACATATACTAACTATTATGTTAGATGATTAAGAACCCTAACCCTAGAATGGGTTAGGAGTATACTAATATACCATAGTAACTGGGCCAAGGCCCATTACAAGAGAGAGATACAATTACAGTTAAGCTAACACCCCTGCGGTCAAGACTCTATCCTATATAGATGTTGAGACTAGACCAAACTTTGGCGAAAACTATTGAAAGATGCCCCTCGGTGAAGATGTCGACAAACTGTGAAATGGTCAGGACACGAAGAATGCGAACATTTCCAATGGCGACACGCTCGCAGATGAAGTGGATGTCAATCTCTATGTGCTTCGTGCGCTGATGCTGCATGGGATTGGTGGAGAGGTAGACTGTGCTGATGTTGTCGTAGTAGATGAGGGTGGCATGAGCGAGGGGGTTATGGAGCTCATGAAGAAGCTAACTGAGCTAGGAAGCTTCAACCATGCCATATGCGATAGCGTGATACTCAACCTCAATGCTGGAGTGGGAGACAATGTGTGGTCACTTCAAGGACAAGGAGACGAGGTTGGTGTCTAGGAACACGGTGTAGCTAGAGGTAGACCGATACATGTCGGGGCAGCTAGCTCAATCGGCGTCAGTGTAGACCATCAACTTAGAAGTCAAAGAGGGTCTAAGAAGGAGGCCAAAGTTGAGGGAGCCATGAAGGTAGTGAAAAATCCACTTGAGAGCAGTGAGGTGGGGCTCCCATGGGGTGTGCATGTGAGGGCACACATGCTGGACCGTGTAGGCGATGTCAGACCTGATGAAGATGAGGTACTAGAAAGCCTTGATGAGGATCTCATAGGCTATCACGTCACTAACCAAGGCATTGTCTTCGTCGGAGAGCTTTCGCTTGAGTGTCAATAGGTGTGGAGTAGGGCTAGCAGTCAGACATGCTAGTTCACCCTAGAATGTTGATGGTGTACTAGCGCTGGTGAAGGAAGAGGCCCTAGGGACGTCGCTCCACATGACCCCGAGGAAGTGGTGGAGAGGACCTAGGTCCTTCATCACGAATTCATGTTGAAGGGTGGCGATCGTGTGCTGGAGGAGGACGATATTAGATGGCATGAGCATGATGTCGTCAATGTAGAGGATAGATGGCATGAGCATGATGTCATCAATGTAGAGGAGGAGGTATACAATGTTGTCGTCGTGCTAATGGATGAACATGGATGTGTGCGACTTAGCCTCGATAAAGCGAAGGGAGACCAAGTAGGAGGTGAAGCGACTGTACCAAGCTTGTCATGCCTGCTTGAGGCCATACAAAGAACAATTCAACTTACACACTAGACCCGGGAAAGCAAAATTGTCGAAGCCGACGTGCTGGCTATAGTATATTGTCTCGGCACTCTGGTTATGAAGGAAGGCATTCTTGACATCCAACTGGTGGACCGCCTAGTCTTGGGAGAGGATGAGGGACAAGACAACCTGAACTGGTGAGGTTGAAGATCTCGTCGTAGTCCAGTCCAAGGCGCTGAGTGAAACCTTGAAGGACCCAACGAGCCTTATACCGATCTATGGAGCCATCGAACTTGAGCTTGTGGCAAAGATCCACTTGCTAGTAACTACGTTGGTGTCAAGGGGACACGACATCAAGTCCTAGGTGTGGATGGACAGTAGGACCATGTACTCCTCCTCCATAGTGTGGCACCAATGGGGATTGACGAGCACATCGTGGAGAGCAGTGTTAGCCATGAGCACCAATCAGTTGATAGGGCATAGAACACCAATCAGTCTATGTCACCATCGAGTGTAGGCATAGCAACAGGTTTTAAACTCACGGGTATAGGATTTAAGAACCCATACCCGCGAGATTAATACGAAACCCGTATCCGCTACCCATGGGTGCCAAAAACCCACGTGTATACCCGCGGGCACATAATTACACATATAGTTTACCAATACATACATATATAAATCTATACACATGTAAATATATACATATATAAACATATATATACACAAATATATATATATATATAGGCTATTGGGAGCCCTAGGCTTCCATAGGATATAGGAAGCCCCATGCACCCCCATGCACCACCGGACCAGCCTGGCCACTAGCCCACTCCTGCATGCGTCTCATTTCTTGCATGCACACAATTTTTTCCATTTGCATGCACGAGAAATTAGAAAGCTTATCCGTCAAGTGCTACATGCATGGAAACAAAAATTGATTTGAATGCTTTATCCCGTCCATAAATATAGGATCTCTATAGCACACATGCAGCTAGGCTCGTTAGAAACATTTTATGATATATACTAGTACTAATTATGCTACACGGTGTAGCTATTTATGCAATACTGTATGCTACATAGAAAATCAATTTTTTGCTGCATGTGCATAAATTTAGGATGACAAGAATGTGTGTTGAGAGGAAATGTATTGACATGCATGGAAACAAATAAATTTGATTTAAATGCTTTATTTCCCCCATAAATATAGGATCCCTCCAACATTGCAGTTAGGCTCGTTGGAATCAGTTTATGACATATACTGATACTAATTATGCTACTCGATGTAAATATTTATGCATTGTGGTACACCACGTAAAAATTGTTTCCTACTGCATGCGCATAAATTTAGGATGACAAGAATGTGCGTTCAAAGGAAATGGATTGACATGCATGGAAACAAAAAAATCTGATTTAAATGATTTATTCCGTCCATAAAAGTAGGATCTCTACCACAACCATGTAGCTCGGATTGTTGGAACCAATTATAACATATACTGATACTAATTATGCTACACGACATAGATATTTATGCAATGTGGCACATCGTCTAGAAAATTTGTTTTTTACTGCATGCTGATAAATTTAGGATATCAAGAATGTGCGTTGAAATGAAAAGGATTGGCATGCATGAAAACAAAAAATCAGATTTAAATGCTTAATTTTCTCCATAAATATAGAATCTCTTCAGTAGCCATATGTCTAGGCTCGTTAGAACCAGTTTATAATATATACTGAGACCAATTATAGTACACGGTGAAGGTATTTATGCACTGTGGTACACTGTGTACAAAATATATTTTCTGTTGCATACATACAAAATTAGGATGACAAGAATATGAGTTGAAAGGAAATGGATTGGCAGGCATGAAAACAAAAATCTGATTTTCAATACTTTATTTCGTCCACAAATATAGAATCTCTCCAACATCCATGCAGTTAGGCTCGTTAGAACTAGTTATGATGTATACTGATACTAATTATGCTACATGTGGAAGTTATTTATGCATCGTGGTACACTACATAAAAAACACCAAACATTTACATAAAATGTGAATAAAAATATCAGAAACATACACAAGATGGAAGGAGAGACATGAAATGATAATGTATCATAAAAACCTATTGATGTTGACATAAATATGTATACAAAATCTCATATAAACAGGGTCGTCGATCCACCACCGCTCGCGCCTAGGGAAGGCCGCGCGTCGTCGCGGACTATGGGACGCCAGCAGGCACCACTCCGGGGCATGCGCCTCCGAGGAGCCGACGTCGCGCGCGCCTCTCAGATCCACCACCACGGGCAGACCTCCCAGATCCGCCGCCGCATGCACGCCTCCTAGATCCTCGATCCTAGGGGAGCGACGTCGTCGATCGTCGCTCAGTCCTGGGGGAGCGCGTCACCATCGCTCGATCCTGGGGGAGCACCTCCGTCGCTCGATCCTGGGGGAGTGTCGCCGTCGCTCGGTCTTGGGGGAGGTCACCTTCGCTCGATCCTTCGGGAGCATCATCGTCGCTCGATCCTAGGAGAGCGCCGCCGTCGATCGCCCTCCTCGGAGCACCACTGCCGCTGGCCCCCCGGGATCGTCGCCACTCGCACGCCCGAGGAAACCGCCGCTGCCGCTCGCTCGCCTAAGGGAACCGCCGACCCCGCTAAAACCTAATCCCTGGCAGCCCTGGGTGTTTTTATAGCCGCCCGAACCTGGTGCGGCTGAACCGGATGATACCGTTGAGCCAGTGCTTAATCTAATTATTGGAAGCCCAGGGCTCCAAATATGCAAACTTTATATAATATATATATAATATATTTCCAATGGTACGCGGGTTCATGGGCTCGGGTATAACGTTTTCATACTCGTGAGAAAAGACCCATCGAGTTGAGAATCAAACCCAGACTCATGTTCGTGGGTACAAACTCACACCCAAACTCACACCTTGTAGGGTTTTTACCCACGGTCACGTGGGTAAAATGTGCCCATTACCATCTGTAATCGGGTTAATATGGCATGGGTCACGGTGGATAGCGACCAGATGGTGCACCGACGACTCATCACAAGAGTGGGCTGAGGCATAGGCCGACTCAGTGGAGGAGACCAGATGATTAAACCACTGACGCCGCTAGTAGATGCGGGCAGGATCAGTGAAACAAGTCGAAGGGGCCAGCCATATAGGGTCACACAAGGTGTGATTAGGGGGACGGGGCCATGCATGGCGCGAGTAGAGGTTACCAGGCCACACATGGCACGGTCGAAGGAGGGTGATGCATGGTAGAGGCAAAGGCAATGGGGCCATGCGTGGCACAGGTGAAGGCAACAGGGCCACACGTGGTGCAGGCAGAGGTGATGGGTCCACTTGTGGCGCAGGCTGAGGCAATGTGGGCATGCCTGGGGTTGTTGAAGATGAATAGACCACACATACTGTGGATGAGGTCGACGAGACCAAGGTGGGGGTAGAGAAGGTATGATGACAGGATCGGAATCAAGTAGACTATCAAGGTAGGGAGGTTGGGAGGACCAACAAGGGAAAGACATCCTCATCAAACATGACATGTAGAGAGATGATGATGCGGTGGGTGAGAAGGTCAAGGCATAAATACCTATTGTGGTCAGAGGAGTACTTGAGAAAAAGACATCTTCGACCAGGGAGAAATTTTATGAGGAGTGGTGGAGGTGTTAGGATAGCAAGAACAGCCAAAGACACAGATGTGCGTATAGGAAGGGGCAGTGCCGAAGAGGGCGAAGAAAGGAGTGGGATGACTGACCACTTTGGAGGGGAGGAAGTTGATGAGATGGGTGGCAATATTCAGCGCCTCTACCCAATAGCTGGTAGGGAGAGACGCTTGGAAGAGAAGGCAACAGATCATGTTGGTGGTGGTGCAAATTATGCATTCGGTCCTGCCATTATGGGGGAGGTGTAGGGATACGAGAATCACCGCGGAACCCCGTGAGAGAGAAAGAAAGAGCGAGAGGTGGAGTTATTGAACTCATGAACATTGTTGCACTAGAGAGCACGAACTAGGACGAAACCCAAGCAAAAATGTGTTAAAGAGTGCGAAAAGTATCAAACTTCAATCACATTGGAAATGTCCAAATAAAATGGGAGAATTCATCCAAAATCACCAGATAATATTTATAACCTGATAGGTCGAATACAAGAGAGGTCCATAGATCATAGTGTACAAGATCGTATGCATGATCAACCCAAGTAGTGGAACTAGAGATAGGGAGGCAAGCATGGCAACCTAGCTAACAAGCATGGCATAGACTACCAAAATGGCCCCTACTACAAGAAATGTCCGAACGACTAGATAGCTTGTACATGACATTGGGCCTAGGGTGACTGAGACGATGATGCCAAGTAGAGGACGTGGTGGTAGTATCCAAACTTGCGAGGAAAGCGCGTCGGTGGCGGAAGTGGGTAGCCAGAGCGTGTACAACGAGCTCGAGCTATCACATCAAGAGAGAAGGGTCCTAGTAGCCAAATCCTTCATAGATAAACCAAAAGGGTCAAACTCAATGTAACAAGAATAGTTGGCAGTGATCCGACAAACAGAAACAAGACTGAACGATATGAGGAGAAACAAGAATGTCTTTGAGGTAGAACGGTCCCAGAAGAACCAAATCACCTACGGAGGTGACCAGGAGAGTGGAACTGTTCCCCACACTGGTAGAAGGATGGGAGGGATGAGGAGGATGAGAGCGAGACAACATGCCGGCGGCTGGAGTGGTGTGGTAGGAGGTGCCAGAGTCGACCACCCAATCAGAAAGGTGGGAGTGGAGTCAGTGCCATGGCGCTAAATGAGGCAGCAAGGGAGGCCTAGTCCTAGCCTTGTCACACCCGGTTTTAGAAGGCAAACCGAATACGGACCATGTACGTGTCAAGATCAGCAATTCACGTACACAACAGTTACATAGTTGGACATCATCACACAATGCTCAAATAAGAACATAAAAGAGTATTAATTTGATTACATCTTGATGCCCGAGACATCCACATAGTCTTAAACATAAATCAAAGTGCGAAAATGAAATGTAGCAATACATGGCCTTCACAGGCAGCCGACTGGGGGTTTGCCACTAACCTGTGCCTAGAACTCATCATAGCCTTGGAACTCCTGGAAATCCTCCACCACAACTTCATCTTCTCCTAAGCAGTGGTTGCAATGTGGACAACATGGGAGGTTTGGTGTTGTAAAGCAAGGGTGAGTAGACATCAACATACTCAGCAATTGTCTCGTTTGGCTGAGGTGGACTGGCTGTATGTGGGGTGAAGCTCAAAGCGATTGCTTTCAGTTGGTCAGATAATTATTACTAGTAGAGAGCCAGGTTTTAGCATTAAACCCAAGTTATTAACCCAAAAGTACTCCTTCCAAACCAAAAGAATACTAGAAACCATAATCATAACCATCACCATTAAAACCACAATTATCCTCATCATCATTTGTAATCATAGAATCTCTAATCAAAGGAGCTCCTAAGGCCGCTCATAACCATGAGCACGACTGATATATCAGTTTCATAACACTCTGTAGAGGTTGCACACTTTACCCACGAGCCATGATTCCCTCTCTAGCCTGGGCTTGCAAGACCCTTGTCCACTCCCGAGGTGAATGGCCATGGATTCACTATGAAGCCTTTACAAAGATTCCCTGAGGTTGTAGCCACATGTTAGGTTTCCTAAATATATCACACTCCTCCCCAAGGGGCAAACCACCCTTAGTAGAGTGAGCCACATACACCGAGCCCCATTGATGGCATGACAGCGAAGCAAACTACACCTCAGTTCCTCTAGTTAATTAGCTAAGGGCGTCCCATACCACCCTCATAGTTGTACTGTTTTCCTGGGTGGTCATCCAACGAACCAGTCCTTATGCAGAGGCACTCGAGAAACCGCTCGAGCCCCCTTCAATATCACAATGCCATCATCATAATAAAAAGTAAGCATCGTATCATAAATAATCTCATCATGTTCATTGATTAAAGTAAAGCGCTAGCATAAAGCTAATCCAAAAATGATCCAACCCAAATAGGTGAATAAGGACAGGATAAACAAAGACTAGTCAATCCTTAGGTATAAATTGTGTAAATTCAGGGAGATGAATTATAAAATGAGTAGGACATAAATGGGTCAGAGGACACTTGCCTTCACCAACCAGCTGCTGCTCAGGGTCTTCGCCTGCAACTACTTTGGACTGCACCAACGTACCATTATCTATACGAGTTCAAACATACATTCCACAATCTTAACATAGAAAGAAACAATACACCACACAATAAGATATTACAACTAAACAGACGCGCGATGCAGGGCTCGCATCTATGGCTATGCAAGAAAAGAAGCTACAACGATCGAAGCTACGGTCGAGTGTCACACCCGGATTTATGGGATAAAGCCAGGTGAGTCTCATATGTGCGCCAAAGAAGAACAACACATATAATGACCAAGTGTATAGAGATAAATTTCACAAATATTATTACATAGCGAAAGTGTCTTACAAAAAAAATTGATAACAATAAAGCAAACTATTGATTATTCCTTGGCGCCATCAAGCTGACTCGGAGACACCACCTAGATAAGCTCGTACTCCCCGTTGTAGACCTCCTCCTAGACTACCTGCTCTTCACCTGTGGAGGGTTTATATATCACAAGGGTGAGCTCACAAAAGTTCATAGCTCAACAAGTTGTGGGGAATAATGTGCATGAACTCGCCAAAGGTGGGAGCTCATGTGAAGTGTAAGTGTTGGGGGTCTGCTTCGTCACCGAAGGTCCTGTAAGAAGAAACACCTTCGAGAGATTAACACAGAAGCAACGCCGAAGCTACCATACTAGGAGCTTCGGCATAACGACATGCCTTTGAGACGAAGGGTTGCACCGACTTAAAGATGAAAAGACCAATCGACCCATGATAATTTGTGTCATGATTGTAACTAGTTGTAAAGGACATGAATGTAATTTCACATAGGCTACGACCTGTGCCTATAAATAGATGAATAGTACCCCATACTGTTCACGCTGACTTGTACTCACTTGTGCATCACGCTTGTGCCTTTGCCTTCTGTCAAGCCGAAGGTACAAATGTAATTCAATATTGTTCTTACTCATTCATAATCATATAATAAAAGATATATTATAATGTCATATGATTATCCATATTATTTTCCATGTTTCATATGCTTCGTCTTTCATTGATTTATGTTGTGATGATGAAGGTACGTCCTTCACAACCTTCGTTCGAAGATCGTTATATCCTTAGGGAAATAATGCTTCGAAGGACGAAGGGCATTAACCATTAACCTATTTTTGTGTTGCCTTGTTCTTAATTCATAGCATTTGAGAACAAGTCCCCAACATTGGCGCCCACCTCTGGTGAACTCACTTCCACTTTTGAGCTGATGGCTTCGCTCAGCAACCAAGCCGAAGTACCTTCGGCTACGAAGCTGGTGCTTCCGATAACAGGCGGCTCAGGTTTAGAGCCGGCTAACAAGAAGCAGAAGAAGGAAGCATAGAGAAGGGTACAACATGTTGGGGTGCAGGGACCCTTCATCAAATCAAAATGGTCCCACATCCCAATCACCTTCTCCCAGGAGGACCTTCAACTCAAAGATTACCCTCACAATGATGCTATGGTCATATCTTGTGTCATCAAGGGATTTCTAGTCCAGAATGTTCTGGTTGATACAGGCAGCGCAGCGGATATCATATTTGCTAAGGCCTTCAGACAGATGCAAGAACTAGAGGATAAGATTCATGATGCTACACATCCTCTATGTGGCTTCGGAGGAAGGCACATTGTAGCACTCGGCAAAATCATAATGCCAGTGACCTTCGGCTTTATTCATAACACAAGGACCGAACATGTTGTCTTTGACATTGTTGACATGGAGTACCCCTATAATGCAATCATTGGTCGTGGAACACTTAATGCTTTCGAAGCAATACTTCATCCAGCATATCTATGCATAAAGATACCTTCGGAACAAGGGCCCATTGCTATTCATGGGAGTCAAGAAGCTGTCAGAAAGGCCAAAGGAAATTGGACAGATTCAAAGGCAATCCATAATATAGATGGAGCCGAAGCCTGTGAGCAGTATAGATACAAAAGAGAGAAGGCTGCTTCAGCGGATCAGCCGAAGCCTATGCTTCTATGTGAAGATATAGCAGAACAAAAGGTACTGCTGGGATCTCAGTTATCTGAAGAGCAGGAGAAGAATTTGCTAAGATTTCTATTCAACAATAAATATGTCTTCGCTTGGTTAGCCAATGATCTTTGTGGTGTCAACAGAGATGTCATTGAACATTCACTCAATGTGGATCCATCTTTCAGGCCAAGAAAACAAAGGCTTCGGAAAATGTCTAACGACAAAGCTGAAGGTGCTCAAAACAAAGTGAAGAGGCTTCTTAGTGTTGGCGTTATCTGAGAGGTGAAATACCCAGAGTGGCTAGCCAACACAGTTATGGTGAAGAAGGCCAATGGAAATAGGAGAATGTGCATTGATTTTACAGATCTTAACAAGGCTTGTCCAAAGGATGAGTTCCCATTGCCAAGAATAGATTCTCTAGTAGATCCAGCAGCTTCTTTAGAGCTCATGAGTCTACTAGACTGTTACTCAAGCTACCACCAAATCTGGATGAAGAAGGAAGATGAGCTGAAGACTAGCTTCATAACCCCTAGTGGCACATATTGCTATCTTCGAATGCCTGAGGGGCTTAAAAATGCTGGAGGAAGCTTCAACAGAATGACAGCCAAGGTTCTTCATTCTCAAATAGGCAGGAATGTACTGACCTATGTTGATAATATCATAGTGAAAAGCACGAAGCAAGAAAATCACATTGCTGATTTGCAAGAGACATTTGCCAATTTCAGGTAAGCTGGCCTGAAGTTAAATCTAGAAAAGTGTGTTTTTGGGGTGAAGAAGGGCAAGTTCCTTGGCTGTCTAGTATCAACGAAGGGAATTGAAGCCAACCCAAGCAAGATTGAAGCTATCCTTCGGATGGAACCACCAAGTACAAAGAAAGGGGCTCAACGGCTGGCAGGTAGATTAGCATCATTAAACAGATTCATATCCAGATCAGCAGAAAGAAATATGCCATTCTTCGAAATACTGAAGTCAGCCGAAGTCTTTCAATGGGGCCCAACTCAGCAAAAAGCCTTTGAAGAGTTGAAGCAATACTTGATTGATTTAACAACATTAACTCCACCTTCGCCAGGGGCTCCATTGCTCTTATATGTGGCAGCTTCGCATTCTGCAGTGAGTGCGGCACTTGTACAGGAGAAGCTAGATGGCCAAATCAACAAGCAAGCTCCAGTGTACTTCGTCTCCGAAGTTTTAAGTTTGTCAAAAAAAATTATATAGAATTGGAGAAGGTGTTGTTATGCTGTGTTAATGGCCTCTAGAAAGCTTCAGCATTATTTTCAAGCATATTGCATAATTGTTCCTTCGTCACAGCCTCTGAAGGACATTATGAGGAAAAGAGAAGCTATTGGAAGGATTGGAAAATGGGCTGCAGAGCTTAATGAATTCACCATTGACTATGTTCATAGATCCTCAATTCAGTCCCAGGCGTTAGCAGACTTCATCGCTGATTGGACGCCAGGGGCTCAGGAAGAAGAAATAAACAAAGAAGCCGAAGCTTGGACAGTGTTCTGCGATGGTTCTTAGGGAACCTTCGGTGCAGGAGCGACTGCTGTTCTAGTGGCACCTTCAAAAGTCAGAACATGTTATGCGGCCAAGCTTGACTTCAGTTGCACAAATAATATTGCTGAGTACGAAGCACTTCTGTTGGGGCTTCAGAAGTTGAGAGCAATGGGAATAAGAAGGGCCATCCTGAAAACTGATTCTCAAGTCATTTCTGGCCATGTAGACAAAAGTAGCAAGGCAAGAGACCCGAAGCTTGAAAAATATCTGGATATAGTTCGAAGATTGGAGGCTTCTTTCGAAGGATTTACTGTCAAGAATATTCCAAGAGGTGAAAATGAGCATGCAGATTTGCTAGCCAAATCAGCGGCTCAGGGGCTCCCTCTACCTTCGGAAGTATTTTTGAGACAATAAAGGCACCTTCGGTTGAACTCATGGAGAGAGCAGTGCTTGCCATTTCTCCAGTACATAGTGAAGATTGGAGGACTGAAATTATATCTTTCCTCCAAGGTAATTGCCTTTTAGATGACAAAGCTTATAATAAGAGGATGGAGGCAAGGACAACACCATATGTAATAATAGAAGGGGAATTATATAAACATGGAGTCTGTTGTCCACTTCTCAAGTGTTTATCAAGAGCTGAAGGTATTGGATTAATGAAGGAGATACATGCAAGTCTATGTGGATCACATATTGGGTCTAGGCCATTGCTGGGAAAAGTGTTTAGACAAGGATTCTACTGGCCGAAGGCAGCTTCGGATGCAGCAGAGTTAGTTCAAAAATGTGAAAATTGTCAAAAATGTGCAAGAGACCAGAAACAACCTTCATCTCTCACTCAGTTAATACAGCCCACCTGGTCGTTGCAAAGATGGGGCCTGGATTTGTTAGGCCCACTTCCACCAGCGCAAGGCAATTTGAGATATGTTGTGGTGGCTGTAGAATATTTTTCTAAGTGGATTGAAGCAAAGCCTTTGGCTACAATAACTTCGATTACAGTCCAGAAATTCTTCTGGCAAAATATTGTTTGTCTCTTTGGCGTGCCGAAGGCTATAACTGTGGACAATGGAACATAGTTTGATGCCGAAACTTTCAAGGATTTCTATGATCAGATTGGCACGAAGATTCATTTTGCATTAGTTAGGCATCTGGAGTCAAACGGACTGGTCGAAAGAGCAAATGGCATTATAATGATGGGAATAATGAAGCTAATCTTCAATCAGCCCAGAAGAAAGTGGCCAGATGAGTTGATTAAAGTGGTGTGGAGCCACAATACAACCATATCTAGATCAACAAGTTTTACGCCGTTCAAATTATTATTTGGTGACGAAGCTATAACCCAGAAGAAGCTAAAGCGGAGTCAATAAGAACAGCAGCTTCAGCAGATGATGAAGCTGATTATCACGAAGCAAAAGATACCATAGAAGGAACCAGACTTCAGGCTGTGGAGAACATCAATAAATATCAAGCCGAAACAATAAAATGGCGTGACAGAAAAGCTCGATTAAAAAATATTAAGCTAGGGCATTTGGTGCTTCAGAGAGTGGCCAATCCGGACATAGTAGGCAAACTACAACTGAAGTGGGAAGGACCTTTTCTGGTGGTATCTTCGTCAAGGCCCGGTTCTTACAGATTAAAGGATATGGACAGCAACGACATTCCTAGTTCTTGGAATGCGGATGAGCTTCGACGATATTATGTGTAATTTGATGTAATCTTTTTTCATTTTTTCCTATGGCACCCTTTTCCTTTCCAAAAGGGGAGAAAGGTTTTTTAATGGGGCCATGGCTTGTAATTTTTCCTTTCTTATTTAGCTCTACGAGAGCAAAATCCCCCAAAAGAATGTAAAATGTAAAATCTGAGCATGCACCATCGAGTGTAGAAAAAGAAAAAAACTAGGGAGAAGCTCAAAATTCGTCCCTAAGGGGATGCAGAGCACGACGAATCTACAAAAAGTCGTTCCTAAGTTAGCGCAGCGTAAGCTTTCTGCTCAAAAGTCGTTCCTAAGGGAATGCAGAGCCAAATACCGCCGAAATAGAAGGCGAAGAAGTTCCAAAGTCGTTCCTAAGGAGATGCAGAACTTACACCGAAAAGTCAATGGTGAACACCGAAAAATAAACGGTGAAGAAGACACCAAAGTCGTTCCTAAGGGGACGTAGAGTCTAGATGTGGCTTCGTAAGCGTGTGTTTGGACATTCATTTGCATGATTGCATTACATCATTCATTGCATTCCTGCACATTCATTTAGACATTCATAGGATCATCATCATCATAACATTGAGTACAAATAGATGCTTCGACTCTGATGACAAGGCTTCGATGAGTATAAAAAAAGAGGCGGAGTTATGCTTCGTCGTATACGAAAAGAAGGGAAGGTGTTTTTCGCCTTCAACTCAAAAAATACAAGTTTCGTCCACATCAAAGCAGTTCATACATGGATGGAAAGGTAAAAATATATTACAAGGTATGGACAAATTTACATAGCAGTGTTTGATTCCTAAATTACAGTATCTTTTACAAAGTTAATTCAAAAATTTCTCTAGAGCTTTTTCACAGCAGCTTCATCACTTCATCACTATCCGTCAAGCTTTGGGTCATTGCTCTTCGACTTCGACATCCTATACATAACAAAGAGGTAGAAGGTAAACACAAATCTCAAGGAGAAGGTAAGCAATAGGTACAAGTGTATTACCGGCTTGAGATGACTTCGAGCTTCATCACCAGCTAAGTCTCGCCCACCCTTCGTCCAGATTTGTGTTATGAATCTATTTCCAATGCTTCGGGCCAGGCTGGGGATGTCATTTAAATCCGCTGGTGATAGACTGAAGTTCGGCCTGTTCACGATCTTCCCATGCATGCAACCAGTCTTCATGAAAGCAACAACTGTGCCCCGAGAAGCTAGCAGGGCACAGAAGTCACCATGCCCAGCTATAACTTCGTCAAGCGCATCAACTTCGCCCTCAATATGTTCGAAGGTGCCCGGCAGGTCTTCAACCGAAGGTTCAAATTTTTTAGAGCTGGCTCCAACTGAGTTGAAGACCTGCTTCAGCCATTGCACGCACCGGTTGCTGAAGTTTAGACATTTGTCCTAAAGCTCCTTCAATGATTTTTGCAAATTCGAACTCTTTTCGACTTCGGCTTCAAGCTTCGCATCAAAATTCTTATTTTCTTGCTCGAAGTTTTCTGACTTCATGAGGAGTTCACTGTTTAATCTGGCAATTTCGGCTTGGGCTTCTGCTAGTGAATCCTCCATTGTCTGAAGAACAAAATCTTTCTTTTCAAGAGTAGCTTCATGATCTTTGATTTTGCTTTCCAAGCCTTCAATTATAACCTCATTTTTCTTATCTTCGAGGTCCTGTTGCATCCTCAAGGCTTTACTCAGTAGCATACTCTGTGCAAAATAACCTTCATCAGCAATCACCTTCATCGTAAAACAATGAAAAGCTGAAGGAAAAATTCTACCTTGAAATTAGAATAGAATAAACTACCGACGATATGCTGTCGTCGGTAGCGACTGATGTCAACTGCAAGCTTCGGGAAACCAACACTCTTCGACAGAGTGCTGATAACCTTCACTCCAGTTCGATCTCGGATGCATCCTAAGCTTTCTTCGTTAATGCCGCCGAAGAGCAACGCTCCTGGCTGGTAGCCACAAGATATGGCATATTCCTGTAGCTCCTCTTTCTCAGCCCTAGATAACTCTTGACCAATTATATTTTGAAAATTGAAGCCTTTTTCCTCCGGAATATCTTTGGCGATCTCCTTCCCTTTTCCAGGCACTGTGGCTAGGGTTTCTTCGGCAGCTGCAGCAGCTTCTTCCGCGGCCATATCCAAGAGCATTTTATCAATATCAGATAATGTGCTCTTCAGATTGCTTTCTTCGGTAGTTGTAGCTTCGGCAGTAGCAGCTTCGGTTGTAGCACCTTAGGCAGAAGCAGCGACTTCGGCAGCTGTTGTTGTTTTTGACGCTCAGGCCGGCGGTGGCGTTTCCTCAATAGCTTGCATTACAGTAATAATCCTCCACCTTTTTGGCCCAGCAGACTTCTTGGCTGCCGAAGGCTCCTCCTTCTTCTGTAAAAGCTTCATCAGTTGTGGCCCTAGTGGACTTAGCTTGATAGGTAAAGATTCGGTCATTACCTTTAAAATTTCTTCTACATCAGCAACAGAAAGTGTTGAAGGAGTTTCTTCCTCTATCTCAGTTGTTTTTGGCTTCGGAGCTGCAGACTTTCTCTTCTTCGGAGTAGCCACCTTCGGCTCAGGGCTAGATTTTCTCTTTTTTATAGCTTCCTCATCTTCTTTCACCATCCTAGCAGCTTGTCTGCTCAGAATACTAACAACCCTCTTTCTCTTTTGCCCTTCGACACCCTTGTTCAATCGCTCATAGTCAGGGTAGTCAAAATTCAAGGCATCCATCATCCGATTCAACCTTCGCTTTGGTCGGGTGCCGAAGGCCGCAGTCATCAGTTGATCCTCTTTTTTGGTGTAATTTCCCAGCACTTCATTACACACTGTTTCAATCATTTCCAGCCACTCTTGTCAAGGTTCTTTAAATTGTTTTTCAAATTTAAACCGATAAGGAAGTCGCACAAGCTGAAGTCCCTTCTTTGTTCCTTTTAGCTTCGGCATGCTAAATTCGCTCAAAGTTGGAGATGTTTTGTTAGCCAAATATTCTTGAACTAGATCTCTGGTGCTGATCTGTTCAGATACCACCCTGAATTCTACCATAGCTTGTTGGCATGGTGACCCCGACGTCATGCGGCACAGGGGCCTAGTCAACCAGAAGCTTAAGCTCAACGGGCTCAGCACTAGCGTCTTCAGCTTCTCCCTCTTCTTCTCATCGGCCTTGACATAGAACCACTCACTTTTCTAGCCGGTTGGCCACTTAGTGCGATAGCTAAGCACCGGGGCCTTCATATCCTTGCAATATGCGAAGTTGTAATAGCCAAAGTTTTCATGCAGCCCGTCTTCTCTAGCCTTCGTCTGGTAATGCAGGTCGTGCACTCGGCAGAAAGCTTCGGCATTCGGGTCTACTCCTTGGCTTCGGAGAGCCCAGATGAAAATGGTGAGCCTAATGATAGCGTTAGGGGTCAGCTGATGAAGATAGATTTCGTAATTATCCAAAACTTCCCCAATCATCTCGTTCAAGGGAAACTGCAATCCCGCTCTGAAGAAACTCTTGAAAACTACCACCTCATCATTTTTCGGTGTCGGAGTGGTTTCTTCCCCAGCAAAATGAATCAGCTTCTTCTCAGTTTCCCCGAAGTAGCCTAGCTTTATCATCATGGGCATATCAGCTTTAGAAATGGTAGATTTTCCAAAATCCAAGTGGCTAGGTTTTGACGGGATCAAAATGCTATAATCTTCTTCTTCTTCTTCTTCTTCTTCTTCTTCTTCATCAGCGATTTCTTCCTCAATATCTTGTTCAGTTTCAGCAGCTGGTGCACCTTGTTCAATGGCTTCTTCTGTTACAACTAATCCCGATTGCCTCATCACTTCGGAGATCGAGGCAATCTCGGCGGCTTCGGCCTCCTCTCCGTCACGGGTCACCCTCGCAGTTGAACGTACTCTGGCCATCTAATGTTGAATTTCTTGCAGTTTTGATGAAGTTGGTGATTTTTACAATTTTGCCAAAGCTTTCTCTTATGACGAAGCTAAATCAAGATGATGCTTTGCTTGAGAATACGATGAACAAGCTTCGGCTACGGTTAAATTTTTCGGCAGCATAACAGTGCAATTGCAATGAATGCTGTGGTAACTTCACACCTACCCGTCTGTTTATATAGTGCTGCAGGTGTGCAGGTGAATCGTCAAGACGCTCACACCCGCTGAACAGTTACCTGCACCCACTGAGCGGTGGATCACTCGACGCGTGCGAGGTGAATCTCTAGATCGCGCGTACCCGCTGCATGGTGGGCCACCTCGCGTTCGGAATATTTTAATCGTTTCTCGGCAACGAGCTCGGGAAGGTGTTTTTCGGACCTTCGGCATTCTGAAGCCTTGGAGAATTTTTCACGGATCAAGCTCGTTACAAAAAACGATCTAGCACCGCGAAGGGGCTACTGTTGGGGGTCTACTTCATCGCTGAAGGTCCTGTAAGAAGAAACACCTTCGAGAGATTAACACAGAAGCAACACCGAAGCTACCATACTGGGAGCTTGGGCCACGACATGCCTTTGAGACGAAGGGTTGCACCGACTTAAAGATGAAAAGACCGATCGACTCATGATAATTTGTGTCATGATTGTAACTAGTTTTAAAGGACATGAATGTAATTTCATACAGGCTGCGACCTGTGCCTATAAATAGATGAACAATACCCCCATACTGTTCACGCTGACTTGTATTCACTTGTGCATCATGCTTGTGCCTTTGCCTTCTGTCAAGCCGAAGGTACAAATGTAATTCAATATTGTTCTTACTCATTCATAATCATATAATAAAAGATATATTATGATGTCATATGATTATCCATATTATTTTCCATGTTTCATATGCTTCGTCTTTCATTGATTTATGCTGTGATGATGAAGGTACATCCTTCACAACTTTCGTCCGAAGGTCGTTATATCCTTAGGCAAATAATGCTTCGAAGGACGAAGGGCATTAACCACTAACCTATTTTTGTGCTGCCTTGTTCTTAATTTATAACATTTAAGAACAAGTCCCCAACAATAAGGCTGATCAATAAATAATGATTGAAGTTGAGCATTGTTTTTAATAAGTTGGTCAAATTTTATTAGCAGTTACTAAATGTAAGTGCATACCAACCCAAAGTAATAGTAGATCAAAATTAATAATAAACCACAATGCGACGCAAATGACAAATTAAATTTATTTCCATAAATTAATCATGCGAGAGTCCTGAGCTACTCATGACCGCAAGCACGGCTAGTATACCAGTTTTACACTCTGCAGAGGTTGCACCCTTTACCCACAAGTCATGTTACCCAGTTGCCAAGGGGTCTAGAAGTCTCATTTATCTCTATCGAGGAGACGAGGCAGGGTAACACTACGAGTCCTTTCCAAAGTTCCACTAGTTAAAGAAAACCCGCTACATATTCAGGAAGAAGGAAGCATAGGAATCCCCCGTCCGGAAAGCTAGGCAGTCCGACCCGAGAACCTCCGTATACTCTACAGCGACGCCTCCCCGCTTGCCTCTTTCAGGTAAGGTAATCTCTCTCTAGCTTTTCTAATTACTTGGCCAAGGGTGTCACATTCCACCTTTGTGGTGGCATTGTATTCTCAAGTTAAGCTCCATGTTCCAATTAACTCCATAGTATTATCATGAACATTAAAGAATAGAATAACAATACTAAAGTATGATCATAAGCATATTTGTCTTAACACCCAAAACCACATAGAACAATAGCAGAGACTACCCAAAAGTTCAATGGTGATCAAGGTAATAAGTAAAGAAGACTAGGGTGACCCATTGGGTCCCATCAAAATTAAGCCTAACAATGCCATAGTGATTATATAGAATATTATTGGGTAAATAGAAGTGGTCAAGGGCATAACTTGCCTTCAATGAGCTCCTGCTCAATATTATGCACCCGTTGAGTTCCGGACTCCTCGATCACTTGCTCGTCTACTCGCAACAATACAAACAAACATGGCATATGAGAAATTAACATCACACCAAATAGAGGAATATAATGCATGATAATATTCTACGCATTACAATGAGATCGTAGGTTCGAGAATCACTAAATTCGGAGGTACGGTTAATGAGTTACGATTTTCTGAAGTTTTTAAGTGGTTGATATAGAATAAACCAAATGAATAATTTTAATCTATGTTTCATGATAAAACAGAGTTACCAGATGATAAACAATATAAAAACAAAATTAATGCAACTGGAATGGATCAAAAAAGAATTAAGATGAATTAGTTATGAATTAAATAAGTTTACGAAATTATTTTTATACCAAAAACTATTTTCTGTATGAAATTATCCTATTTTATTTACTTCTGGACTGCGACCACTAATATCACAGAGTTCAGGGGTTCTTTTATGAATTTCCAGGGCACGGATGTAAATACTTTACACTTGGTATGGACGGCGGGTTGATTTCTCTGAAACACGGGGTCTCTTATGCTAAAGCGCCAGGTGAAGGGGTATGGGACGAGATCAGCCGTCCGATTAGAAACTGAGCGCTAGGATTAGATCTCACTTAAAATGAACCGGTACGCTACATGGTCCCTCGGATCACCGATCTGCGGTCCAGATTTAATTACCGTGGATTCACCCCAGACCCCCCGATCTTGATCGAACACCGCACCCGCATCCACGCTGAACCGGTACACCAGGAGAGATCCAAGCCATACCTGTCAAATCAACGGTCCGTAGGCCATCGTCCGGTCGTCCCCCACCAGCCAACAGACCGAGGCGGCGACGCTTAGATCCCGCGGCGGAGAATGGCCGGAGTCGGCCAATCCGGCGCCCCAATTCGTCTCACTCAATGCGGCTAGGTATTTACAGAGAAGAGGACATGGTGATCCTAATCAAATACTCCTTACCATGGATTGACGACTCAGCGGCGCGGGTCACGGTGCAAGGCGGAGCCGCGGTGGAACGTGGTCAACGGCGAAAAATTATGGCGGTGTTAGCGGCCAATCTCGAGTAGCGCGGCCACGACTGCCTTTCCTCGAGCCTAGGGAAGATCCAGGGCACCACCGATGGTGCGGACGACTGCCCAGTCGAAGATTCCTCTGCAGCAGCTCCCTTTCTCCCTTAGGCTGTCTCCAGCAACGTCCCCTAAATTTCGTCCCCTAAAAGAATATTCTCTGTACTTTACAGAACACTCTAAAAGATTCTATCCTCTATATCATCTCAGTCTCCAACAACGTTCCCTAAATTCGGTTCTCCAAAACTACAGGGTTACCAGACTTTATTTTGTCCATTTATTTGGTTTATATTTCATTTCTTTTCATTACACGCTAATTGAAATAAAACATGCAAGACAATAGTTTTTTAAAATTTATTAACAATTTTTATTATCTGAACTTAAACATGTGTAGCATAATTCCTTCTCATTGTTTATTATATTACGGGAGATGGTGCTCAGATGACGTGGGAGATGTCCTTTGCATGTTCGTCCCGATCGAGGTCCTTTGAATGGAAAGCGTGTTCAGACCTGCAGCAGCACGGGAACAGTATATAGCGCGCGCTCGTATGCCCGGCAAATGTAGCGGCTGAGGAAGAGTCGCTAAATTTTAGCGGATAGTGTAGCGCACCTTGCTGGACGCTTACCGAACGTCTGTGTCTGCTATATTTGGCGGACAGGAGGCTTTACCGACCCTTGTTGGAGAGAGTCTTACTCTCTCGTTTGCGGCGAAATTAGGTTTCCAAGGGATTGGGTTGGGGCACACGAGAGCCCAGGGACGCCATATATGCGGTATGGGTAGGGCCGAGTGGTTGGATGGTGGATGATTCACCTGGCCATCGCCCCGGAGTGTTCGCGCAGGTTGTGAGGCGTGGGGAAGATGCATAGTGGCTCTGGACCCACACGTCATCGACTCGAGCCGAGAGAGACGCACCAAGTGGCTGACACTGCGGTCCCACCCCGCAGTGGCAACCAGTGGGTAGCATCCTAGAGGGAAAGGGCTGTCCAGTGGACCCCACCTGTCGGTCACAGGCGCGGTGGCAAGCTGGGCCGAGCGCGTAAGAAGTGAAGTTGGGCCAGATTCAGCTGAACGGCCCAGCGGAGGTGTGTGTGTTTTTTCCCTTTTTCTTTGTTTATTTTTTAGATTTTTAGTTTTCATTTGATTATATTCAAATTCCATTCTGTTCTGAATTCAAACTTCAGTTATATGCAATATAAACTCCAGCATGAGATGCATATTTTAGTATTTATTTATTTGTTAAATGACCAATATAATTCCATTAAATGAGTATGCATAAAGGAAGGAAATCACATAATTTTCAAAACACTATCCCATAAATATATATTTATTTTATTATTTCTTTATAGATACATTTTTTACACACATCTTGGGCTTTACAAATCCTACCCTCCTTAAAAATAATCTCGACCTCGAGATTGCTACGAGCCAGGAAAAAGGTGGGGAAACTCTACTTGCAATTCCTTCTCTTTCCCAAGTAGCTTCATCTTCACCATGATGACTCCATTGCACTTTGCACATTTTTATCACTTAATTCCTTGTAACACGAGTCAAAGTGTCAAGGATCTTGATGGGATTCTCAGTGTAGGTTAGAACTCCCTGCACACTAAGTTATTCAATAGGCAACTATTCCTCTGAGACACGGAGGCACTTCTTGAGTTGAGATATGTGGAACACATCATGTACATCAGATAGATGATCTCGAAGCTCAAGCCGGTAGGACATCTCCCTGACTCGCTTAAAGATTCTGAAGGGTCCAATAAAGCGATGGGATAGCTTGCCTTTAACATTGAATCTTCTCATTCCACGAATTGGTGACACCTTGGAGTACACGTGGTCACCCTCTTCAAATTCCAGTGGTCTTCTCCGGTTATCCGCATAGCTCTTCTACCGAGTCTGTGCTATCCTCAAGTTCTCCCTGATCATACGAACTTGTTCTTCTACCTCTTGAATAATTTTAGGCCCAAAGATCTGTCTTTCACCAGTCTGATCCCAATATAGAGGGGTTCTACACTTTCTGCCATATAAAGCTTCAAATGGAGACATCTTGAGACTGGCCTGATAACTGTTATTGTAAGAGAACTCTGCATATGGTAGACTCTTATCCCAACTGTCACCGTGCTTAAGAACATAAGCTCTGAACATATCTTCTAGTACTTGGTTAGTTCTCTCAGTCCGGCCATTAGTTTGAGGATGATAGGCCGAGCTGAAATTCAACTTTGTATCCATGTTCTCATGAAGACTCTTCCGAAATCTTGAGGTAAACTAAGATCCTTGATCAGAAACAAATTTTTTCGGTACACCATGTAGGCACACAATTCGAGCCATGTATAACTATGCCAAATGAGAACCCTTATAAGCGGTCTTGACCGGAATGAAGTGAGCCACTTTGGTTCATCTATCCACGATCACTCATATGGAATCATAGCCTTTCTAGGTGCGAGGCAACCCGACAAGGAAATCCATACCAATTTCCTCCCACTTCCATTCGGGTACCTTTAATGGGTGTAGCAATCCAGCTGGCCTCTGATGTTCAGCTTTGATTATTTGACATACATCACATACAACCACATGTGCAGCTATATCCCTTTTTAGCCCATACCACCAATACTTTTGCTTCAGATCCTAATACATCTTGGTGCTACCAGGATGAATAAAATAATCAGAGTCATGTGCTTCCTTCAGAATGGTTTCACGGAGGCTGTCAATCTCAGGCACACGTATCCTGTTCTTGATCCATATTGTGCCCTGCTCATCCTACGTGAAGTCTGGACTTCTACCTTCTACCATCAGATCTTTGATTTCCTGAATCTTAGCATCTCCGATCTGACCCTTGCGTATTTCTTGCTCTAAGGTAGGTTCTGAAAGTTCCCTATGTCCGGGAACAAGATCTGGATGTCGCCTAGAGGGGGGTGAATAGGCGAATAATAATTATCACTTTAAAACTGGAAATTCTTACTCTACTCGAAGGCTGGATCGAAGTGGAATGAAAGACCCTTCGAGTAGGTTGCAGCGGAATTGAAGTTCCTGTCTTAAAATACCCTGCACTTCGAAGACAACTTATACCACATATAAGTATTGAAGTGCAAGTATAAACAACAAATAAGATAGAGAAACAACACACAGACACAGGGATTTATCCCGAGGTTCGACCAAGCCTAAAATGCTTGCCTAGTCTTCGTTGGAGTTAGCCACACCTTGGCTTGGAGTCTATTTCAACTCCTTCCTCCGTTTGCTCAGATCTGTCAGTGCGATAGATAGAGCCTTCCACTATGTTGATATCAGTTACAACGATGTCGTGCCTGCTTACAATCTTATCGGCAGCACTCCGGCAGAGTAACAATGTGCCCAAGATTTTGCTCTAGCTCTTAGCAGCACTTCCCCTCTCTCCAAAGGCTTATAACTTTGCCTCTACACAAACTAGAGAGATACACAAGAGAGGGAGAGAAAGAATTGATCCAAATGATGTATGGACTTGTTGGCTGCTCTTGTGTACTTGTTGGAGGCACCTAGGGGTCCCTTTTATAGTCCCAATGGGCCTAGGAGCCGTTGGAGCTTCATTTGGAAGCTCCCAGACTTCCCTGTTTGCGGGTGCACCGGACTGTTCGGTGGCGCACCGGACAGTGAACAGTAACAGATCTGATTGACAGTTTCCTTCTCTGGAAGAGCTAGCCGTTGGTGCACCAGACAGGTTACTATTCATCGTCTTGTGCACCGGACAGAGTAACTATTCAGTGTCCTGTGCACCGGACAGAGTAACTATTCACTGTCCTGTGCACAGGACATGTTACTATTCATTGTCCTGTGCACCGGACATTTACTATTCACTGTCCTGTGCACCAGCCAACAACACACTAAGTGTTTTTCCTCCATTCTTTCTCCTTTGACTTCAACTTTTGGGAGGATTTTCCTGAGACTTAAACAAACACATTTAGAGTATAATCCAATTGAGTTAGTTCTAGAAACTTACCTCTTTCTTGTTCTTCTCCTAGCTTTTATGTTTCTCCTCAAGCAGAGATCAGAATGGCACTTTCTCTACAGAAAGAGTTAGAGAGCAAACCAAAGCACCAAACGTGTAGTAAGAGGTGTATGCAAAATGGTTGAACACTCAAACCTTACATACTTAACCTTTTTCATCGTTTTACCCAATTTGGAATGTTTGAGGTCGATGTTGGACTCTAAACCATCAAGTCAACTTGACCTGATCTAGATTGACATATCTGAGCTCCAACCCCCTTGTTCACTTCTCGAGCTTGATCTTGAGCCTTATGACTTACACCACATAACTATAGATGTTACCTCATTGGTTGTAAGTCATGTCCTTATGTAGTGATCCTTGATGCACCATAACTCTTCTTAACTCGATCAACCTTGACTTTGCAAGTCTTCTTCTTCACCCCTGGCTTTGGGTTCCTGGACTCCTTGACCTTCTCCCGTGCACTCGATACCTCGAAGCTCTTCTTGCCTCCATCCTTGCTTTGATTGGTTGTCTCTGAGTTACGCACATCGAGTCTCACTTAAGAAATGCCCATCTTACTTGTGATGTCCACTATCTATAGATAATCCAGTCTTTGGACCATGACACTTGTTCACTTGTGTTGAACCCTGTCAGCTTTGCATTAAGCACCTGTTCAACACTTGGCACACTTGTTAGTCCTTTATTTGGGTTATCATCTAAACACCAAAAACCACAAGAGAGCTTTCAGGTTCCACTTCTATGGTGACCCCTTCAGCATGTGCAACTATCCCCAAGTTGAGTCTTTCAAAGTCCTCTACTAACTCATCGGGTAATTGAGTGACTATAGCTGCATGATCATGTTCTTTCCGACTCAAGGCATCCGCAACCAGATTTGCCTTGCCTGGATGATAGTGGATCTCCAAGTCATAATCTTTGATGAACTCCAACCAACGGCGTTGCCTAAGGTTTAGATCTTTTTGAGTGAAGATATACTTTAAGCTCTTATGATAAACATAGACTTGGCATTTGGTCCCCATTATATAATGCCTCTAAATCTTGAGAGAATGCACTACGGCTGCCAGTTCTAAGTCATGAGTGGGGGTGACATCAATTTCCGCAACTGGTGAGACGCGTAGGCAATGACATTTCCTTGCATAAGAACACATCCCAAGCCTTGGCGGCATGCATCACAATATATGTCAAATCCCTTCTGCAGATCAGCATAATCAATACTGGGGGTGACATCAATTTAAGCCTCAGTTGATTGAAACTCTCTTGGCATTCATGAGTCCACTTAAACTCTTTCTCCTTCTCTAATAGTGAGGTCATAGGCTTCACTATTTTGGAGAATCCTTCAATAAAACACCGGTAATAACCTGCGAGTCCTAGAAAACTCTGGACCTCCGTGACTGAACTTGGTATCTTCCATCCTACTATCTCCCTTACTTTAACTGGATCCACTGAGATTCCACCATTAGAGATGATATGCCCAAGGAATGGTACTTCATCAAGCCAGAACTCACACTTGCTAAACTTGGCATAGAGTTGATTATCCCTCAGCTTCTGTAGTACCAATCACAGATGTTCCTCATGATCACTATCATTCTTGGAATAAATCAGAATATCGTCGATAAATATCATGATGAACCTATCAAGATACTCCATGAACACCTTATTCATTAGATTCATGAAGTAGGTTGGTGCATTAGTTAAGCCAAACGACATGACCGTGAACTCATATAGACCATACCGGGTAGAGAATGACGTCTTAGGAATATCATATGGCCTAATCTTCATTTGATGGTATCCCGATCTAAGATCAATTTTAGAGAATACCCTGACACCTCTCATCTGATCAAACAAATCTTCAATACGAGGTAACATATACTTATTTTTAATTGTGACATCATTAAGTGGTCTGTAATCAACACACATCCTTTGTGAACCATCCTTCTTCTGTACAAACAAAACCGGTGCTCCCCAAGGTGAGGAACTCGGACGAATGTACCCCGCCTCCTGTAACTCCGTTAGTTGTTTCTTAAGTTCTTTTAATTCTTCCATTGACATCTTGTATGGTCTTTTAGATATGAGCGGTCCCAGGTAAGATATCAATGACAAACTCCACTTCCCTATCTGGTGGCATTCCGGGTAACTCCTCTGGAAAGACATCTGGAAACTCTCTAACAATTTTGATGTGATCTTCCACAAATTTACCATTGATCATGTATACAACAGGTGTGTTAGAGGTGGGTGGTGCAACTGTGACTTCAAATCTATCCCCATCAGGACTAGAAAGTTCTACTATTCCTCTAGCACAATGTATTATTGCATTCCACTGTTTTAACCAGTTCATGCCAAGGATTAAGTCTATTGTACTCTCTTCTAGTACTACAGACATAGCCCTAAACTTTCTTCCCAAAATTGTTACTTCTATTCTATGAATCATATATGTTGCTTCATAAGCACCTTTAGGTGTAATGACTATCATAGGTCTACGTAGGGCAAGGTAAGGTAGACTATTTGCATGAACATAACGAACAAATATGAATGAATGTGAAGCTCCAAAATCAAAAAGTATAGTAGCTGGCACTGAATTAATGAAGAACGTACCAATGACGATGTTAGGACTGTCCTCAGTAGCTTCAACATTGATTTGATTAACCCTGGCGATGCTATAACCACGGTTGCTGTCTAGAGTCTGTGTCTGCTTGCCCTGAGAATTACCACGAGTCGGTGTGTTGGGGTTCCTCTTTGGACAAACATTAGCATAGTGACCAACCTCACCACACTTGAAGCATGTGGTGCCTATAGCAGTGCCCTGGCCAGTAGGTCTCGTCGGGGTGCCGGGGGCAGCCTGACGAGTATGTGGAGTCTATGGTGTCGCCTGTGGTGTCTGCTGAGCAGGTCGTTGGTAGGACTGTTGCCCTCCTCCAGGACGAGCTGGTGTACCCTGGGGTGGAGCATAGCAAGGGCGGATGCTACTGCTCCCCTATCCCTAGGTGATAGCCTTCCTCTTCATCTCGCACAGCTGAACACGTTTGTGTTCAACAGCTATAGCCTTGTTCAGAAGCCTCTAGAAAGATGGGAAGGTGTGAGATTCTAGCTGGTACTGGAGTAGCCCAATGAGTCCCTCCATGAACCGCTCTTGCTTCCTTTCATCATCAGCAACCTCATTTGGAGCATACCTTGACAGCTGAATAAATTTATCACGATATTCACTAACTGACATGTTGCCTTGCTTAAGTGACAAGAATTCCTTCTTCTTAATTTTCATCAAGCCCGCAGGAATATGATAGTTCCTAAATTGTGTAGAGAATTCTGCCTAGGTGATAGTATTAGCAGCAGCATGGGCAGCACAGTAGGAGTCCCACCAATCGGCAGCGGGGCCAGTGAGGTGACCTGATGCATAAAGAACCTTCTCCCGATCAGCACATTGAGCAATATTAAGCATTATATCCACTATCTTTAGCCAGTCATCTACATGAAGAGGATCTGGAGAGCTGGAGAATGTAGGTGGCTTGGGACTCATGAATTCCCGGTGCTTATCTCGGGGTGGAGCTGGTGGTGGTGGCGGAGGTAGTGGTGGTTGTTGTTGCCATTCCAGTCGTTCTTGCCTCATCTCCTGTCGCATTTCTTGCCGCTCCTGGCGCATCTCCTGACGTTCCTACCGCATCTGAGCTTGCATTCCCATCATAGTGTTTGCCATTTGTTGCAGCAGCTGCATCTGAGCGGCAGCTATTGGATCTACTCCAGCCGGTGGAGGGTTTGGTGGAGGATTCATCTCTGGTTGTGGTTGGTTAACAATCCTCCTGCGATGATTGTTGGGAGGTAGATCGATACCGCCTCCCTTCCTGGTATTAACCATCTGGGTTAGAAACACATGGTAAGATAGAATTGCAGATAAGACAAGTAATAACAAGACATGATCTTTTGGGGGTTTTATTAGCTCAGTAGATTAGGGTGTCACCTACTAATACTAATATATTACCTTATGGTGGTACATGCTAGAATGCCCTGCTATACTATTTTAGTCAATCAAAGAAGAAAATCAAGCATTTATCATCAGAACAAACATCCAAACACTTTAGAGAATATATATATATTTGTCTAAGGTCTCCTATCTCTTTAGAGGGTCTTAAATGTAGGATTCCAAGGTGTGAAATCCTTCTTGTCCTTCTAGAGTAGAAAAGATAAGAATAGTTAGAGTAGAACAACCAACGGTGAGACAGGATCAAGAAAAATATAGAAAGAATCAGAGTAAAGGTAAATAGGTAAGGGTCTTGTCTAGTTCTATCTAGGTTTCGTCCTACAGTCAACATTTCCTCTGATACCAATTCTGTCACACCCAAATTTAAGGGATAAAGCCGGGTGCGTCTCATATGTGCGCCAAAGAAGAACAACGCATATAATGACCAAGTGTATAGAGATAAATGTCACAAATATTATTACATAGCGGAAGTGTCTTACAAAAATAATTGATAACAATAAAGCAAACTAATGATTATTCCTTGGCGCCATCAAGCTGACTTGGAGATGCCACCTAGATAAGCTTGTACTCCTCGTTGTAGACCTCCTCCTGGACTACCTGCTCTTCACCTATGGGGGGTTTATATATCGCAAGGGTGAGCTCACAAAAGTTCATAGCTCAACAAGTTGTGGGGAATAATGTGCATGAACTCACCAAAGGTGGGAGCTCATGTGAAGTGTAAGGTTGATCAATAAATAATGGTTGAAGCTGAGCATTGCTTTTAATAAGTTGGTCAAATTTTATTAACAGTTACTAAATGTAAGTGTATACCAACCCAAAGTAATAGTAGATCAAAATTAATAATAAACCACAATGCAATGCAAATGACAAATTAAATTTACATCCATAAATTAATCATGTAAGAGTCTTGAGTTGCTCATGACTGCGAGCACGACTAGTATTCCAGTTTTACACTCTACAAAGGTTGCACCCTTTACCCACAAGTCATGTTACCCAGTTGCCAAGGGGTCTAGAAGTCCCATTCATCTCTAGCGAGGAGATGAGGCAGGGTAACACTACGTGGCCTTTCCAAAGTTCCACTAGTTAAAGAAAACCCGCTATGGATTTAGGAAGAAGGAAGCATCAGAATGCCCCGTCTGGAAAGCTAGGCAGTCCGACCCGAGAACCTCCCTATACTTTGTAGTCCCTCCCCGCTTACCGCTTTCAGGTAAGGTAATCTCTTCCTAGCTTTCCTAATTACTTGTCCAAGGGTGTCCCATTCCACCCTTGTGGTGGCACTGTATTATCAAGTTAAGCTCCATGTTCAAATTAACTCCATAGTCTTATCATGAACATTAAAGAATAGAATAACAATAATAAAGTATGATCATGAGCATTTTTGTCTTAACACCCAAAACCACATAGAGCAATAGCTGAGACTACCCAAAAGTTCTGTGGTGATCAAGGTAATAAGTAAAGCAGACTAGGCTGACCTATTGGGTCCCATCAAAATTAAGCCTAAAAATGCCACAGTGATTATATAGAACATTATTAGGTAAAGAAAAGTGGTTAAGGGCACAACTTGCCTTCAATGAGCTCCTACTCAGCATTATCCACCTGTTGAGTTCCGGGCTCCTCAATCAATTGCTCGTCTACTCGCAACAATACAAACTAACATGGTACAGGAGAAATTAACATCACACCAAACAGAAGAATATAATGCATGATAATATTCTACGCATCACAATGAGATCGTAGGTTCGAGAATCACTAAATTCGGAGCTACGGTTAATGAGTTAGGATTTTCTGAAGTTTTAAGTGGTTGATATAGAATAAACCAAATGAATAATTTTAATCTATGTTTCATGATAAAACAGAGTTACCAGATGATAAACAATATTAAAACAAAATTAATGCAACTGAAATGGATCAAAAAGGAATTAAGATGAATTAGTTATGAATTAAATAAGTTTTTGGAGTTTTTATACCAAAAACTATTTCTGTATGAAATTATCCTATTTTATTTAGTTCTGGACAACGACCACTATCACAGAGTTTAGGGGCTATTTTATGAATTTCTAGGGCACGGATGTAAATACTTTACACATGGTACGGACAACGAGTTGATTTCTCTGAAACACAGGGTCTCTTATGCTAAAGCGCTGGGTGAAGGGGTATGGGACGAGATCGGCCGTCCGATTAGAAACCGAGTGCTAGGATTAGATCTAACTTAAAATGAACTGGTACGCTACATGGCCCCTCGGATCACCGATCTGCGGTCTAGATTTAATTACTGCTGATTCACTCAAGGCCCTCCGATCTTGATCGAACGACGCACCCGCATCCGCGCTGAACCTGTACGCCCGAAGAGATCCAAGCCGTCCCTGCCAAACAAACGGCCCGTAGGCCATCGTCCCCCACTAGCCAACGGACCGAGGCGGCGACGCCTAGTTTTGCGGCGGAGGATGGCCGGAGTCGGCCAATCTGACGCCCCAATCCGTCTCACTCGACGTGGCTAGGTATTTATAGAGAAGAGGACATGGTCATCCTAATCGTATACTCCTTACCAGGGATTGACGCCTCGGCGGCGCTGGTCACGGTGCAAGGTAGAGCTGCAGTGGAACATGGTCAACAGCGAGAAATTGCGGAGGTGTTAGCGGCCAATATCGAATAGCGTGGCCATGCCTGCCTTTCCCCGAGCCTGGGGAAGATCCCGAGCACCACTGACGGTGCGGACGAGTGCCCAGTCGAAGATTCCCCCATGGCAGCTCCCTATCTCCCTCCTCTCTCTCGTTTGCGGTGAAATTAGGTTTCCAAGGGATTGGGTTGGGGCACACGAGAGCCCAGGGATGCCATATATGCGGTATGGGTAGGGCCGAGTGGTTGGACAGCGGATGAGTCAGCTGGCCATCGCCCTGGAGTGTTCGCGTGGGTTGTTAGGTGTGGGGAAGATGCACAGTGGCCTTGGGCCCACACGTCATCAACCCGAGCCAAGAGAGACGCACCAAGTGGCTGACACTACGGTCCCACCCCGCAATGGCTGTGGCAGAACCTTCCAAGTTATTGGGCCCACATGCACCTGCCCTTGTGATGAGGACATCACTTCTATACATACAATGAATGGACCGATAACACGATCTCGTGCACGACAACTAAATCTCCAGGTACGTTCTACCCTAGTCAATTGTGTTTCAGAGCTTACGCTTGTGGCCATGGATGTTTTGATGATTAGGTACCTTGGAGATGACCAGCAAGAACTTGGGAAAGGCCAAGGTGTTGAGGAGGAGCAGCAAGGGCGTCCACAACAGGAACGAGATCAAGTCCGAGTCGGCTACGACTCCATCTCGGGTTCCAGGACCAGTCTGCACTAAAATGGACGCCCAAGATGCATCCAGACTCCGATTGCGATGGACTGGATATGGTTGGAAAGATAACGAGATTATCTAACCAACCCAACTGGTTCCACCCTAAAATTCATCCGGAGTCAACGGGAATCGTTGAAATAAGTCAGCGTTCAGATTCTGTTTTGGTGCTGCGACACCGTTTATTGGGCCGTTGGGCCGTGTATCGCGTCAGAGCCCATTAGGGGCGAGTCCAGGGTTACGCACGCCCTAATACTCTATTTATTTAGCAGCCGCCGCCACATTTAGGCCAGGGTTTTGCTTAGATCAATTCTGTCATCGAACAGTGTCGCCGTCATCGGCTTGTGAGACCCCCTCCCGTAATCAATACAATTTTGGTTGCGTTTCTTTCCTGTTCTTGCTTGTGTTCTTGATTGCGCTTGCAGGGATAAGCCTTCGTGGCAAGGTCATTCGTGTGTCACAGGTGAAAACCAACGGAGCCATGATGTAGTGATTGCGAGGAACCATTCGCTCGGAGTCTTGGATCATCAACGTCGAGATCTCCACTCAATCAAATTATCGTATCTCACGGAAGATCGGCCGCGTCCTCTATCACCTTGTCTCAAAGCCCTTGTCTCAAAGACCTCAGACGGCTATGCATGTGCACCAGATAACTTAACAGGATCTGTCCGAGTGCCCCAAGGACCTCAGATAAACCACTTACAACCAGGACCACAGAATTAAGTAAACACAACTCACACACCAACAATTTGCATCGGAAATCTTATTACCAAATTTTACAAGTTACAACAAATTTACATTATATTTATCGGAGTGGTTACAAAAGTGGTTCAAAGTGATAACTTTGAAATGTTATAAATTATTTATAAGCTGAAATATATGCTAGCTTAGGGAAAATCCTCAATAAGAAGTTTAGAAGAAGTACTTAGACTTATAAGAAGGTCGTGCCCACCGACGCTTAACACCAATCACAATCAAAGTGACTCGTAACCTGCAGCAACAATGGGAGTAAAACCCTAAGTAAGCAAGTACTCAGCAAGACTTACCCGACTAAAGAAAAGACTCTCAAGGGTATGCTGGTTTTAAAAGGATTCAAGGTATGGCTTATCAAGAATCAAGGACTCTGTTTGCAGAAAAGTTTACTATGAGTGGATCCTTAAAAATCCATTTTTACTTGTCAGGTTAAGTAAATTTACCTGCATCTAGAGTTCCTTCTACCCTAGTTCAAGCACTTGGCCTACACTAGCCGTCTTTTTATCATCCCTTCAGTTCACTGGATTGCTACGTGTAGGGCAGTGACCAAGTCTTCATATCCGAGAAGTAACGGCGATCCGAATCGATTAATACCCAGCTGGGGATCTCCAATCACACAACATATGTAGCAATTAACCCTTGCATATGTCAACTCGCCACCGGGGTTCTTAAGATCAGATCGGGTTCACGCCAACCGAGAGCACATATAAACCACCGTCCAGCCTCTTGCCATGGAGGGTACACACTACTCTCGCCATCTCTCCACTCCCATTGCGTGTTGTCCTATTCGGGTATTAGTCTACCCGAGGCAAAGCTTACCCATGATGAGGCATGTGACCAGTTAAAAGGTCCTCAATCAGCAAGCCTACATCGAGATGGTCCTTAATCGACTTAGACGGAGACACTACGCCGAGACTCCCTTCTCATGCAAGTCAACCGCTCGGTCTCAGCTCTATTTTTTAAACCCAAAGTTTGGTACCTGGCAGAGGTACATCTTTTTCGATGTTGAACCCATCAAGGCCTTTGACGGATTCACCATCATAAGTATTTTCTTTTTGAAAACATTCCCACCCACTGAAGCATCACTTTTGTTTTAAAATAAAACATTTTTGTTTGCTAAAGCAAGGCTAAGCATCATAAAATTCTTTTTAAAAGGGTATCAAGGAAGGGTAATCAATTTTTCAAGGAAGGAAATGCATCAATTGTTTAGCACACAACTCCTATCACCTAATGCATCAAACAAGGTGATAAAGATTTTAAAACAGCAAGGAGGTGGCAAATGCACCGGGGCTTGCCTGAATAATAGTAGGTTAGTGTTTGTTAGGCGACGTCCACTTGACGATCATCCTTGTCCTAGCACTTGATCAGGCAGGTTCGTCCATCAGCATCACCATGCAGAGTAGCCCGCGCTTGGGGTCGAATTGGCTCAGGTTCTCCGCATCACGCGGTTAATTCACGTACCTGAATGAAATGCATTATGCACATGAATGCATATAGACAGGAATATTATAAATCTAAATAGTGCTACGCGATAGCGAATTAAACACCTAGCGGCGAGGTGTTGTTCAATTTCATACAGAGACACTAGTGAAAGGGAAATGTGCCCTTGGGCCATTTCTATAAGTATTTTGGTGATTAGATGCCCAACACATTAATTGAGTTCTTATGCGCAAAATGTGTGAAAAGTGCAAATCAAATCATAAGGTATGTTTCTAGACTTAGTATATTATTTTTTATACTAATGTGTTTGTCTAAGTGCTAGAAACAGTGACAAAAGAAGAAGAAAAGAAAAGGAAAAGAGTTGGCTGTGTGCAGCCAACACCAACTCTGGCCAGGCACACCGGACTATCCGATGGTGCACCGGACAGTGTCCGGTGCGCCAGGCTGGTCGGCGACGAACCGGCTGCTCTCGGGAAAACGCAGAGGCGTACGACTATAATTCACCAAACTGTCCGGTGGTGCACCGGACTGTCCGGTGAGCCAACAGTCGCCAGCGCCAATGGTCGGCTGCGCAATCCGCGGGCGACGCGTGGCCCGCAACAACGGTCGGTTGGGCACATCGGATTGTCCGGTGTGCACCAGACTGTGTCCGGTGCGCCAACCGACCCCGAGGACCAACGGTCGGATGCGCCAGATATGGAAGGAGATCACGCACCGGACAACTACAGTGACTGTCCGATGCACCGGACTGTCTGGTGCACCACCCGATAGAAGGCAAGATTGGCCTTCCAAGTTGGCCTCCAACGGCTCCTAGCTGTCTTGGGGCTATAAAAGAGACCCCTAGGCACATGGAGGAGAAAACTAAGCTTACAAGAAACATTCTAAGACTCCTAGACTTCGACTCCACGCATTTGATTCTCTGTGTTAACGATTTGAGCTCCATTTGAGTTGCGAACTCCGTGTGTCGTGTTTCGAGCTCAAGTTGTGACTTGTGTGCGTGGTTGTGCTGCGGATTTAAGTCTTGCGTGTGTTGCTCTCCCCAACCTTACTCTGTGCTTTCTTTGTGATCTCTATTGTAAGGGCGAGAGACTCCAAACTGTGGAGATTCCTCGCACACGGGAAAAGACTCTAAAGGAAAAGACTGTGGTATTCAAGTTGATCATCAGATCACTTGAAAGGGGTTGAGTGCAACCCTCGTCCATTGGGACGCCACAACGTGGAAGTAGGTAAGTGTTACTTGGCCGAACCACGGGATAAAAATCGCGTGTCTCTTGTGTTGCTTTCTCTGTGATTGTTGTGTTCACAAGAACTCGCTTCAAAGCTACTTAGTCGTACTAACACTTTAAACTAATCTTTGTGGCTATTTAGTGTTTGATTTTACAGGATCACCTATTCACCCCCCTCTAGGTGCTCTCAATTGGTATCAGAGCCATACTCTTCATTTAAGGGACTAACCGCCCGAAGAGATGGATCCTAAGAGGAAGGGGATGGTGGTCAACGACAAGGAAAAGGAGTCCCTTTTCAACGAGCCAAGAGACGACAAGCCTACCGACTCAGGCTCAAGTCACAAGAAGAGAGACGGAAAGAAGAAGAGGCGCATCAAGAAGATCATCTACTACGACAGCGATGCCTCATCTTCTTCACCATGAGACGACGACTCCTCGTTAAAGAAAAAGACATTAATCAAAATTATTCTTTTGATTACTCTCGCATTCCCTATAATTCAAATGTGCATCTACTTTCAATTCCCCTTGGAAAACCTCCACACTTTGATGGAGAGGACTATTCATTTTGGAGTCATAAAATGCGTAGTCATTTATTCTCTCTCCATCCTAGCATATGGAAAATTGTAGAAAATGGGATGCATTTTGATAGCACTGCTAACCCTATGATTATCAATGAACAAATCCATAAAAATGCCCAAGCTACTACTATGTTGTTAGCATCTCTTTGCAGGGACGAGTATAATAAAATGAGTGGCTTGGACAATGCCAAACAAATCTGGGATACCCTCAAGATATCACATGAGGGAAATGATGCCACTATGATCACAAATATGGAACTAGTGGAAGGCGAGCTGGGGAGGTTCGCGATGATCAGGGGAGAGGAGCCAACTCAGACCTACAACAGGCTCAAGACCCTGGTCAACAAGATCTGAAGCTACGGAAGCACAAGATGGATGGATCATGATGTCGTCCGACTCATGCTAAGGTCATTTACTGTCATTGACCCCCATCTTGTCAACCTTATTCGTGAAAACCCCAGGTACACCAAGATGACGCCCGAGGAGATCCTCGGAAAATTTGTGAGCGGGCGCATGATGTTGAAAGAGGCGCGATACGTGGATGATGCGCTAAATGGTCCGCTGCCCATCTATGAGCCGCAGCCCGTTGCCCTCAAAGCAACAAGCAGCAGGGAGGCGCTACCAAGCAAGGTGGCACAAGTTGAGGCTGCCAGACTAAATGAAGATGAGATGGCACTCATCATCAAACGCTTCAAGACCGCGCTCAAAGGACGCAAAGAGTACCCCTCCAAGAATAAAACAAGGGGAAAGCGCTCCTGCTTCAAATGTGGTAAGACTGGTCATTTCATAGCACAATGCCCCGATAACGATAATGACCAGGGACAAGAAAAGTACGGGAAGAAGGAGAAGAAGATAAACTACAAGAAGGCGAAGGGCGAGGCACATCTTGGAAAGGAGTGGGATTCTGACTGCTCCTCATCTGACTCCGACGATGAAGGATTGGCTGCTTCGGCCTTCGACAAGTCTTTGCTCTTCCCCAACGAACGCCACACTTGCCTCATGGCTAAGGAGAAGAAGGTACGTATTCGAGATTCCCCTAAGTACTCTTCTTCTAGTGATGAGGAATCCTCCAATGGTGAAGTAGATTACTCTAGTTTATTTAAAGGTTTAGATAGAGCCAAAGTAGAGAAAATTAATGAATTAATTGATGCTCTAAATGAAAAAGATAGACTGCTAGAAAAGCAAGAGGACATTTTGTATGAGGAACATGACAAATTTGTTAGTGTACAAAAGTCTCTTGCTTTAGAAACTAAGAGAATTGAAATGCTATCTTCTGAGTTATCTGCTTGCCATGAATCGATCTCTAGTTTAAAGAATTTAAATGATGATTTAAATGCTAAGCTAGAGGAAGTTAGTAAAATAAATTCATTTTTAGAGCATGTTAGTATTTGTAATAGATGTAAGGACTTTGATGTTGATGCATGTGATGAACATCTTATTTCTATTACTAAATTAAATGATGAGGTGGCAAGCCTTAATGCTCAACTTAAGACTTGAAAATTTGATTTTGATAAATTAAAATTTGCTAGGGATGCCTACACTCTTGGTAGACACCCCTCAATTAAGGATGGACTTGGTTTTAGAAAGGAAACCAAAAACTTAACAAGCCAAAAGGCTCCCGTTCTCAACATGGAGAAAGGGAAGGCCCCTATGGCTAGTAGTCCTCAAAGGAACCATGCTTTTATTTATGATAGGAAAATTGCTAGTCGTTCAAATTATAATAAGAGTTTTGTTCATACTGCTTATAATGATTCACATGCTATGTTTGCCTCTAGCTCTACTTTTGTGCATGGTAGAAGTAGGCCTAGGAGAAATAATGTTGTGTCTCATGTGCCTAGGAAAATGTGCAATGAGCCTACTACTGTTTTTCATGCTTGCGACACTTCTTTTGTTCTTTCATGTAAGAATGCAAAAGTAGTTGCTAGGAAGTTGGGATCTAAATGCAAGGGAGACAAAACTTGCATATGGGTTCCAAAAGTTATTGTGACTAACCTTGTAGGACCCAACAAGAGTTGGGTACCTAAAACCTAAACATAAATTGCCTTGCAGGTTTATGCATCCGGGGGCTCAAGCTGGATTATCGACAGCGGATGCACAAACCACATGACGGGGGAGAAGAAAATGTTCACCTCCTACATCAAGAACAAGAATTCCCAGGATGCGATTATCTTTGGAGATGGGAACCAAGGCAAGGTTAAAGGATTGGGAAAGATAGCCATTACATCCGAGCATTCTATCTCCAATGTGTTTTTAGTTGAATCGCTCGGGTACAACTTATTGTTTGTGAGTCAATTATGTAACACGGGCTATAATTGTTTATTCACAAATATAGATGTATCTGTCTTTAGAAGGAGTGATGGTTCATTAGCATTTAAGGGTGTATTAGATGGTAAACTCTATTTAGTAGATTTTTCGAAAGAGAATGTCAATCTAGATGCATGCTTAATAGCTAAGACTAATATGGGCTGGCTTTGGCATCGCCGTCTAGCACATGTTGGGATGAAGAACCTTCATAAACTTCTAAAGGGAGATCATGTGTTAGGACTAACTGATGTCTGCTTTGAGAAAGACAGACCTTGTGTAGCATGTCAAGCAGGGAAATAAGTGGGAAGCACTCATCACAACAAGAATGTGATCACAACATCAAGACCACTGGAGCTTCTTCACATAGATCTCTTTGGACCCATTGCCTACCTTAGCATCAGGGGAATTAAGTATGGTCTTGTAATTGTTGATGATTTTTCCCGCTTCACTTGGGTATTCTTTTTGCAGGACAAATCAGAAACCCAAGGGATCCTAAAGCGCTTTCTAAGAAGGGCTCAAAATGAATTTGATCTAAAGGTGACGAAGATAAGAAGTGACAACAGGTCTGAGTTCAAGAATCTACAAGTTGAAGAGTTTCTTGAGGAGGAAGGCATCAAGCACGAGTTCTCGGCTCCCTACACACCACAACAAAATGGTGTGGTAGAGAGGAAGAACAGGACGCTTATCGACATGGCGAGAACGATGCTTGGAGAGTTCAAGACGCCTGAGCGGTTTTGGTCGGAAGCTGTGAACACAGCCTGCCACGCCATAAACCGTCTCTATCTGCATCGCCTTCTCAAGAAGACCTCCTACGAACTCCTTACCGGTAACAAACCCAATGTCTCTTACTTTTGTGTATTTGGGAGCAAATGCTACATTCTGGTGAAGAAAGGTAGACATTCTAAATTTGCTCCCAAGGCTGTAGAAGGGTTTTTACTAGGGTATGAATCAAATACAAAGGCGTATAGGGTCTTCAACAAATCATCAGGATTAGTTGAAGTCTCTAGCGATGTTGTATTTGATGAGACTAATGGCTCTCCAAGAGAGCAAGTTGATCTTGATGATATAGATGAAGATGAAGTTCCAACGGCCGCAATGCGCACGATGGCGATAAGTGATGTGCGACCACAGGAACTACAGGAACAAGATCAACCTTCTTCCTTGTTGCTGGTGCATCCCCCAACTCAAGATGATGGACAGGTACCTCAAGAAGAGGAGCGGGATCAAGGGGGAGCACAGGAAGATCAAGTGATGGAGGAAGAAGCACAACGAGTCCCTCCAACTCAAGTCCGAGCGACGATCCAAAGAAATCACCCCGTGGATCAAATTCTAGGTGATATCAGCAAGGGAGTAATGACTCGCTCACGTTTAGCTAATTTTTGTGAGCATTACTCGTTTGTCTCTTCTATTGAGCCTTTCAGGGTAGAAGAGGCCTTGCAGGATCCGAACTGGGTGTTGGCCATGCAGGAAGAGCTCAACAGCTTCAAGAGAAATGAAGTCTGGAGCCTGGTGCCACGTCCAAAGCAAAACATTGTGGGCACCAAGTGGGTGTTCCGCAACAAGCAAGACGAGAACGGGGTGGTGACAAGAAACAAGGCTCGACTTGTGGCAAAAGGTTATGCCCAAGTCGCAGGTTTGGATTTCGAGGAGACTTTTGCTCCTGTAGCAAGGCTAGAGTCAATTCGAATATTGTTATGCTGCTCACCACTCTTTTAACCTGTTTCAAATGGACGTGAAGAGCGCTTTCTGCAATGGGCCAATCAAGGAGGAGGTATACATGGAACAACCCCCTAGCTTTGAGGAGGACAGGTATCCCGACCACGTGTATAAGCTCTCTAAGGCGCTCTATGGACTTAAGCAAGCCCCAAGAGCATGGTATGAATGCCTTAGAGATTTCTTAATTGCTAATGCTTTCAAGGTTGGGAAAGCTGATCCCACTCTTTTTACCAAGACTTGTGATGGTAATCTTTTTGTGTGCCAAATTTATGTCAATGACATAATATTTGGTTCTACTAACTAAAAGTCTTGTGAGGAGTTTAGCAGGGTGATGATGCAGAAATTCAAAATGTCGATGATGGGCGAGTTGACATACTTCCTTGGATTCCAAGTGAAGCAACTCAAGGACGACACCTTCATCTCCCAAACGAAGTACACTCAAGATCTTCTCAAGAGGTTTGGGATGAAGGATGCCAAACCCGCGAAGACACCGATGGGAACCGACGGGCATGTCGACCTCAACAAAGGAGGTAAGTCCGTTGATCAAAAGGCATACCGGTCCATGATAGGTTCATTACTTTATTTATGTGCTAGTAGACCGGACATTATGCTTAGTGTATGCATGTGTGCTAGATATCAATCTGACCCCAAGGAATGTCACCTTGTGGCCGTTAAGCGAATTCTTCGATATTTATTTGCTACGTTGTGCTTCGGGATCTGGTATCCAAAGGGGTCTACCTTTGACTTAATTGGATACGCAGACTCCAATTATGCCGGGTGCAAGGTTGATAGGAAGAGTACATCAGGGACGTGCCAATTTCTAGGAAGGTCCCTGGTGTCCTTGAGTTCCAAGAAACAGACATCTGTTGCCCTATCCACCGCTGAGGCCGAGTATGTTGCCGCAGGACAGTGTTGCGCGCAACTACTTTAGATGAGGCAAACCCTCCAGGACTTTGGCTACAATCTGAGCAAAGTCCCACTCCTACATGACAATGAGAGTGCAATGCGTTTGGCGGATAATCCTGTTGAGCACAACCACACTAAGCACATAGACATCCGGCATCACTTCCTGAGGGATCACCAGCAAAAGGGAGATATCGATATTTATCACATTAGCACCGAGAACCAGCTAGCCAATATCTTCACCAAGCCGTTGGATGAGAAAGCATTTTGCAGGTTGCGAAGTGAGCTAAATGTCTTAGATTCACGTAACTTGGATTGATCTATAGCATACATGTGTTATATGCCTTTTGAAAGTCGCCTAGAGGGGGGTGAATAGGCAAATCTGAAATTTACAAACTTAAGCACACACTAGAAGTCGGGGTTAGCGTTAGAATTAAATTCGAGTCCGAAAGAGAGGGCGAAAAAAATCACAGGCAAATAAGGCAGATGACACGGTGATTTGTTTTACCGAGGTTCGGTTCTTGCAAACCTACTCCCCGTTGAGGTGGTCACAAAGACTGGGTCTCTTTCAACCCTTTCCCTCTCTCAAACGGTCACCTAGACCGAGTGAGCTTCTCTTTTTAATCAATCGGGACACTAAGTCCCCACAAGGACCACCACACAATTGGTGTCTCTTGCCTTGATTATAATTGAGTTGGAAAAAAGAAAGAAGGAAGAAGAAAAGCAATCCAGGTGCAAGAGGTCAAATGAACACAAATGTCTCTCTCTCTAGTCACTAAATTGTTTGGAGTGATTCCGAACTTGGGAGAGGATTTGATCTCTTTGTTTGTGTCTTGTATTGAATGCTATAGCTCTTGTATGAGGTTTGAAGGCTGAAAACTTGGATGCATTGAAGTGTGGTGGTTGGGGGGTATTTATAGCCCCAACCACCAAAGTGACCGTTGGTGGAGGCTGCTGTCGTATGGCGCACCGAACAATCCGGTGCGCCACCAGACACTGTCCGGTGCGCCAGCCACGTCACCAGGCCGTTAGGGGTGGACCGTTGGAGCTTCTGACATGTGGGCCACCGGACAGTCCGGTGGTGCACCGGACAGTTACTATTCACTGTCCGGTGTGCCTTCTGGCACTGCTTTGACTTCTGCGCGTGCAGGCGCGCACTGTTCACTTTTACTATACCGTTGCAGACGACCGTTGGCGCTGTGTAGCCGTTACTCCGCTGGCGCAGCGAATAGTCCGGTGCTACACCGGATAGTCCGGTGAATTATAGCGGAGCAGCCTCCCGAATTCCCGAAGGTGGTGTTGGAACTTGCTCTCCTGCTGCAAGTTGATCCAACAGGGGAATGAAAGCAACGTAAACAAGGTTCCGACTTGAGATGGCAATAGCTCTGTTAATCCGGCCTCTCAAGGGCACTGTACGGGGGTATTTATAGGTGCCTGAGTGCCCAACGTCTCAGTGTAAGGACGCATGTACCCTCAGGCACCTGGACTATCCCCAGAATATTCCTATAAAGGAGGGTTACAGACTATCATTACAGAAAAGCTATTACAATTCGGGCCTGTAACACGCTTCTCCGTGCGGGGCCTGTTAGAATGGGCTGAATCCCACGTGGGCCTCAATGCCGAGTGAGGACGTGAGACGGGGCGACGTCGTCGTAGGCCTTCGTCTCGTAGTGTAGAAGGCGAAGGGTGGACCTTGCCGGTTCTTCTACTTTCATTGGCGCAGCGAGAAAGACGAAGGCTGGAGCGAAGGGTAGCGTCTTCGCCTTCGCCCCAACATTTGCCCTCTGAGGGACCAGTTTGACTGAGTCATCTGGTGTCGAAGACGTCGCTAGATGGTGGAGACGCTGCCCTCACTCGAAATGGTTCCGCGGGGGTTTTTGATGTGACCGTTGACGGACGCGGTACTGTTGGACTGCGGGTTTCCCGAAGCGTCGCGTCCCGTGTATAAAAAGGAGGGCGGGGCGGCGCGGTTTAGGTGCACTTTCTGTGCACCGCAAAACCCTAGCCTCCTTTTGAAACCGCTCGTTCGCTTGCCTGCCCTCCTTGCTCCTGCTCGTCGGAGATCTGGCCCGCGTCAAGCAGACCGCCCGCCGCCGCCGACGGTACGTAGCCATGCCGTCCTCTTCCTCATCTGCTGCGAGTACCCCGCCGGCCGCCGCATCGTCAGAGGACACTTTGAGCGACTTGGTGGTGGAAACGCTACATCCTGGTGATACAGTGGAGTTTGGCGTGTCGCGGATCTCCTCGGTCCGTGTTCAGGATATGCAGCAACTTGGGTATTTTGGCAGCGGAGTGGGTCGTGTTCCGGGGGTGGAGGAGGTCCCCGAGCCAGAGGGCGAGCTGGTCGTGTTTGAAGCTTTTTTCACCGCTGGGCTTCGTCTGCCTGCACATCGATTCGTGGCGGAGGTCCTGCGGAGATTTGAGGTCCAGGTCCATCAGCTAACGCCGAATGCCGTGGTGGCCCTGGCGAAGTATGTCTGGGCGACAACTTCGTATGGTGGTCAGCCCTCTGTGGAGGTCTTCTTAAAGCATTATTGTCTGCATTGGCAAAAGAGGAAAATTGGACATGAGATTGCACAATTTGGATCGTGCACATTTACCCCCGAGGACCGGGAAGACTTCGATGGAAGTCGTGGAGTTGGTTCCCTGCGCCCGCAATAAGTGGGGCAATTGGTGGGATTTCTGGTTTTATGTTTCCGAAGGCGTAGTCGAAGACCACCTAGGGCTCCCCGTGGCTGTCATGTGCTCGCATTATTACATAGCGTACCCACAGTTTGAGGTGGCAGAGGATGATGAAGACGAAGGGGCCCTTCGGCGCGCTGCCCGCATGAGTAGCGGGCGTGACTTGGTTGAGGAGTTTGTCGGGTACGGGGTATGGCCCTTGGCGCATGGCTGGGCGCTGGGCGAAGTATGCCCTCCCGAGGCGGGTAGCGGGTGCGAAGTCCTGCCTTCGCGTTGGATTTGCGTGGCCGGGATCCCGCCGCATTCGTGCGTGAAGCGGAGGACGGTGCGACGAGGATCGTGGGGTGCTACGTGCCGAAGACAGAGGGTCTACGGAGCTGGGATATCCGTGGGTCCAACGATAGATTGAATCGGGTCTTCGAATTGAACCGCTTGCCATATGGTGGTTATCTCGGGGAAGACGCCACCGACCGCCGCGGGAAGAAGCCGATGGGCGTGACCGAGGAGGGGCCTTCGCAGGAGGCTGCCCCGGCCACTAAGAAGAGAAAATTAGGTACTACAGTGGGGGGATGGGGGTGTCTGATAGTTTTGCTATGGATTTGATGAGGACATGCGCAGCCCCCGGGGGAAGGATGTCTTCGCCCGAGCTCCGGGAGTCTTCGGCGCGAATGCTGGAGGTTACCGGGGGTCGATGGCCTAAGAATGTTCTGATCCCCCGCGCGGCTGGCGAAGACTTCTATACGTCCCGCATGGCACGCGACTTGAAGGTGTTTCCTTACGGATGAAATATTGCTGCTATTGTGTCGGCAGTGATGAACAAGGATCGTCAAGACGCTGCGCAGAAGCACCGGGCCGTCGTCAGGATGGCAGATCCTGCGCACGAGGCGAAGAGGGCGCGGGGGAGCGTGAAGGCTGCTGCCTCCGGCAGTAGCAAGCCATTGGCGCCTGCAAAGGCAGCTGCTCCCGGACCCAGCAAGGCGTTGGCAAGCGTGAAGGCTGCCGTCTCTAGCGGAGGCAGGCCTCCCCTAGGCGAACCTACGAAAGGGCAGGAGCTGCCTTCGCTGGGGAGACGTGTTGCTGACTTCAGCACGAATATCAGCGTCGAGGATTATCTTGTTGGTAAGTTTTTTTGACCGAAGATATGTTGCAGGGTCGGATGAGGGACAGTTGGTTGTTGTCCCGCCTTCGGTGGCAACCACTTCGCCATCAGTGGTGGTAAGGGCGAAGGGGTTGTGCAGGACCCGTGGGCCGCCTTCTGCATGAGCAGCGAGATTCCGACAGCCGCTGCCGCTAAGGATGTGGCGGGCACCATGTCCCAGCGGCTGAGGGAGGTGTCGCAGCAGCTGACGCAGCAGCTGAAGCAAGTAAGTTGTGCTGGACTTTGATGTTTGTTGTTTCGTTGAAGGTTTGGGTCTCATGTGTTTTTGTCAGGCGGCCGACTTCGCCGATCGCGTTGCGTCGGGTGTCCTGACTGCGGACATGGCTGCCGAAGTCGAAAGGCTTCGGGCGCACCATGCGGATGCCGTCCGGGAGAAGTCGGCTGCGGAAAGTAAAAACTGTAGGCTGGCGGAGAAAGTTGCTGCCTTAGAGGCCGAGAGGACTGACCTCCGGCGTCAGCTGGCGGAGGAGAGGAGGGAGGCGAATCAGGCCATTGCTGAGGCGCAAGCGGAGGCCAAAGTGGCGCGGGCGGAGAGCAGCCTTGCCAGTCAATGCGCCGAGGAGCAGGAGGCAAGGTTCAACGCCCTGCGCACCCACGTGGACAAGGCCGAGGCCTCAATGCACTCGGAAGTTGAGCGGACGCACACATAGTTCGTGGGCTCGTACCGCGAGCTGGGTGCGTAGACTGCTGACTTTGAGATGCCCGACGGAGAGGCGGGCCTTCGCTTCGTCGAATGGTTGCAGGAGGAGCTGCTGGTGCTCCCGACCATTGTGGAGGGTTTTATGTCCTTCGCCTCCCTCGTCACCTGCGAGGGGGCCATGAATGCATTGTCCTGCGAGGGCTGTAGACACTACGAGGTCTTCGACCAATCAAACGAGAACTTTGGGCGTGACATCTTTAAGGCCGAAGACCCCGTGGTGAAGCAGTCAGTGGGGTCACTGTTCGATAGGATGTGGGGTCTGCATGGTCGGGAGGCGGTAAGGGAGCGATCCGACCGGGCGAGAGAACAGGTGAAGGTTATTATTATTTTTGTGTGGTTGTGTGGGTAGGTGTGGTTTTGCTGAATGAGTGTGCTATTGCTGCAGATGGAGCGTGCCAAGGATGTCGAAGACCTTGGAGGTCTGGTCGGCGCGCCGCCCGAGGCTGAGGTCAACCCGGTGCTGCCTTCGAGTGCCGGTGAAGGCTCCTCGGCTGCACCCGTGCCTACTGTGGTCGGTGAAGGCCCTTTGCCAGCCCCTGCGCCGATGGCCGAAGATCCCCCGAAGGTGGTGGCTGAGCCGGCGGCCGAAGACCCCATGGCCGTGGCCGAGCCTTCGCAGGTGGATGAGTAGGAGTTTGGGAAGTTTGTAAATTTTGTCTGTGTTACTGAACCTTGGTTGCTGCGTAGGTTCAAGATTTTGGGCCTGCGCACGCAATCGCTACTGTCAATGCTAATTTTGTGGCGGCTTCGACCGTGGTTGCTGAGGATGATTCTGATGATTCTGTGTCTAAGTGTTTTGAGTCTGATGATTCTGGGAGTTCGATTGTGTGGACAGAGGAGTCTTCGGATGAGGATTTGGATTATTTTGCGGCATTGGATGTGGCTGTGGCGGAGGCCTCATCGCGTGTAATGGGTGATGACGATCCTCCGGGTGCGAGTGTTGGGCATAGGCGGCGAAGGGCGGTGGCGAAGCGGAGGGTGAGTGAGTTGTCGCGAAGTGATAGGCGTCATCGTGGTGAGGTGGAAGGTGGTCGCCTTCGTGTGGACGGGACTGGCAAGCGGGAATTGTTGTCCTCGCCGGCTGGGGCGAGTGTGGGTGAGGGAGAGCTGCGAAGCCTGTTTGCGGGTGAGGAATTGAGGATAATGTTGTTCAACTATAGGGAGATGGGTATCATCCCGAAGGTTGAGCCAATGTAATGTGCGATGCCCTCGCTGTATGTATGTAACCATACTCTTGTGTGATGAAGCTACGCGCTTTCGTTGATCAGGCCGCTCCCGTAGGCTTCAATTCTTTCGTACTAGTATTTTGGCTGCACCCGTAGGCGACTTTTGCGCGGAGGGTCTTTTGGAAAAGACTTCGACTTTTCGTACTTATTGTGCTAGTCCGGCTGCACCCTTAGGTGACTTTTGCACGGAGTGTCGTTTGGAAAAAGACTTCGATGTTTCGCACTTGTTGTGCTAATCCGGCTGCACCCTTAGGCGACTTTTGCACGGAGAGTCTTTTGGAGAAAGACTTCGATTTTTTCCGCACTTGTTGTGCTAATCCGGCTGCACCCTTAGGCTACTTTTGCGCGGAGTGTGGCACGCGAGGGAGGCTTCGCTGCTCCTCGCGGTGACTTCGATGTGGTCGAATGTCGAAGACCGTCGATGCGGTCTTTTTTGACATTGCTTTAATTTTTTGTGGGGGATTTTTGCGTGTATATTACATGGCTCCGCCTCATTAAAAACCTCACCCCCCGGGAGGAAAAGAGTGCGGGCCGGAATAAAACTGTTTGGTGAATTACAAGGGCGTGTTAGCCCTGAGGATTTAAACAAAAAATTTACAGAGATTGTCGATATTCCAGGAATGTTCCAGGTCTTTGCCAGATTGAGTTGTTAGTCTGTAGGCGCTGGGAGATGACTTCGTCTTGATGATAAATGGTCCTTCCCACTTTGGCTCCAGCTTATCCCGTGACTCTGTCCGGGTTGTGAGGACAAGTACGAGGTCCCCTTCGTTGAATTCTCTTGGGACGACTGCGTGGTCGCGCCAGGCCTTCGTTTGGACTTGGTATTTGTTGAGGGCCTGGAGGGCGAAGACACGGTCTCCGTCGATGAGATCTTTGGAGGTGAGCTCGTCGACGTCGGGTATGTTAGAAATATGCCCTAGAGATAATCATAGAGATGAGCATATTTCTTTGTATCCATGATATATATATTGCTTAATTGAATATCCATGGAAGGCACCTTGTATTGATTAGCAATTATGTGAATTGTTTGTGAGATTCTTTACTTTTATGGTTACTCTAAATGATGTCCCTAGTCAGAGTCGATGACTAGCACATGTATTAGCTGATGACTACATTTCACAAGTCATGAACATGGAGATGTTAAACTAATAATGTGGGCGCATGTATGACATGAGGCTGGACCGACCCAACGTGAGATATTGTAATATAGTTCTCTTTTTGCAACATGAATACTGTATACTTAGACCAGAGATTGTCGCATGTTCTCAAGATGTGAATTGACTTACTTAGGGACTATCAAACGCTATTCCGTAACTGGGTAGTTATAAAGGTAGTTTTGGGTTTGTCAGGAAGCATGCTGTGAGGCATGGTCAGTCAAGATGGAATTTGTCCCTCTCTTTGTGAGAGAGATATCTCTGGGCCCCTCGAGTGATTGGATCAAGAAATGCATGGCCGTGCTAGGGTTAAGAGTTAACCATTGAAAGGATTCCAATTCACAGTATCGAGAAAGAGAGGTCAGCTTAGAGCCAGACCAAATATCGTGAGACAAAGGGAACAACATGTATGTAATGTTGCAATGGTTCATCTGATATGATCTTTACGTGCGCATAGGAGTTGACATGTCTTGCTAGAGGCCGCTGTCAATTATTGGGCCAAGTAAGAGTACTCGGGCTATGTCTATTTGTACGTGAACCTATAGGGTCACACACTTAAGGGGAAGGAAGCCTAACTCGGATTAGATCCGAAATTAGACTGGGCTTAGGGTTACTGATGGGCCTCGGTGTCAGAAGCCCACCATAACGCCTATATAATGAGGGGCGGGGGCACGGTTAGGTTTACCCTAATTCGCCACCAGCAAACGAGTAGCCGCTCGCCTCTCGCCCTCGCCAAGCCGCCGTCGCGAACCTAGCAGTTCGGTACGCGGCGCTTCCTCCCTGTACGTGTGGATACCTCGGAGGTGCTACATCTAGAGCACTAGGACGAACCGTGCGAGGACATGAAGGACGCCGACGACTGCACGATACTGCTCGACGCGTTCGTCTACATCGAGACGTCTTCCGCTGCTCTACGCGTCTAGTGGTAATTCCATGACCTATAACCGCAGTAGTTCTTGGTTTTATGGGGTTGAAAATTTTGTTTTGCGCTAGCGTAGCCTCCCCGTAATCCTTCAGTGGTATCAGAGCCAGGTTCTGCGTAGTTTTAGGTCTGGATCTAGGTTCATGAGATGGATCTACTTGATGCACGGTTTGATTAGATCAATTGGTTATAAAGGGTTGAAGTAGATTACATCGGAGATGACTGAAGAGATTAGTTCGTCCTTCTCTGTTATGTGCGCGACTTGCCCCTACCGACTGGAATCACCATCGGGGCTAACTGCGTACACAACCAGCAGATTGACGTAACAGATCGACGTCATGAGTGTAATCTTCTTCGGGTCGAAAGTCTCGGATTTGGGTTGATTTGATCAACCACATGAGATTTTCAGTGGAATTTCCATACATACGATGCATGGGACCGCCGTGGCTATCTGCTGTAGTGGCGAACATATAGAAACGTGTTTGTCTAACCTGTTTTTGCAGGACATCTTGTGATCGGTATGGCTATTGTGTGTATATGATGCATATTAATGAATTATTCATGACCTGCGTGTCGTGACCAGGGCAATACGGCTGGAGCCACATGTATTGTCCAAATTTAATGTAATGACCTGCGTGTCAACATGTGATGATCCAAAGCGTATATGTAATTTGTTTACCAGCATACGTTAGATAAGTCTTGAAGGACTCATCACCTGAAGGATGGCATACCTATATCATGGAGATGGAGATCATCGTGATGGACAGATTATTGGAGATGGGGATCACCATGTGACAGCAAGCCATACCGAATCACAACTGTTGTGTGAATGCCATTCTTAATGTTCTACTTGTTCATATTGCATATATGTCCTTGCGTGCGATGATATAAGTAGGACAATCCCTCATAAATGTTTAAGCTTAAATGCCTCCCCAAACCTTGCACTATCATAAGTCTTGTACAATTGGTGGTGGGTCTATGAAATTAGGGTGCCACCAGTTTTCCTTGACTAGATAGGTTTGTATCGGATACGAACTGCAGAAAGGGTTGGTTAACTTAAACAAAGTCAGCTTAATGGTTAAGGACTTTGGGGCATAAGGTTGGGAGCCGAGACATAGAGATGTCACCCAACAACAGAAGTCATATATATGATATGATTAGCAAGGAGTTGCTTACCGATCTACCTTGTCTTCTAGCGGTGATGCTAAAGCTCACTAGTAGACTTGTTAGTTGTGGGTTCTGAATCACTAAGTATCAATCGAGGGATATTGATTTTAGTGGGAGTAGACTATTAAATGTTTAATATGATTTAATCTGTCATGGATATTTTTGTCTTAGTATTTTGCATTATTTTGTTGTAGATAAATGGCACCTAGCACACCAACATTTACTTTGCGATCAATTCTTGAAAAGGATAAGTTAAATGGAACAAACTATACAGATTGGATCCGTAACCTGAGAATTGTTCTCAGGGCTGAAAAAGGAAGACGTTCTAGACACCCCACTGCCAGAGGATCCTGGTGAAAATGCAACTGCTGCAGCTAAAACCGCTTACAAGAAAGCAATGGATGCTAATCTTGAAGTGAGTTGCCTAATGCTTGCTTGCATGGAGCCTGAGCTACAGATGCAGTTTGAGACAAACCATGAGGTGCACGATATGATCGTGGCGCTCAAGGATATGTTCCAGACTCAGGCTAGGACTGAAAGGTTCAATGTGTCCAAAGCCTTTCTGGAATGCAAGCTAGCAGAAGGCGTAGCAGTTGGGCCACACGTAATCAAAATGGTTGGTTACAGTCAGAGGTTGGAGAAGCTAGGCTTCCCAATAAGCCAAGAGTTGGCCACTGACTTCATTTTGGCATCTCTTCTGCCCAGCTATGGAAACTTCATTACGAACTACCATATGCATGGGGCGGAGAGGGGCCTCAATGAACTATGTGGCATGCTGAAAACAGCAGAGGTGGACATAAAGAAAAGCGCTGGCAGCAGCGGCCATGTGATGGCGGTCCAAAACAAACCCAACTTTAAGAAGGGTAAATCTCAAAAGAAGAAGGGCAAGGCAAAGGATACAGTATCCAAGACAAATCAAAAGCCCAAGGCTGGACCAGCTGCAGATGCAGAGTGCTTTTATTGCAAAGAACTTGGTCACTGGAAAAGGAATTGCAAGCAGTACTTGGCCTCTATTAAGGATCGTAGCGGTAAGGGTACAGCCGCAGTAGGTACACTTGCTATTCACATTACAGAAATTTTTCTTGCTGATTCTTATATTAATTCTTGGGTATTTGATACCGGATCGGTTGCCCATATTTGCAATTCGATGCAGGGAATGATAAGAAGTAGAAGCGTGAAAAGAGGAGAAGTTGATTTCCGGGTATGCAATAATGCAAGAGTTGCTGCGTTGACCGTCGGGACGATGCAACTCCACCTCCCATCAGGATTTATTTTGGAGTTAAATAATTGTTATCTAGTTCTTAGTATGAGTTGAAACATTATGTCTCCTTCATGTTTGATGAAGGATGGTTATTCATTTGCGAGTGAAAACAATGGTTGTGTGATCTCTAAGAATGGCATGTTTGTGGCTTTTGCATCCATTATGAATGAGTTATTCATTTTAAATCTTGATGATGCACCTATCTGTAATATTAGTGCTAAAAGGCCTCGACCTAATGATTTAAGTCCTACCTACATGTGGCACTGTCGTTTGGGACATATAAGTGAGAATCGCATGAAGATGCTTCATTCTGATGGGCTTTTAACTTCGTTTGATTTTGAATCATACGAGACATGTGAAGCTTGCTTACTTGGTAAGATGACCAAGGCGTCCTTCACGGGTTTACCAGAGAGGACATTAGATTTATTGGAACTCATACATACTGATGTGTGCGGACCAATGAGTACGACAACTAGGGGAGGATTCCAATACTTCATAACCTTCACTAATGATTTTAGTAGATATGGGTATGTCTACTTAATGAAACACAAGTCTGAATCCTTAGAAAAGTTCAAAGAGTTTCAGAATGAAGTAGAAAATCAGCATGGCAAGAAAATTAAAGCACTGCGATCGGATCGTGGAGGTGAATATTTGACTCATGAGTTTAGCAATCATCTAAGGAGTTGTGGAATTGTTCCACAGCTTACGCCGCCTAGAACGCCTCAGAGGAATGGTGTGTCTGAGCGACGTAATCGGACTTTATTGGATATGGTTTGATCAATGATGAGCCAGTCAGACCTACCTTTGTCGTTTTGGGGATACGCTCTAGAAACAACAGCTTTCACACTAAATAGGGTACCGTCTAAGTCCGTAGTTAAGACACCATATGAGATGTGCACTGGGAAGACTCCCAGTTTGTCTTTTCTGAAGATTTGGGGTTATGAGGTTTACGTCAAGCGACTTCAGTTGGATAAACTCACTCCAAAATCGGACAAGTGCATGTTCGTGGGATATCCAAAGGAAACTTTAGGATATTACTTTTACCACCGGTCAGAGGGCAAAGTGTTTGTCGCCTGGAACGGTGTGTTCTTAGAGAAAGAGTTTCTCAAAAGAGAGAAAAGTAAACAAAAGGTGTATCTTGAAGAAGTTCAGGATGAGCCAGTGGGACAAGATTCAACAAGTGATGCTAATGTAGCAGAACAAGTTGAGACGTCTATGGCAAGAGAATCACCACCACAACCACGAAGGTCAGCAAGGCTTCGCGAGGCACAACGAGAAGTGCTATTGTTGGGCAATGGGGAAGTGTTGTTGTTAGACAAGGACGAACCTGCAACATATGCAGAAGCGATGATGGACCCAGATTCCGAGAAATGGCAAGTCGCCATGAGATCCGAGATAGATTCCATGGGAGAAAATCAAGTTTGGAACTTGGTTGACCCGCCTGATGGTGTTAGACCCATAGAATGCAAATGGATCTATAAGAAGAAGAAAGACATGGATGGAAATGTTCACATCTATAAGGCTCGACTTGTTGCAAAGGGTTTTCGACAAGTTCAAGGAGTTGACTATGACGAGACATTCTCGCCAGTAGCGATGCTTAAATCTATTCGGATCATTCTAGCTATTGCCGCATATTTCGATTATGAGATTTGGCAGATGGATGTCAAAACAGCTTTCCTTAATGGAAACCTAGATGAGGACGTGTATATGATACAGCCCGAGAGTTTTGTCGATCCGATCAATGCTGGAAAGATATGCAAACTTCAGAAATCCATTTATGGGTTGAAGCAAGCATCTCGAAGTTGGAACATTCGTTTTGATGAAATGATCAAAGAGCTTGGTTTTCATCAGAATGAAGAAGAAGCTTGTGTTTACAAGAAGGAAAGTGGGAGCGCTGTTGTATTTCTGATCTTGTATGTGGATGACATATTATTGATTGGGAATGACATTCCTATGCTGGAGTCCGTCAAGGCTTCATTGAAAAAGAGTTTTTCTATGAAGGACTTAGGGGAAGCAGCATATATTTTGGGCATAAGGATCTATAGAGATAGGTCGAAGAGGCTTATAGGATTAAGTCAAGATACGTACATTGACAAGGTTTTGAAACGGTTCAACATGGAACAGTCCAAGAAAGGGTTCTTACCTATGTCACATGGTATACACCTTAGCCAGATGCAATGTCCTGCGATGGCTAATGAGCAGGAGCGCATGAGTAAGGTACCATACGCCTCAGCAATTGGATCAATCATGTATGCCATGATAAGTACACGCCCAAATGTTTCATACGCTATAAGTGCTACGAGTAGGTACCAGGCTGATCCAGGTGAGGGTCACTGGACAGCGGTAAAAGGCATTCTTAAGTACTTAAGAAGGACTAAAGATATGTTCCTGGTATATGGGGGTAAGGAGGAGCTCGTTGTAACTGGTTACACCGATGCTAGCTTCCAAACTAACCCAGACGAGTTAAAATCGCAATCAGGTTTTATGTTCACAATAAATGGTGGTGTTGTTAGTTGGAAGAGTTCCAAATAGGAGACTGTGACTGATTCTACAACAGAAGCCGAGTACATTGCAGCTTCTGAATCTACGAAGGAAGGTGTTTGGATAAGGAAGTTCCTCATCGAGCTTGGTGTGTTTCCTAATGCATCTAGTTCATTGAACCTCTACTGTGACAACAATGGGGCTATTGCGCAAGCTAAGGAGCCAAGGAACCACCAGAAAAGCAAACACGTACTGCGGAAGTTTCACCTCATACGGGAATTCGTTAGGCGGGGTGAGATAAAGATATGCAAAATACATACGGATTTGAATGTTGCTGATCCTTTGACAAAACCTCTTCCACAACGTAATCATGAGGCACACATGAGATCTATGGGTATTAGATATCTTCTAGATTAACTCTAGTGCAAGTGGGAGACTGTTAGAAATATGCCCTAGAGATAATCATAGAGATGAGCATATTTCTTTGTATCCATGATATATATATTGCTTAATTGAATATCCATGGAAGGCACCTTGTATTGATTAGCAATTATGTGAATTGTTTGTGAGATTCTTTACTTATATGGTTATTCTAAATGATGTCCCTAGTCAGAGTCGATGACTAGCACATGTATTAGCTGATGACTACATTTCACAAGTCATGAACATGGAGATGTTAAACTAATAATGTGGGCGCATGTATGACATGAGGCTGGACCGACCCAATGTGAGATATTGTAATATAGTTCTCTTTTTGCAACATGAATACTGTATCCTTAGACCTGAGATTGTCGCATGTTCTCAAGATGTGAATTGACTTACTTAGGGACTATCAAACGCTATTCCGTAACTGGGTAGTTATAAAGGTTGTTTTGGGTTTGTCAGGAAGCATGCTGTGAGGCATGGTCAGTCAAGATGGAATTTGTCCCTCTCTTTGTGAGAGAGATATCTCTGGGCCCCTCGAGTGATTGGATCAAGAAATGCATGGCCGTGCTAGGGTTAAGAGTTAACCATTGAAAGGATTCCAATTCACAGTATCGAGAAAGAGAGGTCAGCTTAGAGCCAGACCAAATATCGTGAGACAAAGGGAACAACATGTACGTAATGTTGCAATGGTTCGTCTGATATGATCTTTACGTGCGCATAGGAGTTGACATGTCTTGCTAGAGGCCGCTGTCAATTATTGGGCCAAGTAAGCGTACTCGGGCTATGTCTATTTGTACGTGAACCTATAGGGTCACACACTTAAGGGGAAGGAAGCTTAACTCGGATTAGATCCGAAATTAGACTGGGCTTTAGGGTTACTGATGGGCCTCGGTGTCAGAAGCCCACCATAACGCCTATATAATGAGGGGCGGGGGCGCGGTTAGGTTTACCCAAATTCGCCACCAGCAAACGAGTAGCCGCTCGCCTCTCGCCCTCGCCAAGCCGCCGTTGCGAACCTAGCAGTTCGGTACGCGATGCTTCCTCCCTGTACGTGTGGATACCTCGGAGGTGCTACATCTGGAGCACTAGGACGAACCGTGCGAGGACGTGAAGGACGCCGACGACTGCACGGCACTGCTCGACGCGTTCGTCTACATCGAGACGTCTTCCGCTGCTCTGCGCGTCTAGTGGTAATTCCATGACCTATAACCGCAGTAGTTCTTGGTTTTATGGGGTTGAAAATTTTGTTTTGCGCTAGCGTAGCCTCCCCGTAATCCTTCAGGGTACTGCTGAAGCGCTTGTCCGCGGGGACCCATGTTTCATTTCCTGCGGGGTCATGGCCTCTGATCCGTATAGCAGGCGAAAGGGAGTGAATCCGGTTGCCCGACACTCGGTCGTGTTCAGTGCCCAGACTGCTTCAGGTAGCAGGTCGGCCCATTTACCCTTCTTGTCGTCGAGGAGCATTTTCTTGATTGTCGTGAAAATCTTGCCGTTGGCGCGCTCTACGACGCCGTTGGATTGTGGGTGGTACACTGAGGCGAAGGCAAGCTTGGTGCCAATGGAGAAGCAGAAGTCCCTGAAGTCTTGGCTATCGAATTGTTTGCCATTGTCAATGGTGAGCTCGGACGGGACTCCAAATCGGCAGACAATGTTTTGCCAGAAGAATTTCTGGGCGGTCTTCACTGTTATCGTGGATACTGCTCTTGCCTCAATCCACTTGGTGAAATACTCGACGGCGACGAAGGTGAACTTGAGGTTCCCTTGGGCTGTGGGAAGCGGCCCAACAATGTCCAGGCCCCAGCTGAAGAGGCCAGGTGTGGGCGATGAGCTTTGTGAACTGCGAAGGGTTTCCCGAGCGTGGAGAAAATTTCTGGCAGGCTTCGCAGGACCTCGTCACCCGATTCGCAGCGCAAATCATAGCGGGCCAGTAGAAGCCTTGTCAGATCACTTGGCGGCTAGGGCTCTAGGCCCTGCGTGAGAGCCGCAAGTTCCGCTGTGAACTTCGCGTAGGATCTGGACGCCCTCGGTCTCGGTGACACATTTAAGCATGGGTTGACTGACCCCCTTTTTGTAAAGCTGTCCCTCAATGAGAGCGAAGTCCCGGCTTCGGTGTTTGAGGCACTTGGCCTCGTTGATATCGCTCGGATGGTAGTATCCCTGCAGGAACAGGGTTATTGGTGCCCGCCAGTCTTCGGACATGATGAGGTTGACTATGCGGTGGCCCTCGGTGTCGTTGGTGATTTGGAGGCCCTCTGGGCTGCGGACGGCTGGCGTGCCGATGACATGGTAGAACACGTCGGAGGGCAGGGCCTCGCCTCTGGCGGCTGCCTTGGCCAATGCATTGGCCTCCTCATTCTTGGCTCTGTCCACGTGCTGCAAGGTAAATCCCTTGAATTGTCTCTCGAGGCTACGGACAGCCGCGAGATACTGCATAAGTGAGGGGTCCTTCGCTGCGTAATCTTTCTCGACTTGGCCGGCAACCACTTTGGAGTCTGTTCTGATTATGCAGGTGGTGACACCAAGTGCCCGTAACTTGCGAAGGCCGAGGATGATAGCTTTGTACTCTGCTACATTGTTGGTGCATCTGTCGGACTCCAAAGCAAAGCTGAGTCGTGCTACATATCGGTGCTTGACCCCTGTGGGTGAAGTAATGACCGCAGGCCGCAGCTGCGCCTGCCCCCGCATGGCACCATGCGTCGTCGTAGTGGATGGTCCACACCTTTTCTGCAACCGTGTCCGGCTGCGTTATTGGCCCGGTCCAATCGACGATGAAGTCTGCTAGGACCTGTGACTTGATGGTTGTCCTTGGCTCGAATGTGATATGGTATCCAGAAAGCTCGGCTGCCCATTTGGCGATCCGGACAGATGCCTCCGGATTTCTGAATAACTCGCCGAGTCCCCTGTCCGAGGTGACCCGTACCTTGAACGCTTCAAAATAATGACGCAGTTTGCGCGAAGCCATAACGACTGCGTAGGTGATTTTTTTCTAGTTCTGTCATGTTGCATTTGGATGTCATGAGCACTTCGGAGACGTAATAAACTGGACATTGTCTGGTCATGCCCTCTCTGTCCTATTCTTGAACCAGCGCTGCGCTGACCGCGTGCGGTGAAGCTGCGACGTAGAGCAACAGGGGTAGCGAAGGGTTGGGGCTTGCAAGAATCGCCAGCTCTGACAGGTGCTGTTTTAGTGAAGCGAAGGCCGCCGCTTGCTCTGGTCCCCATGCGAAGTCTTTTGCACCGCGAAGCATTTTGAGGAAAGGTAAGCTTCGCTCTGCAGACTTGGAAATGAATCTGTTGAGGGCGGCCAATCTGCCTGTCAGTCGTTGGACGTCTCTGGCTGACTGCGGGGGCGTCATGTTGATGATGGCCTGGATTTTGGTCGGGTTGGCTTCGATCCCTCGGTGCGACACCAAGTAGCCCAGTATCTTCCCCTGATGGACGCCGAAGACGCACTTTTCGGGGTTTAGGCGAAGTCGTGCATCCCGCATGTTCGCGAACATTTCTGCGAGGTCAGCCAGATGGTCTTCTTTGCTTTTGCTTGCGACGACTATGTCATCCACATACGTAAATATGTTTCTGCCGATTTGGCTCTCGAGCACCGTTTTGGTGAGGTGAGAGAATGTGGACCTAGCGTTCTTAAGTCCCTCCGGCATTCTGATGAAGCAATACGTGCTGAAGGGTGTTATGAAACTGGTGCTGGCCTTGTCTTCCTCCTTCATATATATTTGGTTGTAGCTGGAGAAGCAATCAAGGAGTGACATGACTTCGCACCCGGCCACACTATCGATGATCTTGTCGATCCGAGGCAGCGGGAAATTATCCTTGGGGCAAGCCTTGTTGAGGCTGGTGAAATCAATGCACATTCGCCACTTGCCGCTCTTCGTTTGCACCATGACTACGTTAGCGAGCCACGTAGGGTAGGCGACTGGCTCGATGAAGTTGGCCTCAAGCAGGCGGTGTACCTCGGCTTTGGCGGCTTCTGTCTTCTCATCAGACATCTTGCGTAGCCGCTGCTTCTTTGGCCTCACCGAAGGGTCGATTCCCAAGCTGTGCTCGATAACAGAGCGACTAACTCCGACCAGGTCGAGGGCGGACCAGGCAAAGACGTCCTTATTTTTGGACAGATAGGAGAGGAGTCTCTCCTCGTCATGCGAAGTAAGGTCTTCGCTTATGATGACCATTTGCTTGGGCGTTGCCTGGTCGAGGGGAACGGTCTTGGTCCCATCGTTGCTCTGCAGCTGTGCCTTTTCATGTTGTTTGGCGGTTGGGCTGGTAGCCTCGGGGACCTCGCGCTGCGCCGTGAGGCAGTGTACGTTCCTTTGCCCTGGAACGAAGTCTCTTTCTATGTTGCGCGTGGCCTGCTAGTTGCCGTAGACTGTGATCGCGCCTTGCGGACCCAGGATCTTCATGCACAGATAGAGTTCGTGAATAGCTGCCTCAAACTTGTTGATGGAGCCCCGACCCATTATGGCGTTGTACGGGTACACCATGTCGACGATGTCGAAAGTGACATGCTCACTTCGTGCATTGGGTGCTACACCGAAGGAGAGGGGGAGCTCTATTTTGCCGACAGGAAAGGTGCCCTTGCCGCCGAAGCCATACAGGGGGTTGTCCGAAGGTTTAAGCAAACTGTGGCTGATGCCCATGTGGTCGAAGGCATGGAGGAAAATGATATCCGCCTGGCTGCCGTTGTCAACTAAGACTTTGTGCAGGTCCTAGCCTGCCACGCTGCAGTTGATAACCATGGCATCGATGTGGGGGGCACTGCGCAGGTCGACATCTCTGGCGTCGAAGGTCAGTGGCACATGGGACCACTTTGTCTGCACGACTGGACCGATGACGGCGACGTGATTGATGTTGCGGTAGTGATCTCTCTTCTGTCGCTTCGTGTCGAAGTCGACGCTGGACCCCCAGTGATCATGTGAATGACTCCACGATACGGCTGATCAGCGAAGTCTTCTTGTTTTGGTGCTTGGGGGTGGTTGGGGTGGTGGATGTTTGGCTGTTGCAGGTGTGGCGGTGGGAGTGGGGGAGGTACGATTTGTACCTCCTGGTGGTGTTGGTATGGGTGGTTAGGTGGATGCGGAACGGGGTCGTGGTTGTATGGTTGTGGGGGTTGTTGATATGTGTGTGCAACAACTCTTGGGTTGTCGGCTGGTTGCGCCCGAGACATCCTTTCTCTGGTGGCCTTCGTTTCTGGGCAGTCCCTTGTTGGGTGCGTGCAGTCTTCGCCGTGGAACAAGTAGTAAAATCTACGCGGCTGCTACGTCCGTCCTCGGCCCCGACCACGAGTTCCATTGCCGCGGCCCTGGGGGGATAATCTTGGCGGCGAGGGGCCTCATCAGCAGGGTGCTGGTTGGCGATGTTGTGTACCTGCTACTGGCTGCGGCCGTCCCGACCGGAGTCTGACTGTGACGGTCTCGTCCACGTTCGGCTGGACTACGGAGGGTCTTTGAGTTTCCTCTGGGATTCGACCTTGCACTGGTGGAGCTCTTCGGATTTGGCATATTTTTCGAACAGCTGATACAGCTCCTGGAGGTTCTTGGGTGGATCTCTGATGCAGTGGCTGTAAAGGACGTCAGCACGAAGGCCACTGATGGCGTAGTGAATGGCGATTTGGTCATCAACCGAAGGCAGTTGTGACTTAAGAGTCAGAAACTTGCGGTAGTACTCCCACAGAGTCTCTCTTTCCAGCTGCTTGCAGAGTGACAGTTCAGCCAAGGCGTCAGTGTTTGGACGGTACCCTTGGAAGTTGAGCAGAAATTTGTCCCAGAGACTTCTCCAGGAGTCGATGGACAATGGGGGCAACCTGGTGTACCAGGTGAGAGTCGGGCCTTCGAGGGCGATGATGAATGATTTGGCCATCGTGGCGTCGTCCCCTCTGGATGATGCAATGGTGACCTGAAACTCATGATATACTATGCTGGGTCGGTGCTACCGTTGTACTTGGGGTAGGTCCCTGCCCTGAAGTTGGCGGGCCATGGTGATACTTGCAGGAGCGGCGCCAGGGGACTCCGCTCATCAAGGTAGTTGACACCTTGGAATGTTGTGGTGTGCGGGATGGCGGGTCCGCACTGAGGAATGAACAGGTCTTCGAATGGCATGCACTGTTGGAGGGGTGGGCCGTGCTGCAGATCAAGTTGGCCTTCGCGCTGCATGAGCGCAATCTCTTGCTCAAGTTCCTGAGCCCTCTGCTCCTCGTCGCATATCATCTGGCGTACCTTGGCCTGCGCAGAGACACGTTGGCGCTTGGCCTCGAGGATCTCTTTCTGCTTCTGGAGGTTGCGGTTCTTGATGCGCAAGGCCCGCAGCTGTAGTTGTTCCTCTGCTAAAACGCCGATGACTTCGCCATCCTCAGTGGCGTCCGCGCCCTCCGGTGGAGCGAAGCCTAGGGTAGGCTGCGGTTGTCCTCCGGAGCTACAGGTGCGGAGACTGCCTTCGGGTGTAGGTTGTTCATTGTGCTGCTTCTTGCTGAGTGCGTCGTCTTCGCAGGCTTCTTGGTGGGTGGTGTCTGCAAGGGCCTTGCCCTTTTTCTCAGCCAGCAGCGCTGCCTTCGCTGCTTCGTCAACGGATGGGGCTGCCTTCGAGCTAGCTCTCTTGGGTGCCATCGCGGGTGGATTTTTCGTAGCACGAACGGTGGGCGCCAAATGTTGGAACTTGCTCTCCTGCTGTAAGTTGATCCAACGGGGGAATGAAAGCAACATAAACAAGGTTCCGACTTGAGATGGCAATAGCTCTGTTAATCCGGCCTCTCAAGGGCACTGTACGGGGGTATTTATAGGTGCCTGAGTGCCCAACGTCTCAGTGTAAGGACGCATGTACCCTCAGGCACCTGGACTATCCCCGGAATATTCCTATAAAGGAGGGTTACAGACTGTCATTGCAGAAAAGCTATTACAAATCGGGCCCGTAACACGCTTCTCTGTGCGGGGTCTGTTACAATGGGCCGAATCCCACGTGGGCCTCAAGACCGAGTGAGGACGTGGGATGGGGCGACGTCGTCGTAGGCCTTCGTCTCGTAGTGTAGAAGGCGAAGGGTGGACCTCGCTGGTTCTTCTGCTTCCGTTGGCGCAGCAAGAAAGACGAAGGCTGGAGCGAAGGGTAGCGTCTTCGCCTTCGCCCCAATAGGTGGCAAGTTCGGAGTTGAGTTCCCTGGTGCACCGGACACTGTCCGGTGGCACACCGGACAGTCCGGTGTGCCAGACCAGGGCTGCCTTCGGTTTAACTTTGCTCCTTTGTTTTGAACCCTTTCTTGGACTTTTATTGGTTTGTGTTGAACCTTTGGCACCTGTAGAACTCATAATCTAGAGCAAACTAGTTAGTCCAATTATTTGTGTTGGGCAATTCAACCACCAAAATTCATATCGGAAAAGGTTTGACCCTATTTCCCTTTCAATCTCCCCCTTTTTGGTGATTGATGCCAATACAAACCAAAGCAAATATAAAAGTGCAGAATTGAACTAGTTTGCATAAGGTAAGTGCAAAGGTTGCTTGGAATGAAACCAATAATTATTTCTACTAGATATGCATGGATGGTTTTTCTTCTTATTTAAAATTTTGGACCACTCTTGCACCACATGTTTTGTTTTGCAAATGTTTTGGAAATTCTTTTCAAAGTCTTTTGCAAAATAGTCAAAGGTATATGAATAAGATTTTGAGAAGCATTTTCAAGGTATGAAATTTTCTCCCCCTGTTTCAAATGCTTTTCCTTTGAATAAACAAAACTCCCCTCAATAAAATTCTCCTCTTAGTGTTCAAGAGGGTTTTAGATATTAGTTTTGAAGAGGGTATACCAATTTAAAATTATATAAAAAATAAGATACCAATTGAAAAATCTTCTCTTAACACAAATTTAAAGACTACGTTTTTGAAATTGGTGGTGGTGCGGTCCTTTTGCTTTGGGCTAATACTTTCTCCCTCTTTGGCATGAATCGCCAAAAACGGAAACTTGTGAGTGAAATATAAGCCTTTTTTCAAACTTTCTCCCCCTTTGGTAAATAATATAGGAGTGAAGATTATACCAAATTGGAGAGTGTTGTGGAGCGACGACGAAAGATGAATAATTCGATGGAGTGGAGTGGAAGCCTTTTGTTTTCGCCGAGGACTCCATTTCCCTTTCAATCTATGACTTAGCATAATATTCTCTTGAAAACACATTAGTCATAGCATATGAAAGAGATATGGTCAAAGGTATATAAATGAGCTATGTGTGCAAAATATCAATCAAAATTCCTAGAATCAAGAATATTTAGCTCATGCCTAAGTTTGGTAAATGTTTTCTCACCTAATGGCTTGGTAAAGATATCGGCTAATTGATCTTTGGTGTTAATGTAAGCAATCTCGATATCTCCCCGTTGTTGGTGATCCCTCAAAAAGTGATACCGAATGGCTATGTGCTTAGTGCGGCTGTGCTCAACAGGATTATCCGCCATGCGGATTGCACTCTCATTATCACATAGGAGAGGGACTTTGGTTAATCTGTAACCATAGTCCCTAAGGGTTTGCCTCATCCAAAGCAATTGCGCGCAACAATGTCCTGCGGAAATATACTCGGCTTCGGCGGTAGAAAGAGCTATAGAATTTTGCTTCTTTGAAGCCCAAGACACCAGAGATCTTCCCAAGAACTAGCAAGTTCCTGATGTGCTCTTTCTATCAATCTTACACCCTGCCCAATCAGCATCTGAATAACCAATTAAATCAAAAGTGGATCCCTTGGGGTACCAAAGGCCAAACTTAGGAGTATAAACTAAATATCTCAAGATTCGTTTCACGGCCCTAAGGTGAACTTCCTTAGGATTGGCTTGGAATCTTGCACACATGCATACGGAAAGCATAATATCCGGTCGTGAAGCACATAAATAGAGTAAAGAACCTATCATTGACCGATATACCTTTTGATCTACGGATTTACCTCCCGTGTCGAGGTCGAGATGCCCATTGGTTCCCATGGGTGTCTTGATGGGCTTGGCATCCTTCATCCCAAACTTGGTAAGAATATCTTGAATGTACTTTGTTTGGCTAATGAAGATGCCTTCTTGGAGTTGCTTGACTTGGAATCCTAAGAAATACTTCAACTCCCCCATCATAGACATCTCGAATTTTTGAATCATGATCCTACTAAACTCTTCACAAATAGATTTGTTAGTACACCCAAATATGGTATCATCAACATAAATTTGGCATACAAACAAATCATTTTCAATGATTTTAGTGAATAGAGTAGGATCGGCTTTACCGACTTTGAAGCCATTAGTGATAAGAAAATCTCTTAGCCATTCATAGCATGCTCTTGGGGCTTGCTTAAACCCATAAAGCGCCTTAGAGAGTTTATAGACATGGTTAGGGTACTCACTATCTTCGAAGCCGGGAGGTTGCTCAACATAGACCTCCTCCTTGATTGGTCCATTGAGGTAGGCACTCTTCACGTCCATTTGATAATGCTTGAAGCCATGGTAAGTAGCATAGGCAAGTAATATGCGAATTGACTCAAGCCTAGCTACGGGTGCGTAGGTTTCACCGAAATCCAAACCTTCGACTTGTGAATAACCTTTAGCCACAAGTCTGGCTTTGTTCCTTGTCACCACACCATGCTCATCTTGTTTGTTGCGGAAGACCCACTTGGTTCCTACAACATTTTGGTTAGGATATGGAACTAAATGCCATACCTCATTCCTCGTGAAGTTGTTGAGCTCCTCTTGCATCGCCAACACCCAATCCGAATCTTGAAGTGCTTCCTCTACCCTGTGTGGTTCAATAGAGGAAACAAAAGAGTAATGTTCACAAAAATGAGCAACACGAGATCGAGTAGTTAACCCCTTATGAATATCGCCGAGGATGGTGTTCACAGGGTGGTCTCGTTGGATTGCTTGGTGGACTCTTGGGTGTGGCGGTCTTGGACTCTCATCATCTTCCTTGTCTTGATCATTAGCATCTCCCCCTTGATCATTGTCCTCTTCTTGAGGTGACTCCTCTTGATCTTCATCATTATCATCTTGATCTTGATCCTCATCTTGAGTTGGTGGAGATGCTTGCATTGAGGAAGATGGTTGATCTTGTGCATGTGGAGGCTCTTCGGATTCCTTAGGACACACATCCCCAATGGACATGTTCCTTAGCGTGATGCATGGAGCCTCTTCATCATCTAGCTCATCAAGATCAACTTGCTCTACTTGAGAGCCATTAGTCTCATCAAACACAATGTCACAAGAAACTTCAACTAGTCCTGTGGACTTGTTAAAGACTCTATATGCCCTTGTGTTTGAGTCATAACCAAGTAAAAAGCCTTCTACAGCCTTAGGAGCAAATTTAGATTTTCTACCTCTTTTAACAAGAATAAAGCATTTGCTACCAAAGACTCTAAAATATGAAACATTGGGCTTTTTACCAGTGAGGAGTTCATATGATGTCTTCTTGAGGATTCGGTGAAGATATAATCGGTTGATGGCGTTGCAAGCGGTGTTGACCGCCTCGGCCCAAAACCGATCCGAAGTCTTGTACTCATCAAGCATGGTTCTTGCCATGTCCAATAGAGTTCTATTCTTCCTCTCCACTACACCATTTTGTTGTGGTGTGTAGGGAGAAGAGAACTCATGCTTGATGCCCTCCTCTTCAAGAAAGCCTTCAATTTGAGAGTTCTTGAACTCTGTCCCGTTGTCGCTTCTAATCTTTTTGATCCTTAAGTCGAACTCATTTTGAGCCCGTCTCAAGAATCCCTTTAAAGTTTCTTGGGTTTGATATTTTCCTGCAAAAAGAACACCCAAGTGAAGCGAGAATAATCATCCACAATAACTAGATAATACTTACTCCCGCCAATGCTTATGTAAGCGATCGGGTCGAATAGGTCCATGTGAAGTAGCTCGAGCGGCCTGTCAGTCGTTATGATGTTCTTGTGTGGATGATGAACACCAACTTGCTTCCCTGCTTGACAAGCGCTACAAACCCTGTCTGAACATTGGTTAGTCCCAAAATGTGCTTTCCCTTTAGAAGCTTATGAAGATTCTTCATCCCAACGTGGGCTAGTCGGCGATGCCAGAGCCAACCCATGTTAGTTTTAGCAATTAAGCAAGTGTTGAGTTCAGCTCTATTAAAATCAACTAAGTATAGCTGACCCTCTAACACTCCCTTAAATGCTACCGAATCATCACTTCTTCTAAAGACAGTAACACCTATATCCGTAAAAAGACAGTTGTAGCCCATTTTGCATAATTGAGAAACAGAAAGCAAATTGTAATCTAATGAATCTACAAGAAAAACATTGGAAATAGAATGGTCAGGAGATATAGCAATTTTACCCAATCCTTTGACCAAACCTTGATTTCCATCCCCGAATGTGATAGCTCGTTGGGGATCTTGGTTTTTCTCATAGGAGGAGAACATCCTTTTCTCCCCAATCATGTGGTTTGTGCACCCGCTGTCAATAATCCAACTTGAGCCCCGGATGCATAAACCTACAAAAAAAAGTTTAGGCCTTATTCTTAGGTACCCAAATGGTCTTGGGTCCTTTGACATTAGAAACAAGCACCTTGGGTACCCAAACACAAGTCTTTGATCCCTTGTGTTTGGCCCCAACATATTTGGCAACTACTTTGCCTGATTTGTTAGTTAGCATATAGGAAGCATCAAAAGTCTTAAATGAAATGTTAGGCTCATTTGATGCAATAGGAGTTTTCTTTTTAGGCAATTTGGCATGGGTTGATTGCCTAAAACTAGATGCCTCACTCTTACACATAAATGCATGATGAGAGCTAGAGTGAGACTTCCTAGAATGAATTCTGCTAATTTTGTGTTCGGGATAACCGGCATGGTATACAATGTAACCCTCTTTATCCTGAACCATGGGAGCCTTGCCCTTAACAAAGTTAGACAATCTTTTAGGAGGGGCATTAAGCTTGACATTGTCTCCCTGTTGGAAGCCAATGCCATCCTTAATGCCAGGGCGTCTCCCACTATAGAGCATGCTTCTAGCAAATTTAAAATTTTCATTTTCTAAGTCATGCTCATTAATTTTGGCACTAAGTTGAGCTATGTGATTATTTTGTTGTTTAATTAAAGCTAGGTGATCATGAATAGCATCAACATTAATGTCTCTACATCTAGTGCAAATAGTAACATGCTCAATGATAGATGTAGAGGGTTTGCAAGTATTTAATTCAACAATCTTAGCATGTAAAATAGCATTCTCATTTCTAAGATTGGAAATAGAATATTGCAAACATTTAAATCTTTAGCCTTAGCAATTAATTTTTCATTTTCAATCTTAAGGCTAGAAAGGGATGCATTCAATTTATCAATCTTAGCAATTAAACTAGCATTACCATTTCTAAGATTAACAATTGAATCATCACAAACATTTGATTTCTCAACCTTAGCAATTAATTTGACATTTTCATTTCTAAGGCTAGAAATAGTGTCATGGCAAGTGCTTAGCTCACTAGTTATTTTTTCACATTTTTCTACCTCTAGAGCATAAGCATTTTTAACTTTAACATGCTTTTTGTTTTCCTTAATAAGGAAGTCCTCTTGGCTATCCAAGAGTTCATCCTTCTCATGAATAGCACTAATCAATTCATTTAATTTCTCTTTTTGTTGCATGTTAAGATTGGCAAAAAGAGTGAGCAAGTTATCCTCATCATCACTAGAATTATCCTCATCACTAGAGGTTGCATACTTAGTGGAGGATCTTGATTTTACCTTTTTCTTCTTGCTGTCCTATGCCATGAGGCACTTGTGGCTGACGTTGGGGAAGAGAAGGCCTTTGGTGAGTGTGATGTTTGCGGCGTCCTTGTCGGAGGAGGAGTCGGTGGAGCTTTCGTCGGAGTCCCACTCCCGGCAAACATGGGCATCGCCGCCCTTCTTTTTGTAGTATCTCTTCTTTTCTCTTCTCTTTCCCTTCTTGTCGTCGCCCCTGTCACTATCACTAGATAATAGACATTTAGCAATGAAATGACCGGGCTTACCACACTTGTAGCAAACTTTCTTGGAGCGGGGCTTGTAGTCCTTCCCCCTCCTTTGCTTGAGGATTTGGCGGAAGCTCTTGATGATGAGCGCCATCTCCTCATTGTCGAGCTTGGAGGCATCGATGGGGACCCTACTTGGTGTAGAATCCTTCTTTTCTTCTTCCGTCGCCTTGAATGCGACGGGTTGCACCTTGGGTGTTGAGGTGGCGCCTTGCTCGATGATTTTCTTGGAGCCTTTGATCATCAATTCAAAGCTCACAAATTTTCCTATCACTTCCTCGGGAGACATTAGTTTATACCTTGGATCACCACGAATTAATTGGACTTGTGTAGGGTTTAGAAAAACGAGTGATCTAAGAATAACCTTGACCATCTCATGGTCATCCCATTTGGTGCTCCCGAGGTTGCGCACTTGGTTCACCAAGGTCTTGAGCCGGTTGTACATGGCTTGTGGCTCCTCTCCTTGGTGAAGCATGAAGCGACCGAGCTCCCCCTCGATCGTTTCCTTCTTGGTGATCTTGGTCACCTCGTCTCCTTTGTGTGCGGTCTTGAGCATGTCCCAAATTTCCTTTGCACTCTTCAACCCTTGCACCTTATTATACTCCTCTCGACTTAGAGAGGCGAGGAGTATAGTAGTGGCTTGGGAGTTGAAGTGTTGGATTTGTTCGACCTCCTCCGAATCATAATCCTTGTCCCCTTCCTTTGGTACCTACGCTCCATACTCAACAATATCCCATATGCTTTTGTGGAGTGAGGTTAGGTGATGCCTCATTTTATCACTCCACATAGAATAATCTTCACCATCAAACATAGGTGGTTTGCCTAATGGGACGGAAAGTAATGGAGTGCGTTTTGAGATACGAGGATAGTGAAGGGGCATCTTACTATACTTCTTGCACTCATGGCGCTTAGAAGTGGCGGATGCCGATTCCGAGCCGGAGGTGGAAGGTGACGAAGAGTCGGTCACGTAGTAGACCACCTTCTTCATCTTCTTTTTCTTGTCACCCTTCCGTTGGGACTTGATGGAGGAAGAGGATTCCTCCTTGTGCTTGTGGGCGGACTCCCTTGAGTGCGTTCTCCCCGAGCTTGCAGACTTGTCGCCGGTCCCGATTTCCCTCTTAGCGGATGCTCCCGACATCACTTCGAGCGGTTAGGCTCTAATGAAGTACCGGGCTCCGATACCAATTGAAAGTCGCCTAGAGGGGGGTGAATAGGCAAATCTGAAATTTACAAACTTAAGCACACACTAGAAGCTGGGGTTAGCGTTAGAATTAAATTCGAGTCCGAAAGAGAGGGCAAAAACAAATCACAGGCAAATAAAGCGGATGACACGGTGATTTGTTTTACCGAGGTTCGGTTCTTGCAAACCTACTCCCCGTTGAGGTGGTCACAAAGACCGGGTCTCTTTCAACCCTTTCCCTCTCTCAAACGATCACCTAGACCGAGTGAGCTTCTCTTCTCAATCAATAGGGACACTAAGTCCCCACAAGGACCACCACACAATTGGTGTCTGTTGCCTTGATTACAATTGAGTTGGAAACAAGAAAGAAGAAAGAAGAAAAGCAATCCAAGCGCAAGAGCTCAAATGAACACAAATGTCTCTCTCTCTAGTCACTAAATTGTTTGGAGTGATTCCGGACTTGGGAGAGGATTTGATCTCTTTGTTTGTGTCTTGTATTGAATGCTATAGCTCTTGTATGAGGTTTGAAGGCTGAAAACTTGGATGCATTGAAGTGTGGTGGTTGGGGGGTATTTATAGCCCCAACCACCAAAGTGACCGTTGGTGGAGGTTGTTGTCGTATGGCGCATCGGACAGTCTGGTGCGCCACCGGACACTGTCCGGTGCGCCAGCCACGTCACCAGGCTATTAGGGTTCGACCGTTGGATCTTCTGACATGTGGGCCACTGGACAGTTCGGTGGTGCACCGGACAGTTACTATTCACTGTCTGGTGCGCCTTCTGGCGCTGCTCTGACTTCTGCGCGCGCAGGCATGCACTGTTCACTTTTACTATACCGTTGCAGACGATCGTTGGCGCTGTGTAGCCGTTACTCCGCTGGCGCACCGGACAGTCCGGTGCTACACCGGACAGTCCGGTGCTACACCGGACAGTCCGGTGAATTATAGCGGAGCAGGCTCCTGAATTCTTGAAGGTGGCAAGTTCGGAGTTGAGTTCCCTGGTGCACCGGACAATGTTCGGTGGCACACCGGACAGTCCGGTGCGCCAGACCAGGGCTGCCTTCGGTTTAACTTTGCTCCTTTGTTTTGAACCCTTTCTTGGACTTTTTATTGGTTTGTGTTGAACCTTTGGCACCTATAGAACTCATAATCTAGAGCAAACTAGTTAGTCCAATTATTTGTGTTGTGCAATTCAACCACCAAAATTCATATAGGAAAAGGTTTGACCCTATTTCCCTTTCACCTTTGATCATGTTTGTCGGCGTTTCGAGACCGGGGGGTCCCCGAGCCGACGAGTGAGTGTGCCGCGTGCCCCAGCCCAGATGGGTCGAGCGCGTGGGCGAGCGCGAAGGGGGGAGAGCGAGGTGGCCGGAGCCGGGTCGTGATGGAGGCGGAGATCCCGCGGCCTTCGTGTTCGTCCCGCGCCCAGGTCGGGTGCGCTTGCAGTAGGGGGTTACAAGCGTCCACGCGGGTGAGGGGAGCGAGCGGCCCCAAGAGAGCGCTTGCCCCTGCCCTCGTTCCCGCGAGGCCAACCTTCTCTAAGAAGGCCCTGGTCCTTCCTTTTATAGGCGCAAGAAGAGGATCCAGGTGTACAATGGGGGTGCAGCAGAGTGCTACGTGTCTAGCGGGGGAGAGCTAGCGCCCTGGGTACATGCCAATGTGGCAGCCGGAGAGAACTTGGCACCCAGCCGGTGTGGTGTCGTGGCGGCCGGAGGAGTAATGGAGCCTGGTGGAGGGACAGCTGTTGGAACAGTTGGGCTCTTGCTGACGTCTCCCTGCTTCCGTAAGGGAGCCGAGAGCCGCCGTCGTCATGGGTCTAGCGGGGCGCCATTATTGCCTATCTGGCGGAGCTAGCCGGATGGGACGTCGGTCTTGTTCTCTGCGACCCAAGTCGGCTCGGGGCAGGGTGATGATGGCGCTTCCTGTTGACGTGGCGGACTTGTGCCCTAGGTCGGGCGACGTGGAGGCTCCTCCGAGGCCGAGGTCGAGTCTGTCTTCCATGGCCGTGGCCGAGCCCGAGCTCCTGGGTCAGGTGAGGCGGAGGTCGTTCGGCAGAGGCCAGGGCGGAGTCCGAGCCCTGGGTCGGGCGAAGCGGAGTTCGTCGTCTTTCGGGGCCTTAGCCCGAGTCCGAGCCCTGGGTCGGGCGGAGCGGAGTTCGCCGTCTTCCGGGGCCTTAGCCCGAGTCCGAGCCCTGGGTCGGGCGGAGCGGAGTTCGCCGTCTTCCGGGGCCTTAGCCCGAGTCCGAGCCCTGGGTCGGGCGGAGTGGAGTTCGCCGTCTTCCGGGGCCTTAGCCCGAGTCCGAGCCCTGGGTCGGGCGGAGCGGAGTTCGCCGTCTTCCGGGGCCTTAGCCCGAGTCCGAGCCCTGGGTCGGGCGGAGCGGAGTTCGCCGTCTTCCGGGGCCTTAGCCCGAGTCCGAGCCCTGGGTCGGGCGGAGCTTCCTATGGCGCTTTTGGCAAAGCCTGGCCGCCCGTCAGTCTCACTCTTTGCGTTAAATGCCCCAGTGACTTGGTCGGTCGGCGCGGTGATTTAGTCGGGGTTGCTTCTTAACGAAGGCAAGGCCTCGGGCGAGCCGGAGATGCGTCTGCCGTAAAAAAGGGGGCCTCGGGCGAGACGGAAACACCTCAGGGTCGGCTGCCCTTGCCCGAGGCTAGGCTCGGGCGTGGCGTGATCGAGTCGCTCGTATGGACTGATCCCTGACTTAATCAAACCCATCAGGCCTCTGCAGCTTTATGCTGATGGGGGTTACCAGCTGAGAATTAGGCGTCTTGAGGGTACCCCTAATTATGGTCCCCGACAGTAGCCCCCGAGCCTCGAAGGGAGTGTTAGCACTCGCTTGGAGGCTTTCGTCGCACTTTTTTGCAAGGGGACCAGCCTTTCTCGGTTGCACTTTGTTCCGGTGGGTGCACGCGAGCGCACCCGCCGGGTGTAGCCCCCGAGGCCTCGGAGGAGTGGTTTCACTCCTTCGAGGTCTTAATGCCTTGCGTAATGCTTCGGCTGGTCTGGCGGTTCCCTCATGCGAACAGGCCGTAGCCCGGGTGCACTGTCGGGGCCCAAGTTCTCGGGCTGGTATGTTGACGCTGTCAACGGTTTGGCCGGAGCCGGGTTTGCGAGAGCAGCCCCCGAGCCTCCGCACAGGGCGAGAGGACGATCAGGGACAGACTCGGCTTTTTTACATACGCCCCTACGTCGCCTTTCCGCAAGGAGGAGGGGGGAGAGCGCCATGTTACCCTCGATGGGCACCGAACATGGTGTCTCCGGTGAGCTGCAAGCGGGTAATCCGAGTGGACGTCCGTGCCCCGTTCGTTGGGGGTCGGCTAGGGGCCCGGAGGCACGCCCAAAAGTACCTGCGGGTGATCTGCCGGACCCGGTCCCCTTGCGACGGGGTCCGAGGGCTCGTTGCCTCCCTCCGATGGGATTCCGTTACAGGATCGTTCCCGCTGGTCTCGGAAATGTCCTAGGGTACCTCGGGAGCGCAGCCCGAGCCTTGGTTATGTATCGAACGTACCCCTGGTCATCCCTCGCTCGGTGTCTGAGGCGACTGTGAACCCTTCGGAGGGCCAGCCTTCAAACCCCTGATCAGTAATGGGCGCGGAGCCCGAGTAGCCTGAGGCGGTCGTGGAACCTTTCGGGAGGCCGACCTTCGAACCCCTGACCAGTAGTGGGTGTCGGGCCCACGCGATCTGAGGCGGCTGTTGAACCCTTCGGGGGGCCAGCCTTCGAACCCCTGATCAGTAAGGAGGCTCGGAGCCTAGTTCCTTCACGGGGAAGGATCCCTTTGGGGGTATCCCCTTTCCCGGTCCCTGTTGCAAGAGATAGAGAAAGAGGAAAAAGGGAAAAAGGATACGAATTTGAACGACGTGGCGTACCTTTTTTGGTGTGGTCGTTTTGGCGAAGGCGAAGCGTCGCCAGCTGCTCCTGCCAGAAGCGTCGCCTGTCCAGCCGCGGAGTTAATGCGCCGGGGCGAGTAGTTGGTGAGGCTGCCGTTGCGCGTGCGCGATCTGTTCGAGGAATGGGTCACGGGCGCGTCGTCTTCACACCGTGAGAGGGGTTTCTCTCGCTGCCTCCAGATGGGACGTGAGCTTGGCTGACGGCGTGACCGCTGCTCCCGTGCGCCTGCCACCGTCATTACTGCCGGCCCACTTTTGACCGCGTTTGACCGCCGCGTCCGGCTGGCGCTGCTGGGTCGCGCGCTAGGTCGCCTCGGGTCGCGGTATCGGTTCCGCAATCGAGGAGGTGCGGCGGTGGCGCAAGTGGTACAGTGGCTTGCATGCCGCATCCGGCGCGCCGGTTGCGCGACGCGTGGGCTTGAGCCTCCGTGCTGGCCTGTCAGGAGTCGGAGAGGCGCGTCCACTTGGCGCGGTTGCATGCCGCCCGCATGGCTGCCCGCCCCTTTCGCCCGTTGGTCTGGGCAAAAGTGGAGGGTCACTTGTAACCGCTGGGTGGTTGCGCGCACCGTGCGCGGCGGTTCGGCTTCTTCTGCTCGGAGCCGGTCTGCATGACATGTGGGTCCCAGCCCCCGCGCCGCAGGGGAGGGCTTTGGAGGCGTGTTGGAGAAGACTCAGCCCGTGACGGCTGGGGGCGCAAGCAGGGAGAGTCGCCTTTAAAAGGAGGGCGACCCCTTTCGTAAGGCGACCATGTCTTCTTCCTCCCTTATGCATCGTGTTTTTCCACTTTTCAAGCCCCCGGACGGGGGAAACCGCCGTCTCCTCGCCTCATCGTCGGAGGACACAACTCCGTGGGAGCGGGTACCTTTCAGCCATCGTTCGGCTTCAAGGATTTTCATTAGGCGGCCCGGTGGCTCCCCTCCGCTGGGGGTCACGCGAGACGGTGACCACCAGCTCCTGGGTGGGGAGGAGCAAACCGGGCTGCGATCTTGGTCCCACCCTCAGCTTCAAGGATGTTCATCATCCTCGCTGGGGTGGGTGCCGGACTGAGCCGGCGCTCTACCTCCCGCACGGGTTCGTGGGTCGTCCTCTCCCGCAACATTCGAGGGAGAGGGCGCTCACTGGCCCTGCGGGCGGCCCGGACTTCGACAACGCGGGGTGGATCGACGGCGGACGTCGTCACCTCCAGCGTATCGGGTCGGCTGGTTTGGCTCCCGGCGGCCCCTTCCGTTGGGGGGCGGCTGCCGCGCCATGTACACGGGAGGACCACCCTAGATGCTGCGCGCTGCTAGGGCGGCGTTCGTGTTCTGGGGTGGTCCTGCCTTTGCACCGGGGCGGCGCCTTTACGCGGAGACCGGTGCCCCACTCATCTAGGAGGACTTGAGTGGGGATCTGCCGGTAGGCTGATGGCTCCTGCTGTCGGTGCCGAGGCGGAGGCGGCTCGAGAAGTCCCCGTCACCGACGGGATTACCGCCACCATCCGCGCTTCGGGCCTCCGGCTCTTTGTACTTGTCCTCGCCCCTCGAGCGTCGGTGTGGGCGAGGGCAAAGCTGCAGCGGCGCCTACCCCGAGGCCTGCGCTGCTGCAGTTCGGTCGTCCGGAGTGGGGGCCGTCGTCGTCGTGGCCAGAGCGGGCGGCGGCGAGCCACCCGTCAGTGTTCTGCAGCCCCGCAGGCCCGCCCCTATCGAGTGGGGTTGTTCGTACCTACGGGGGGGGGGGGAACCGGAGTTCCGCTTGTAATGGCACTTCGAGTGCCGGGTTTTTTGTTCATTTCGGCTTTCGGGGCCTGAACATGTATGTCGGCACGGAGCCGTGTTTTTTCCTCATTTTTCGAGCACTAAGACTCGTCTGCTGATTGTCTGATCCGCTTCACCAAGCATGAGTCGCCCCGTGTCAAGGTGACGAGTGAGGTATCCGTATCCCGGAGGTGTAGGAGTCCCTCGGCTCGGTCGGCCCTGCTGTCTGAGGCTCCTCTAGCTTAGTTAAAGAGACCCCTCGGCCGCTCTTCGACGAGCCGAGGCCAGGGGTAGCGATATCAGCATGAGCAGAGGTGGAGTCGGTTCGAAAATGAAACCTGGTTGGCCGGAGCCTAGCCGAGTTGTCCGTTGGCAGGATCGACGCCGGAGTTGGTCAGCCGAGGCTTCGGACCGGGCTGGTGCCCTCGGAAGGTGGTTGGTCGAGGCCCCGGAGGTGGCCGGCCGAGCCGCCCGCTCGGGCCGGATCCCGGAGAAGTCCCTAACAGCGATCGCTCGGGCGTGGTGATGACGTCGTCCTTCGGAGCGGAGACCCTCGGACCGCGTTGCCGTTCGAGGCTAGGTCGGGCCTCGCCGAAGGTGTCGTTGATGCCGAGGGTGTTGTCGCCCCCTTCCAGCGTCAAGACCCGAGCCTGCAGGATCAGATTGTCTTGTAGCGTGGGCCTTGTGCGGCCGTCGAGGCCAGAACACACACCCTTGCTGTGTTGTAAAGCTGCGTCTCTTTTCCTCTTGTTTCGAGCATCTGGACTTTTTGTCGGTAACAGGGATGTTAGTGCGAGCGAGAGTTGCTTCTCGCGGAAGGTGATGAGTGAGGTATCCGTATCCCGGAGGCGTGGGAGTCCCTCGGCTCGGTCGGCCTTGCCGCTTACGCGTACTTTCACCCGTCCATGAGGCCCCGTTACCGACTTGGTCGAGAAGGCCCGAAAGATCACTTCGGCAGAAGGGCTTCCGAACGTAAAGACTTGTTCGATCCGTGGAGCCGCTTTATCCGAACGTGAGTCACTTATCGCAGAAGGTGATGAGTGAGGTATCCGTATCCCGGAGGCGTAGGAGTCCCTCGGCTCGGTCAGCCTTGACTGCTTACGCGTACCCCGTCGTTTCCGGGACCCACTTTTCGAAGCAGTCAAAAAGCACGAAAGACATTCTGGTAAAAGAGATTTTTTTTTCGAGGAAAATTTTGACGCAGAGGGGGTTTCCCCCCTTTTAGCCCCCGAGGGAGGGTCGGGCTTTGCCGAGGCGAGGCCGACCCTTCCTTGTTGACTAAACTTTGCGCGGGTGCGAGGTATATGAACAACTTGGAAACATCTTAAGGGTAGAAGCGACGTAGCTGTTGGATGTTCCAAGCGTTGCCGTAGACCTCGCCTTGACTGTTGGCCAGCTTGTACGTTCCGGGCTTCAGAACTTTGGCGATGACAAACGGCCCCTCCCAGGGGGGGCGTGAGCTTGTGCCTCCCTCGGGCGTCTTGCCGCAGCCGAAGCACCAGGTCGCCCACCTGGAGGTCTCGGGGTTGGACCCCTCGGGCGTGGTAGCGTCGCAGGGACTGCTGATACCGTGCCGAGTGTAGTAAGGCCTTGTCCCGAGCCTCCTCCAGCTGGTCCAGCGAGTCTTCTCGGCTAGCTTGGTTGCTTTGATTGTCGTAGGCTCTCGTCCTCGGGGAGCCGTATTCCAGGTCCGTGGGCAAGACGGCCTCGGCCCCGTAGGCCAGGAAGAACGGCGTAAAACCCGTGGCTCGGCTCGGCGTCGTCCTCAGGCTCCAGACCACCGAGGGGAGTTCCTTCATCCATCGCTTGCCGAACTTGTTGAGGTCATTGTAAATCCGAGGCTTGAGCCCTTGTAGAATCATGCCATTGGCGCGCTCTACTTGCCCATTCGACATGGGATGAGCTACCGCGGCTCAGTCTAACCGGATGTTGTGATCCTCGCAAAAATCCAAGAATTTTTTGCCGGTGAACTGGGTGCCGTTGTCGGCGATGATGGAGTTCGGGACCCCGAAGCGATGGATGATGTTGGTGAAGAACGCCACCCGCCTGCTCGGACCTGATGCTGTTCAGGGGTCGGACCTCGATCCACTTGGAGAATTTGTCGATGGCGACCAGCAGGTGCGTGTAGCCCCCGGGCGCCTTCTGCAGAGGGCCGACGAGGTCCAGACCCCACACAGCGAAGGGCCAGGTGATGGGTATCGTCTGCAGAGCCTGAGCGGGCAGGTGGGTCTGCTTCGCATAGAATTGACACCCTTCGCAGGCGCGGACAATTCTAGTGGCGTCAGCCACCACCGTAGGCCAGTAGAAGCCTTGCCGGAAAGCGTTCCCGACGAGGGTTCGAGGTGCTGCATGATGGCCGCAAGCCCCCGAGTGTATTTCCTGCAGGAGTTCCTGACCTTCGGCGATGGAGATGCATCGCTGGAGGATGCCCGAGGGGCTACGGTGGTAGAGCTCCTTCTCATCGCCCAACAAGACGAACGACTTGGCACGTCGCGCTACCTGCCGAGCCTCGGCTCGGTCGAGGGGCAGTTCTCCTTGGCGAAGATATTGCAGGTACGGGGTCTGCCAATCTTGATCTGGCGTGACCCCGCTCCGCTCCTCCTCGATGCGCAGTGCTTCGCCCTCGGGGGCCGAGGGTTCCTCGGGCTGAACCGAGGATGGCTCGGGCTGGGCCGAGGCCACCTCGGACGGGGCCGAGGGCGCCTCGGGCTCGGGCGTGTCGCCGATCTTGACGGAGGGTTGGTGCAGATCCCGGGAGAAGACGTCCGGGGGAACCGTCGTTCGCCCCGAGGCTATCTTTGCCAGCTCGTCCGCAGTCTCGTTGTAGCGCCGGGCGATGTGGTTAAGCTCGAGCCCGTAGAACTTGTCTTCCAGGCGTCGAACCTCATCACAGTAGGCCTCCATCTTCGGGTCGCGGCAGTGGGAGTTCTTCATGACTTGGTCGATGACGAGCTGCGAGTCGCCGCGAGCATCGAGGCGTCAGACCCCTAGCTCGATGGCGATTCGCAATCCGTTGATCAGAGCCTCGTACTCAGCCACATTGTTGGACGCCGGGAAATGGAGGCGGAGCACGTAGCGCAGGTGTTTCCCGAGGGGCGAGACGAAGAGCAGGCCCGCGCCGGCTCCCGTCTTCATCAGCGACCCGTCGAAAAACATGGTCCAGAGCTCCGGTTGGATCGGAGCCGTCGGCAACTGGGTGTCGACCCATTCGGCTACGAAGTCCGCCAGTACCTGGGACTTGATGGCCTTTCGAGGGGCGAACGAGATTGTCTCGCCCATGATTTCCACCGCCCACTTTGCGATCCGTCCCGAGGCTTCTCGGCACTGGATGATCTCCCCCAGGGGGAAGGATGACACCACAGTCACCGGATGAGACTCGAAGTAATGTCGCAGCTTTCGCCTCGTCAGGATCACTGCATACAGTAGCTTCTGGACTTGTGGGTAGCGGATCTTGGTCTCGGACAGCACCTCGCTGACGAAGTAAACTGGCCTCTGAATGGGCAACGCATGCCCCTCTTCCTGCCTTTCGACCACGATCGCGGCGCTGACCACCTGAGTGGTAGCGGCGACGTAGACCAAGAGGGCTTCTCCATCAGCTGGGGGTACCAAGACGGGCGCCTGGGTGAGGAGCGCCTTCAGGTTCCCGAGAGCTTCCTCGGCCTCGGGAGTCCAAGTGAAGCACTCGGCCTTCCATAAGAGACGGTACAGGGGCAGGCCTCTTTCGCCGAGGCGCGAGATGAAACGGCTCAAGGCCGCGAGACATCCCATGACCCTCTGTACGCCTTTTAAGTCCTTGATGGGCCCCATGTTTGTGATGGCTGCGATCTTCTCCGGGTTGGCTTCGATGCCCCGCTCGGAGACGATGAATCCCAGGAGCATGCCTCGGGGCACCCCGAAGACGCACTTCTCGGGATTGAGCTTGACGCCCTTCGCCTTGAGACACCAGAATGTCACTTCAAGGTCGGAGAGAAGGTCGGAGGCTTTCCTGGTCTTGACTACGATGTCATCGACGTAGGCCTCGACCGTGCGACCGATGTGTTCGCCGAACACATGGTTCATGCACCGCTGGTACGTTGCACCCGCGTTCCTCAAACCGAACGGCATGGTGACATAACAGTACATGCCGAAGGGCGTGATGAAAGAAGTCGCGAGCTGGTCGGACTCTTTCATCTTGATTTGATGATACCCTGAGTAGGCATCGAGGAAAGACAGGGTTTCGCACCCAGCAGTGGAGTCCACGATTTGATCGATGCGAGGTAGAGGGTAGGGGACCTTCGGACACGCTTTGTTGAGACCAGTGTAGTCTACACACATCCGCCATTTCCCCCCTTTCTTCCTCACAAGTACAGGGTTGGCAAGCCATTCGGGATGGAATACCTCTTTGATGAACCCTGCTGCCATCAGCTTGTGGATCTCCTCGCCTATCACCCTGCGCCTTTCCTCGTCGAATCGGTGCAGAGGCTGTCTGACCGGTCGGGCTCCGGCCCGAATATCCAGCGAGTGCTCGGCGACATCCCTCGGTATGCCGGGCATGTCCGAGGGACTCCACGCAAAGACGTCGGCGTTTGCGCGGAGAAAGTCGACGAGCACTGCTTCCTATTTGGGGTCGAGCCCGGAACCGATCCAGATCTGCTTGGAGGTGTCGCCACTGGGGTCGAGAGGGATGGCCTTAACCGTCTCCGCTGGCTCGAAGTTGCCGGCGTGTCGCTTCACGTCCGGCACCTCTCGGGAGAGGCTTTCCAGGTCGGCGATGAGGGCCTCGGCGTACTCCACGCACTCCACATCGCATTCGAACGCGTGTTTGTACGTGGGGCCGACGGTGATGACCCCGTTGGGGCCCGGCATCTTGAGCTTCAGGTAGGTGTAGTTGGGGATGGCCATGAACTTCGCGTAGCATGGCCTTCCCAATACTGCGTGGTAGGTTCCTCGGAACCCGACCACCTCGAACGTCAAAGTCTCCCTTCGGAAGTTGGAGGGTGTTCCGAAGCAGACAGGAAGGTCGAGCTGTCCGAGGGGCTGGACGCGCTTCCCAGGAATGATCCCGTGGAAGGGTGCAGCGCCTGCTCGGACGGATGACAGATCGACGCGCAGGAGCCTGAGGGTCTCGGCGTAGATGATATTGAGGCAGCTGCCCCCATCCATCAGGACCTTGGTGAGCCTGACGTCGCCGATGATGGGGTCGACGACGAGCGGGTACTTCCCCGGGCTCGACACGTGGTCGGGGTGGTCATTTTGGTCGAAGGTGATGGGCTTGTCGGACCAGTCTAGGTAGACTGGCGCCGCCACCTTCACCGAGCAGACCTCCCGACGCTCTTGCTTATGATGCCGAGCCGAGGCATTCGCCGCATGCCCTCCGTAGATCATGAAGCAGTCGCGGACCTCGGGGAACTCTCCTGCTTGGTGATCTTCTTTTTTGTCGTCGTCGCGGGCCCTGCCACCCTCTGCGGGTGGCCCGGCCCGGTGGAAGTGGCGCCGAAGCATGACGCACTCCTCGAGGGTGTGCTTGACGGGCCCCTGATGGTAAGGGCACGTCTCCTTGAGCATCTTGTCGAAGAGGTTCGCACCTCCGGGGGGCTTCCGAGGGTTCTTGTATTCGGCGGCGGCGACAAGGTCCGCGCTGGCGGCGTCGCGTTTCGCTTGCGACTTCCTCCTGCCTTTCTTCTTGGCGCCGAGCGGAGTAGACGCCTCGGGAGCATCTTCCGATGGGCGGCCCTGGGGCTGCTTGTCCTTTCGGAAGATGGCCTCGACCGCCTCTTGACCAGAGGCGAACATGGTGGTGATGTCCATCAGCTCGCTCGCCCTGGTGGGGGTCTTGCGACCCAACTTGCTCACCAGGTCATGGCAGGTGGTGCCGGCAAGGAACGCGCCGATGACATCGGAGTCGGTGATGTTGGGCAGCTCGGTGCGCTGCTTCGAGAATCGCCGGATGTAGTCCCGAAGAGACTCTCCCGGCTGTTGCCGGCAGCTTCGGAGGTCCCAGGAATTCTCGGGGCGCACGTACGTGCCCTGGAAGTTGCCGGCGAAAGCTTGGACCAGATCCTCCCAGTTGGAAATCTGCCCCGGAGGCAGGTGCTCCAACCAAGCGCGAGCAGTGTCGGAGAGGAACAGGGGGAGGTTGCGGATGATGAGGTTGTCGTCGTCCATTCCACCCAGTTGACAGGCCAGGCGGTAGTCCGCGAGCCACAATTCCGGTCTCGTTTCCCCCGAGTACTTTGTGATAGTAGTCGGGGGTCGGAATCGGGTCGGAAACGGCGCCCGCCGAATGGCCCGGCTGAAGACCTGCGGACCGGGTGGTTCGGGCGAGGGACTCCGATCCTCCCCGCTGTCGTAGCGTCCCCCACGCCTGGGGTGATAACCTCGGCGCACCCTTTCGTCGAGGCGGGCCCGACGGTCGCGATGAGGGTGCTCGTCGCCGAGGTGGCCCGGGGCCGCAGGCGCGGTGTTGCGCGTGCGCCCGGTGTAGACCGAGGCTTCCCGCATGAGTCGGGAAGTCGCGGCACGAGGTTCCGAGGGGTACCCCTGCCTTCGGGAGGCAGAGCTCTCGGCCCGTCGGGCTGCAGCGCCTTCCAGGCGATGCTTGAGCTCTCCCTGGATTCGCCGACCCTCAGTGGTTGATGACTCCGGCATCGCGCGGAGGAGCATCGCTGCGGCTGCCAGGTCCTGACCGGTTCCGCCGGATGCGGGTGGCGGTCTGTCCCTAGCATCGTTGGCGATGCGGTGCTGGAGACCCTGGGGCAGGTGACGTATTTCTCCGGCCGGGGGCTGGCCCGCCCATACCTGCCCGACGTCCCGGCGGATTGCCTCGAGCGCTCCTGCTCCCTCATCGAGCTCGGCCTGCGCCCCGCGGACTTGCTCGAGCTGTGGGCCGTGACCCCCCGCCGGAACGGGGACCACAGCTAGCTCCCGCGGGATGTCGGCGCGAGGCGCTGGCCTAGGGAGATCACCATCCTCCGGCATGCCAAGACAGCTGCCTCCGGAGGGATCCCCTAGCTCGACGTGGAAACATTCGCGGATCAGGCCGCAGTCCTTGTCGTCAAGGCTGCGGCTGCCGTCGGAACAGTCGGAGAGGCAGTAGTTGCATGCGGTCATGAAGTCCCGCATGGCACTGGGGTTGCCAGATCCAGAGAAATCCCAGCAGATGCTGGGGTCGTCATCTTCCTCGGACCCAGAGGGTCCGTAGGTCGAGACGCCCGTCAATCGGTCCCAAGGCGACCGCACACGAAACCCGAAAGGGGTTGCACTCGCCTCAACGTGAGCGCCCGCCAGAGCGAGGTCACTAGGCGGGTTGAGGTCGAGTTGAAATGACAAAGGATGGGAATCAGCCGGTACCTTGTGGTCGACGAGGAGCGACGAAGTCACATCGGGGGCTGATCGCGCCGTCGTCCTGGGTACGAGTGCGACGTCCTGCAGGCCCTCCGTGAGCGCACTGGCGTCGTCCACTTGCTCGGGGTTGGCGTGTCGCGGGGGGACGGCGCTCGCCTTCGCCTCAAACGCGAGGGTGACGCCCGACGCGTCCCCCGTTGGGGCGCTGGGGATGTCGATTTGCTCGACAGCCGACTGAGCGCAGCCTCCTGCTTGGCCCTGGTTGCCCCGCCTCCTCCTCCGATGGCGAGGGAGAGGATGGGGCGAGCTCGAAAGTTGTCCTTCCCCCACGTGGGAAAGACGTCGTCGATTCCGCCGCCGGCGGGCGGGCTGTCCGCCACCATTGTCGCTGTCGCGCGGCGGTGGAAGGAGTATCATGTCGTAGCTGCCGTCGAAAGACATGAACTCGAGGCTCCCGAAACGGAGCACCGTCCCGGGTTGAAGAGGTCGTTGGAGACTGCCCATCCAGAGCTTGACGGGAATCTGCTCGTCAACACGCAGCAGGCCCCTACCTGGCGCGCCAACTGTCGGCGTTTCGAGACCGGGGGGTCCCCGAGCCGACGAGTGAGTGTGCCGCGTGCCCCAGCCCAGATGGGTCGAGCGCGTGGGCGAGCGCGAAGGGGGGAGAGCGAGGTGGCCGGAGCCGGGTCGTGAGGGAGGCGGAGATCCCGCGGCCTTCGTGTTCGTCCCGCGCCCAGGTCGGGTGCGCTTGCAGTAGGGGGTTACAAGCGTCCGTGCGGGTGAGGGGAGCGAGCGGCCCCAAGAGAGCGCCTGCCCCTGCCCTCGTTCCCGCGAGGCCAACCTTCTCTAAGAAGGCCCTGGTCCTTCCTTTTATAGGCGCAAGGAGAGGATCCAGGTGTACAATGGGGGTGCAGCAGAGTGCTACGTGTCTAGCGGGGGAGAGCTAGCGCCCTGGGTACATGCCAATGTGGCAGCCGGAGAGAACTTGGCACCCAGCCGGTGTGGTGTCGTGGCCGCCGGAGGAGTAACAGAGCCTGGTGGAGGGACAGCTGTTGGAACAGTTGGGCTCTTGCTGACGTCTCCCTGCTTCCGTAAGGGAGCCGAGAGCCGCCGTCGTCATGGGTCTAGCGGGGCGCCATTATTGCCTATCTGGCGGAGCTAGCCGGATGGGACGTCGGTCTTGTTCTCTGCGACCCAATTCGGCTCGGGGCAGGGTGATGATGGCGCTTCCTGTTGATGTGGCGGACTTGTGCCCTAGGTCGGGCGACGTGGAGGCTCCTCCGAGGCCGAGGTCGAGTCTGTCTTCCATGGCCGTGGCCGAGCCCGAGCTCCTGGGTCAGGTGAGGCGGAGGTCGTTCGGCAGAGGCCAGGGCGGAGTCCGAGCCCTGGGTCGGGCGAAGCGGAGTTCGTCGTCTTCCGAGGCCTTAGCCCGAGTCCGAGCCCTGGGTCGGGCGGAGCGGAGTTCGCCGTCTTCCGGGGCCTTAGCCCGAGTCCGAGCCCTGGGTCGGGCGGAGCGGAGTTCGCCGTCTTCCGGGGCCTTAGCCCGAGTCCGAGCCCTGGGTCGGGCGGAGCGGAGTTCGCCGTCTTCCGGGGCCTTAGCCCGAGTCCGAGCCCTGGGTCGGGCGGAGCGGAGTTCGCCGTCTTCCGGGGCCTTAGCCCGAGTCCGAGCCCTGGGTCGGGCGGAGCTTCCTATGGCGCTTTTGGCAAAGCCTGGCCGCCCGTCAGTCTCACTCTTTGCGTTAAATGCCCCAGTGACTTGGTCGGTCGGCGCGGTGATTTAGTCGGGGTTGCTTCTTAACGAAGGCAAGGCCTCGGGCGAGCCGGAGATGCGTCTGCCGTAAAAAAGGGGGCCTCGGGCGAGACGGAAACACCTCAGGGTCGGCTGCCCTTGCCCGAGGCTAGGCTCGGGCGTGGCGTGATCGAGTCGCTCGTATGGACTGATCCCTGACTTAATCAAACCCATCAGGCCTCTGCAGCTTTATGCTGATGGGGGTTACCAGCTGAGAATTAGGCGTCTTGAGGGTACCCCTAATTATGGTCCCCGACAATGTTACTTTTTGCATTTACTACATTTGTTATCTATTTGTGGTGCTCAAGTTGTACAAGATCTCCCCGGACCTCACAAGTCCATATGCAAATGGTGCACATATTTAGGGGGAGATGTGCTACAACTTGACCCTTTGAGACTAACCTGTTTGTTTGAGTATACTTGATGTAGTCTCAAAAGTGCATTGAAAGGGAAAGGTGAACCTGGACAATGAAAAGACTTCCACTGCACTTCGGTATTAGTGTATTTAATTCCAAGTTCATACTTGCAATCTCATTGTCCTTTTTCTCTTAATTGACATTTTTTGGTGAGGCAATGGGGTTAAAGGGCCAAAAATGGTCCCGTTTTGGTGCTTAATGCAAAAGGGGGAGAAATTAAGGCCAAAGCAACTGGATCAGCCAACCACTAGAGAATTTTGAAAATAGTAGGGTTGGAATTTGTGATTTGTCCAAAATACTCTTATTGCAAAATTTGGTCTCTTATAGGGGAGAATTTTGATTATGGGAAAGAGGGGGAGTTTTTGGCACTTGATAAATTTTTCTCTTGGAATATCTCTCAATTTGTCCAAACAAGTGTGTTTGACTTAGAGATAGGAAAAACAATTTGATTTGCAAAAACAAACCAAGTGGTGGCAAAGAGTGATCCAAATATGCCAAATCATTAGCGAAAACAATTTGGTCTTCAATTGCATTGATGTTGCTCTTCTTTTGTTGCTTTTTGATGTGTTGGCATAAATCACCAAAAAGGGGAGATTGAAAGGGAAATGTGCCCTTGGGCCATTTCTATAAGTATTTTGGTGATTAGATGCCCAACACATTAATTGAGTTCTTATGCGGAAAATGTGTGAAAAGTGCAAATCAAAGCATAAGGTATGTTTCTAGACTTAGTATATTATTTTGTATACTAATGTGTTTGTCTAAGTGCTAGAAACAGTGACAAAAGAAGCAGAAAAGAAAAGGAAAAGAGTTGGCAGTGTGCAGCCAACACCAACTCTGGCCAGGCACACCAGACTGTCCGGTGGTGCACCGGACAGGGTCCGGTGCGCCAGGCTGGCCGGCGATGAACCGACTGCTCTCGGGAAAACGCAGAGGCGTATGGCTATAATTCACCGGACTGTCCGGTGAGCCAACGGTCGCCAGCGCCAACGGTCGGCTGCGCAATCCGCAGGCGACGCGTGGCCCGCAACAACGGTCGGTTGGGCAAACCGGACTGTTCGGTGTGCACCGGACAGTGTCCGGTGCGCCAACCGACCCCAAGGACCAACGGTTGGATGCGCCAGATATGGAAGGAGATCGCGCACCGAACAGCTACAGTAACTATCCGGTGGTGCACCGGGCTGTCCGGTGCACCACCCGACAGAAGGCAAGATTGGCCTTCCAAGTTGGCCTCCAACGGCTCCTAGCTGTCTTGGGGCTATAAAAGAGACCCCTAGGCGCATGGAGGAGAAAACTAAGCTTACAAGAAACATTCTAAGACTCCCAGACTTCGACTCCACGCATTTGATTCTCTATGTTAGCGATTTGAGCTCCATTTGAGTTGCGAACTCCGTGTGTCATGTTTCGAGCTCAAGTTGTGACTTGTGTGTGTGGTTGTGCTGCGGATTTAAGTCTTGCGTGAGTTGGTCTCCCCAACCTTACTCTGTGCTTTCTTTGTGATCTCTATTGTAAGGGCGAGAGACTCCAAACTGTGGAGATTCCTCGCACACGGGAAAAGACTCTAAAGGAAAAGACCATGGTATTCAAGTTGATCATCGGATCACTTGAAAGGGGTTTAGTGCAACCCTCGTCCATTGGGACGCCACAACGTAGAAGTAGACAAGTGTTACTTGGCCGAACCACGGGATAAAAACCGCGTGTCTCTTGTGTTGCTTTCTCTGTGATTGTTGTGTTCACAAGAACTCGCTTCAAAGCTACTTAGTCGTACTAACACTTTAAACTAAGCTTTGTGGCTATTTAGTGTTTGATTTTACAGAATCACCTATTCACCCCCCTCTAGGTGCTCTCAACTAGTTATCGATGTACGACTAAGCGCAATAGTCACGGTTCTCTAAATTAAACGAACCTAACGCAAACATCACGAACAACAAACTATACACCTTTAATACAATTAGCCTAAACACATCTTATCAGCTAATTAATCAAATTCTAAACTTATCCCTTGCTTTATAGATTATACCACATCGCTCACAAAGAATTATTTTAATTTTATTTCACACCTCATATATTTTACATGTTAACAATTAATCAAACATTTCAGGTTTGACTACCAAAATATCTTACAAAATCAACGATGACAGCCTTATCGGATAATCATTTGGATTACTAAATCAATTCTTCATGATATTAATTCTCCTTACACAATAATCATTTTAAACTTGAGTTTAGTGCGACATGACCACTTCATACTTATGTACACCCTCCATTGATGCATGAAGCGAGGCATCACGATATACATATAATACCTCGACAACGCACTCGTGCTAAAAATAAAACACTCTTCACGAACAACTAATTCAACCAATCCATTCATCAGACCAGTTAATAAGAATAGCAAATCAACTTATCGTTCCAATAGCTGACACAAATCCGCGAGATCGGTAATGATTCTCCGATTCTGCCATTACGTCAAGCACGTGGTGAGCACCACGCGGGATTTATTGCTTTATCCGAATTATCGGGATCGTTTGACAACGCAAGGGATGTCGACGAGTTGGAGGCCTCCAGGGTCGAGCACGACAGGGGCTTCGGAGCTCAGCACAAGTGACGCGCATCTCGAGGATAGATCGTCGGGATCGACTCAAATCGTGCAAGCATGTCCATCACTCAGGGCTCTCGTCGAACATGAGATGCGCAAGCCGCGACATCGGTAGCGAGTGAGGTCGACAACAAGGGCGGGGCTGTAAAGATCCAGGGCAGCTGCACACACGACGCGACGACGAACGATGACAACCGGTGAGGTCGACGACGCGATGGAGATTAAAGTCGAGCGAGCCGAGAGGGCGCGCTGGCAAGCAGGAAGTCGTGCGCGAGAGAGCGAGACCGAGAGAGCAGCCTGGCAGCGTGGCAGCCCGCATCCGCGGCAAGCAGGCTGAGCGCGCGCTGGAAGCTCGGACCAAGACATAAGGAGCCGACCATGGAGCTTGGGGAGCTGCGTGCAGAGGCGAACTCGGCACGGCGAGGGACGACGGAACGCGCGCGACGCAGCCAAGGAGGAACAGGGACGACGGCCAGGAGCTTGAACAGGAGAGCACCCACGGTGAAGCGTCCGGCGAGTGCTGCAAGTACCAGAGGGAGATGGAGCAAAAAAGCTGTGCGCCATGGGAGATAGCAGGGAGAGCGTGGCGTTGGGAGCTCTGGCCGGGCGCCATGGACGAGCATAGTTTAGGGAGATAATGGAGGGAGAGGATCCGGGCGCGGAAGGAGCAGGGCGCACGCCGGCGAGCTGGAGCTGGCGCACGCAGGGAGATGGGTGCCAGGAGCAGGCACGCCATGGGAGAGGCGCGCGGTCGGCCGAGCCAGCGGAGCGCGCCTGCGCGCTAGCGAACTGAGGGAGAAGGCACTGGCGCACGCGGCAAACAGAGAGCAGGAAGTGCGCGCGGCCACCATGGCCGAGGGAGAAAATCCAGCGCGCAGGGAGGAAGATGCTAGGGAGCATCGCTGCTGGGGACAAAACTTAGCAGAGAGGAGCACGTAGGGGAGCTCGCGGCTGTTGGGAGAAGGAAGACAGCGGCTTCCATGAGATAAAGCCGGCGCTCGAAAAATCTGCGTACGGCAAAAAAAGTCGGTAGGAGAGGGCGGCGTAGGGATAGGGTAGAAGGGGATATTTTCTTTCTTTATTATTTTTTAAAAGATTTCGCAGATATTTTTGAATCCCGATTTTTAGCGCTGTACACAGGCCGACACGCTACCCGAATACACATTTCATTCTCCAGATTTGGTGAATCAAATTATTTAACAATTGCTTATATCCGAAGATTTGGATCCGGGCGAGAAACGACAAACTGAAATAAACTGATTTCGGCACTGATAATTTGTTCTGCGTGATTCGACCGAAATTAACCGAAACCCGATCCGCTAATGTACACTCGTTTTCGTCGCCAAAACAGCATGCTGAAGGATAAATTGGGTCATAACCTCGCGCAAGATTTCGTGCGATTCAAATTATTTTACCCCGAACATTTTAGTCGTCGAGTTCAAATTAATTTGCCCGGGATAATTCGTATTCGCGCGAGCGATGAGTTTTAAATAATCACCGGACACACTGATTTTCGGAACAACTATGTTCCGGACATCATGAAAATTTTAGGAAGAGCCCGGACAGATAAAAATAAAAACGATGTCGCACTCGCGACAGACGAAACAGTTGCGATATTAAAATCGCGATAGGCGAAGATGTTTAAAATTTAGCATCCGTTTTATCCACTGATATTACGTGCTTAAATTCATACTCGTTGTCGAGCAGAATATAAACACCAGGGATGTTACAGTGGCAACCGGTGGGTAGCATCCGAGTGGGAAAAGGCTGTCCAGCGGACCCCACCTGTCGGTCACAGGCGCGGTGGCAAGCTGGGCCGAGTGTGTAAGAAGTGAAGTTGGGCCAGATTCAGCTGAACGACCCAGAGCAGATGTGTTTTTTTTCCTTTTTCTTTGTTTATTCTTTTATAAAATCCAGCATGAGATGCATATTTTAGTATTTATTTATTTGTTAAATGACCAATATAATTCCATTAAATGAGTATGCACAAAGGAAGGAAATCACATAATTTTTAAAACACTATCCCATAAATATATATTTATTTTATTATTTCTTTATAGATACATTTTTACACACATCTTCGGCTTTACATCGAGAGACATAGCGATTACGTCAAGAAGCTATGAATTAAAATACTTATATAAACATAATCACATTAATTGACATTCGTGTAATGCATAAATAAAATTAGCACTAGATCCTAATTAGTTCGGTATTTGATTAATCATCATTACACTACGCACTTTTAATTAATATACACAATTCTAGGTGAATTTAAAAGGATCGTCGCACGGCGAAGCGCGCGACACAACGCACTACTCAAACGGAATTAAAAAGGATTGTCGCGTGGTGAAGCAAGCGACACCACACGAGACTTAAACAGAACTAAAAGGATTGTCGCGCGGCGAAGCGTGCCACACAACGCGTGATTCCGATAGAGGTGAAAGGGAATTAGGCTTACCCCTAGTTCCTAAATAATTTTGGTGGTAGAATTGCCCAACACAAATATTGGACTAACTAGTTTGCTCTAGTACTCAAGTTATACAGGTGCAAAAGGTTCACACTTAGCCAATATAAAGACCGAGTTTTGGATTCAACAAAGGAGCAACGAGGCAACCGAAGGCACCTCTGGCTGAAGGCACCGGACTGTCCGGTGTGCACCGGACAGTGTCCGGTGTGCACCGGACAGTGTCCGGTGTGCACCGGACAGTGTCCGGTGCGCCCAGAGGACTCCAACTCAAACTCTTCGCCCTCGGGAATTCTCGGAAGCCGGCGTGCTATAATTCACCGGACTGTCCGGTGTGCACCGGACATGTCCGGTGCTCCAAGGAAGCGCGGTCTCCGGAACTCGCCAGCCTCGGGTTCGCGCGGCAGCCGCTCCGCTAAAATTCACCGGACTGTCCGGTGTTCACCGGACTGTCCGGTGTGCCAGCGGAGCAACGGCTCTCTGCGGCGCCAACGGCTCCCTGCGGTGCATTTAATGCGCGCACAGCGCGCGCAGACATCAGGATCGCCCATACCGGTGCACCGGACATCAAACAGTACATGTCCGGTGTGCACCGGACACCCAGGAGGGCCCAGAAGTCAGAAGCTCCAACGGTCAGAATCCAACGGCAATGGTGACGTGGCAGGGGCACCGGACTGTCCGGTGCGCCATCGAGCAGACGCCTCCAGCCAACGGTCAAGTTTGGTGGTTGGGGCTATAAATACCCCAACCACCCCACCATTCATTGCATCCAAGTTTTCCAACTTCCAACCACTTACAAGAGCTAGGCATTCAATTCTAGACACAACAAAAGAGATCAAATCCTCTCCAATTCCACTCAAGCCTTTAGTGACTAGCGAGAGAGATTTGCCGTGTTCTTTTGAGCTCTTGCGCTTGGATCGCTTTCTTTCTTTCTCACTTGTTCTTGTGATCAATCTCAATTGTAACCAAGGCAAGAGGCACCAATTGTGTGGTGGCCCTTGCGGGGAAGCTTTGTTCCCGTTTGATTGAGAAGAAGAGAAAGCTCACTCGATCCGTGGGATCGTTTGAGAGAGGGAAGGGTTGAAAGAGACCCGGCCTTTGTGGCCTCCTCAACGGGGAGTAGGTTTGCGAGAACCGAACCTCGGTAAAACAAATCCGTGTGTCACACTCTTATTTGCTTGCGATTTGTTTTGCGCCCTCTCTCGCGGACTCGTTTCTTTATTACTAACGCTAACCCGGCTTGTAGTTGTGTTTATATTTGTAAATTTCAGTTTCGCCCTATTCACCCCCCCTCTAGGCGACTATCAATTGGTATCAGAACCCGGTGCTTCATTAGAGCCTAACCGCTCGAAGTGATGTCGGGAGATCACACCAAGAGGGAGATGGAGACCGGCGATAACAAGCCCACTACAAGCCAAGGGAGCACTTCATCGGAAGAGTCCCGCACCAAGAGAAGGGAGAAGAAGAAGAACTCCTCCAAGCGGAAGGAGAAAAGATCTTCCTCTTCTCACCACAAGGAGAAGAAGGAAAAATCTTCTTCTCACAAGCCGCATTGGAGTGGGGACAAACACAAAAGGATGAGGAAGGTGGTCTACTATGAGACCGATACTTCATCGACATCCACCTCCGGCTCCGACGCGGCGTCCGTCACTTCTAAATGCCAAGAGCGTAAGAAGTATAGTAAGATTCCCCTACGCTACCCTCGCATTCCTAAACATACACCTTTACTTTCCGTCCCATTAGGCAAACCACCAACTTTTAATGGTGAAGATTATGCTATGTGGAGTAATTTAATGCGATTTCATCTAACCTCTCTCCACAAAAGTATATGGGATGTTGTTGAGTATGGTGTACAGGTACCATCCGTAGGGGATGAGGACTATGACACGGATGAAGTGGCCCAAATCGAGCACTTCAACTCCCAAGCCGCAACCATTCTCCTTGCCTCACTAAGCAAGGAGGAATACAACAAAGTACAAGGGTTGAAGAACGCAAAAGAGATTTGGGACCTACTCAAGTACAATTAATTCGTGGTAATCCTAGATATCCACTAATGACCCCCGAGGAAGTTATCGGGAATTTTGTAAGCTTTGAATGCATGATTAAGGGCTCGAAGAAGATCAACGAGCTTGACGAGCCTTCCACTTCCGAGGCGCAACCGGTGGCCTTCAAGGCGACGGAGGAGAAGAAGGAAGAGTCTACACCAAGTAGACAACCAATTGACGCCTCCAAGCTCGACAACGAGGAGATGGCCCTAATCATCAAAAGCTTTCGGCAAATCCTCAAGCAACGGAAAGGGAAAGACTACAAATCCCGTTCCAAGAAGGTTTGCTACAAGTGTGGTAAGCCCGGTCATTTTATTGCAAAATGTCCTATGTCTAGTGACAGTGACAGGGGCGACGACAAGAAGGGAAAGAGGAGAGAAAAGAAGAAGTATTACAAGAAGAAGGGCGGCGATGCCCATGTTTGTCGGGAGTGGGACTCCGACGAAAGCTCAAGCGACTCCTCCGACGACGAGGACGCCGCCAACATCGCCGTCACCAAGGGCCTCCTCTTCCCCAACGTCGGCCACAAGTGTCTCATGGCCAAGGACGGCAAAAGGAAGGTAAAATCAAGGTCCTCCACTAAATATGAAACCTCTAGTGATGAGGATGATGATAAAAATGAGGAGGATAATTTGCGTATTCTTTTTGCCAACCTTAACATGGAACAAAAGGAAAAATTAAATGAGCTAATTAGTGCCATCCATGAAAAGGATGATCTCTTGGACTCCCAAGAGGACTTCCTAATCAAGGAAAACAAGAAACATGTTAAGGTTAAAAATGCTTATGCTCTAGAGGTAGAAAAATGTAACAAATTATCTAGTGAGCTAAGCATATGCCATGACACTATTGCCAACCTTAGAAATGAAAATGTTAAATTAATTGCTAAGGTTGATTCTCATGTGTGCATTGACCCTAGAAATGATAATGTTGATTTGCTAGCTAGGATTGATGAGTTGAATGTTTCTATTGTTAGCCTTAGAAATGAGAATGAGAAACTAATTGCTAAGGCTAAAGATTTTGATGTTTGCAATACTACTATTTCCGACCTTAGAACCAAAAATGACATGTTGCATGCTAAGGTTGTTGAACTTAAATCTTGCAAACCCTCTACATCTAATGTTGAGCATGTTTCCATTTGTACTAGATGCATAGATATTAATGTTGATGCTATCCATGATCACCTAGCCTTAATTAAAAAACAAAATGATCACATAGCTCAACTAAATGCGAAGATTAGAGAGCATGACTTAGAAAATGAAAAATTTAAACTTGCTAGAAGCATGCTCTATAATGGGAGACGCCCTGGCATTAAGGACGGCATTGGCTTCCAAAGGGGAGACAATGTCAAAATTAATGCCCCTCCAAAGAACTTATCTAACTTTGTTAAGGGCAAGGCTCCCATGCCTCAGGATAACGAGGGTTACATTTTGTACCCTGCCGGCTATCCTGAGAGCAAGATTAGGAAAATTCATTCTAGGAAGTCTCACTCTGGCCCTAATCATGCTTTCATGTATAAGGGTGAGACATCTAGATCCAGGCAACCAACCCATGCCAAGTTGCCTAGAAAGAAAACTACTAATGCTTCAAATGATCATGCCATTTCATTTAAGACTTTTGATGCATCTTATGTTTTAACTAACAAATCCGGCAAGGTAGTTGCCAAGATTATTGGGGGCAAACACAAGGGCTCCAAGACTTGTGTTTGGGTACCCAAAGTTCTTGTATCTAATGCTAAAGGACCCAAAATCGTTTGGGTACCTAAAATCAAGAACTAAAATTGTTTTGCAGGTTTATGCATCCGGGGGCTCAAGTTGGATACTCGACAGCGGGTGCACAAACCATATGACAGGGGAGAAAAGGATGTTCTCCTCCTATGAGAAAAACCAAGATCCCCAACGAGCTATCACATTCGGGGATGGAAATCAAGGTTTGGTCAAAGGTTTGGGTAAAATTGCTATATCACCTGACCATACTATTTCCAATGTTTTTCTTGTAGATTCTTTAGATTACAATTTGCTTTCCGTATCCCAATTATGTCAAATGGGCTACAACTGTCTTTTTACTGATATAGGTGTTACTGTCTTTAGAAGAAGTGATGATTCAATAGCATTTAAGGGAGTGTTAGAGGGTCAGCTATACCTGGTTGATTTTGATAGAGCTGAACTCGACACTTGCTTGATTGCTAAGACTAACTTGGGTTGGCTCTGGCACCGCCGACTAGCCCATGTTGGAATGAAGAATCTTCACAAGCTTCTAAAGGGAGAACACATTTTGGGACTAACCAATGTTCATTTTGAGAAAGACAGGGTTTGCAGCGCATGCCAAGCCGGGAAGCAAGTTGGCACCCATCATCCACACAAAAACATCATGACTACCGACAGGCCACTGGAGCTCCTACACATGGATTTATTCGGCCCGATCGCTTACATAAGCATCGGCGGTAGTAAGTATTGTCTTGTAATTGTGGATGATTATTCTCGCTTCACGTGGGTGTTCTTTTTACAGGACAAATCTTATACCCAAGAGACCTTAAAGGGATTCTTGAGACGGGCTCAAAATGAGTTCGGCTTAAGGATCAAGAAAATTAGAAGCGACAATGGGACGGAGTTCAAGAACTCTCAAATAGAAGGTTTCCTTGAGGAGGAGGGCATCAAGCATGAGTTCTCTTCTCCCTACACTCCACAACAAAATGGTGTAGTGGAGAGGAAGAATCGAACTCTATTAGACATGGCAAGAACCATGCTTGATGAGTACAAGACACCGGATCGGTTTTGGGCCGAGGCGGTCAACACCGCCTGCTACGCCATCAACCGGTTATATCTTCATCGAATCCTCAAGAAGACATCTTATGAACTCCTAACCGGTAAAAAGCCCAATATTTCATATTTTAGAGTTTTTGGTAGCAAATGTTTTATTCTTGTTAAGAGAGGTAGAAAATCTAAATTTGCTCCTAAAACTGTAGAAGGCTTTTTACTAGGATATGACTCAAACACAAGGGCATATAGAGTCTTTAATAAGTCCTCAGGACTTGTTGAAGTTTCTTGTGACGTTGTGTTTGATGAGACTAACGGCTCTCAAGTAGAGCAAGTTGATCTTGATGATATAGGTGAAGAACAGGCTCCATGCATAGCGCTAAGGAACATGTCCATTGGGGATGTGTGTCCTAAGGAATCCGAAGAGCCTTCACATGCACAAGATCAACCATCCTCCTCCATGCAAGCATCTCCACCAACTCAAGTTGAGGATGAGGCTCAAAATATTGAACAAGAAGATCAAGAAGATGAGCTACCTCAAAATGACGGCAATGATCAAGGGGGAGATGCAAATGATGAAGACAAGGAGGATGAACAACCAAGGCCGCCACACCCAAGAGTCCACCAAGCAATACAACGAGATCACCCCGTCGACACCATCCTCGGCGACATTCATAAGGGGGTAACTACTCGATCTCGTGTTGCACATTTTTGTGAACATTACTCGTTTGTTTCCTCTATTGAGCCAACCAGGGTAGAGGAAGCACTACAAGATTCGGATTGGGTAGTGGCGATGCAAGAGGAGCTCAACAATTTCACAAGGAATGAGGTATGGCATTTAGTTCCACGTCCTAACCAAAATGTTGTAGGAACCAAGTGGGTCTTCCGCAACAAGCAAGACGAGCATGGTGTGGTGACAAGGAACAAAGCTCGACTCGTGGCCAAGGGTTATTCACAAGTCGAAGGTTTGGATTTTGGTGAAACCTATGCACCCGTAGCTAGGCTTGAGTCAATTCGCATATTATTAGCCTATGCTACTTACCATGGCTTCAAGCTTTATCAAATGGACGTGAAGAGTGCCTTCCTCAATGGACCAATCAAGGAGGAGGTCTATGTTGAGCAACCTCCCGGCTTTGAAGACAGTGAGTACCCTAACCATGTTTATAGGCTCTCTAAGGCGCTTTATGGGCTCAAGCAAGCCCCAAGAGCATGGTATGAATGCCTTAGAGATTTCCTTATTGCAAATGGCTTCAAAGTCGGCAAGGCCGATCCTACTTTATTCACTAAGACTCTTGACAATGATTTGTTTGTATGCCAAATTTATGTTGATGATATCATATTTGGGTCTACTAACAAATCTACGTGTGAAGAATTTAGTAGGATCATGACACAAAAATTCGAGATGTCGATGATGGGGGAGTTGAAGTATTTTCTAGGATTCCAAGTCAAGCAACTCCAAGAAGGCACCTTCATTAGCCAAACGAAGTATACTCAAGACATTCTAAGCAAGTTTGGAATGAAGGATGCCAAGCCCATCAAGACACCCATGGGAACAAATGGGCATCTCGACCTCGACACGGGAGGTAAGTCCGTGGATCAAAAGGTATACCGGTCGATGATTGGTTCATTGCTCTACTTATGTGCATCTCGACCGGACATTATGCTTTCCGTATGCATGTGTGCAAGATTCCAAGCCGACCCTAAGGAATCACACCTTACGGCCGTAAAACGAATCTTGAGATATTTAGCTTATACTCCTAAGTTTGGGCTTTGGTACCCTCGGGGATCCACTTTTGATTTGATTGGTTATTCGGATGCCGATTGGGCAGGGTGTAAGATTAATAGGAAGAGCACATCGGGGACTTGCCAGTTCTTGGGAAGATCCTTGGTGTCATGGGCTTCAAAGAAGCAAAATTCGGTCGCTCTTTCTACCGCCGAAGCCGAGTATATTGCCGCAGGCCATTGTTGCGCGCAATTACTTTGGATGAGGCAAACCCTGCGGGACTATGGTTACAAATTAACCAAAGTCCCTTTGCTATGTGACAATGAGAGTGCAATCAAAATGGCCGACAATCCCGTTGAGCACAGCCGCACTAAGCACATAGCCATTCGGTATCATTTTCTTCGAGATCACCAGCAAAAGGGGGATATCGAGATTTCATACATTAACACTAAAGATCAATTAGCCGATATCTTTACCAAGCCACTTGATGAACAATCTTTTACCAGACTTAGGCATGAGCTCAATATTCTTGATTCCAGGAATTTCTTTTGCTAATCTTGCACACATAGCTCATTAATATACCTTTGATCATGTCTCTTTTATATGTGCTATGACTAATGTGTTTTCAAGTGTATTCCAAACCAAGTCATAGGTATATTGAAAGGGAATTGGAGTCTTCGGCGAAGACAAGGCTTCCACTCCACTCTACTACTTATCCTTCGCCGTCGTTCCGCATCATATCTCCAACTTTGGTATAATCTTCACTCATTCATTTCATGACCAAAGGGGGAGAAAATACTTCATTGGGCTCTAATGATTCCGTTTTTGGCGATTCATGCCAAAGGGGGAGAAAATATGAGCCCAAAGCAAAAGGACCGCACCACCACTTAAAATTTTGGAGATTTTCAAATTGGTCAATTTCAAAATTGGTATCTTATTATGTTCTAAAGGGGGAGGAAGAAGTTTTTCAAAATGTTAAATCAAAACCCTCTTGAACCCTAAGAGGAGAATCTCATTTAGGGGGAGTTTTGTTTAGTCAAAGGGAAAGCATTTTGGAACAAAGGAAGAAACTTTCAAAACTTAAAAATGCTTTGCAAAATCTTATTCATTTACCTTTGTCTATCTTGCAAAATGACTTTGAAAAGAATTTACAAAAGAATTTGCAAAAACAAAACTCTTGGTGCAAATGTGGTCCAATATGTCAAAAACAAAGAAAACAATCCATGCGCATCATATAAGTATATATTGGCTCAATTCCAAGCAACCTTTGCACTTACATTATGCAAACTAGTTCAATTATGCACTTCTATATTTGCTTTGGTTTGTGTTGGCATCAATCACCAAAAAGGGGGAGATTGAAAGGGAATTAGGCTTACCCCTAGTTCCTAAATAATTTTGGTGGTTGAATTGCCCAACACAAATATTGGACTAACTAGTTTGCTCTAGTACTCAAGTTATACAGGTGCAAAAGGTTCACACTTAGCCAATATAAAGACCGAGTTTTGGATTCAACAAAGGAGCAACGAGGCAACCGAAGGCACCTCTGGCTGAAGGCACCGGACTGTCCGGTGTGCACCGGACAGTGTCCGGTGCGCCCAGAGGACTCCAACTCAAACTCTTCGCCCTCGGGAATTCTCGGAAGCCGGCGCGCTATAATTCACCGGACTGTCCGGTGTGCACCGGACATGTCCGGTGCTCCAAGGAAGCGCGGTCTCCGGAACTCGCCAGCCTCGGGTTCGCGCGGCAGCCGCTCCGCTAAAATTCACCGGACTGTCCGGTGTTCACCGGACTGTCCGGTGTGCCAGCGGAGCAACAGCTCTCTGCGGCGCCAACGGCTCCCTGCGGTGCATTTAATGCGCGCGCAGCGCGCGCAGACGTCAGGATCGCCCATACCGGTGCACCGGACATCAAACAGTACATGTCCGGTGTGCACCGGACACCCAGGAGGGCCCAGAAGTCAGAAGCTCCAACGGTCAGAATCCAACGGCAATGGTGACGTGGCAGGGGCACCGGACTGTCCGGTGTGCACCGGACTGTCCGGTGCGCCATCGAGCAGACGCCTCCAGCCAACGGTCAAGTTTGGTGGTTGGGGCTATAAATACCCCAACCACCCCACCATTCATTGCATCCAAGTTTTCCAACTTCCAACCACTTACAAGAGCTAGGCATTCAATTCTAGACACAACAAAAGAGATCAAATCCTCTCCAATTCCACTCAAGCCTTTAGTGACTAGCGAGAGAGATTTGCCGTGTTCTTTTGAGCTCTTGCGCTTGGATCGCTTTCTTTCTTTCTCACTTGTTCTTGTGATCAATCTCAATTGTAACCAAGGCAAGAGGCACCAATTGTGTGGTGGCCCTTGCGGGGAAGCTTTGTTCCCGTTTGATTGAGAAGAAGAGAAAGCTCACTCGATCCGTGGGATCGTTTGAGAGAGGGAAGGGTTGAAAGAGACCCGGCCTTTGTGGCCTCCTCAACGGGGAGTAGGTTTGCGAGAACCGAACCTCGGTAAAACAAATCCGTGTGTCACACTCTTATTTGCTTGCGATTTGTTTTGCGCCCTCTCTCGCGGACTCGTTTCTTTATTACTAACGCTAACCCGGCTTGTAGTTGTGTTTATATTTGTAAATTTCAGTTTCGCCCTATTCACCCCCCTCTAGGCGACTATCAAGAGGTTTAAAACATTACAACGCGTGCACGGGGACTAGCCGCACCGAGAGGGCACGCCACACCGGGGCCGCGCCGGGGGCAGGGGCTGGGGTTCGGCCACCGGGGTAGGGGGCCGCGCCGCCGGGGCAGAAGGGCCGCGGGGAGGGTAGGGCACTAGGGGTCACGTGCGCGTGCCGGGGAAGGGGCTCGACTAGGGGGCGCCGCGCAGGGAGAGGGAGGAGATAGAGGGGATGGTGGAGAGGGAAAACTCACCACGGGCTTGGCGGACGACAACAACCGCTCACCGGGATCCACCCTAGGACAGGGAGAGAGTGGGAGAGAGGTGGAAGAGGGAGATGGAGGTTACTTTGCGCAGGAAAGAGAGTGGGGAGGTGGCGCATGGGGGGCAGGGGCACCTGGGCACGTGCGCCAGGGCTAAGCTGGGTCCGGATGACTTCCCTCTACTCGATCTCGCCCGCTTCTAATCAAGATCATTCCACGAATCGAACACCAAAACTAAACGAACGCACGCCTAGGCACAACATCAGACAAAATAAATATGCTTTGGCATGAAGCAACAACAATATCAACTTAGGGTTTTGTTTACACACGATGCGGACACCAGTCTCTATATTGCTTTGAAAATAGGAGGAAGGAGCGAAACATGAAGAGAAAAAGAGAGTAACGCCTGAATTTGGTGAATATTGGAGAAGAAAATTTATACCCCTAAATTCAGGGCGTTACAAACCTATCCCCTTTAAAAGAATCTCGCCCTCGAGATTCAAAGTTGGCCAGCAAAGAGCTTAGGATACTTGGCCATTAGATCATCTTCACGCCCCTAAGTTGCTTCCTCCTCAGAGTGGTGACCCCAGAATCTGTGTTGGCTACTCTATGTAGGTCAAGTCTTTTTGAACTTCTAGACCTTCCACTGGAAACTGCTCTTCCAACACACATAGACACTTCTTCAACTAAGACACATAAAAGACATCATGCACCGCTGACAAACCTTCCGGTAAACTGAGCTAATAGGCCACCTCTCCACGCTTTGCGAGAATCTGATTCGAACCAACATATCGGGGTGCTAGCTTGCCTTTGACTCCAAACCTTCTGAATCCTCTGATAGGCGATACCTTTAGGTAGACAAAATCTCCCACTTCAAAACTCAGCTCTCTTCTTCTTGTGTCTACATAAATTCGCTGCATTGGCTGTGCTGTCCTCAGATTCTCCCGAACCATCTTGATATTCTCTTCGGCTTCGAGCAAAATGTCGGGCCCAAACACTTGCTTTTCTCCAGGCTGGTCCCAATGCAACAGAGTTCTACAACTCCTTCCATGAAGTGCCTGAAACAGGGACATCTTCAAACTAGCCTGATAATTGTTGTTGTAGGAGAATTCTGCATAAGGTAGTCTCTTGTCCCATCCGGACTTATCTTGCAACGCACAGGCTCTCAACATATCTTCTAGGATTTGATTAGTTCTTTGAGTCTGACCGTCTGTCTGCGGGTGATAAGCTAAACTAAAATTTAAATGTGTACCCAAAGCTTCATGCAACTGCTGCCAGAAATGAGAGGTGAACTGTGTTCCTCAGTCTGACACTATCTTCTTTGGCACACCATGAAGACAAACGATTCGGGACATGTACAGCTCTGCCAATACTGCACTGATGTAGCTAGTATTAACAGGTATGAAGTGGGCTGATTTGGTCAAACGGTCCACTACTACCCAAATGGAATCATAGCTGGCTCGAGTGCGAGGCAACCCGACTATGAAGTCCATTCTAATCTCATCCCATTTCCACTGAGGAATTTGCAACGGCTGCAACAGGCCTGCGGGCCTCTGATGCTCTGCCTTGATTCTCTGACAACTATCACACATAGACACGTGCTCTGCGTTCTCCCTTTTCAATCCGTACCACCAAAATTTCTTCTTTAGATCCTGATACATCTTCTCACTTCCAGGATGTATGGAATAGGATGTCTCATGAGCTTCCTTAAGGATCAACTCCCGAATGGATTGGACATTGGGAACACCAGGCGGTCTTTGAACCATACCACACCTTCTGCATCTTCCTGAAAATCTTTGCCTCTTCCTTCTAGAATCAACTGCCAGATTACAATGATCTTCTCATCGTTCTTTTGTGCTTCTTTGATTTCCCGCTCCAAGGCGGGCTCTAATTCAACTGTTATGTGACACCCCAGGTGTCTATTGCGGGTTATGTCAGAAGGTTTATCCTAATCTCGGATGCTCTGTAAAAATTTCTATTTCTCGATCGTGTCTATCTCTGTCTATCAGGCTTTCTCAAGGAAGTTCACCGAATTCAGAGTTATTCGATCGCGAGAAACAACCAAATTTGGAGCTGTTAAAACTTTTATTCTCGGCGCGAATGTAATCTCAATATTCAATCTCGATTTATAAATCTCGTCTAAAGCTCATTAAATCAAACCCTCGACGACTGTTATCTGATCTGAGCCCGAATCTAATTCCTCGAACTTCGATCGATGTTCGACTATTTTAATCCGAATCCATACTCTCAAAAGAAATACTCAGTATGTCGTCCTCTGATCAAATCTTACTCGACTCAGCTTAGTATCTCTGTATCCAATCCGATTTCAAAATCAACATCGACAACGATTTTTAAATATCACGATTCTCCTTCTCCGACTAAAAATCCAAAGCCGATCGAATCTCAGGACGATTTATTTTTGAATCATGCGTAGGTAATTATTTTTGAGCGAAATCAAATTAGACTCTCGACCGAATTAATCGCTCAACCTTCCGTTCGTCCGAACTCTTTTCGCTATGTTTCTTCGTAGCGACGAACTCCGCGAGATCATTTTTATTCCGAAAAATAAATTAGCGCAGCCCGATAACGTGTTTGGGCCAGCCCAACCCAGCCCATTTGGCCCACTAAGGAAACCCTAACCCTAGCCATCTTCTACAAAAAGGGGTGCTCACTTGGCAAATTTTCACTCCCACCCCTGCATTTTTCCTAGCCGCCACTTCCTTTTCCCTGCCTTCTTCCCCCACACGCAGCAGCCTGCGCGCAGGAGCTCCTCACCGTCGGCCAACCATGGCGTGGGCGAGCTCTGATCCATGGCGCCCAGAAAATTCCAGCCGGCTCCCTCTTCTTCTTCCTCCAGCCAGCAGGTCGTTCCCTCGACTGTCTTGGGCGCGGACGAGCTTCTCTCGCCCCTGCTCTTCTTTGGCCGGATCGGCCCCCCAGCTCGGGCAGGTGAGCCCACCGTCGCCCATGGACGAGCTCCCTCCCTGCTCCCATATTGGCTCGCCTCCTCCCACCCTTTCTTGTACCTCTAGCGCCATGGCCAAGCTTCCCTTTTTCCCCTGCTGTTCCCCTGCGCGCAGAGGCTTTTCCATGGGCGCGGGTACCTCTGCTCCCATGGGCGCCCCGCTGCAGCTTCCCCTTGCCGGCGCCCAACAGCAGCACATCTCCCTCCTCTTTCTCTGTTCTTGCCATGGCCGAGCTCCCTCTCCCAGCCAGCACCCTCCCCAAGTGCAGGCATCCCTCTCCCATGCATGCATGCAGCAAGGAGCTCCCTCCCCAGAGCCATCCCATACTCCTCAACCCCGCCAAACGACAACAGTGTACTCCCTGCGCTGTCGTGCTTGCGCCGTGTTTGACAAAATGCCAAAGCCGCAGCAACAACGACGCCCCCCCCCCCCCCGCTGCGTTGCGCCCGCCAGGTCGGCCACTCGCCGTCGATCTGCGCAGCCCCCACGCGTCGTCGTCGAAACCCGTGGTGAGGAAACCCTCGTTGCCACTGCTGCTTTTATATTTTTATTTTGTGCTCGGTAAAACTGTTGAACGGTTGTGTGTGTGTCTAATCGCAGCTAGTGGTCGACGCCGCGCTTCGCGCCTTGCCCGTTCGACGAAAGGCCGAGCCTTGTGGGCAGCCCATGCGCCTAGTCACGACTCGTTCAGGTTGATTGAATTATAATCCAAAATACATATGCTTTGGTTGATGTCGGGCAGTGCATGTATATATGTGGATGTGTGTAAAATGTTTCGGTTATGCGCATTGGTAGGATCTCGTTTGCAATTGGAAAACAAGAGGTTGTTTGATGTGTGCGATTTGTAGTTAGTCTATTTATGCTTTGGTCGATGACGTGCGTGTGTGAATATGTGCGAATTGTATGAATGGACATGTATATAGAAGAAAATGAAATAGAAAAGCACTCGGGTATTTTTATTTTGATAGGAAAATATGCGATGCGTTGTTTGATGCGAAAACTAAGTTGCAAAATGCGGATAATGTTTGGAAAATGTATCGATATGTGGTTATGAGAAAACTATAGTTGTTTTATGCAATGTGATGGGATTCATAATTATATAGGGAGTATAGTTATTGATGTGACGAGTAGTTTAGAAAAAGCTAGTTGCATAAAGGATGAATTATTAAAACATGAGTATCAGAGTTCATATATTAGTGGTCGCGCCACATTGATTGAAGTGTCTCGAGTGCACGCCACCATATGGTTGTATGCGAGACAAGGTTATGTGCATAATGTGTCTAGTAAAAATCCATCGATGTCACTGGTGTTAAGTTGAGATTTATTTGCGCATGGAAAGTAACCGTGTGTTTAATACTTAGAACTCTTAGTCGGTAGTAGAAATTGTTTGGGCTTATGTAGAGAGGTGATGATATGCCGTAAGTAGTCACCACTTCCTCTCTAATTATAAGTCAAGTTTATACGCGTAGGCGTTCCTTAAATTGTGCTTCACAAACAAGTGTATGATTGTGTTTATGCCTTGAATAGATGTCTTCGAGTGAACTAATGGGTTCCTTAGGCAATTATGTGTAAGGTGTTTATAGTGACGCTTTATCCCGAAAGATGTCAAGTCCGCGCATAAATAAGAGATGAGTGTATTTTGTGTAGTGTGGATTGATTTTGAGTGCATGTGTCGCAAGAATTGAATTCGTGCGCATATATGCGATGGATGGGCGTGATGATATGGTGACATGCCTTCGTAGTCATCATGTCGTCTGCTGGTGACCTAACTAAAGGTCGTAGAAAAAGGTCGATTACCTGTGTGTTATTATTGTCGCCTTGCGGTCCTGTATGAATTGAAATGTGAAGTAGTAGGCTCTCTATGTGATGCTAGATGTCTAGGTAGACTTTCGTGAATTGTGGTGCTTGGACCATCGAGATGAAGGTTAAGTCGGTCGATGCTGATTAAGTAGTTAAAATAATTAATGGAATAGTCATGGGGTTAAAACTAGAAACTAGTGTTCTCGCACCGTTTGGGATGTTGTAGCCCCATTGCACAGGGTTACGATCGCGGATAAAAATTTGTAATGCTCATATGATGTCTAAGCTAAAATGCAAATTAGTGTGTGAAGGGCGCATCGATACATGTATATGTACCAGGTCCGATTATGGTGGTGGATGTGTTTGTTAATTGTGTGTGGTGATTCTAGCGTACAAAATGACACGGATAAAAATTTAGTAAGTCTACTTGTTAGTTCTCCCTTGGTTATGTTAACTCTAACAAATGGTAAAGTGTTAGAATAATTCAATTATCTAGAACACAGCAATTCTTGAATTGTATAGAAGCTGAAATGTATTGATTGCTGTTTTGGACTGCACGTACTGTTTTCGGTGTGCTGTATGTTTGGTGAACTAAATTGTGTTTTCTGTAGATATGTGCTATAGAAAAGTTGTAGATAACATGATTATCTTCCTTGTACAAAAATTTCATAACTATAGGCCTGACGGTTTAAGAGTTATGAATTTTACAAACTGATTGCTGTGTTCTGTCCACTATCAGAACAGATTTCGAAAACTATGCTGTTTGAGTTAGATAAACATTGAATCACTTCTTGGTGATTATAAAAGTTATGTAGTACTTTTGCTGAGCTTTCCAAAAAGTCTTGGATCACTCTTTTTGGTGGTCTGAAGATTAAGTTACATGTGTTTAAAATCTGAAGACTGAATCTGTCCAATTCTGGACAGCAAAGCCTTCTAATGTATTTTACCCTTGATACATATTAAACCAGCCAGCTATGTTTATAAATAATTTGTAGAACATTTAATTAGCTTTCCAGAAAGTCTAAGATCACTTTGTTTGGATGTCTGAATCTTTAGTTGTGAATTTTTGAAGTTGCAAGTCTGAATCTGTCCAAATCTGGACAGAGCTGTGTATTAGCACGTTTTGACCTTGCTAAGTGTTGAATCTTGTTGAGGTGAAAATACCAAAGTTGTAGAGCACATTTTAAGCTTGCCAGAAAGTCTTAGTTTGCTAGTTTTGGATTAATATTAGAAAAGTTATGATTAAAACAAGTAACGGCTGTATTGCTGTCCAAAAATCTGCAAGTGAGCAAATGAATGTTTAGTTCACCCTATTTGCTAAAAATGTTTGGTTGACACTTAAGTAATGTAGACTTGCCATGAATAAGCTTAATAATGCACGTGTGTCATGTTTTGTATGTTTCTTTCTCTAGTTGATTATGATATAGGAGTCCCGTAGTTAGTGATGCCTATGTCATATTCAAGCTTACGTTGTCTTGGTTGGAATTGTGTGGTCAGTGATGCTTTTATGCAATTAATAGGAGTACTAATGAAAAGCCGTATCCAGATAAATAAAATACGCGTACTTGTGGTGTTGTAGTTGTGTCGAGTAAATATACAAAATGTTTGTCATCTTTTAGTGGTGTTAATGTTGTGCGCTCAATGATAGGTAGTAGCTAACGCTAGTGTGTGTGGTTGCTTATGAGGTCTCGCTACTTAGTGTTTAATTTGCAAACATGTACTTAAAGTATCTGGTGCTATTTCATATATTCATACATATGCATCTTGCATCTCATTTAGGACCGAGAGAGGATGATCGTGCAAGTGGTGTGGTGCCAACCACAAGATGTCGTTGGTGGACGACCTAAAGAATGGGCTTAACCAGTGGATGCTCGCCAAGCGAGTACCTCCCCCAGCAAACACTATCTAAGTGTTAAATTAAAGGCAAGCCCCGGTTTTATGCATAACCTGTTATTTATGCTATTTTACTATACTTAATGATTGTAGGATTGATTGTGCACTTAAGTGTAGGAGTTGTTTGAAACCCTAGTTGCATGATCTCAGGAACCCCATTGTGATGAATACTAGTATGCTAAGTCGAGTAGCTGCTTTATTAAGTAGGATCTCGGTAGAAGTCGAGTGATTTTTCTAGCACTCGCGCGAGGTCAGGAATTGGCTGTATCCACTTTCTTATCATATTGATGTTGGTGTGTGGGCAACAATCCATGGGGATTGGTTGTCTACGGGATAAAAATTTGAATAAGGATTAAGGTGTGGTACCGTGAGTCAAGCGTTTGAACGTAGTAAGCACATGCCGAGAAATATGGTAAATCGGTAAGCCTAGTACCTGATTGAACCTGGCAGTGGACTTTACCCCTCACGCGACCTGAGACGTAGTCTCCCATTCCGGTTATGGTGGGTACAAGTGCGGTCACTGCACGACGGCATTCGGGGTCAGTGAGGCATTGTACGCCAAGGCGGTGAGCCCTGATCTGCTGACGGGGAATCGATGGGGACGGTTGATATGTGTGGGGACGGAGTGCCTCGCCATGTCGTGTGTTTAGGTTTACCTTGCAAGGATAAAAACTCGATTCGAATCGTCTGCTTCTCGCAGCTAAAGAGACTGCTTGACCCATGCTGCTACATTGAGTAACAAGTGGAAATGTGATGAGTTGACAAAAGAGGTTGATTGCTAAAAATGTTTGATACCATGTATGAGTAGACAGTACACTTTTAGCCTTAAGAGAGTCACACTTAAATTTGACAAAGTTAAAACTTGACTTAGAAACTCAGCTAGTGCTTTTGGCAACCAAACCCCACAGCCAAACAGTTGCATGTCTAGAGGTAGAGGAGTAGACTCCTCACACCGGGTAAGTCTAGCTGAGTATTAGTATACTCAGCCTTGCTTGTGGCATAATTTTTGCAGGTACCTCCTTGTTTTGGTTGATGGTGTGACTTGGCCTCCATCCCTGCCACCGGGATAGACGGTCGAGTGGGTTATTGCTTCCGTAGGAGAGGACCAGGAGGAGTAGCGTGGTCAGGCTTCGCCATGTTACTCGGTTTTCTCCGTTAGTTATTTCCGCTGCATTAAAATTTATGGTTATTATTTCTAAAACTCTGATAATATAATCACTGTTGATACTTATTAAATTTGTGGTATTATGCTTTATTATATTTCTCTGTGCCTCACCTTCGAGTGAGCTAGCGGTATTCGATCCTGGATAAGTGGCTTTTATCGGACTAGATCCGAGGGACTGACGATTTATTCCTATTTATGTGTGGTCTAGCCTCTAAGGCGGGACTAGGGCACTTAAGTTGGAATAATTCGGGCGGTTCCGCCACAGCTGGTATCGGAGCGAATACCAGTACAGAGAAGTCAATAAGTCATGATTATCAACCTTTTCTAAAGTAAAACTTGCTAGAAACTAATGTTGGATAGATCGTCTGGACGATAAGGATAGACATAGGACGTGAAGCCTTAGGAGATAGATGGGTAGCTAGGTGGCTATTTATATAGGCCATAAAGGCTACTATTGCTACTAGTAGGATGCTGTAGAAGCATCCGAAAAATTAGTTAGGTCTGAGAAGACGACTAGAATGAGCATGCATCACGATTATCACATTATAATTGTCTCTTGTGTATCAATATGCTTCTCTCATCTTTATTCCAATAATAAGAACTTGTGAATAATGTGATGTACTGCTATGTTATGAAAGCTATAAGAAATGCTTTACCTCGTGTTAGATTGGTAAAACTTGCTAGGTCGTGTTATGTGTTTCTCTTGTCTTGCTATCTAGGTGGCACTGTAATTGTTCAACCCTTTTTGCCAATAAAAATTGTTGCTTGTTTTGCCCATAAAAAGACCCCCGTCCAAACAACCTTGAGTTTAGCGAGTGAAACCTCAAAAAAAATCATGCTTGAGTTGGTATTTTCTAGCCCTTGCGTGTTTTACCCTTGAATTTACACCTGCACAACTTATAGAACCCCCATGACTTGACCGCTAGACCAACCCAAGTCTCCTTGTGCACTTGTTGTGTCAAATAAAATATTGTTGGTGTCTAGTTGCGCAAACCCTATCAAGGCCATGTTTCTTTCCATAGACCCTTGCCCCTAAAACTTCATAGCATTTCTGTTGATCATCCTAGCTGATCCCGTTTGCCTACCTCTCCCTTCGCCTGGATCTAGTAATCCTTTTCTTGTGAATCATGTTGGCTTTATCATCCAAATCTCTGATCCTTCATCGAATCTGCTCCATTATCTGGTTATTTGCTATAACCTGTTCTCAAGTATCAGATGTTAATTTACCTAAATCTCTCATTTCTAGTCTTTCTGATGCTCATTCTCTAGGCATCATGACGTTGTTTTATCGATTTTATCTCTAGACAGTGTATCCATTTGGTTCAACGGATGTTGCTGTTGTCTTTAGTTCTCTCATGGCTCTAAAAGCTCAACAATCTATTTTGATCCCATGGTCGGTTCATCCTCATATCAAATCTCGTGCTAATATCTGATCTGATAATCTCCATATTGATCATAAAATGGTTCTCTGAGTTAAATAAAAATTCTCATCTGATGCTCTTTTGCCAACAATCTTTGCTTCAATTTCAGTCACATTTTCTGAGCCATACTCTCATGGGCTCCATCAAATTATGCCAAGTGAATTTTTTTTCATTAGTTACGTTTGGCAATGGTGTCATGACTAACGACTGATGGTGCCGCGACGAAACCGAGAGCCTACTATGGTGCACACATGGTGGGGCTGCTCGGCACGCGCTGGTATGAGGTAATAGTCGTGATCCATTACAAGACTATTCTGATGAGCTACCTTTTGGGGACACTCTCTCAGAATGATCGCTGCATTTTGTCTCGATATGTCGCGATATTCTATCCAAATCTGTCTTCAGTATCTTCTCAGATACCATCTCCAGAATTTGCATCTATCTCCAGCCTGGGAGTTACATGCTTCTCCACCCTTGAAGATCCTCATTCGAATCTCGGGACGAGATTCCTTTTAAGGGGGGGAGGCTGTGACACCCTAGGTGTCTATTGCGGGTTATGTCGGAAGGTTTATCCTAATATCGGATGCTCTGTAAAATTTCTATTTCTCGATCGTGTCTATCTCTGTCTATCAGGCTTTCTCAAGGAAGTTCACCGAATTCAGAGTTATTCGATCGCGAGAAACAACCAAATTTGGAGCTGTTAAAACTTTTATTCTCGGTGCGAATGTAATCTCAATATTCAATCTCGATTTATAAATCTCGTCTAAAGCTCATTAAATCAAACCCTCGACGACTGTTATCTGATCTGAGCCCGAATCTAATTCCTCGAACTTCGATCGATGTTCGACTATTTTAATCTGAATCCGTACTCTCAAAAGAAATACTCAGTATGTCGTCCTCTGATCAAATCTTACTCGACTCAGCTTAGTATCTCTGTATCCAATCCGATTTCAAAATCAACATCGACAACGATTTTTAAATATCACGATTCTCCTTCTCCGACTAAAAATCCAAAGCCGATCAAATCTCAGGACGATTTATTTTCGAATCACGCGTAGGTAATTATTTTTGAGCAAAATCAAATTAGACTCTCGACCGAATTAATCGCTCAACCTTCCGTTCGTCCAAACTCTTTTTGCTCTGTTTCTCCGTAGCGACGAACTCCGCGAGAGCATTTTTATTCCGGAAAATAAATTAGCGCAGCCCGATAACGTGTTTGGGCCAGCCCAACCCAGCCCATTTGGCCCACTAAGGAAACCCTAACCCTAGCCATCTTCCATAAAAAGGGGTGCTCACTTGGCAAATTTTCACTCCCACCCCTGCATTTTTCCTAGCCGCCACTTCCTTTTCCCTGCCTTCTTCCCCCACACGCAGCAGCCTGCGCGCAGGAGCTCCTCGCCGTCGGCCAGCCATGGCGTGGGCGAGCTCTGATCCATGGCGCCCAGAAAATTCCAGCCGGCTCCAGGTCGTTCCCTCGGCTGTCTTGGGCGCGGACGAGCTTCTCTCGCCCCTGCTCTTCTTTGGCCGGATCGGCCCCCCAGCTCGGGCAGGCGAGCCCACCGTCGCCCATGGACGAGCTCCCTCCCTGCTCCCATATTGGCTCGCCTCCTCCCACCCTTTCTTGTACCTCTAGCGCCATGGCCAAGCTTCCCTTTTCCCCTGCTGTTCCCCTGCGAGCAGAGGCTTTTCCATGGGCGCGGGTACCTCTGCTCCCATGGGCGCCCCCCTGCAGCTTCCCCTTGCCGGTGCCCAACAGCAGCACATCTCCCTCCTCTTTCTCTGTTCTTGCCATGGCCGAGCTCCCTCTCCCAGCCAGCGCCCTCCCCAAGTGCAGGCGTCCCTCTCCCATGCATGCATGCAGCAAGGAGCTCCCTCCCAGAGCCATCCCATACTCCTCAACCCCGCCAAACGACAACAGTGTACTCCCTGCGCTGTCGTGCTTGCGTCGTGTTTGACAAAATGCCAAAGCCGCAGCAACAGCGACGCCCCCCCCCCCCCCCCCGCTGCGTTGCGCCCGCTAGGTCGGCCACTCGCCGTCGATCTGCGCAGCCCCCGCGCATTGTCGTCGAAACCCGTGGTGAGGAAACCCTCGCTGCCACTGCTGCTTTTATATTTTTATTTTGTGCTCGGTAAAACTGTTGAACGGTTGTGTGTGTGTCTAATCGCAGCTAGTGGTCGACGCCGCGCTTCGCGCCTTGCCCGTTCGACGAAAGGCCGAGCCTTGTGGGCAGCCCATGCGCCTAGTCACGACTCGTTCAGGTTGATTGAATTATAATCCATAATACATATGCTTTGGTTGATGTCGGGCAGTGCATGTATATATGTGGATGTGTGTAAAATGTTTCGGTTATGCGCATTGGTAGGATCTCGTTTGCAATTGGAAAACAAGAGGTTGTTTGATGTGTGCGATTTGTAGTTAGTCTATTTATGCTTTGGTCGATGACGTGCGTGTGTGAATATGTGCGAATTGTATGAATGGACATGTATATAGAAGAAAATGAAATAGAAAAGCACTCGGGTATTTTTATTTTGATAGGAAAATATGCGATGCATTGTTTGATGCGAAAACTAAGTTGCAAAATGCGGATAATGTTTGGAAAATGTATCGATATGTGGTTATGAGAAAACTATAGTTGTTTTATGCAATGTGATGGGATTCATAATTATATAGGGAGTATAGTTATTGATGTGACGAGTAGTTTAGAAAAAGCTAGTTGCATAAAGGATGAATTATTAAAACATGAGTATCGGAGTTCATATATTAGTGGTCGCGCCACATTGATTGAAGTGTCTCGAGTGCACGCCACCATATGGTTGTATGCGAGACAAGGTTATGTGCATAATGTGTCTAGTAAAAATCCATCAATGTCACTGGTGTTAAGTTGAGATTTATTTGCACATGGAAAGTAACCGTGTGTTTAATACTTAGAACTCTTAGTCGGTAGTAGAAATTGTTTGGGCTTATGTAGAGAGGTGATGATATGCCGTAAGTAGTCACCACTTCCTCTCTAATTATAAGTCAAGTTTATACGCGTAGGCGTTCCTTAAATTGTGCTTCACAAACAAGTGTATGATTGTGTTTATGCCTTGAATAGATGTCTTCGAGTGAACTAATGGGTTCCTTAGGCAATTATGTGTAAGGTGTTTATAGTGACGCTTTATCCCGAAAGATGTCAAGTCCGCGCATAAATAAGAGATGAGTGTATTTTGTGTAGTGTGGATTGATTTTGAGTGCATGTGTCGCAAGAATTGAATTGGTGCGCATATATGCGATGGATGGGCGTGATGATATGGTGACATGCCTTCGTAGTCATCATATCGTCTGCTGGTGACCTAACTAAAGGTCGTAGAAAAAGGTCGATTACCTGTGTGTTATTATTGTCGCCTTGCGGTCCTGTATGAATTGAAATGTGAAGTAGTAGGCTCTCTATGTGATGCTAGATGTCTAGGTAGACTTTCGTGAATTGTGGTGCTTGGACCATCGAGATGAAGGTTAAGTCGGTCGATGCTGATTAAGTAGTTAAAATAATTAATGGAATAGTCATGGGGTTAAAACTAGAAACTAGTGTTCTCGCACCGTTTGGGATGTTGTAGCCCCATTGCGCAGGGTTATGATCGCGGATAAAAATTTGTAATGCTCATATGATGTCTAAGCTAAAATGCAAATTAGTGTGTGAAGGGCGCATCGATACATGTATATGTACCGGGTCCGATTATGGTGGTGGATGTGTTTGTTAATTGTGTGTGGTGATTCTAGCGTACAAAATGACACGGATAAAAATTTAGTAAGTCTACTTGTTAGTTCTCCCTTGGTTTTGTTAACTCTAACAAATGGTAAAGTGTTAGAATAATTCAATTATCTAGAACACGGCAATTCTTGAATTGTATAGAAGCTGAAATGTATTGATTGCTATTTTGGACTGCACGTACTGTTTTCGGTGTGCTGTATGTTTGGTGAACTAAATTGCGTTTTCTGTAGATATGTGCTATAGAAAAGTTGTAGATAACATGATTATCTTGCTTGTACAAAAATTTCATAACTATAGGCCTGACGGTTTAAGAGTTATGAATTTTACAAACTGATTGCTGTGTTCTGTCCACTATCAGAAGAGATTTCGAAAACTGTGCTGTTTGAGTTAGATAAACATTGAATCACTTCTTGGTGATTATAAAAGTTATGTAGTGCTTTTGCTGAGCTTTCCAAAAAGTCTTGGATCACTCTTTTTGGTGGTCTGAAGATTAAGTTACATGTGTTTAAAATCTGAAGACTGAATCTGTCCAATTCTGGATAGCAAAGCCTTCTAATGTATTTTACCCTTGATACATATTAAACCAGCCAGCGATGTTTATAAATAATTTGTAGAACATTTAATTAGCTTTCTAGAAAGTCTAAGATCACTTTGTTTGGATGTCTGAATCTTTAGTTGTGAATTTTTGAAGTTGCAAGTCTGAATCTGTCCAAATCTGGACAGAGCTGTGTATTAGCACGTTTTGACCTTGCTAAGTGTTGAATCTTGTTGAGGTGAAAATAACAAAGTTGTAGAGCACATTTTAAGATTTCCAGAAAGTCCTAGTTTGCTAGTTTTGGATTAATATTTGAAAAGTTATGATTAAAACAAGTAACGGCTGTATTGCTGTCCAAAAATCTGCAAGTGAGCAAATGAATGTTTAGTTCACCCTATTTGCTAAAAATGTTTGGTTGACACTTAAGTAATGTAGACTTGCCATGACTAAGCTTAATAATGCACGTGTGTCATGTTTTGTATGTTTCTTGCTCTAGTTGATTATGATATAGGACTCCCATAGTTAGTGATGCCTATGTCATATTCAAGCTTACGTTGTCTTGGTTGGAGTTGTGTGGTCAGTGATGCTTTTATGCGATTAATAGGAGAACTAATGAAAAGCCGTATCCAGATAAATAAAATACGCGTACTTGTGGTGTTGTAGTTGTGTCGAGTAAATATACAAAATGTTTGTCGTCTTTTAATGGTGTTAATGTTGTGCGCTCAATGATAGGTAGTAGCTAACGCTAGTGTGTGTGGTTGCTTATGAGGTCTCGCTACTTAGTGTTTAATTTGCAAACATGTACTTAAAGTATCTGGTGCTATTTCATATATTCATACATATGCATCTTGCATCTCATTTAGGACCGAGAGAGGATGATCGTGTAAGTGGTGTGGTGCCAACCACAAGATGTCGTTGGTGGACGACCTGAAGAATGGGCTTAACCAGTGGATGCTCGCCAAGCGAGTACCTCCCCCAGCAAACACTATCTAAGTGTTAAATTAAAGGCAAGCCCCGGTTTTATGCATAACCTGTTATTTATGCTATTTTACTATACTTAATGATTGTAGGATTGATTGTGCACTTAAGTGTAGGAGTTGTTTGAAACCCTAGTTGCATGATCTCAGGAACCCCATTGTGATGAATACTAGTATGCTAAGTCGAGTAGCTGCTTTATTAAGTAGGATCTCGGTAGAAGTCGAGTGATTTTTCTAGCACTCGCGCGAGGTCAGGAATTGGCTGTATCCACTTTCTTATCATATTGATGTTGGTGTGTGGGCAACAATCCATGGGGATTGGTTGTCTACGGGATAAAAATTTGAATAAGGATTAAGGTGTGGTACCGTGAGTCAAGCGTTTGAACGTACTAAGCACATGCCGAGAAATATGGTAAATCGGTAAGCCTAGTACCTGATTGAACCTGGCAGTGGACTTTACCCCTCACGCGACCTGAGACGTAGTCTCCCATTCCGGTTATGGTGGGTACAAGTGCGGTCACTGCACGACGGCATTCGGGGTCAGTGAGGCATTGTACGCCAAGGCGGTGAGCCCTGATCTGCTGACGGGGAATCGATGGGGACGGTTGATATGTGTGGGGACGGAGTGCCTCGCCACGTCGTGTGTTTAGGTTTACCTTGCAAGGATAAAAACTCGATTCGAATCGTCTGCTTCTCGCAGCTAAAGAGACTGCTTGACCCATGCTGCTACATTGAGTAACAAGTGGAAATGTGATGAGTTGACAAAAGAGGTTGATTGCTAAAAATGTTTGATACCATGTATGAGTAGACAGTACACTTTTAGCCTTAAGAGAGTCACACTTAAATTTGACAAAGTTAAAACTTGACTTAGAAACTCAGCTAGTGCTTTTGGCAACCAAACTCCACAGCCAAACAGTTGCATGTCTAGAGGTAGAGGAGTAGACTCCTCACACCGGGTAAGTCTAGCTGAGTATTAGTATACTCAGCCTTGCTTGTGGCATAATTTTTGCAGGTACCTCCTTGTTTTGGTTGATGGTGTGACTTGGCTTCCATCCCTGCCACCGGGCCACCGGGATAGACGGTCGAGTGAGTTATTGCTTCCGCAGGAGAGGACCAGGAGGAGTAGCGTGGTCAGGCTTCGCCATGTTACTCGGTTTTCTCCGTTAGTTATTTCCGCTGCATTAAAATTTATGGTTATTATTTCTAAAACTCTGATAATATAATCACTGTTGATACTTATTAAATTTGTGGTATTATGCTTTATTGTATTTCTCTATGCCTCACCTTCGAGTGAGCTAGCGGTATTCGATCCTGGATAAGTGGCTTCTATCGGACTAGATCCGAGGGACTGACGATTTATTCCTATTTATGTGTGGTCTAGCCTCTAAGGCGGGACTAGGGCACTTAAGTTGGAATAATTCAGGCGGTTCCGCCACATGTTACTCCTTGCGTGTTATTCAAAAATCCGAGGCTCGGTCTGTCAAATTCTTTGGCCAACTCGTAAGGCATCGGTTGAACGGCCATCATATTGACTTGACTTTTTCTGCTTAAAGCATCTGCCACCATGTTTGCTTTGCGTGGATGGTAGTGAATTTCCAATTCATAGTCTTTGATCAACTCTAACCATCTTTGCTGCCTCATATTCAGCTCCGACTGGGTGAATATGTACTTCAGACTCTTGTGGTCTATATAAACATCACACTTCTGCCCGTACAGATAGTGCCTCCATGTATTTAGTGCATGAACCACTGCTGCTAACTCTAGGTCATGGATAGGATAATTCTTCTCATGAACCTTCAGCTGTCAGGACGAGTATGCCACAACTCTTCCCTCTTGTGTCAATACACATTCCAAGCCAGCGTAGGAAGCATCGCAATACACCGAGAAAGGCTTGTGCATATCGGGCAGAATTAAGACAGGTGTTGTAGTTAACTTCTCTTTCAGCGCTTCAAAGGCCTCTTGGCACTTCTGGGTCCACTTAAACTCAACTTTATTTGCTAGCAGACCTGTCATTGGTCTCGCAATCTTCGAAGACCCTTCAATGAATCGTCGATAATATCCGACCATTCCAATGAAGCTCTTGATTCCTCAAACATCTGTTAGCGCTTTCTAGTTCAGAATGTCTGCTACTTTCTTCGGGTCCAGAACAAATCCATCTCTGTTTATAATGTGACCTAAGAACAGGACTTCATCAATCCAGAACTCGCATTTGCTCAACTTTGCATATAGCTGGTGCTCTTGCAACCTCTACAATACCATCTTCAGATGATCTACATGCTCTTCCTCACTTTGAGAATATATGAGAATATGATCAATGAACACCACCACAAACTTGTCGAGATAATCCATGAACACACTGTTCATCAGATTCATGAAGAAGGCTGGCGCATTCATCAGGCCAAAAGACATAAATGTGTACTCATACAATCCAAACTTGATAATAAATGTCGTCTTCGGGGGGTTCGAATGTTGGATCCTAAGCTGATGATAACCTGACCTTAGATCTATCTTCGAGAACACGCTAGCTCCTCTCAGCTGGTCAAACAGATCTTCTATTCTGGGCAGAGGGTACTTGTTCTTAATTCTGACTTCATTCAGAGCTCGGTAATCGATGCACATCCTCCTAGTGCCATCTTTCTTTTCCACGAACAGGACATGATCAGCCCAAGGTGAGGTACTTGGTCTGATGTAACCTTTCTCTGACAGCTCATCTATCTACTTCTTGAGCTCAACTAATTCTGGTCTAGATACCCTGTAGGCTCTTTTAGAAATAGGGGCGGTGCCAGGAATAAGCTCTATGGCAAACTCAACTTTCCACTCAGGTGGCATACCTGGTAGATCTTTAGGGAACACATCCAGAAATTCTGGCACAACCTTGATAGCCTCGAGTAGATCAGCTTGATTACTATAAATAGCCATCTGGTGACAACCTCCTTTCTTTGGTTCGAGTGAGACTAGCTCAGTCACCACTTCTTCTCCTAGTGGGGACACCAACTTCACCATCCTCTTATCACAGCTGATAACTGCTTGGTACTTATCTAGCCAATTTATCCCTAGGATAATATCTATTCTTTGAGTACCCATCACTATCAGATTAGCGGTGAACTCTATACCCCTTATTTCCACACTTACATTCAAGCATACACTATTGGCTCGGACTTTTACACCGGGTGAGTCAATTTGAATTGGTGTTGTCATGGTGGTTATTGGGAGATTATGCACTTCTACCCATGATGTAGTAATAAATGAATGTGTTGCTCCAGTATCAAATAACACTTCTACAAGATGGGATTCGACTGGGAACGTACCTACTATCATGTCTGGTGTTTCCTGGACTGCTTTGGCCTCCAGATGGTTTAGCCTCCCATGGTTGTAGCGTGTCTGAACATGATTGTCTGCTCCTTGCTGAGGTACATTCTGCCTTGCTCGGGCATTGGGGATCGGCTGCTGCTGAGCTACCTTCTTTGGACAATGCATCGCTCAATGGCCCTGCTCTCCACAATGGAAGCATCCTTTGCCTCCTCCTTGCACTGGGGCTACTTGACTGCTCTGGTTGGTTGCTGGGGCAGGAAGACCAGGTGCCTGATTATTCTGCCTCTGGAACTGACTTCCTCCTGGTTGTTTGTTCTAGCAGTACTGCTGCTGATGTTGAGGGTACTGCCTCTGTAACTGCTGTTGAGGCATACGCTGCTTCTGCTACTGATATCCCTGAGGGTGATTCTGCTTGAACTACTAAGGTGGATTACCTGAGAAACGGGGGTGATTGTTGCTCCCAGGCTGAAGTCTACCAATCTTGCGCTTTCGATCTTCCATCTCTCTGCGCTTCTTCTCAATCATGAGTGCTTTATCGATCAGGTGTTAAAAAGTGGGGAAGGTATGATTCATCAGTTGATAGTGCAGGGGATCAACCAAACCTCTCAAGAAACGGTACTGCCTCTTGGCATCTGTGTTGACATCTTTAGGAGCATAGCAGGACAGCTGTAGAAACCTGTCTCTGTACTCGCTGACTGACAAGGGCCCTTGCTTTAGTGCTAGAAACTCCTCTTTTTCACTATCATCAGACCTGCTAGAACATGGTATCAACGGAAATTATCTCTGAATTCTTCCCAAGTAATGGCTTCAGAGTCAGCGTGGGTGGCGAGATAAGACTCCGACCAAGACTAGGCTGCTCCCCTCAACAGACGAGGACCATACAAAACCTTTTCTCTGTCGTTGCACTGAGCGGTGTGCAACTCACGCTCCACGATACGTAGCCAGTCTTCCGCATCCATGGGGTCAGCAGAGTGAGCGAACATAGGGGGATGACCTCTCATGAATTCCACATGCTTATCTCTGGGCATTGAGGCATATGTACCTGTGACTGAAGTTGGGGTTGTTGTTGAACTTGCTGCATAGCTGCCAAGGTCTGCCCAATTGCCTGAACTACCTGAGTCTGCATGAGGAACATCTGCTCTATTGATATCAGAGGAGGTGGAGGCAACTGCGGCTGGGGTGCCTCATCCTGCGGGGCTTGCTGCTCTGGTTGTCCGCGCCTCCCTCCTCTGCGCCTTTGGTCTAACATCTGTGGAAGGCAATCACACATCAGAACTAATCTTGCAAACCTTGCAGCATAAGAAAAGGGTATAGAGTTCTTCCACAATACTGAATGAACAAGCATCTTCACTGATGTAACACCCAAATTCTGAATTTGGAATTGGTAGAAGAAATCTGAACAAAGTATCATAATGTTTTGGAAATTGGGAAATAAGAAAATGAGGAGAAAAAGGATTTTTCTTTTAAAGGAAACCATTTATACATCCCATGAGATAAATAACAAGGAGAATAAAACTTAAATTAGTAATATTAAAAATAATATGGTTTATAATCACCTTTGGATTTCAATTGATACATTTGAAAAAAATCTGAAAACTAAAATAGAAGTATAAATTTGAATTTGGAATAGAAAATAGAAAATAAAAAGAGAAGGGAAGAACTAAGAAAAATATTACATAAAATAAAATAAAAATCAGAATAAACATCCTTCACACTTATATTATTAAATTATACCATTCAAACTGAGGACAAGTAATTTCACAAAGTTTGAATTTAAACTTGAACTCAAATTGGATTTGAAAATGAAGAAAAGAAATAGAAAATAAAATGGAAAAAGAGAAAAACCTTAACTGGGCCTCTACTCCACATTTCGGCCCACCTAAGGATCCTTCACCGCACAGCCCGAATCCCTCCCTGTGGCGCCGACATGTGGGCCCCACGGGGCAGCCTCTCCTCCTCTCGCGCTCGCGCCATCCTTTACTCTGTCGCTGACCGGGTGGGCCCGTCCGTCAGGCAAACTCACCCCACGCGCGTGACTCTGCGGCTGGTCGGTGGGCCCCACTGGACCGCGCCCTTCTTTCCTCAGCTGTTGAGCTCGGCTCACTGGAAATCCGGGCCCGCGCGTCAGCATGTTCGTTCTCACCGCCAACTGAAAATCCCGAGCGTGGCGGTGAATCGCCGGTGCGCGCGGAATCCGTTGCTGACCGACTTCGGCACATAAATAGAATAGCGGCGTGCGCTTCCTAATCCTCTGTCCAGCTCGCGTCCACCTGGAGGGGTTAAGAGAGAGAGAACCAAGGCCGTAGTAACCGGGCGGGCGGAAGGTCGTCCTCCCCGTCGTCGGTCGTGCTCGGCGCCAAATTGGGGCCTCGGGTGCGGACAGAGGGCTTCGCCCGTGCCCCTGGGTCGTTCCGGTGGTGATTGCGGGGCAGGTGGGTGACCGGAGTGCGTCCAATTTGTCTTCGCCGTCGCACATCCGCGGGTCGCCGGGGGCCGACCAAATCGACGCCGGACCTTGGGTAAGAAAGCGCCCTCCTAATTCGCCTTCGCCTACTCGTTGCGTCGCGCCCTTCAATTTTGGACTAGGAGCACTTAGACGTCGAATTGCGGGCTCGCCGGCGTGGCGCCACCGCGGGAGGGGGGAAAGTCAGCCCGCTGCCTGAGGTTGAAGACGGCACGCGGTAACCGTCGATCTATTCGCGGACGGCTGGATCTGGGCGTCGGGCTCCGCTTCGGAGGGGATGGAATCCGTGCCGTGGATTGGGATCCAACGGTCACTGGTTAATCCCGACCACATAAAATCCTGGCCGTAGATTAGGGATCCGATGGATCCGGTTGGGTACCGCTTCGGTTGGGGTAACGATCTAATCCGTGCCCTCCGCTGCGGATCCAACGGCCCTGAGTGCACCATACCCCTTCGGCCGCCAGTTTTGTAAAAGAAACCCCGAGAAACCGAGGAATCAACCCGCCGTCCTATTTTCACTGTGCGCTGTGTCTCGGGTAATTTGCCCCGAGCCCCCTGGGTTTCTCTGGATTTGAGGCCCAGTCCAGAACTCGTTTAAATTGAATAAATAAAATAGAAAATAGATTTTTAATATGAAAATAATTGCTAGAACTTAGATAATTCATAGAAAATTCATTTTAGCTCCAAATTGAACCATTCCAGTTTCTAAAATTTTGTAATAATATTCTTCATCATTTTGTGCCTCTGTTTTGGCATGAAAGGCTCATTTAAATTTATCTAATATTTAATCTTGTATTAAACACATAAAACATTAGAAAATCCATAACTTAAAATCTATAACTCCAAAATTAATGATTCCTGTTCCTAGAATCTTATTTTAATGTGTAGATTATTATTATGTATTTTGTTTACTTGTTTGGTGTGATGTTAATTTTGCCTATACAATGTTTGTTTGAATTGCTACGACTAGCAGTGAGGTCACGAGTCATCTGAAGATCATCCTGGTACCTGGATTCTCAAGGCCCAGGCAAGTTGTGCCCTTGATCACTTCTTTTTACCCAGCCATGTTCTGATTAATCATAATGATCTGCATAGGTTAATTTTGATGGGACCCAATAGGTTATCCTAGTTTGTCTATCTTTATACCTTGTTTACCACTGAACTTTTTGGGTAGTACTTGCTAGTGCTATATGTGGTTTTGGGTATGGAGATACACTATTCATGATTACACTTTTGTTATCAGTTGTTATTTATTGTTCATGTTAAGATCATTATGTTAATTGGAACATGGAGAACCACCCGGGAAAACAGTGCTACCACAAGGGTGGAATGGGACGCCCTTGGCTGATTAATTAGGAAAGCTAGTGGAAGACTACCTTACCCGAAAGGGGCAAGGGCAGTAGGGGAGTGGTCAGTGTAGGGAGGCCCTCGGGAGGATTTTGCTGCGATGGCGGTCCTGCAAGGGATTCCTGCATTGGAACTTCCTATAAACTGTAGCGGGTTTTCTGAAGCTAGTGGAACTTTGTAAAGGCCTCGTAGTGTTACCCTGCCTCACTTCCTTGGAAGAGGTGTATGGGATTCATGACCCCTTGGCAGATGGGTAACACGGCTTGTGGGTAAAGATGTGCAACCTCTGCAGAGTGTAAAACTGGTATACTAGCCGTGCTCACGGTCATGAGCAGCTCGGACACTCACATGATTAAATTATGGAACTTAAACTCAATTTGTCATATGCATTGCAGGTGAAGTTGTTACTTTTGTTCTACTATTTAATTGGGCTGGTATTTACTTATACTTAGTAACTGCTAATAAAACTTTGACCAACTTTAAAAGCAAAGCTCAGCTCTAACCATCTTCTTTGGTAAGCCTTACACTTCACATGAGCTCCCATCTTTGGCGAGTTCATGCACATTATTCCCCACAACTTGTTGAGCGATGAACGTATGTGAGCTCACTCTTGCTGTCTCACATACACCACAGGGCAAGGCCAGGTGCTGCAGGATGATGCTCATGGAGGATGCTGCGATGTGTTCGTGAGAGGTCTAGGTCGTCGTCTCCCAGTCAACTTTTGGGTTGCTGGACCGTTGTCTCCTTATAATGTAATTATTTAATTTGTATAGAACTCCTGTTATATATAAAGATGTGACATTCGATCCTGTGCCACTATACATCATATGTATGAGACTTGGTCCCAGCATACCTGGTGTTTATGTTAACCCCGGGTTTTGGACCCCTAAAATCCGGGTGTTACAGAAGTGGTATCAGAGCAATGTTGACTGTAGGACGAAACCTAGATAGAACTGGACAACCAATACTTACTTACCTTGGCTACTCTGATCCTTTCTAAACTTTTCTTAATCTTCTCTCATCTATTTCCGCTTACTCTGATTATTCTTATCTTTTCTTTCTAAAGACAAATGTGGATTTCATACTTTGAAATCCTGTGCCTAAAGTAACCTTTAGGAATAGGAGACCTAATCTTAGGAACAAAAACAAAACTATTTCTTTTAGTATCTATGCTCTTGAATGCTTGTTCTTATGACACTTGTCTGATTTGATTCTTTGATTGAGTGTGATGAGTTGTGGAGTAATGTCCACAATTGCATCTGCATATGCACATAGGTATAAAAATATAATTATAAAATAACTAGACAACCTAGATTGTCCCCATTGGAACATATCTAACTTAAAAAAGACTTATCTTATCCTAAAAAGCTCTCATTCTAACCAATTCATCTTATCTTAAAAGATTCTCCCTTACCTTAATAGATCCATCTCATCTTAAAAGATACTCATCCTATCTTGAAAAGATTGTATCTCATCCTAATAGATCTAACTGGTCTCAAAAGAATCTATCTTATCTTTATGGACCCATCTTATCCTAATAAGCATACTTATCCACCCTAGTTTAACAACCATGATCTAATGCAAATTAATTAGATCTTATCTAGTCAAACAAGTCACACCAAACTAACCTAGATCTGATCAAATCTAAAGTGACTTATCAAACATGTTAGATAATACTGATGAAATAGTTTAGACTCTACCCCTATAGAACAGGTCTTAACTTAGTTCACCCTGCACTAAATTAAGAATGACAGATCGACTTGGCCATATGCAACTACCTTAACCATCTGATAGTTGCATAACCCCTCAATTTTAAACTAGCAAGAGATTCTATCTTATCATAACATATCTAACTAATCTCAAAACATCCTAACATATTCTACCCTATTGGACCTATCTAACCTAAACTAGTCTAATCTAGTCATATCCAATTTAATCTAGATCTTATCTTACCTAATGTGACCTGATCTAGTGTGGTCTAATGTTATCTAACTTAATGTGGTCCACTTAAACAGATTAATGACACTAGTAGAAGAGATTAGACCCCACTAGCCATATATTAACTTAACTTAGCACATTGGATCAATTCAACCATGAGCTAACCCAACCCATAGAGCCATGATGAATGGTATAACCTTTCTATTCCCACCTAATAACAAACAAACTTTTAACCTACATCTTGTAGCCTATCTCACCCATATATACCTCTCATCTTGACAGATTCTATCTTACCCTCGGATATTCAGCTTATACGATTGGTTACCCCAATCTGGACATAAAACAAAGAGTAAGCCCTACTAAAGAATCTTCAGATTATAACCAGCTACTAGCTTATTCCGCTTATTAAATAATTTCCCTTGCAAAACTATTGCCACATGCTTCTAACTTTCATGGTCAATACCAGGAAAGGAAAGATTATCACGCAACAACAAACAGAAAATGAATCCTCCAAACCCTCCACCTGTTGAAATCGATCAAGTGGTTGCTACCCAAAGACTGGTAATACAACAGTTAACAGACCTGGTGACCGAGATGCAGAATCAGATAAGACAACAACGCGAGGAAATACGTCAGGCCCGCCAAGAAATAAGGCAAGCACGGTTGGAGAGACAACAACAACAACAACCTCCACCACCACCACCAGCTTCACCAAGCTACATAGATATAAATTATGATGATTTGTAAGATCTAGAGGTTATTTTAGTTAGTAGATGATATGATATTATTTTAGAAGGAACAATAAGGTCTATTGACCCTATGTTTTGTTAAAGAATTATACCTCATACTGAGATTTCTTTGTTTGTGCATATGTTCCGAGAACAATATGAGCATACATCCCTTTTATTACTAATCTCGAGGACGAGATTATTTTTAAGGGGGGTAGGATTTGTAACACCCAAATTTTGAATTTGGAATTGGTAGAAGAAATCTGAACAAAGTATCATAATGTTTTGGAAATTGGGAAATAAGAAAATGAGGAGAAAAAGGATTTTTCTTTTAAAGGAAACCATTTATACATCCCATGAGATAAATAACAAGGAGAATAAAACTTAAATTAGTAATATTAAAAATAATATGGTTTATAATCACCTTTGGATTTCAATTGATACATTTGAAAAAAATCTGAAAACTAAAATAGAAGTATAAATTTGAATTTGGAATAGAAAATAGAAAATAAAAAGAGAAGGGAAGAACTAAGAAAAATATTACATAAAATAAAATAAAAATCAGAATAAACATCCTTCACACTTATATTATTAAATTATACCATTCAAACTGAGGACAAGTAATTTCACAAAGTTTGAATTTAAACTTGAACTCAAATTGGATTTGAAAATGAAGAAAAGAAATAGAAAATAAAATGGAAAAAGAGAAAAACCTTAACTGGGCCTCTACTCCACATTTCGGCCCACCTAAGGATCCTTCACCGCACAGCCCGAATCCCTCCCTGTGGCGCCGACATGTGGGCCCCACGGGGCAGCCTCTCCTCCTCTCGCGCTCGCGCCATCCTTTACTCTGTCGCTGACCGGGTGGGCCCGTCCGTCAGGCAAACTCACCCCACGCGCGTGACTCTGCGGCTGGTCGGTGGGCCCCACTGGACCGCGCCCTTCTTTCCTCAGCTGTTGAGCTCGGCTCACTGGAAATCCGGGCCCACGCGTCAGCATGTTCGTTCTCACCGCCAACTGAAAATCCCGAGCGTGGCGGTGAATCGCCGGTGCGCGCGGAATCCGTTGCTGACCGACTTCGGCACATAAATAGAATAGCGGCGTGCGCTTCCTAATCCTCTGTCCAGCTCGCGTCCACCTGGAGGGGTTAAGAGAGAGAGAACCAAGGCCGTAGTAACCGGGCGGGCGGAAGGTCGTCCTCCCCGTCGTCGGTCGTGCTCGGCGCCAAATTGGGGCCTCGGGTGCGGACAGAGGGCTTCGCCTGTGCCCCTGGGTCGTTCCGGTGGTGATTGCGGGGCAGGTGGGTGACCGGAGTGCGTCCAATTTGTCTTCGCCGTCGCACATCCGCGGGTCGCCGGGGGCCGACCAAATCGACGCCGGACCTTGGGTAAGAAAGCGCCCTCCTAATTCGCCTTCGCCTACTCGTTGCGTCGCGCCCTTCAATTTTGGACTAGGAGCACTTAGACGTCGAATTGCGGGCTCGCCGGCGTGGCGCCACCGCGGGAGGGGGGAAAGTCAGCCCGCTGCCTGAGGTTGAAGACGGCACGCGGTAACCGTCGATCTATTCGCGGACGGCTGGATCTGGGCGTCGGGCTCCGCTTCGGAGGGGATGGAATCCGTGCCGTGGATTGGGGTCCAACGGTCACTGGTTAATCCCGACCACATAAAATCCTGGCCGTAGATTAGGGATCCGATGGATCCGGTTGGGTACCGCTTCGGTTGGGGTAACGATCTAATCCGTGCCCTCCGCTGCGGATCCAACGGCCCTGAGTGCACCATACCCCTTCGGCCGCCAGTTTTGTAAAAGAAACCCCGAGAAACCGAGGAATCAACCCGCCGTCCTATTTTCACTGTGCGCTGTGTCTCGGGTAATTTGCCCCGAGCCCCCTAGGTTTCTCTGGATTTGAGGCCCAGTCCAGAACTCGTTTAAATTGAATAAATAAAATAGAAAATAGATTTTTAATATGAAAATAATTGCTAGAACTTAGATAATTCATAGAAAATTCATTTTAGCTCCAAATTGAACCATTCCAGTTTCTAAAATTTTGTAATAATATTCTTCATCATTTTGTGCCTCTGTTTTGGCATGAAAGGCTCATTTAAATTTATCTAATATTTAATCTTGTATTAAACACATAAAACATTAGAAAATCCATAACTTAAAATCTATAACTCCAAAATTAATGATTCCTGTTCCTAGAATCTTATTTTAATGTGTAGATTATTATTATGTATTTTGTTTACTTGTTTGGTGTGATGTTAATTTTGCCTATACAATGTTTGTTTGAATTGCTACGACTAGCAGTGAGGTCACGAGTCATCTGAAGATCATCCTGGTACCTGGATTCTCAAGGCCCAGGCAAGTTGTGCCCTTGATCACTTCTTTTTACCCAGCCATGTTCTGATTAATCATAATGATCTGCATAGGTTAATTTTGATGGGACCCAATAGGTTATCCTAGTTTGTCTATCTTTATACCTTGTTTACCACTGAACTTTTTGGGTAGTACTTGCTAGTGCTATATGTGGTTTTGGGTATGGAGATACACTATTCATGATTACACTTTTGTTATCAGTTGTTATTTATTGTTCATGTTAAGATCATTATGTTAATTGGAACATGGAGAACCACCCGGGAAAACAGTGCTACCACAAGGGTGGAATGGGACGCCCTTGGCTGATTAATTAGGAAAGCTAGTGGAAGACTACCTTACCCGAAAGGGGCAAGGGCAGTAGGGGAGTGGTCAGTGTAGGGAGGCCCTCGGGAGGATTTTGCTGCGATGGCGGTCCTGCAAGGGATTCCTGCATTGGAACTTCCTATAAACTGTAGCGGGTTTTCTGAAGCTAGTGGAACTTTGTAAAGGCCTCGTAGTGTTACCCTGCCTCACTTCCTTGGAAGAGGTGTATGGGATTCATGACCCCTTGGCAGATGGGTAACACGGCTTGTGGGTAAAGATGCGCAACCTCTGCAGAGTGTAAAACTGGTATACTAGCCGTGCTCACGGTCATGAGCAGCTCGGACACTCACATGATTAAATTATGGAACTTAAACTCAATTTGTCATATGCATTGCAGGTGAAGTTGTTACTTTTGTTCTACTATTTAATTGGGCTGGTATTTACTTATACTTAGTAACTGCTAATAAAACTTTGACCAACTTTAAAAGCAAAGTTCAGCTCTAACCATCTTCTTTGGTAAGCCTTACACTTCACATGAGCTCCCATCTTTGGCGAGTTCATGCACATTATTCCCCACAACTTGTTGAGCGATGAACGTATGTGAGCTCACTCTTGCTGTCTCACATACACCACAGGGCAAGGCCAGGTGCTGCAGGATGATGCTCATGGAGGATGCTGCGATGTGTTCGTGAGAGGTCTAGGTCGTCGTCTCCCAGTCAACTTTTGGGTTGCTGGACCGTTGTCTCCTTATAATGTAATTATTTAATTTGTATAGAACTCCTGTTATATATAAAGATGTGACATTCGATCCTGTGCCACTATACATCATATGTATGAGACTTGGTCCCAGCATACCTGGTGTTTATGTTAACCCCGGGTTTTGGACCCCTAAAATCCGGGTGTTACAACTGACTCCCAACACAGGCAAAAACAGCTTCTCAGATAAAGAGGAAAGTAGAGGTAAAAAGCTTTCCTAACTAAATAACTAATTTCATTAACATTAGCAACTAAACCAAAATGCATGGGGTACCCACACTCTAGCGGCAATTATTACAAAGATCCAAATCCATCATAGTTCATCATGACAAGCATAAAAAACACAGGATAAGCAAACTATCCTGACTAACTAAGACTGACTAAGACTAAGACTAAAAGTCATATTTTAAGCATTAATTATAAAATCCAATGCTGACGATCTATGGTTCTAAATTTATATGGGTCCTACAGTCGAGGTTGCTGTAGACATGGTGTCCACGCCGAGGCAAGCAGTAAGGGTGCTGAGTCCCGACGGGGGCGGGGGAGCCGTCCTCCAGGTGACGGCGCTTCGCACGCCCGGAACTGGGCGATCTCAGCATGAGCCCTACTCAGCTTGTCTAAAGCGTGGTCCAGCTCCGTGTTTAGCACGGTGGCAAGGTTGACTGTGCTGCTCAACCTAGGATTGTCCTCACTAAAAGGTGAGACAACCACACCTCCAGTGCTGCCAAATGGATGGCGGGGGTAATACCTCAGGTCAAGACCATTGGCCAGCCCACCGAGCAGTACTGAGAAAGCACACGTCGTGCGGCATCCTGCATGACCGCCTCGGCTGAGTCCTGCTCAGAGATAGAATCATGCTCCGAGCAGACCTCCGCACCCCGGAGACCATCCTCCGACGGCGCACCAATCAAGTCGCCTCCCAGCGACCCGGGTATACCCCACGACTATGCTGGTAGACCTCAATGCGATACTCGATGGACCAAGTGTGCTGGTCAAGTGCGTTGCGCAGCAAGGTGTCGCGCACATCGTGGAAGTGACACCAGCGAGCGGCGTCATGAGTGATGGGTCGGGCGACCTATCCCTCTGGCTCCTGCTCCTCTGAGAGGTCGGTGTTGTGGCTCGAGCTGATGTCGTCGCCGTCTCCGTCGTTAGGGTCTTCTCTAGTAGCTACTCCAGCGGCTGGGGTGCCTAGTGGTGGTGCAGGGGATGCCTCCAGCGGGGGCACAGGGGAGCAACACCTCGTAGACTCTACCTCCTGCTGAGGCAAGGAGGAAGAGCCCTTCAGCTTCAGCTCCTAGCTTCGACGCTCCTTCTCCTCGTGCAGGAGGTGGTGCAACCTCTCCAAGTAGCTGGACTGACCAATCAGTGGGCGACGATGCGGACGCTCCGCAAGACGAGAGGGCAAGAAAGGAATGACTCGCTTCTGTGCTGTGTGTCTAAGACGAGCCATCTACAAAAGACATCGTAAGCATAAGAGTAAGAGAAAAACTAATATGACCAGGAAGTAAACCATAAAAATATGAGGAAATAAATAAAACAAAATTTTAGCAAGGTGCAATATATAAAGTAGAACATAGGATTGGTCGAGATGACCAACGTTTGAAGTGACACCAAGGTCAAGGTGAGAATAGGGGTCTATAATCCTTTGAATGGTCATTCTACTCTAGGTTAGTGGTCCTACAATCAACACGGCTTTGATACCAGTTATGTCACACCCAGTTTTAGAAGGCAAACCGAATATGAACCATGTACGTGCCAGGATCAGCAATTCACATACACAGCAGTTATATAGTTGGACATCATCACACAGTGCTCAAATAATAACATAAAAGAGTATTAATTTGATTACATAATGATGCCCGAGACATTCACATAGTATTAAACATAAATCAAAGTGCGAAAACGAAACGTAGCGATACATGGCCTTCACAGGCAGCCGACTAGGGGTTTGCCACTAACCCGCGCCTAGAACTCATCATAGTCTTGGAACTCCTAGAAATCCTCCACCACGACTTCGTCTTCTCTTGAGCAGTGGTTGCAATGTGGACAACCTAGAGGGTTTGGCGTTGTAAAGCAAGGGTGAGTACACATCAACATACTCAGCAATTGTCTTGTTTGGCTGAGGTGGACTGGCTGTATGTGGGGTGAAGCTCAGAGCGATTGCTTTTAGTTGGTCAGGTAATTATTACTATTATAGTCAGGTTTTTGCATTAAACCCAAGTTATTAACCGAAAAGTACTCCTTCCAAATGGAAAGAATACTAGAAACCATAATCATAATCATCACCATTAAAACCACAATTATCCTCATCATCATTTGTAATCATAGACGCTCTAATCAAAGGAGCTTCCAAGGCCGCTCATAACTGTGAGCACGACTGATATATCAATTTCATAACACTCTACAGAGGTTGCACACTTTACCCACGAGCCGTGATTCCCTCTCTAGCCCGTGTTTGCAAGACTCTTGTTCACTCCCGAGGGGAATGACCAAGGATTCACTACGAAGCCTTTTCAAAGATTCCCTTAGGCTGTAGCTGCCCGTTAAGTTTCCTAAATATACCGCACTCCTCCACAAGGGGCAAACCATCCTCGGTAGAGCGATCCACATACACTGATCCCCATTTACGGCACGACGGTGAAGCAAACTACACCTCTGTTCTTCTAATTAATTAGCTAAGGGCGTCTCATACCACCCTCATGGCTGCACTGTTTTCCCAGGTGGTCATCCAACGAACTAGTCCTTACGGAGAGGCACTCGAGAAACTGCTCGAGCCCCCTTGAATATCACAATGCCATCATCATAATAATAAATAAACATCGTATCATAAATAATCTTATCGTGTTCATTGATTAAAGTAAAGCGCTAGCCTAGAGCTAATCCAAAAATGATCCAACCCAAATAGGTGAACAATGACAGGATAAACAAAGACTAGTCAATCCTTAGGTATAATTGTGTAAATGCGGGGAGATGAATTATAAAATGAGTAGGACATAAATGGGCTAGAGGACACTTGCTTTCACCAACCAAATGCTGCCCCGGGTCATCGCCTGCAACTCCTTCGGACTTTGCCAACAGACCGTTATCTATACGAGTTCAAACATACATTCTAAAATCTTAACATATAAAGAAACAATACACCACACAATAAGATATTACAGCTAAACAAACGCGTGGCGCAGGGCTCGCATCTACGGCTATGCGAGAAAAGAAGCTACAACGGTCAAAGCTACGGTCGAGAGACATAACAATTATGTTAGGTAGCTATGGATTAAAATACTTATCTAAACATAATCATATTAATTGACATTCATGTAATGCATAAATAAAATTAGCACTAGATCCTAATTAGTTCGGTATTTGATTAATCATCGTTACACTACACACTTTTAATTAATATACACAATTCTAGGTGAATTTAAAAGGATTATCGCACGACGAAGCGCGCGACACAACACACCACTCGAATGGAATTAATAAGGATTGTCACGCGGCGGAGCGCGTGACACCACACGTGACTTAAACAGAACTACAACGATTGTCGCGCGGCGAAGCGCGTGACACAACGCGTGATTCTGATGGAGGTTTAAAACATTATGAAGCGCGCATGGGGACCGGGCTGCACCGAGGTCGTGCGCCAAGGCCACGCATGGGCCGCGCCGCACCAGGGACCACGCTGACGGTGCCGCGCCGGGGGCAGGGGCTGGGGTTCGGCTGCCGGGGGCAGTGGGCCGCGCGGGAGGGGACGACGTTGGGGGCCACGCGCACCGAGGCCAGGGGTCACGCTGGGGAGAGCCGCCGCGCTGGGGTTGGGTGGTCGCGGCAGGGCCGCGTGCGCGCGCCGGGGAAGGGGCTCGGCCAGGGGGCACCGCGCAGGGGGAGGGAGGAGACATAGGGGAGGAAGGAGAGGGTAAACTCAGCACATGCTCGACGGATGGCAGCAACCGCTCACCGGGATCCACCCTAGGACACGGAGAGAGTGGGAGAGAGGTGGAAGAGGGAGAGGGAGATTACTTTGCGCGGGAAAGAAAGTGGGGGAGGGGGCACATGGGGGCAGGGGCGTCTGGGCACGCGCGCCAGGGCTGTGCTGGGCCGCGCCGCGGGCCAAGCTGGACCGCGCCGCGGGCCAAGCTGGACCGCGCCGCGGGCCAAGCTGGACCGCGGGCCGGGCCGACTTCCCTCTATTGAATCTCGCTTGCTTCTAATCAAGATCATTCCATGAATCGAACACTAAAACTAGACGAAAACCCATGCCTAGGCACAACATTAGACAAAATAAAATATGCTCCGACATGATGCAACAACAATATCAACTTTGGGTTTTGTTTACACGCGATGCAGACACCAGTCTCTATATTGCTTTGAAACTAGGAGGAAGGAGCGAAACAGGAAGAGAAAAGGAGAGTAACGCCTGAATTTGGTGAATATTGCAGAAGAAAATTTATACCCCCAAATTTAGGGCGTTACAAGCCTCCAGCCAACAGGGACCAAGGAGCCGATGAAGAGGTCCCCAGGGTTGGGAGGAGAGGCAGAGTTTGCGTCGGGTAGGGTAAAGGAGGTGCTGAAGGTAGTGAGACACCATAAGAGGGCATCATTAGGAGAGCTGGTTGTGGGGGGCATGCCAAAGAAGCATCCATGGTCAGGCCTGGCCACATGGAGATGGTCTCGGTCCAAGGGTTATAGAACGATGGCCACGCTGGAGCACCGCCATGGCTGGTGGGGCCACCCCGAGAAGAGACTCCGCCCCATGACTTCCCTTGTTGGGTCGACAACCGCCTTCAGAGCTAGGATCCTAACAAGGAGCTCTAGGGTCTGTCAGGGTGGTTGGAGGGCACATAGGAGAGGGCGCTGGCCATTAGATAATGCATTGTAGAGTGTCATGGTGGAGGACGCGAGAGACTCTGCATCTATGGTGAGATCCTCGAGGAGTAGCTCATTATGAAAGTCGTGTAAGGAGCGGAATGGTGAGGACCTTCAGGTAGTCATAACAGCGACAAAGACCACATATATGGTTGAGAGCGAGGGTGCAGTCGGGGACGAGATTGCGCAAGTCACGAAGGGAGTTGCGAACACAAGGTTGATTTGTCCCTTGTGGTTCGGGTTGATGATGAGTGATTGTCAACATGGGTAGTGCTTTGGTGGGAGTCAGTGGACTAAATAATATGACATTTCTACACTAAATAACAAGTTAAATATACAATGTAATCCATATTCGATTAGGGTTGCCACCACTATCATATGTATTTTTTTCTCGTTAACTTGTCATGATACTCGTTAAACAATGTTAGATATCTAATTGTAAGGTCATCATCACCAAAACCCACATTTAGGGCTTGATTGCATTTACAGGGATATATTTTGTCCCCATGAACTCCAAAATATTGTTCTTGAACTTTTATGCCATCTTTTAGTGTTTGCATGAATTATGGGCTCTCGTGCAGATAAATGTTGTTGTTGCACATCATTGATATGTATTAGCACAACAAGATAACTCATGCTTGACTCAAGGCCCTTGAGATGCCAAGACAACTAGTTTGGATGGTTTGGGGGAGGTGGTTATACCTTGAACCAATCAAGGACCAAATCCCATATTAGACCTTGGAGGTAGATCAATAGTAGAATCACTAATGTCACTTAGACATCTATGGTTCTTGTTGTAAAATCTATGTAAACTAAGATGGTATAGCTACATGTGAGAATGACAACAATATTCATTTGTAGCGAAGGCAATGGTATTGTTTGGCTGGTCTGTATCCCCATATTTGACTTGAGATAAATATGTTCATTCAGTCAATCTTAAAATATGTTAGTCCAATCCATAAATGTCTATAGGAGGACATGGTGTGGGTAGGCACAAAATAAGAGTGACAACATTCTTTATTTCAAAGAAAAGACCTTACACTTAATTTTCATATTCAATGGTAAGAAACTTTAAACTCGAACATAAAACAAAAGTTTGAAATGAATAAAATTTACTAAAACTATATTGACCTAATTATTAAAAAAAGATATTGATTTTATTAGTATGTTTCCTTAAGAAGCCTTCCCTAATGTGTTTATTTGTAAAGCTATATTAATATGTAGTTTTGTGATAGCCAAGTCATTAATTTTGTAATACTATGAGCTAGACATTCAAAATTAAACTCCCGAATTTAGAAGTTAGATACAAAAATTTTATTACTCTCTTCGTCCTATTATACAAGGGATTCAAGTATTTCATAAGTCGTATTTTGTTAATTTTGATCAAATTTACAAGACATCAAATTTAGCATCATTGGATATGTTACAAATTTGTTTTTTACTTTACATATTCAATTTAAATGGTATTAATATTTTTATCTATAAATTTATTCAAGTTTTATATAATTGACTTTAGTTAGATTTATTATATTTGACTATTTGAGGATGGGGAGTATTAGGAAAATGCTACTAAAATGCTTTTGATATCGCTAATAAGTAGGACAACATACAGTGCGCAATGGGAATCAAATCTAAACCCCACGCAGAAGCCCAAGAGCAGCCCAGAAGTTGAACCTCCTTCTTCCGAGCGTTTTGGAACGAAGGTATGACCAAGACTGGACTTCTGAAAAATGCTATCCTGAACAACACAATTCAATTTATAGTATTATAATGCGTTCTGCCTTGGTCTTTTGTTATCCAAGTGAAATTTAGCCGTTGTCTAGCTACCACTACCGTAACCAATGCCCATCTGCACGCTATCCCATTTCTTCAAAACGGATCTGAGTCTTCTTCTCCATTCATCAGAGCTCGTTGTTGCACTGGACTCTATGGCGGCTGGGCGGCTAGACGGTCTTCTTCTCCATTCATTAGAGCTTGTTGTCTTGGTATCCTCTCTCGTGCCCCCAATTCCTTCCCATTCCCATCCACCCCCGTCGTTGGTTGCTTCCCCACGACCATGGAGAAAGCTCCAAGCTCTAATCATATGGCATCAGGATTTGTCAGGGCCGTCGCACGCAAAGATGCCACAGAAGCTGCAAAAGGGGCTAGGGCGATGGACGGGAGTAGGGGCACATCCACCGTCGACATGAGAAACATTCTTTATGGCACTAGCAGATTATGTCTGAGCCATCGATTATGCAGGACACATGATCCGGTATGTTTTAGTGCCAATAACATTGTAGATTTGGAGTGACAATATTGTAGATTTGGAGTAACAATATTCTTAGTAGCAAACAATAAATAGTAACAATCAATACTATAATGTGTTAGTGAATCTCATTCTTCATTTTTTGTTGTAGGCGCAGAGATGAAATCGAGTTTGGGATGGTCTTTTAGACGCCATTAGACAGATGCAAGTCTCTACCGATGAGTTGAGGAGGTTGAGCGGCTGCAACCATGTGCCTGAGTTTATATAGTATGTGCACAAGAATAGCCTGGTTATTGCCATGAGTGCTGTTACTAAAATTGCAGAAGGTCTAGACACTGTGAGCACGGATCTAGAGCAACCTCTACTTGAGGATTATGAAGCCCTTGGCTTGTACGATGATTTCCAATCCGATGGTGATGTTCATGGTGATTGTAATGAGCAGTGTGTTTTGGATGAAGACATCTCTCTGGACTCCGAGGAGATCAATGATCGCCGTCTAACACATTTCAGTGTATCTGAGCTATTTGTTTCTAAGAGAGTTTAGATTGTGCCTACATATCAGTGTATGTAAGACGTATTTGTTAGACATTTGTGTGTGAGTCTTTGATGTTGTTACTAAATTATAATCCCTGTGGCAGAAGTTTTGTCTCAGTTGATGAACTAATGTATCTCTTGTGTTTCTGAGTTGTCTTGTACTTGTGTGGTGAATGATGTGGTGGACTAGACTGAAGTCCATTCTGTGTTCTGTTTTCAGGTTTTGAAAATTGAATTGTGTTAAAACTGAAAACATGAAGTCCATTCTCATGTACTTCTGTTTTGAGGTCTTTCAGCTCTCAGGTTATGTACTGAAAAGATGAAGTCCATTCTGTGTTCTGTTTTTAGGTTTTGAAAACCTAAATGTGTTTTTGTTTTTAGGTTTTCAAAACTGAAAACATGAAGTCCATTCACAAATGTTCTAAAAAACCAAGTAAACTAAGGATGTTTCAGTTTTTAGTTTTTAGAAAAGATGAAGATTAGAACATTCTTAGTTTTTAGCTTTCTAAAAAAACCAAGTAAACCGAGTAAACTGAGTAAACGGAAGATTACAACATTCTCTGTTTACAACCGAGAAGCTTTCAGTTTTCAGAAGTTTCAGTTATTTCAGGGAAGTTTTCAGAACACAGTTTTCATAAGCACAACACAGTTTCAGTTTGTAGAACACAAGAGTAAACAAACACAGTTTGTAGAACACAATTTGCTACAAACACAGTTGCTAATACACTGGACTACTTAGGAAGCATACATTCAGTTTGCTAAAAAAATTCTACATGCCTACTAACTTCTTCGGAGTAAGCTTCTTTTTGACAGCTGTCCTTAGTCTCCTAGGTGGTGAACATTCCATTGGTGGCACAAGTTCATCAGTAGAAGGCTCTTGTACAATTGGCAGCGAGGAAGAATGGATGGTAATAGGTTGTTGTGATGTTGTTTCCATGGCAACAAGCTGATGATCAGTATCAGTTTCTTGCGTTGTTGGAAACCATTTTTTGTTATTTTTCCTCAGCCTCCGTTTCCTGTGATGATATAAGTTAGATAGACAATAGTGAGGCTACCAAGACAGTTGACATTTACATAGTACCTTTTCTTTGTACCATTAAGGGGACACTTGTGGCTGCTCTTCCAATGCCCTAACTCCCCACAATTTGGGCACTTAAATTTTCCTCTAATCAATTTCTTTGTTTTCTCGTTGTCATTTGAAGGCTTCTTCTTGCAGCTACCACCCTTGAGACAACTCTTGATCCTACTTTTCCTTTGATGTCCGACACCTCTTTTACCAAGGGGTGCACCAACCTCTTTTTCAAAGTCCACCTTAGGCCAAAACATCTTGTTCTCAATTAGCTCCACCAATCGTGAGTATGCTTTCCTAAACATCTCTACAGAGTAGTAATAATAAAAAAAACTCCTCCATCATTGCATCTCTGAATTGTTGTGCAATTATTAGACATAACGCATGGTGGCAAGGCTTCCTGATATGTTGCCACTCTAGGCATGAACATTCTCTTATATATGCCTTCACCACATATCTAGAAACACAGTCATTGTTGTCCCTCACCTCGGCAACATAGTCATCACCTTTTATCACTTCCACGTGTCCGAGCCCTCTAGTACGTGCATTGAGTTGGGCTATGATGGAGGGTAATATCTTTCCTTCTAACCTCCGTCCAATCTGCCTTATCTTATGAAAAAGTTGCATGATCATCAACCTTATTTTGTTAGCAAGGTCGCATACTGGAAGGTCCTTGTAGTCCTTAATCTAGTTGTTGAAGACCTCCGCAATGTTATTCGTCAGATAGTCATATTTGATGCTAGGGTTAAAAGCATTGCGGTACCACAATAAACTATGAAACTTATCCAACCAATAAACGATGGTAGGGTTCTGTTTCATGTTCACAATGTACATATCATAAACTTCTTTCCTATACGCTCTAGCAGTAGGGTACTTGTATTCAGAACCAGGAAATTGCTTGACAAAGTTATTTATTAGATGCCTAAAACACTCTCTTCTCTCTGCATTGGGAAAACATCCCTCATTGCGTTGGTTAAGCCTTTGCAAGCATCAGAACAAACTGCTAGCACAGGAAGATCTCCAATGGCCTTGCGTAACTGCTACATGAACCATTTTCAATTGTCCTCTATTTCAGACTCGAAGAATCCAAAAGCAACGGAGAACATCCAGTTGTGCCCATCAACTGTTGTAGCAGATGGTAGGTGACCATTCCATCGACCATTCAAAGCAGTAGAATCCACACTCAAGTAAGGTCTGCAACCCTCTAAGAAGCCTGTGATACAAGGTTCAAGAGAACAAAAGAAGTGGCTGAAGTAGAATCGGCCATCTTCTACTCGAACATCAATTTCAATGACACTATCAGGTGACTTCTGCAATACTGCCTCCTTCCAATAGTACAGTAGTTGGAAGCTCTCTTCCCAAGTCCCAAACAACACTTTCAAGGCTTTCTCTTTTCCATACCAGACTATGTCATAAGAAATTGTGCATTTGTAGCTATCTTGAAGTGAAGTTTGTAATTCGTTAGCACTAATATGTGGTTTCTTAACAATGATAGGAAGAGCTTTGGAAGCAACCCAAGCACTTGTTGGCGTGCTAGTCCTCCTCCGTCCACTAGAAGTACAAGTGTTATGATCATTCATCACAATCACCTACAAAAAATAGCAATGTCCATTACTTCGAAGGCAACAACAACATAAATAAATGTTAAGTTCTTGACATACAAAAACATACAATTATGGTCGGCGAACCATCCCTCTCAATTCTTGCATTTATGCTCCAAGGATAGTCGTGTCCTCGATAATAGCCTTTATATTTCTTCGGGGTACTAGCCTCAATGCCTAACTCAAACTCTTTATCTATGGCATATTGTCTCATTGCTAGCCTAAATTCAGTCATAGATGCATACAAGCTGCCAACATCCATCACTGATGATTAGAGTCATACACAACTTTGGTCTCGTGTGGCAAAAAAATCAACACAAGGCAAAGCGGCTGAACCATCAGGACCAAATTCATCTAGATTATTTCCATGACCTCTACGATTGCAAGCATCCTCTCTCTATTTATTTTCTCGTTCATCCTCGGCAGCTAATCCAAGTTTGAGGTACATAACACCCTCATTGGGTACGTGTTGAGGTCCTTCTTCCTCCCATCGCAAATCCGATAAAATACCCTCAAAATCATTTCCTTGAGATGACGAACCCGATGTAAATTGCATTTTCTGGCCAACTTGCAACATTACAATACACCTAAAGCATACTAGTGTGCTTGAATGAGTGCAAATGAGCCTAAATCACAAGTAACTTCTAATATGAAGTTGATGAACCTAAAATCGAACTCCATTATCGAATGACCTTGCTCTACAACATTCATTGGAAGGGGAGCACCGATGTCCTCAGACGCTGCTGGTGCCTCAATCAATGAGTGGTCAACATCTTCAATGATGAGGTACCAATATGCATCTGACACAGTGTGTAGTAATGAATAATCTATGGGGCATGAGGCGGTCAAGAAAACTTGAACTGGGAACGAACTGTGGTTGTCGTCGTCGGTTCCTGTGGAGTCTCCATATTCGACTAGTGTCTTGACGCGCGCCCTGCGCGCGTTTTTTTACAATTCTATCAAAAATGCATATATAAAAATATGATGTATCATATATATATATATTATACACGCGTACTGTTATTTCTATATTACGGGTGATTATTTTTTACGGGAACAAACACAAGATATGATGATATATATATATATAACTTTGATATCATTTCTAAGTTTTTCGTCATCCAAAATATATAAATATAAGTTGCAATGATCAGGTACTTTTAGTAAGTAGGTAGCAAAATCTAAAGGCCGGATATATATGCATGCATTATTGTATCTAGTTTACAAACGATAGCATATATAGAATCTTCATGCCATATCTAAGTGGGTCATGATTCAAAACTAACATAAGTTGCAGTGCATCAAATGGTTTTAGCGGTCAGAAGCATGGCTGAAGGGTTATGTACATGCGAAAAAATTGTATTTAGTTGTAAAATGGCAGAACCAATAAGAAAAGATCTAACACTGCATTCAAGGGCCAAATTCGAAAATAGGCAAGAAGAAAGAAAGCAAATTACATTCTATTGAGCTATTAAATTTCAACACAGTGGTCATTATATACAGAAGGCAGCTCGGAGCAGCAAAAACATGCAGATTAAAAATTGTTGTATATATGTTAAGAAACGACAGAAAAAGGGAAAGTAATGTCGTGTATGTATCACATAAATGTGGAAGAACAAAGTGTTTTTTTCTGAATAGTCAAACCTGGTCTGGTAGAAGTCGCATGACATGAAAAGAGATTTCGATGGGTGCAAGCATTGAGAGAACCTTCAATATTTGGAATAAACAAATCAAGTTTATTCTGTATGGTATTGTTTGATGGAAAAATAGAAAAGTAACGGCATGTGTGTAAACAAATTAAGTTTGGTTGGGTTTTCGGAGAGGATCAGCAAAGTAGAAACCGAATCTTCTATTGCATTGCTGCTACTGGAACCAGCAGGAGGAGAGCAGCCTTTTGTTATCCTCTACAGAGTAACTTAGGGAGAGTGTTCGTCAGCAGCTGCATTTGCAAGTAACCTGGGCATCGAAGAATCGAAAGAGAGGAATGGGCAAGGAAGAGGGCTGCCGCAGCGCCGATGCTTCTACTCGATGAAAAGGTCGCGGATTTGCCCTCCTCTCCACCAAGCAGCAGGCCCATGTGCTGCGCCTTTCGCCCACACAATGGGCATGGTGGTGGCTGGCTCCAACGAGCAGGGTCGCGCGCTCACTAGACAGCCTTGTCGGTGGAGATGGAGATGGCGTGAAAGAGCGGAAGCAATTTGCCTCCCTGTCGAGGCTACCGAAGTGCACGACAGGATGTACTCTATAGACAACCTTGAAAAATAGTTTTGGTATTTCGAATTTTTGTCTCCCTGTTTACGACCCTAGTGAAAAACGTATATTTTTTGAGTTCATATGTACTCTATAGACTATCAAGATTTACTTGGTCTATCAGGTATACTTAGGCCCTATTTGATTCCTTCAAGAATTATATAATCTAACTTATAGATTATACGATCACCTATTGACCAGGTTATAGATTATTATAATTTAAGTATGTAGATTACATAATCCATCTAATAATCTATGTTGTTTGTTAACCTTTTAATTTATTTAAACTGGATTATATAATCTAGAGGGTAAATAAATATGGTCTTAATCACGTACATGACTGTTCCGGTGTGTGCAGAAACATGTCTTTGTAAAAAAAGAAGAAAAGATAAATAAATTTCGTACGTTGCCATTCTGAAATCTGAAGATGTTATCCTGCATCACTCTACATCCTTGACAGTCACTAATACACATGTCATTCTGAAGAGCACATGTATCATGTATGTATACATGACAGCCACTAATACACATGTCATTCTGAAGAGCACATGTATGTATACAGTATACTCTTGGTCTATCACGGATCAGTTGTTGCTTAATTTACCATAGACGACAATGTTCAATGTACATGCTCTATATTATGAAATGGTTGTATGTAGGAGGCGCTCTATCATTGGTACTATTTTAAGAGTTAGTTTAGAAGCTACAAAACCGGAAAGAATTAGAGGGACTAAAATCTCTTTCTTATTTAAATTTAAATAACAAAGATATTTTAACCTATCCAATCTTCTTCTATTTTGTCTCCCAAACTACCACTAACTAAAATCGAGGAAAGAAAGAAAGTAAAAAGATCGCATCAAATTCGTTGTACTAGCTCCTTCAAAATATTGACGGCACAAAGATGACGCTGAAAATATTGCTTCGTCACGCGTTATCCGAACCAAGGAGGCGGCGGATTAGATCAGGCAAGGGAACATGGATGGATGATTGCGCCTGTGAGCCTGTCAAAGCCCGAAAAGGCGAAACTGAAAGCTAAAAAGTCACACAGCGTGTTATTGTTATTACATCTTCATATTTACACAGTACAGGGACGAGCACAATCACAGACAGACAACGCAGCAGAGGATCTCGAGCTGAAACGGAGCCCAGATCCAGAAACTGCGCGAGACGAACACCAAAGCAAACTGCATCGATTCAAGAAAGGGAACTTTTTTTCGTGCCTATTTTTTCCCCTATGCCAAGATGTGACACTGACTGAGCAGCCGTCGGTGGATGAACGGATCTGGTCCTTCGGCGCGGCTGCTGGATGGGGCGGGGGCTCACCCTGGCGGCGGCGGCCACCCTCCGCGGCGCCTTCTCCGCTTACCTCGGGGTCTCCGGCGGCCCACCGTGCACCCTCCACCACCTGTCGATGCCCCACGCCGCCACCTCAAGCCCTCGGCCCGCCCTCCTGCCCGCGGCGTCCTCCCGCTCGCTCTCTGCTCCGTCCGAACGCCATGACACACACACACCGAGTCAGCAGTGCTAATTGCTAAAGGTACTCGTAGCAACAAAGACAGGCACAGGCAAGGCAGAAACGGAGCTGCGAGGCAGCTTTACCGTGGCGCTGGGCCGGAGGCGAGAAGAAGTCGTCGGAGAGTAAGCTGTCGATGTCGTCGTCCAGGTCATCCTCGGCGTCGAGTAGGCTGAGCGCGCCGTACTCGCGGAGCCAGCGGTCGCGGAAGGCCGGGGAGGCGGACACCAAGCGCCACCACTCGGGGGAGAAGGAGAAGTCATCCACCTCCTACTCCGGCGTCGCCTCCACGGTCAGCAGGCCGCGGTACCGTGCCCCGGAAGGCACGAAGGGCTCCGCCCAGGGGTTCAGCCTCCCGCCGCTGCCGCTCACAACCGCCATCGGCTTCTTCTTGTCCTCCCTCCTGCTTCGCACGCTGTCACGCTGACGCTCGCAGCTGCTGCTGCTGTACTCACTGTTGGTCTGGTCTGGGGCGATGGGGATTGGTACGTGTTGAGCTCTAAAAAGAGCAGTGCGGACGGTCCGGCCCCGAGGCCGGACGGTCCGCGGTCCGGACTGTCCGCGGTGGCGGCACGGACGGTCCGCGCGTGCGCAGAGTCAGTTAGGGTTCCTAGTTTCTCGCGGGATTTGTTACCTAAAACCGCGGGATTAACTCGGAAAACAGTTGGAAACGGATCCAGACCTCCCCCTTTATATAGATGAAGGGCTACGGCCAATTGAGCCCCCAACAATCGAATCAATACAACTTCTATTTCGCATTTTATCTTAGGAGTAGTTCTAGTCTAGTTTAGGTTTAGCTATCCAATCCTCAAATTCTTCGTCTCTCTTCGGCTCTACGTCGATTAGAGAAGTCTAGGTCGGCTAGCCCGAGCCTAGACACCACCTAGGATCTCTACTCCCCGTCGGGGTCCCTCCCGGGAGCGAGATCCAGGCGCCATCGGCGATCGTCCGCCGTCCCTGCGTACGCGCGGACCGTCCGGCCCCAGGGCGCGGACCGTCCGGCCGTCAGGCAGGAGCCCTAGCCGCGCACCAGGCCGCGGACCGTCCGGCCCCAGGCCGCGGACAGTCCGCCCTTGCGCAGAGAGCACCACCGCGCCTCGCACCAGGACGCGGACCGTCCGGCCCCTGCGCGCGGACCGTCCGCCCCTGTGCAGAGGGCACCGCCACGGTTCTTGTTGAGTGTTTAGCGCTCCGAAAAGGCGTCAACATACTTTTTGGCGACTCCGCTGGGGAATAGGTGTCTAGATCTGCTAAAAATCGGCCCATAAATGGCCGGTTCTAAGGATCACACCAGGATCTCCACTACCAACATCATCAAGCCGGCCATGGAGGCGCTTCCGACTGATGACCAAAGGCCCTTTGAAGACCTCGTAATGCGCGATGAGAAGGAGGTGATGCGGCAATGGAACGAACAACGCGACAAGGAAGAGGCGGAACTGCTGCATAAACTCTCCGAACGGCGCAAGGAGGCGGCGGACAAGTACTTGTCACACTTCACGGTAGATCGCCACCAGAAGATCGTCCGTCAAGGGGAGATCGATATGGAATCTCTCCTACCTCCACTTCAGGGTCTCGCTGTAAGTACTCCAGACCTATCTCTTACGACTTTCATGGATCAACGAGGAGATCAGTTAAAGCAATATGTAGATGAATCTATTAAAATGCATTTACGTGCATACGAGAAATCAGCTGCTCCTAACTTTCCATCGCGAGAGTCTAATATAGTGCCACCCACGTCAAACACATCGGCTATAAATGGGTCACCCTTGACCCAGCCATCATATGGTATGCCGATGCACGCTTTCGTGTCACCATCACAGCCGCAACCACTAGGCACGCTGTGGGGGATAGATATCCCTCGGGTCCACTAAAAGAGTAAAGGACCTCACGAAAGGCCCAAGGGCCCAATAAATCGTAAGGTCATTCTTTCGTGGGCCTGGGGAGAAACAACCAGCGAAGCAGAACGACATGGGGCCGGATTGGTACAAGCCCGGACGGCCCACAGCATCGAGCGAATGACCGCAACAGAGATCCGACTTTCCCGCGCTGGAGCCTCCATGCAACGAAGCCATGCGGGGATAAGTCGGCGAGGGTTACGTAGGGATAATCTCAAGAGGTTCACTATCTTTTAGCTACTTGTTGCTATCTTATCCACGTGTATTGCCCCACGGTCGAGTATATAAGGCCTAGGGGGCACCCCTTCAGAACGATCGACACTTTACTTAGCCACCCACATCAACTCTCTGTATTCTCAATCCAGAGAGCTCTCTTGTAACCACATTCACCAAGCATACTCACCAGGACGTAGGGTGTTGCACATCTCTAAGCGGCCCGAACCTGTAAACCTCGTCCACTGTCCCTCGTGCGATCTGCACGAACCATTTTGCTACATTTGTCGACACCGTCCTACTCCTAAAACACCTTGAGGGGCAACCCCGGGAGTGCAGTCGGACCCAAAACACCGACAGCTGGCGCGCCAGGTAGGGGGTGTGTCGACAATCCAAGCTAGCTCAATGGCCGTCATCTTCTACAGCAAGATCACCCTGCGTCCCGGATCCGTGTTCTGCTTCGGAACAATCTCATTTGTAGCGGATGAAGAAGGAATTCTGCACCGTATCGCGGATCCTCCGGAAAAGAAGTCTCCCCCAACGAACTCCGAAAATACCGGAGAAGCTCAACCTCCAACTCTCCGGATGAGGATCGTCTCCGGAAAGCCGGGGGCCGAGGGCTCGCTGACCCGGAGAACTCCACTGCCTACCTCTCCGACAAAAGAGTGGACACAGATCGCAAGAAAGAAGGTAACCGGGGAGAAGCAAGTTGCTCTTTCCGTTCCTCATGCCTCAAAGGGGAACGGGAAGAAGGTCACCACGACAGCAGCACCATTCTACCCCGACGTCCTCTTCATCGGGAGAGCGGAGTCGCCTATCGTCTCCGACGACGAGCCGACTGCACCCGGGGAAGAACCGCCTCAACGAGAGTCCCGACGATGGAGGAACCGGCGCAGGAACGTTCGACGACATCATGCGGCCGGAGAGCGGAATCCGGAACAGCCTGTCTCGCGAGACGAGGTCTCGGAGGTAGGAGAAACTCCGGAAGAACGCGTCTTCAGAGAACGAAGGAACTCCCGACGACGTGATCGCCGACGAGCTCAGGAACAGGCTGAGCAAGATGCAAGGCAGCGCCGGGAGAATCCATTCTTCGGGCGCAACCTGAACCCCGACTTCGCCCGAGCTATGAACACGCCGAGCGAAGTCGGAGGGGTACTGGCTCGGATAGCTGAGGGACTTCCTCGGACTCCTGACGCCGAGGGCTACCGACGACTGCTCACCCAGGCGGCCAATCATCTTCTACCGCTCGCTCACCCGCCGAACGATCTACGACACGCCATCAACAGTCGCCGAGACGCGCGAAGCTCCATCAATGCTTCGCGCGAGCGGCGGCATGAGAACGAGATTCGCCGTCGGGAGGAGTATGACAGGGATCATGGCATCCCGACTCAGAGCCAAGCCACCAGAACTGAGTCGGCAACGGCCTCAACTAGCGGAACCACCCGGGGACGGTCGAGGAACCACAATCACAACTCCCCTCCCCGGGACAGACATTGTCCCCGACGACAGGAGGATACGTGCGGAGTGTCCGCTCTTACTCCGCGCCTTAGGGCCATCCAATGGCCTCCCAACTTCAAGGTATCCAATGTTGACAAATATGAACCTAAGCAGGATCCATGGGGTTGGCTAGCCGTCTACACCACCGCTGCTCGAGCTGCCGGGGCGTCCGAAGACGTGATGACCGCGTACTTACCCATTGTCCTTGGGCAAGACGCGCTGCAATGGCTGCGACATCTACCCCGACACTGCATCGACGTCTGGGGCGACTTCAGTCGACGCTTCACCGCCAACTTCCAGTCCCTCTCCGACAAGCCGGCGCAACTGTGGGACCTCAAATCCATCAAGCGCCGGGGGGACGAGACTCTCCGGTCGTACCTCAAAAGGTTTCAGACCATGAGAAATCATATCCCCGAGGTCACGGAGGCGGCCGTGATCGAGGACTTCTACAGAGGATCCAATGACTCGGCTTTCGTCTGAGCCATACTACAGAGGGCGCCGACTACCTCCGAGGAGCTGTTCCGGGAAGCCGACCTCTACATCACCGCCGACGAGCGAGCCCAGGACCTCATCGGAGGAGCAAAGCCCGCACCGGCAGCACCACGACGCGACACGAACCAGCAACCCGACAAACGATGGGAGAAGAGGCCTCGCGAAGAAGTGCACGCCGCCGGACCACCTGCCTCTCGCGCCCGAGGAGGACCTCGTGGAGGAGAACGCACGTTGGACGACATCCTCGACGCCCAGTGCCTGTACCACAAGGACATGCGCCACACTCTTCGTAATTGCCGAGACTTCAAGCATTCCGTTGGACACGGCCGACCCTTCCAACCTCTACCTCCTCCTCCGCCGAGGGGAGGACCAGATGAACCACGACAACCCCATCGGCAGGAGGAGGGAGGAGGAGGAGCTTTCCCACGCGTTGACAGGGAGGTCAACGTCATCTTCGGCGGACACGGATCGAAGGAGAACAGAAGACAGCAAAAGCTCAACGATCGCCAGATACTGGTGGCGACCACCGGCCCTCCCGCCCCATACCGGTGGTCGGAGCACCCGATCACCTTCACTCGGGCAGATCAATGGCTCAACTTCGACCATCCGGGCAAATACCCGCTTCTCGTCGATCCGGTGATCCGAGAGAGCCGGGTGAAGAAGGTGTTAGTGGACGGGGGGAGCAGCATCAACGTCACCTTCCCCCGGACACTCCAAGGCTTGGGAGTTCACCTTAAAGAGCTCCACGAGTCGGACACTCCTTTCTTCGGCATCGTGCCGACGGAAGGGGAATACCCGCTGGGCCACATCTACATGCCAGTCACTTTCGGAACTCCGGAGAACTACAGAACCGAGTTCCTGAGGTTTGAAGTGGCGAACTTCGACTGCGGGTACAACGCCATCATCGGGAGGCTTGGATTGGCCAAGTTCATGGCCATTCCGCATTACACATACATGATACTGAAGATGCCAGGACTGCAAGGGATCATAACCGTGCGCGCCGACTTCCAAGGCGCCGCAGAGTGTTTCTGAGTGGCTATTCAAGCAGCCCTCACCGCCAAGCCATCGACGGCTCCCTCCACACTAGCAAACTCTAAGCCTGAGGAGGACCTCGCAGTACCGGCAAGCGAAGCTCAGACCGCGACCTCTATGCGGCCGACTGAAGAAACCAAGAGAATCAACCTGGGGTTCACTGATGAGCGCAAGACGGCTATCATCAGCTCCAGCCTGGATGAGAAATAGGAAAGCGCGCTCGTCCGGTTTCTGCAAGATAACCGAGATGTATTCGCATGGCAACCTGCGGATATGCCGGGAGTCCCAAGAGAACTGGCCGAGCACAAACTGAAGGTTTATCCCCAGACAAGGCTGATTCGGCAAAAATTACGTCGTTTCACGCCCGACAAGAGAGAGGCCATTCGCACTGAGTTAGCTCACTTGGTCGCGGCTGGATTCATTAGAGAAGTGTTACATCCCGAGTGGTTAGCCAACCCTGTTCTTGTACTCAAAAAGAATAAAGTGGATTGGCGCATGTGTGTTGATTATACTGATCTCAACAAACACTGTCCGAAGGATCCTTTCGGGCTCCCGAGGATAGATCAGGTGGTGGACTCCACCACTGGATGTTCTATGCTGTCTTTCCTGGATTGCTATTCTGGATACCATCAGATTAGTCTGGCAAAGGAAGATGAAGAAAAAACGGCATTCATTACTCCGTTTGGTGCTTTCTGTTATACCTCCATGCCGTTTGGCCTCAAAAACGCTGGAGCAACTTACCAGAGAGCCATTCAAACATGCTTAGCCGATCACTGGGGCAAGCGTGTGGAAGCCTACGTGGATGATGTGGTAATCAAAACACAGGACTCAAAAAACTTCATCGAAGACTTGCAACTGGTTTTCAGCAGTCTGAGGTGGTATAGATGGAAGCTTAATCCCGAGAAATGTGTTTTCGGGGTACCAGCCGGAAAGTTGCTCGGGTTTATCGTCAGCCACCGGGGAATTGAGGCTAATCCAGATATGATTGAAGCTATCATGAAGATGGAAGCACCTCGATCGCAGAAGAAGGTTCAGCGACTTACTGGATGTATGGCAGCTCTAAGCAGATTTATATCTAGGCTAGGAGAAAAAGGTTTGCCATTTTACAAGTTACTCAAGAAGGTGGATAAGTTTCAATGGACTTCAGAAGCACAAGAAGCTCTAGATGCTCTGAAAAAATTCTTGACAACACCACCAGTACTGAAACCACCCCGGCGAGCTACGTCAACTCAACCAGCTGAAGATTTGCTACTGTATATCTCTTGCACGACTCACGTGGTAAGCACCACGTTGGTAGTCGAGCGAATAGAAGAAGGACATGCCTATCCAGTACAACATCCTGTCTACTTCATTAGTGAAGTCCTAGGCCCCTCGAAGAAAAAGTACCCTCAAGTTCAGAAGCTATTATACGCAGTACTTCTAACTGCCCGCAAGCTGCGTCACTACTTTGACGACCACAAAGTCATAGTAGTTACAAGTTTTCCAATAGGGGATATTCTTCACAACAAGGAAGCCATCGGTCGAATAGCCAAGTGGGCCTATGAACTGGGATCTCATGACATCGATTTCCGACCTCGCACTGCCATCAAAACTCAAGCACTGGTTGATTTCGTATCAGAGTGGACTGAACAGCAAGTACCAGACAACCCGGAGACTACAGAAGTATGGCGAATGTATTTTGATGGCTCACTGAAGCTGCAGGGAGCAGGAGCAGGGATTCTCTTCACTGCGCCTGGAGGCGAACACCTCAAGTACGCCCTCCAGTTGCTATTCCCAGCCTCCAACAATGCAGCCGAGTATGAAGCTTTGATCCATGGATTGAACATTGCCATATCGTTGGGCGTCAAAAGATTAATGGTATACAGAGACTCTCTGGTAGTCATCAGTCAGATAAACAAGGAGTGGGATTGCTCAAGCGATTCAATGGGAAAATACTGCACTGCCGTCCGAAAGCTGGAAGATAAATTCGAGGGTCTGGAATTTCATCATGTAGAAAGAGATCGGAACACAGCAGCCGATGTACTGTCCAAGCTAGGGTCTAGTCGAACTCAGGTCCCACCCGGAGTTTTCGTGCAAGAAATTCTGCAGCCAAGTATCTCAATGGATCAAACAGAAGAGTGCAACATCATAGATCAACCCGAGTCAGACCCTGATGACTGGAGAAGGCCGATCATTAAGTATATAAAGAATGAAGAAGAACCAGACGACAGAAATTCGGCAGAGCGCATTGCAAGACAGTCGGCTCACTATACACTTATTGGGGAGACATTATACAGAAGGGGTGCATCAGGCGTCTTCATGAGGTGCATTCTCCCGTCCACTGGGAAGCAACTTCTGGAGGAAGTCCATGCTGGGCAATGTGGAATACATGCAGCCTCCAGAACACTAGTCGGGAAGGTCTTCAGGTCAGGATTCTATTGGCCAACAGCAAAGAACGATGCAGCCGAGTTAGTTCAGAGGTGCGAAGCCTGCCAATACTTGTCAAGGCAACAACACATGCCAGCACAGCAACTGCAGACCATACCAGTAACTTGGCCTTTCGCATGCTGGGGACTGGATATGATTGAACCTTTCAAGAAAGCTCAAGGGGGATACACTCATGTATTGGTAGCAATTGACAAATTCACTAAATGGATAGAGTTCAAGCCCATTGCCTCTTTAACCTCTGCTAAGGCCGTGGAATTCATACAAGACATAATATTCAGATTCGGGATACCAAACAGCATCATAACTGATTTAGGATCCAACTTCACAAGTTGAGAATTCTTTGACTTCTGCGAGCAAAAGAGCATTCAGATCAAGTATGCATCTGTAGCCCATCCAAGAGCCAACGGGCAAGTTGAGCGAGCCAACGGGATGATATTGGATGCACTCAGGAAAAAGGTCTTCGATAAGAATGAAAAATTCGCAGGAAAGTGGATAAGGGAATTACCCTATGTCGTTTGGAGCCTAAGAACCCAACCTAGCCGAGCTTTGCATGGAAACACTCCTTTCTTCATGGTCTATGGGTCGGAGGCAGTGCTACCTGCTGATCTCAAGTTTGGGGCACCAAGGCTGATCTTTGAAAGCATAGCAGAAGCTGAGGTCACCAGGCTAGAGGACATAGATGTACTTGAGGAAGAACGGCTAGACGCAGTAATCCAATCAGCAAGGTACCAGCAGACTCTAAGGCGCTATCACGACAAGGCTGTGCGACAACGATCCTTCTCAGTAGGAGATCTCGTCCTCCGCCGAATTCTAACGGGGGAGGGATGACACAAGTTATCACCCTTATGGGAAGGACCCTTCGTGGTAGCAGAAGTCACTCGGCCCGGATCGTATCGCCTCACTCAGATGGATGTCACAGAAGTTGGAAACTCCTGGAACATAGAACACCTCAGAAAGTTTTATCCCTAGCTGTATCTCAAAACTGCTGGGATGATGATGTACTCTGTAAAGTGGAAATATGTCATCAGTAAAAAAGAGGTTTCAAGGATACTCAGTTCATTTACGATTGACTTGCATTCTTACTTAACTCAGGGTGACCACTATGCCCTGCTAACGGAGCAATCGACTTAAGTCGGCAATGACTTAAGGCGGTGCAACATGCTCACGCTTACTTAACTCAGGGTGACCACTATGCCCTGCTAACGGAGCAATCGACTTAAGTCGGCAATGACTTAAGGCGGTGCAACATGCTCACGCTTACTTAACTCAGGGTGACCACTATGCCCTGCTAACGGAGCAATCGACTTAAGTCGGCAATGACTTAAGGCGGTGCAACATGCTCACGCTTACTTAACTCAGGGTGACCACTATGCCCTGCTAACGGAGCAATCGACTTAAGTCGGCAATGACTTAAGGCGGTGCAACATGCTCATGCTTACTTAACTCAGGGTGACCACTATGCCCTGCTAACGGAGCAATCGACTTAAGTCGGCAATGACTTAAGGCGGTGCAACATGCTCACGCTTACTTAACTCAGGGTGACCACTATGCCCTGCTAACGGAGCAATCGACTTAAGTCGGCAATGACTTAAGGCGGTGCAACATGCTCACGCTTACTTAACTCAGGGTGACCACTATGCCCTGCTAACGGAGCAATCGACTTAAGTCGGCAATGACTTAAGGCGGTGCAACATGCTCACGCTTACTTAACCCGGGGTGACCACTATGCCCTACAAACGGAGCAATTGACTTAAGTCAGCGACGACTTAAGGCGGTGCAACATGCTAACGCTTACTTAACTCAAGGCGACCACTATGCCCTACTAACGGATCAATCGACTTAAGTTGGCAACAACTTAAGACCAGTGCAACATGCTCGCGCCTATGTAATTCAGGGGATGACTTCTATATCTCGCAAACAAATTTCATAATCATCATGCGTCATTACTGCCAACTCATGAACTAATAAATTCTGATACAATGAGAGAGTAATTATGTCATTTCGAATGATAAACTGATGTCCTCTAACAAATACTCGATCATGCTAACCGCGCGCTCGGAGCACGCAAAATGTTTCTCTATTTTACAATGTCTTTCTCAGGAGCGACCGACGAAGAAGGGCGACTCGAGGAATCAGGGGTAGCATTCACGTCAGCCCTTATGTCTTCAGGAACAACCACGCCGGGTCTCCTCATCAAGATTCGTCCCGCCCGAATAGCCTTGTCCAGGGCTTTATCGCGCTGGGCCTTGAGAGTAACAGAAGTTTCTTCAGCGGCTTTAGCAGCCAGTCGAGCAGTCTCTAACTCCTGGGCAACAGATTTTTTGGAAGCTCGGAGTTCTTTGATAGTAGCATCCTTTGCTGATATCAACTGCTTGAGCCGGGTTACCTCATCCATGGATTCCTGCAGCTTACGACGTTGGAGGTCTAATTCTTCCATGGTGAAGCGATGACTTCTCTCCAAGATAGTCAGCGAATTGCTAGAATCACGATACAACCTGTCAAGATTGTCATGAGAGGCAGCAAGGATACGCTTTTCTTCCTGCGAGCAAAAGTCAGTTCCTTCAAAAACCAAGCAAGTAATAGGAGCACAGCAAGGCAAGGCACAGTTTTGTATATTACCTTTTCAGAATCAAGCTGAGCATGAAGGGAAGAATTCAGGGCATTGGCGTCATCTAAAGCAGCAGAAACTTGACCCAGTTCAATTTGGCCCTGAGAGTACTTCTCCTCAAAATCAGTGCACCGCTGAGCCAATTCAGCCAGATCTCGGGAGTGTTTTTCCTCAAGAATTGAAATCTGCCGAGTCACTCCTAACGAGAGATAATCAAACAAAATGGGGTCAGAAGGTAAGGCAGTCCACAGCGAAGGCAGAGAGAAGCAAAAAAGCACTAACCAGCGTTGGTTGCCTCCAATTCAGAGACGCGACGTTGAAGTGACACTGGATTCCAACATGCAAGAGATGAAGCTACCTCTGGGGTGGAAGCACCCTGAAGCCTCAGCTGGCTAGCCATCCCATCCACCAAAGCCTGATGAGGAAAACAGACGAGTGTGACGACAGCAGTTTAGGCAATGTAAAAGTCAAGTTAAAATACATCACAGTACCTGGAGGTTGGAGAAGAACGAAGGGATTCCCAAATCAGGAGAAATCAGTTGATAAGCAGATGTAAAGCCACCACCCGGAGCAGTTTGCAACAAATCAGCAGAGATCAATTCAGTACCTTCAACAGAGCCCAACACTCGGTCAGCAGGGACGCTGCCCTCTAAAGCGATTCCCTGATCCAAACTCTGGGCTACCACCATACAGCCAGAGTGTGGAGGAGATCCCGCGTGAACGTCCATGGAGGTACAGGAAGGAGACCCTGCTCGGGCATCCTCGGGGGCTGGGTCATAGTTAGCACTGCCCAGTTGAGCTGGATCATCCCCGGCAGCACCCTCGGGGGCTGGGCAGTGGCTTACACTCTCCACCTGAGCTAAGTCATCCCCGGCGACACCCTCGGGGGCTGGGCATGTGACAGCACCACTCTTGAGGTCCAAGCTCTCTGCAGTAACCACTTCTAAGGTTGATGGGCCCTCATCTACCTCCATAGGACCAGGATGATTCAAGTCAGTCTCCCGGCCCTCAAGATCGCGCTCTAAGGTCGACGAGGCACTGGATGACCTCAACCCAGCATCGGGCACGTCAGCACAAGCTCCATTGCACCATCATCCACTGGCTCCGATAACAAGTCCTCTGGAACCATATCCTCAAGAGTTTGATCAAAGTTGGCCAGAGACAGTTCTTGTAGACCAATGAGGGCAGACAAAGCAGGAGAGGGAACTCCACTACTCTCACCACTGGCGATGAACTACCGACTGTTCTTTCGAGTTAAAGGAACCTCATTCTCTTCCCCCTCATCATCCACACCGACAACACAAGCAGCACCCCCATTGGGATCAGCAACAGGTGGAGCACCCACATTGGGATCAGTAGCAGTTTGGGTACACCCATTGGGGTCAGCGTCAGTAAGTCCAGTCGCAGGCACTTCTTCAGCAGCAGGAACTAAGGTGTTGGAGACTTGTTCTCAAATGCTATGAATTAAGAACAAGGCAACATAAAATGTTAAATGTTAACGTCCTTCGTCCACGAAGCATTATTCCCTTGAGGATAATGAACCTTGGACGAAGGTTAATGAGAATATGATTACGAAGGTTAAGTCTTCGTAATCAAATTTTAATAGATTGTACAAGATAATATAAAATAAAGGGTATCAAAGGTAAATGAATCATAATCGAATCATATTATAATATATTAAATCATTGAATACAGCTATACCTCTGCCTTGACAAAGATTGGTTCCCGAATGATGCGATTACAATTACCGGAATCCGTGAACAGTAAAGGAATACTGTTCACTATTTATAGACACAGGACACAGCCTGTGAAGAATTACAATTATGCCCCTCATAAAAGTTTACAACATTGACTCAGACCTTTATGGACTAAAAGGTCATTCTATCTTTAAGTCGGTTTGTAATACCGAAGCTTCATGAAGAGGAACCTTCGGCCAACTCATACAAACAGCTTCAGCTGAAAACCGCTTATTCCTACAAGACCTTCGGCGACGAAGCATAGTCCCAACAGTAGCCCCTTTCGCGGTGCTAGATCGTTTTTCGTAACGAGCTTGATCCGTGAAAAAAGTCTCTTAAGCTTCGGGGAGCCGAAGGTCCGAAAAACACCTTCCCCGAGCTCGTTGTCGAGAAACGATTCAGTTTCCCAGCGCGTATCGGTCCCACCTTGCAGAGTTACTGTTTGTCTCTGCGGTCCACCACGCAGCGAGTGCAAGCGGGTGTCCGCCTGGTGTAAAAATCCTGGCGGTTCGCCTCGCCTTCTTACCTGCAGTACTATATAAACAGACGAGTAGGTGTGAAGTTACCACAGCATTCATTGCTATTTGCACTGTTTTGCTGCCAAAATTTTTAACCATCGCCGAAGCTTGACTCTCGGAATCGAACGAAGCTCCAACTTGAAGCCTGCTTCGTCAGAAGGAAAAACTTCGGAAGAAAAAAAGTATTTAATTTCCACAAACTCAGAATTAAATGGCCAGAGTGCGATCTACCGCTAGGGTTGAGCGTGAGGGGGGCGAAGTTGAAGGTTCGGAGACTGTTCCCATCTCCGAAGCGATGCAAAGGTCCGGACTGGTAACTTCGGAAAAGATCCCCAGTGATGATGCAGAACAGGCAGAACAAGCAATTGCCGAAGCAGAAGAAGAAGATATTGAGGAAACTGATCCCGAAGACGATTATCGTATTGCCATGCCAAGCAAGCCCAGCCACTTGGACTTCGGAAAGTCTACTGTTTCAAAGGCTGATCTCTCCAAAATGGTAAAGTCGGGCTTTTTCAATGAGAATCAGAAGAAGCTATTACGCTTCGGGGGAGAAGAGACTACCCCAAAGCCGGAGAAGGATGAAATTGTCATTTTCAAGAGCTTTCTAAAGGCTGGATTAAGATTCCCCCTACATGAGATTATTGCAGAGGTACTGAAGAGGTTTGGTATCTACTTTCATCAGTTAACTCCTAACGCTATCGTTAGGCTTAGCGTTTATATCTGGGCCCTCCGAAGCCAAGCGGTGGAGCCGTTTGCAGACAGCTTTTGTCGAGTTCACGAACTACACTATCAGACGAAGGCTAGAAAAGATGGATTGCATGACAATTTTGGTTGCTATAATTTTGCTTATCGGAAAACCACAAAGTTTCCTGTAATCAGCTACCGGAGCAAATGGGCAGCAGGCTGGAAGTCGGAGTGGTTCTATGTCAAGGTTGATGACGACAAGGAGAAGCTTGTGCAAAGTCCACTCGAACTAATCTTCGGAGAAACCCGACCTCGCTGCAACATGACACCAGAAGGTCCAACACAACAGGCATTGAATGAATTCAGAATTATTGCAGAGCATATCAGTACAAGAGACCTGATTCAGGAGTTTTTGGCTTTCAAGGTTTTTCCTAGTTTAAAAGAATGGGAAATGCCGAAGCTAAAGGAGGAGAAGAAAGAAGGTGAACTTGTGCGTTTACCTTACTATTTCAAGTTTAAGAAATACTTTAAAACACCTTGCCAAGAGTGGCTGGATACAATTGAAGTAATGTGCAATGAAATACTTGGCAATTACTCCAAAAAAGAAGATCAATTGATGTCTGCGGCCTTCGGCACCCGTCCGAAGCGAAGACTGAATCGAGTGCTGGACGCCCTGGGTTTTGAATACCCTGACTATGAAAATCTGAACAAAGGTGTCGGGGGCCAGAAAAGGAAAAGGACAACTGAAGCCTTAAATGAAGATGAGAAAGAACCATCAAAGAAGAGAATTCCGAAGAAGAGGAAAGCATCTTCTCTGAAGCAAAAAATATCTGACGAAGAAGAATCCCCCGCATCACCCTCTGCCACTGACGTGGAGGAAATTTTGAAGGTAATGACTGAATCCCTGCCTGCGAAGCTAAGTCCATTGGGGCCTCAACTGACAAAGTTTTTTCAGAAGGAAAAGGAGCCCGAAAAAACGAAGAAAACGACTAAAGCAAAGAGACAAAGAATTATCACTGTGACAGAGGTCATTGACAAGACACCACCAAGAGCTTCGGCTCAGAAGACACCAGCGGCTGAGGAAAGAACAGATATTGAAATCACACCTTCGGAGGTCGCGGCTTGTCACACCCGTTTCCAAGGGCAGAGCCGGGTGCATAGCATATGTGTGCCAGGATCTATTTCCACACATATGTTGACATCACAAGTGTAATATATCAAAAGAACAATGCATAAGAGTGTAAATAACGATTATATTAACATATTACACTTCGAACAGACATAGTGTCTTAACCTTTATTCATCAAAGTACAGCGAACATGGACATCCATCCACAGGAAGATGACCGGGGGTATCGCTAGACTAGCATCCATGGAGTTCAGCATCATATCTTCATCTGCAAACTTCTGATCAAAATTAAGCAAGGGTGAGCTCACTTATGGTCGGGGCTCAGCAAGTGGGGGAAAAACTAATGCAGGTTTAACAAGGTGAGGCTAAGGTTGAGCAGTAAGCATTTTAGTTGGTCAACATTTTATTAACAACACCTGTCTTACTAATAAGTGTGAATCACAAGTATTCCCATTAAACAAAGGTATAAGAGTATATAAAAAACACTTAAGTGAAACCACTTAAGCAAACCATTGGTAGATCATCGGATCTCGATTTATTTCCATCTTCAAGTTCAATTATCATGTGAGGAGTCCAGGCTGCTCATAACCGTGAGCACGGCTGATATATCAGTTTTACACTCTGCAGAGGTGGCACATCTTTACCCATGAGTCGCGATTCCCTTCTAGCCCGGGTTAGCTAGACCCGTATTCACTTCCGAGGTGAATGGCCAGGGTTTCACTACGAGGCTTCTCCCTAGAGTCCTCATTACGCAAATGCTGGAAATGGTCAAACTGCATAAGGCACACCTACCGTAACCAACTTATAGTCCAGACTACAGGGTAAAGCTTTGGGAACTATGCCCGTATCCAATCTGCCTGAGCCGGAACTATAAGAGCTTGCCGGATGCCCCCGTTCCTGTCGACCACGACCAGCACCCAACATAAGACTTCCCTAGTTATTTAGCCAAGACCAGAGCCATGATAGTTCTCATGGTAGCACTGTTTTCCCGGGTGGTCACTCTATGTTCCAATTAATATGCAATAATCTTGTTTAACCATCGGGTTAAGAACAATAATGTAAACTTACCATTTGGAACATTAATATCATAAGCGGGAGTGACTGCATAAAGTTAAGTTGTAGCAATAGCACAGCTACAAAGGTAAAGTATAATTCCCAGGTTTGATCAAGGAATAAGGTTGGAAAGGTTATCTAAATAGGTAACCCGTCAAGTTATGCATATATATCCAAAAGAATAAACTTTATTAAATGTATTGTTTGGGATCAAACAGAGTATGCAGAGGGAGAAGTCCACTTGCCTTGCTTATTGAAAACTTGGGGTCCTTCCACGGATAGAAATAGATCTTGATTCTTAACTACTAGATCAACCACTGAATATCACACAAACAAACAAGAAGAACAAACACCACTCAATAACATACCATATTCACCATACGTAAAGCTAAAAGAAAGCCTAACAAAAAGAGCGTTCGCTTTTTCTAAAACGTCGCAAGTAATGGTTATAATGGGAGGGTGTTCTTTTTAAAAATGTGTGATCTATACTTTATAAAACAAGACATAAGCTTATAAATATCTTAATTAAAATATACAAATATTAGGTTCACCAAATTAATCTTTTATAAAACGACATACGCGATATATCTAAGATAAAGGGTTTATAAGATGATAAAACACGTTATAACAATATTAAACCTTTTTAACATTTTAGAAAAGATATATGTTATATCTAACGTTAATGGGCTACTAATCACGTTATTAATTGTAGAAGCATTATGGAGCATATTATTAATCATTCACTTATGACAAATTAGAATATAAGTCTAAATAGGTTTTATGTGAAAAGACCATATATTATTAATCACTTATTTAAGACGAGTTAGGTTATGGATCTTAAGTGGATTTTCATGCAAAAGATAATGAACGCATAACCATCATTTAATGTCATTCAAAAGCATATGGCCTATAATATTATATTTGAAGTCAATATATATAAAGTAACATTTTTAAGTTATAAAAGAACTTAAACTCTTATTACTTTATTTTATCCTTTAAGAAAAACTAAGTGATTCGTATATAATGTGGATTAAATTCTAGGAAATCATTAATCCTGCCATAAATCTAGTTAAGAACAAATTGACTATCGGTTTGATTATGATAAAGGGTAATTAGTCTATAATTACCTTTAATTCTATTGTAGGGATAAATGATCCAGATAATTAAAATAAATACTATATTTATTAACTATCATTTTAGTTATGACAGTGTGAGCACTAAATTAAGCAATTATATCATTATTAGAAAAGTTATATGACATATTACTATTTAGTACGGCTACACTTAAACATCTATACAAACCCTGTTAAATATGATATCTATTAAAAATGTCATTTTAATATTATGAACAAATTATCTTCTTCATCAGTAAGAAACCTATCAACATACTATCAATTTCTTTATTAGAAAAATATAAGTGCCTAGTTAAGTCATTTTAACACTATTAAAAATTCTACTATTTCAGTTTTCTCCTTTCTTTTCTAAATAGAATTTATACATATAACAAAAAAATGTTTATTTAATTCTTCTAACATTAATATACTAAGAATTAATTGTAGATTACTAAATAATACTTTTAATAACATAATCATGGTTATTATGACATAAATGAGCATTTTACTATTCTAACTAATTAAGTGCTATACTTATGAATTTATTTATCATGAATAGTAAATATATTTTTATCTGACTAACATATGTGGCCTCGTAATGACTTAACCAATTCATAAAAATAAACTAATTATTACCTAATTATTTATACTATGAATAGTGATCTCCTTTTAGTTTTGTCTTTTCTTTCTAAAAGAAAAATGTCATTAATAAACAAAACATCTAATAATACATTAAACCGCTGTTTATACTATAGTATTTGTATTGTTATAAATTTTATACCACTTACTAATTATATGTTAAGAAGAGTTTTTATTATCTATTTAGTGAGTTCAAATGAACTTATGAATATAAACTTTTAGACAAATTCGTCATAAACAAAATTAACTAAGATATTATTTATCTAAAACACATGTTTCTACCCAATTTTGTCATACTTCTTTTAAATCCTAAATTCTAAAACAATTGGAAACAAATAATATGAATGATGTTAATATACTAATTCATCGCGAATACTAAAAATCAATCGTTCGCATACATGAATTCCAAATCATAATATTCCAAAACACAACAAATAATTACCAAATTCATGAATTAATTCAAACTGTAATTTTGGAGTTAATAAAAACATTTGGATTGTTTTCAACCTTGTGGTGAATGGATGGATTTGATCACGGTGAGGCGAGGCGTTTGGACGGCAAGGCGCGGATGGTCCAGTTGGTGTGCTGCGTGGTCGCGTCGACGGCGGACGGCGTAATTCCGGCGATACGTTTGGACGGCGAGGCGCGAACTCCGGCGAGGCTCCACGGATGGCGAACGGCGTACGACGCGCAAGCACGGACAACGATGAGCCAGACAGCAGCTCGACATGGCGACGAGGGCGAGTGGCACGGCAGCATCAGTAGAGCACGAAGTGGAGGCGAGCAGAGGCTGCGCAGGGGTGGAGGCTTCAGCGCAGGCTCGGCGAGGGGTCTCGGCGGTAGTTCTCGGTACGAAAGGGAGGAGCAGGTGCGGGCTTGACGTGACACGACGCGAGGCGATGTCGGCCAGAGCAATGAGGGAGGAGGCAAAGTGGAACTTGGTGGGGAAGTTTCAACAGCACGGGACACGGGGCTTCCTAAAATCGAGCTCCGATGGGCAGCAATGGCGTGCGTGGGTGAAGAAGTTGAGCAGTGAAGATGGGGCCGGGAAGAGAAAGGGGAGAGGTGCTGGGCTTTTATAGGGGAGGAGAGGTGGAGGATTAGTGCCGAATTAATCACGAATTGAATTACTAATTGAAGCATCGTGTGATGGAAAATAGAAACGGACGTCGGAATCTCCATTAATGAACACGAAAGAAAACTGCCGAGCGGCGATGGCACGACTGTTGGCGCGTGCGCTGGCTGTGGTGTGGCGTAGGCCCGGGGAGGCGAGGGGCCGCACGACGTAGTGTGTGGTGGCAGGTGAACCGGCAGCAAGGTGAATCAACGCTCAGCGGACAACGCAAAAGTAGTTGGACTAACAGGAGCTGAATGACAGGAGGAAGAAGCCATTGAGCTGACGCGTGGGTTCCACAAGCAAGAGAGACATAGGGAGGGAGAAGTGTCCACCCGTGACTAAAGGGAAGTGGAGCAAGAAAGAAAGAAAAAAAACAAAAAAAGATGGACGGGAGACGTTTTGGCCTGGACGAGCATTTCATTGTTGTTTTTTTTTCTTTTTAAAATTTCTAAATCGTTGCATTATAAAAGCAGAATATATATATATACATATATATATCCAAAATTGATATTAATCCAAAATATTATTAACCTAAATAATATATATGTTTTCAGAAAAAAATTATTTAACAACTTATTACATTTTAAGTTCCCATGCTAATAATTAAATCTGAATAATGTATATACATATATATATATATATATATATATATTCGAAAACAGAATAGTTTCACAATTATTATCAAAATGCATACTTTTCAAAAATATTATTTTAATAATTCTTTGTCATTTTATAAAATAAGATTTTCTTCACAAGATTAAATCCAAAAGTTAGATTTGAAATTCAAATCAAACAACTTCGACATGAATGCAGCAAACACTTGGCAAAATTTTATCTAATCAAGAAATTCTTCAAATTATATATATATCAAGGTTTCCTTATTTGAAAACATAAATATTTTTCCTTTCTACTCAAATTTAATAATTCAAATAGGGTTGTTTGCAGTTGCTAGATTTAGGGCGTTACAAAATCTACCCCCTTAAAAAGAATCTCGTCCTCGAGATTAGGGAAGGCTAGCAAGAAAACAATGGTGATATACGGTTATTCGCAGGTTCTTGGTTCACATTGAACTCTTCTAAACTTAAGGAACTTATTGTTTCTTTGCTCCGCAATGACTACAAATCAAGCGATCTTCATCATCGTACTTATAACTGGTTGGTCTTCTGAATTATTGTTTGGGTCTTGCTTCATCGTCTTCTTCTTTAGTTGGTCTAGACGCTTCTTGGGGCATTCGCGAATAATATGTTCTTCATTTTTGCAGTAGAAGCAAGCACCTCTTGCTTTGAGTTCTTTGCGAGACAACTTTGCTTGACCAACAGGTGATGAGGGATGATTGGGTGTCTGTATCTTATATAGCTGAGTCTGACTTGATTCGTCTATTTGGGTATTCATGTGTTTCGGGGCTTTTGCCTGTGGTTGAGGTGGACTACTCATGTATCCAAAGATTTTCCTATTCCTTTTGTTGTTCTTCACAACGTTAGTAGAAGTTTCTATGTATTTTTGTTCATATTCCATGTCTGGAGTCTGAGATAGCTTTATCTCGGAGGTGTCCAATAGTGAACTTTTCTCAGGACAGTTACGAAGGTAATGATCTTCATGTCCACATAGATAGCAAGCTTTTCTTGCGGTTATTTCTTAACTTTTTCCATGTTTCCACTTTTGTTTCTTGGACCTAATGTGACGACGAGGCTGAAACTGTGTGTAAGTAATAGTCCATCCATCAATGTAACACTCATGTGTTTCTTCTTGGGGCTGGGCATCCTTGTGATGTTTCCTTTTTGGAAAACCTGGTAATTCATCGTCTGATAGTGCATTTGCTATTCTTGGGGAGACCATTGACTTTTTATGCTAGAAAACAAAATCTGGTTCTTCTGTTTTGTAGTTTCGCTTTCGTTTGTACTGATCTGGCGACAAGGAATTCCATAGTACTCACAACAACAACATGTTCCAAGATCATTTGTCTGTTGGTGTGCATCCTTTTGTGTTTGTTCATCAATTGTTTCATTTCTAGTGACGTTTGACTTGCCAACACTTGTTGGTATGAGGAGGTGAGTTGAGATGCTTTCTGTATTATCAGAGCTTGTGCATGTAATAACTTCTCTAAGTCAACTATCGAGGGTGATGTTGTGGTTGATGTCATATGGTTATCGACAGTCTGCTCATGTGCTATAAATTCTGCTAAATCAACTTGTTGGAGTCTAGCTACCACTTGAGATGTTGCTTGCAGAAATTGTGCATGCGCCTTCTTGAACTGTTCCATCTGAGACTTAGCTGGAGGAGTTGCCAACACAACGTATTCTTTGCACTTAGTGACATCACTTGTAGTTGACATTCCAAGGTCTGACATCTGTATGGGTATGGAAGAATGGAAGGGATGAAAGGGTTGAGTAAAGACAGATTATAAAGAGCAGAGAAAACCCATTTATCTAAGGTTTTTCCTAGCTAATTGATGCCATTGTGGACAAAAGTCACACAATACACCAACAATCATTTCAAAGAAGCAAATCAAACATGAACACAAAGGACAATGAATTCAAACATACCAGCACAACACAATCCAATTCTACGCATTCAACCAAAACAAAAGGTGAGACAAGTTTTGGAATAAGAAAGATATTATAACATCAAGGAGTTGGGTAAGAATTATCAAGGAGTTAGACAAGACATATTTGTTGGTGGCCAAGAGTGAAATAAGATAACCATGAATTATTAAAGTGAGGATAAATGATACAACCAAGGATATGAAGTGAGTTAGGGAGAGAACTTTATCAAGGAGACAAAATGGAGAGGCATAGGTTTAATATATCAAGGTAGATATTGCGCAAGAGTGGCAATACAATGGCACGAAAGCAAAAGTATAAGAATTCAATAGGGAGAAAGCATTATCAAGGAGAAAAGTAGAGAGGCAAAAGTTTAATATATCAAGGTAGATATTGCCTAAGAATGGCAATACAATGGCAAGGAAACAAAAGTATAAGAAGTCAAGGGTTTTATAGCAATATTATGGATTAGAAAACCACTATAATATAATGTCGTCTTTACCGATCTAGTCGAAAATCTTAATACTAAAGAAAAATCCTACCAACCTAACCAAGAAGTCAAATACTAGATCCAGGGGATCCATAACAAAACTTCTTGCAGAGTGGGGATAAGACAGAGAATAGGGCATCGTCGACAACTTCGAAGAAGTTTCTTCTGGCAAACTTCGCTTCAAGTTCCTCAATCCTAGCTTGATCATCTTGCAATGCTTCTCATTAGAACCTTCTGATAGACGAAGAATCAGACAAGAAGAGTTGAAAATAAAAGAGACGAGGTTTGATATAAAGTAAGTTTTTATGAAGCAAAATATATCATGCTTTGAAAGACTGACTGGGCTTTCCATTTCTAACTAATCTAGCGACCTACGGTCACATTGCTCTGATACCACTTCTGTCACACCCGTTTCCAAGAGCAGAGCCGGGTGCATAGCATATGTGTGCCAGGATCTATTTCCACACATATGTTGACGTCACAAGTGTAATATATCAAAAGAACAATGCATAAGAGTGTAAATAACGATTATATTAACATATTACACTTCGAACAGACATAGTGTCTTAACCTTTATTCATCAAAGTACAGCGAACATGGACATCCATCCACAGGAAGATGACCGGGGGTATCGCTAGACTAGCATCCATGGAGTTCAGCATCATATCTTCATCTGCAAACTTCTGATCAAAATTAAGCAAGGGTGAGCTCACTTATGGTCGGGGCTCAGCAAGTGGGGGAAAAACTAATGCAGGTTTAACAAGGTGAGGCTAAGGTTGAGCAGTAAGCATTTTAGTTGGTCAACATTTTATTAACAACACCTGTCTTACTAATAAGTGTGAATCACAAGTATTCCCATTAAACAAAGGTATAAGAGTATATAAAAAACACTTAAGTGAAACCACTTAAGCAAACCATTGGTAGATCATCGGATCTCGATTTATTTCTATCTTCAAGTTCAATTATCATGTGAGGAGTCCAGGCTGCTCATAACCGTGAGCACGGCTGATATATCAGTTTTACACTCTGCAGAGGTGGCACATCTTTACCCATGAGTCACGATTCCCTTCTAGCCCGGGTTAGCTAGACCCGTATTCACTTCCGAGGTGAATGGCCAGGGTTTCACTACGAGGCTTCTCCCTAGAGTCCTCATTACGCAAATGCTGGAAATGGTCAAACTGCATAAGGCACACCTACCGTAACCAACTTATAGTCCAGACTACAGGGTAAAGCTTTGGGAACTATGCCCGTATCCAATCTGCCTGAGCCGGAACTATAAGAGCTTGCCGGATGCCCCCGTTCCTGTCGACCACGACCAGCACCCAACATAAGACTTCCCTAGTTATTTAGCCAAGACCAGAGCCATGATAGTTCTCATGGTAGCACTGTTTTCCCGGGTGGTCACTCCATGTTCCAATTAATATGCAATAATCTTGTTTAACCATCGGGTTAACAACAATAATGTAAACTTACCATTTGGAACATTAATATCATAAGCGGGAGTGACTGCATAAAGTTAAGTTGTAGCAATAGCACAGCTACAAAGGTAAAGTATAATTCCCAGGTTTGATCAAGGAATAAGGTTGGAAAGGTTATCTAAATAGGTAACCCGTCAAGTTATGCATATATATCCAAAAGAATAAACTTTATTAAATGTATTATTTGGGATCAAACAGAGTATGCAGAGGGAGAAGTCCACTTGCCTTGCTTATTGAAAACTTGGGGTCCTTCCACGGATAGAAATAGATCTTGATTCTTAACTACTAGATCAACCACTGAATATCACACAAACAAACAAGAAGAACAAACACCACTCAATAACATACCATATTCACCATACGTAAAGCTAAAAGAAAGCCTAACAAAAAGAGCGTTCGCTTTTTCTAAAACGTCGCAAGTAATGGTTATAATGGGAGGGTGTTCTTTTTAAAAATGTGTGATCTATACTTTATAAAACAAGACATAAGCTTATAAATATCTTAATTAAAATATACAAATATTAGGTTCACCAAATTAATCTTTTATAAAACGACATACGCGATATATCTAAGATAAAGGGTTTATAAGATGATAAAACACGTTATAACAATATTAAACCTTTTTAACATTTTAGAAAAGATATATGTTATATCTAACGTTAATGGGCTACTAATCACGTTATTAATTGTAGAAGCATTATGGAGCATATTATTAATCATTCACTTATGACAAATTAGAATATAAGTCTAAATAGGTTTTATGTGAAAAGACCATATATTATTAATCACTTATTTAAGACGAGTTAGGTTATGGATCTTAAGTGGATTTTCATGCAAAAGATAATGAACGCATAACCATCATTTAATGTCATTCAAAAGCATATGGCCTATAATATTATATTTGAAGTCAATATATATAAAGTAACATTTTTAAGTTATAAAAGAACTTAAACTCTTATTACTTTATTTTATCCTTTAAGAAAAACTAAGTGATTCGTATATAATGTGGATTAAATTCTAGGAAATCATTAATCCTACCATAAATCTAGTTAAGAACAAATTGACTATCGATTTGATTATGATAAAGGGTAATTAGTCTATAATTACCTTTAATTCTATTGTAGGATAAATGATCCAGATAATTAAAATAAATACTATATTTATTAACTATCATTTTAGTTATGACAGTGTGAGCACTAAATTAAGCAATTATATCATTATTAGAAAAGTTATATGACATATTACTATTTAGTACGGCTACACTTAAACATCTATACAAACCCTGTTAAATATGATATCTATTAAAAATGTCATTTTAATATTATGAACAAATTATCTTCTTCATCAGTAAGAAACCTATCAACATACTATCAATTTCTTTATTAGAAAAATATAAGTGCCTAGTTAAGTCATTTTAACACTATTAAAAATTCTACTATTTCAGTTTTCTCCTTTCTTTTCTAAATAGAATTTATACATATAACAAAAAAATGTTTATTTAATTCTTCTAACATTAATATACTAAGAATTAATTGTAGATTACTAAATAATACTTTTAATAACATAATCATGGTTATTATGACATAAATGAGCATTTTACTATTCTAACTAATTAAGTGCTATACTTATGAATTTATTTATCATGAATAGTAAATATATTTTTATCTGACTAACATATGTGGCCTCGTAATGACTTAACCAATTCATAAAAATAAACTAATTATTACCTAATTATTTATACTATGAATAGTGATCTCCTTTTAGTTTTGTCTTTTCTTTCTAAAAGAAAAATGTCATTAATAAACAAAACATCTAATAATACATTAAACCGCTGTTTATACTATAGTATTTGTATTGTTATAAATTTTATACCACTTACTAATTATATGTTAAGAAGAGTTTTTATTATCTATTTAGTGAGTTCAAATGAACTTATGAATATAAACTTTTAGACAAATTCGTCATAAACAAAATTAACTAAGATATTATTTATCTAAAACACATGTTTCTACCCAATTTTGTCATACTTCTTTTAAATCCTAAATTCTAAAACAATTGGAAACAAATAATATGAATGATGTTAATATACTAATTCATCGCGAATACTAAAAATCAATCGTTCGCATACATGAATTCCAAATCATAATATTCCAAAACACAACAAATAATTACCAAATTCATGAATTAATTCAAACTGTAATTTTGGAGTTAATAAAAACATTTGGATTGTTTTCAACCTTGTGGTGAATGGATGGATTTGATCACGGTGAGGCGAGGCGTTTGGACGGCAAGGCGCGGATGGTCCAGTTGGTGTGCTGCGTGGTCGCGTCGACGGCGGACGGCGTAATTCCGGCGATACGTTTGGACGGCAAGGCGCGAACTCCGGCGAGGCTCCACGGATGGCGAACGGCGTACGACGCGCAAGCACGGACAATGATGAGCCAGACAGCAGCTCGACATGGCGACGAGGGCGAGTGGCACGGCAGCATCAGTAGAGCACGAAGTGGAGGCGAGCAAAGGCTGCGCAGGGGTGGAGGCTTCAGCGCAGGCTCGGCGAGGGGTCTCGGCGGTAGTTCTCGGTACGAAAGGGAGGAGCAGGTGCGGGCTTGACGTGACGCGACGCGAGGCGATGTCGGCCAGAGCAATGAGGGAGGAGGCAAAGTGGAACTTGGTGGGGAAGTTTCAACAACACGGGACACGGGGCTTCCTAAAATCGAGCTCCGATGGGCAGCAATGGCGTGCGTGGGTGAAGATGTTGAGCAGTGAAGATGGGGCCGGGAAGAGAAAGGGGAGAGGTGCTGGGCTTTTATAGGGGAGGAGAGGTGGAGGATTAGTGCCGAATTAATCACGAATTGAATTACTAATTGAAGCATCGTGTGATGGAAAATAGAAACGGACGTCGGAATCTCCATTAATGAACACGAAAGAAAACTGTCGAGCGGCGATGGCACGACTGTTGGCGCGTGCGTTGGCTGTGGTGTGGCGTAGGCCCGGGGAGGCGAGGGGCCGCACGACGTAGTGTGTGGTGGCAGGTGAACCGGCAGCAAGGTGAATCAACGCTCAGCGGACAACGCAACAGTAGTTGGACTAACAGGAGCTGAATGACAGGAGGAAGAAGCCATTGAGCTGACGCGTGGGTTCCACAAGCAAGAGAGACATAGGGAGGGAGAAGTGTCCACCCGTGACTAAAGGGAAGTGGAGCAAGAAAGAAAGAAAAAAACAAAAAAAAAGATGGACGGGAGACATTTTGGCCTGGATGAGCATTTCATTGTTGTTTTTTTTCTTTTTAAAATTTCTAAATCGTTGCATTATAAAAGCATAATATATATATATACATATATATATATATCCAAAATTGATATTAATCCAAAATATTATTAACCTAAATAATATATATGTTTTCAGAAAAAAATTATTTAACAACTTATTACATTTTAAGTTCCCATGCTAATAATTAAATCTGAATAATGTATATACATATATATATATATATATATTCGAAAACAGAATAGTTTCACAATTATTATCAAAATGCATACTTTTCAAAAATATTATTTTAATAATTCTTTGTCATTTTATAAAATAAGATTTTCTTCACAAGATTAAATCCAAAAGTTAGATTTGAAATTCAAATCAAACAACTTCGACATGAATGCAGCAAACACTTGGCAAAATTTTATCTAATCAAGAAATTCTTCAAATTATATATATATATCAAGGTTTCCTTATTTGAAAACATAAATATTTTTCCTTTCTACTCAAATTTAATAATTCAAATAGGGTTGTTTGCAGTTGCTAGATTTAGGGCGTTACACGGCTGCCGAAGCTGCCTCAATTGAAGATGTGAACCTGGAAAGCACAATCGAACACATCAACAAAATACTGCTAGACATGGCCACAGAAGAAGCTACCACTGCCGCCGAAGAGGCCGCGGCCACAGCGTCGGGGAAAGGAAAGGAAATTGCTGACGAAGCTTCAGAGAACGAAGCCTTCATGTTTCAAAATTTAGTTGGAGAAAAATTGTCAAAACCCGAAATAGAAGAGCTTAAAGAGTATGCCAAATCTTGCGGGTACAAACCAGGAGCACTCCTCTTCGGAGGTATTGATGATGAAAAATTAGATTGTATCCGAAACCAAACTGAAGCCAAAGTTATCAGTACTCTGTCAAAGAGTATCGGTTTTCCGAAGCTAGAAACGGACATTAGCCGCTACCGACGACAACATATCGTTGGTAGTTTATTTTATTCCAATTTCAAGGTGAACTACTTTTCCCTTAACTTATATTGTTTTTAATAATGAAAACATGTCTAACGAAGGTTGTTTTCGTGCAGAGTATGCTGTTGAGCAAAGCCTTGAAAATGCAGCAAGATTTTGAAGACAAGAAACATGAAGTTATAATTGAAAATTTAGAAAACAAAATAAAGGAGCAATCAGCTGCTATTGAGAAGAAAAACTTTGAGCTCCAGGCAACTGAAGGTTTATTGGCGGAAGCCGAAGCAAAAATAACAGAACTGAACACGAAGCTTCTCTGCCAATCTGAGCAGTTTGAACAAGAAAAGCAAGAACTTAATGCAAAACTTGAAGCCGAAGCTCAACAAAATTCAGATTTAAAAAAACTATTGGCGGACCTTCAAGAAAAATGTTTGGAATTTAGCAACAAATGCATTCAACGACTAAGAAAAATTTTTCACTCAGTTGGAGCCAGCAGTGAGAAATTCACCCCCTCAGCTGAAGATTTACCGAAGACCTTCGAACATATTGAGGGTGAAATTGACGAGCTCGACGAAGTTATAGCTGGGCACGGTGACTTCTGTGCCTGGGTAGCTTCTCGGGGCACTGCTGCAGCTTTCCTAAAAGCTGGCTGCGACCATGGAAAGATTGTCAATAGGCCCAATTTCACTTTATCACCATCAATCCTAGATAACATCCCTGATCTCGCCCGAAGTATTTCCAATAGATTTATAAAAATGATATGGACAAAAGGCGGGCGAGAAAAGGCTGGAGATGAAGCTCGGAGTCATCTTGAACCAGTAAGAAATCATACCTTGTGCTTACCTCTTCCTTCAAGCTCGATTTTGACTTACAACAACTTAATTCATGTAGGATGACGAAGCCGAAGTCGATGATTAAAAAGAGTGACGCCGAAGCTAAAATCCCTCGAAGATTAAGTAGGAGTAGACTGTAGACAGACTCAGGAAACTTTTGAGATAACTTGTGTAAATGTAACTAAACTTGTCTTTAATGAGTTCTGTTCATACCTTGTATTATGCTCTTACCCTTCTATTAATGTATGTGAAGTGCTTTGTTGTGGACGAAATTATCTTTTTTGAGCCGAAGGCGAAAAAACACCTTCCCTTCTTTTCGTACACAGCGAAGCATAGAAAACAACATTTCCCTTTCTTCCGAAGCTCTCCTTTTTGTACGCGAAGAAGCTCTTCTCTTATGCCGAAGCAACCACTTATGCCATGATGATGATTATCCTACATATGCCTGGATGAATGTTTATGAATGCAAATGCTATGATGTAATGTGATGTGCGAATGAATGTCCAAACACATATCCGAAGCCATACCCTCAGCCATTATTTCCTTAGAAACAATCACACATCAGCTCTGCATTCCCTTAGGAACGACTTTGGAGCTTCTTCGCCTTTTACTTTTGGCGGAATCAGCGTTGACTTTTCGCTGTAAGCTCTGCATTCCCTTAGGAACGACTTTGGAGCTTCTTCGCTTTTTACTTTTCGGCACTCAATGGTGCGTTCTCAGCTTTTACATTTACATTCCTTGGGGGATTTTGCTCTTATAGAACTAAAAAAGGAAATTACATATGATGGCCCCATTAAAAACCTTTCTCCCCCTTTAGAAAGGAAAAGGGTGCCATGAAAAAGAAAAGACATAAAAAGTTACATCAAGTTACACATAATATCGCCGAAGCTCATCCGCATTCCAAGATCTAGGAATGTCGTTGCCGTCCATATCCTTCAATCTGTATGAACCGGGTCTTGACGAAGATGCTACTAAGAAAGGTCCCTCCCATTTCAACTGTAACTTGCCCACTGTGTCTGGGTTGGCCACTCTCCGAAGCACCAAATGTCCTGACTCAATATTCTTTAGCCGAACTTTTCTATCTCGCCATTTGACTGTTTCGGCTTGGTATTTATTGATATTCTCCACAGCTTGAAGCATGATCCCTTCTAAAGCATCTTTTTCCACAGAATAAGCATCTTCAGAACCTGATTCTGCCGAAGCTACTACTCTTATTGATCCAGTTTTAGCTTCTTCCGGAGTTATTGCTTCGTCACCGAATAATAACTTGAATGGAGTAAAGCCTGTAGACCTTGATGTTGTTGTATTGTGGCTCCACACCACTTTGGTTAACTGATCTGGCCACTTTCCCCTGGGTTGATTGAAGATTAACTTCATTATTCCTGTCATTATAATGCCATTGGCTCTTTCAACGAGCCCATTTGACTCCGGATGCCTGACTGATGCAAAATGGATCTTCGTACCAATTTGATCACAGAAATCTCTGAAAGCTTCGGAGTCGAATTGTGTTCCATTATCTACAGTGATGGCCTTTGGTACCCCGAAACGACAAACAATATTCTGCCAGAAAAACTTTTGGACAGTGGCCGAAGTTATTGTGGCTAAAGGCTTTGCCTCAATCCATTTAGAAAAATATTCCACAGCCACTACAACATATCTTAAGTTCCCTTGGGCCGGTGGTAATGGACCTAACAAGTCAAGGCCCCACCTTTGCAATGGCCAGATGGGTTGTATGAGCTGTGTTAAGGACGAAGGTTGTTTTTGATCTCTTGCACATTTCTGACAGCCTTCGCACTTTTGAACTAATTCCGCTACATCCGAAGCTGCCTTCGGCCAATAAAACCCTTGGCGGAAAACTTTTCCAAGTAACGGCCTAGATCCAATGTGAGATCCACACATGCCTGCATGTATTTCTTTCATCAACTCTATACCTTCGGTTCTAGATAAACACTTGAGTAGCGGAGCGCAAACTCCATGCTTGTACAACTCCCCTTCTATCATGACATATGGACGAGCTCTTGCCTCTATCCTCCTGTTATAAGCTTCGTCATCTGAAAGGAATTTACCCTGAAGGTAAGAGATGATCTCAGTTCTCCAATCTTTGCTATAAACAGGAGATATATTGAGGACTGCTCTTTCAAGGAGTTCCACTGAAGGTGCCTTTATTGTTTCGAAGAACACATCCGAAGGTAAAGGCAGCCCCTGTGCTGCTAACTTAGCTAGCAAATCAGCATGCTCATTTTGTCCTCGAGGGATATTTTTGACAGAAAATCCTTCGAAAGAAGCTTCGACTCTTCGAACCATGTCTAGATATCTTTCAAGCTTCGGATCTTTAGCCTTGCAACTCTTGTCAATATGACCCCAAACAACTTGGGAATCAGTTTTAAGAATGGCCCTTCTGATTCCCATTGCTTTTAGCTTCCGAAGACCCAAAAGCAAGGCTTCGTACTTAGTAATATTGTTTGTACAACTGAAATCGAGTCTTGCCGCATAACAAGTTTTAACTTTGGATGGCGAGACCAACACAGCAGCTGCTCCTGCCCCGAAGGTTCCCCAAGACCCATCGCAAAACACTGTCCAAACTTCGGCATCTTTATTTGTTTCTTCATCCTGAGCCCCTGGCGTCCAGTCAGCAATGAAGTCTGCTAACGTCTGGGACTGGATCGAGGATCTATGCACATAATCAATGCAAAATTCATTGAGCTCTGCAGCCCATTTTCCAATTCGCCCAGTAGCTTCTCTATTTCTCATAATATCCTTCAACGGCTGCGAAGAAGGAACAACAATATTGTATGTTTGAAAGTAATGCCGAAGCTTCCTGGATGCCATCAAAACGGCATATAACACCTTCTCTAATTCTGTATAGTTTTTCTTTGATATACTAAGAACTTCAGATACAAAATACACTGGGACCTGCTTCTTGACTTGGCCATCAAGCTTCTCTTGGACAAGTGCTGCACTTACCGCTGAGTGCGAAGCTGCCACATATAATAACAAAGGAGCCCCTGGCGTTGGTGGAGTTAATGTTGTTAAATCTATCAGATATTGCTTCAGTTCCTCGAAGGCTTTTTGTTGGCTTGGTCCCCATTGAAAGACTTCGGCTGATTTCAGCACTTCGAAGAATGGTAAATTTCTTTCTGCTGATCTGGATATAAATCTATTAAGAGATGCCAACCTCCCTGTTAATCTTTGGGCCCCCTTTTTTGTAGTTGGTGGCTCCATTCGAAGTATAGCTTCAATTTTACTTGGATTAGCTTCAATTCCCTTTGTTGAAACCAAGCATCCAAGAAATTTCCCCTTCTTTACTCCAAAGACACATTTTTCTGGATTCAACTTTAAGCCAACTTGTCTGAAACTGGCGAAGGTCTCCTGCAAATCAGCAATATGATTTTCCTGTTTCGTGCTTTTTACAATGATGTCATCAACATAAGTTAGCACATTTCTGCCTATCTGAGACTGGAGAACCTTCGCAGTCATTCTGCTGAAACTTCCTCCAGCGTTTTTGAGCCCCTCAGGCATCCGAAGATAGCAATATGTGCCACTTGGGGTTATGAAGCTAGTCTTCGGCTCATCTTCCTTCTTCATCCAGATTTGGTGATAGCCTGAGTAACAGTCTAGCAGACTCATGAGCTCTGAAGAAGCTGCTGCATCAACTAAAGAGTCTATCCTTGGCAATGGGAATTCGTCCTTCGGACAAGCCTTGTTGAGATCTGTAAAATCGATACACATTCGCCACTTGCCATTGGCCTTTTTTACCATAACAGTGTTAGCTAGCCATTCTGGGTACTTTACTTCTCTGATAACTCCTGCACTGAGGAGTCTTTTGACTTCATTACGAGCACTTTCGGCCTTATCATCAGACATTTTCCGAAGCCTCTGCTTTCTGGGTCTGAAGGATGGGTCAACATTGAGCGAGTGTTCAATAACATCCCTATTTACTCCGCAGAGGTCATTGGCTGACCATGCAAAAACATCTTTGTTGTTGAACAAAAACCTTATCAAGGTTTTCTCGTGCTCTTCGGATAATTGAGAGCCCAACAGCACCTTCTGCTCTGCTATGTCCTCACATAAGAGCATGGGCTTCGGCTGATCTGCTGAAGCTGCTTTCTCCCTTCTGAATTTGTACTGTTCACAAGCTTTAGCTCCATCTATGTTATGGATTGCTTTTGAGTCAGTCTAGTTTCCTTCGGCCCTTCTGGCAGCTTCCTGACTTCCATGAATAGCGATGGGTCCTTGATCCGAAGGTATCTTCATGCAAAGATAGGCAGGATGAAGAATTGCTTCGAAAGCATTGAGGGTGCCACAACCAATAATTGCATTGTAAGGGTATTCCATGTCAACAATGTCAAACACAACTTGCTCAGTTCTAGTGTTGTTGATGAACCCGAAGGTCACTGACATGGTGATCTTGCCCAGTGCTACAATCTGTCTTCCTCCGAAGCCACAGAGAGGGTGCGTAGCATCATGAATCTTATCTTCTGGCTCTTGCATTTGCCTGAAGGCCTTAGCAAATATGATATCAGCTGCACTGCCTGTATCAACCAAGACATTGTGGACCAGAAATCCTTTGATAACACAAGAGATAACCATGGCATCGTTATGTGGGTAATCCTTGAGTTGAAGGTCCTCTTGGGAGAAGGTAATAGGAATGTGAGACCATCTCGACTTGATGAAGGGTCCTTGCACCCCAACATGTTGTACCCTTCTTTGTGCTTCCTTCTTCTGCTTCTTGTTGGCTGGCTCTGAACATGAACTGCCTGTTATCGAGAGTAGCAGCTTCGGAGCCGAAGCAGCTCCAGCTTGATCGTTGAACGAAGCCATCAGCTCAAAAAAAAGTGGAAGTGAGTTCACCGGAGGTGGGCGCCAATGTTGGAGACTTGTTCTCAAATGCTATGAATTAAGAACAAGGCAACATAAAATGTTAAATGTTAACGTCCTTCGTCCACGAAGCATTATTCCCTTGAGGATAATGAACCTTGGACGAAGGTTAATGAGAATATGATTACGAAGGTTAAGTCTTCGTAATCAAATTTTAATAGATTGTACAAGATAATATAAAATAAAGGGTATCAAAGGTAAATGAATCATAATCGAATCATATTATAATATATTAAATCATTGAATACAGCTATACCTCTGCCTTGACAAAGATTGGTTCCCGAATGATGCGATTACAATTACCGGAATCTGTGAACAGTAAAGGAATACTGTTCACTATTTATAGACACAGGACACAGCCTGTGAAGAATTACAATTATGCCCCTCATAAAAGTTTACAACATTGACTCAGACCTTTATGGACTAAAAGGTCATTCTATCTTTAAGTCGGTTTGTAATACCGAAGCTTCATGAAGAGGAACCTTCGGCCAACTCATACAAACAGCTTCAGCTGAAAACCGCTTATTCCTACAAGACCTTCGGCGACGAAGCATAGTCCCAACATGAGGTACCAGCGTCCTCATCAAAACTGGATACTCGCCGGAGGCGTCTTCTTTTCTTCTTTTGCTCATCAGTAGAAGGCTCAGGCTGATTGGTTCGGCTAGGGCGCCTCGGGCGAGTACTGACAGGTTTCTGAACATCCAAAGTTGTATCAACTTCTGGGAGGGGCACCACTGCCAATGTACCAGCAGGAGCAGCGTCGGAAGAATCCTCAGCTAGCAGATCAAGCATGGCATTTATATCTGCATCACTAGGGTTCAGGGGCACCTCAAAATGGACTTGTCGTTCGTCATCAGGAATCTCCCCAAGCGAAGCAACCAAAGCACTAACTTCTTCAGCAGAGGGTCGCATTCTAAGGCCCAAATTGCCATCAGTCACAGGTGGATTTGACATGAAAAGGGTGAAGGCTTTGGCAGGAGGCAAGTTCCAGGCCGAGTACGCCACCGGAGCACCAACATTGGACACCTTGCCCCTGAGAATCATTTCCAGTCGGCTCACCAAGTCTGCAGAAGGGATTCTCCTGTTGGTAACCCGAGTTGAGTCGGCTAGCCCTCGATACAGATAAGCTGGGTAGACCCTATCTTTCAGTGGCTGAATGTTCTTGAAAACGAAGTCAGCGACCACAGCTTCAGCAGTTAGACCTCTCTCTTTCAGCAGTCCAACTTCAGCTAGCAACACACCCGCTTCAGCTACCTCCTCATCTGTGGCAGACTCGGTCCAGCTTGGGGTGCGAACGTCTGGCTGTCTTCCCGACCGGGAGGGGAGAGAATTTCCATAATTATCAACTATGAACCACTCTAGACGCCATCCCTTAATACTGTCTTTAAGGGGAATCTCAAGATACTCAGTCTTCCGTCCGCGGCGCATCTCCAAACTGGCACCTCCGACCAACTGATGTTGTCCCCCGGCCATCCCAGGGCGACAATGATACAGGTATTTCCATAAGCCGAAATGCGGCAGCACGCCAAGAAAGGCTTCGCATAAGTGAACGAAGATGGAGATTTGCAGAATTGAGTTAGGGTTCAGATGGGTCAGGTTAATGTGGTAGAAATCAAGGAGACCGCGGAAAAAGGGAGAGATGGGAAGGCCAAGGCCGCGGAGAAGAAAAGGGGTGTAAACTACAGACTCGTGGGTATCCTCTGTCGGGACAGTAGTCCCGTGGCAAATCCGCCAAGAACAGAGTTCCCGCGGAGGAAGAACCCCGATGGACACGAGGTGGAGGAGTTCAGCTTCGGAAATGATGGACATGTGGTTACCTGCAAAGGGCAACTGGCTGTTGGGATCGATTGGAGGAATCACCACAGCGGACGAGCTCGCGGTCTTCCTCTTGGGCGCCATCTCGATTCTACCAGCGAGCAGAATGGAGGCGAGTGGCGGAGAGGATTCGGAAGCGGGAATGCAAGAACTAGGGCACGGAAAGCAAAGGCGGCTAAAAGCGCAGCTCTTATGGGATATTCTCGAGCCAGATACCGTTTCAAAAAGTGCCCAGTCATCACCCGGCGGTTATTTCCAAAACCAGCGTGCCACGTGGTCACCCGGCAGTTATCCCCAGAACACCAATGCGCCACCTCATCACTCGGCCACCATCCTCAAAGTGGCTCGGGCGGCCTCCAATCACTCGGCGTTGCTTCTAAAACGCTGATTTCGTACTCAGTCGCACGACATTACTTCTAAAATACCGACGTCGACCTCCAGTCACTCGGCGTTGCCTCTAAAACGCTAATTTCGTATTCAGTTGCTCAGCATTACTTCTAAAATGCCGACGTCGACCTCCAGTCACTTGGCGTTGCCTCTAAAACGCTGATTTCGTATTCAGTCGCTCGGCATTACTTCTAAAATACCGACGTCGACCTCCAGTCACTTGGCGTTGCCTCTAAAACGCTGATTTCGTATTCAGTCGCTCGGCATTACTTCTAAAATGCCGACGTCGACCTCCCGTCACTCGGTGTTGCTTCTAAAACACTGTTTTCAAGTTCAGTTGCTTGGCATTACTTCTAAAATGCCGAAGCCGACCTCCAGTCACTCGGCGTTGCTTCTAAAACGTTGATATCACATTCAGTCACTCGGCGTTGCTTCTAAAAACGCAGACACAATCTTCAGTTACTCGGCAGTTACTTCTACAAGCGCTGACACCACTTACTAAGTTACTCGGCAACCATTTCAGAAAACATCAGTTCAATGCTCGAGTATTTCGCTTACTCTTTCAAAGGAATTACACTCACAAGTAAACGGGGAAGTCATCAAAAGAGAAGCCAAACGTCATTCTTTCATTCAAAGGGAAGTTAATAAACTTGCAAATCAACTCTTCGCGAGTTGATACTCCCCTACTATTACTACATTACATTGCTACTACTACACTACGCTATACTACTCTACATTACCACTACATTATTCTAACTATACTATACTATACTAATATCTAAGAAGACCAGTGGCGTCTAGCCACTGGCCCTGCCCCTGCTGCCGCCGCCGCCCTTGGTGCTGCCCTTGCTGCTGCCGCCCTTGGTGCTGCCCCTGCTACCGCCGCCGTCACCGTCCCTGCCACCATCGCCGCTGCCCCTGCCGCTGCCGCTGCCGTCGCCGTCGCCAACGTCGTCGTCGTCGCCGTCGTCGTCGTCCTCGTCCTCGCCGCCGCCATCAGAGTCCTCCTCATCCGAGGAGTACTCCGACTCGTCCGAGCCCTCGAGCCCGGAGCGCTCGACGGCCCGGATGTATGACCAGACTTCCGCGGCTATCCCCTGGGAGTCGTCCGAGTCATCGGACGACGCCGGGGGAGTGACGGGAGCCGGAGTTCCCTCGGACTCGGAGGAGAACTCCTCCTCCGAGTATTCCGAGTCACCGAAATCCTCCGATGGAGGAGTCGGTTCGCGCTTGCGCTTGTTGCTCTTGCCCATGGCGGAAGCAGACGGGAGAGAAGAGAAGGAAGCAGTAAAGAACAGCGAAGAGATGTGAAAAAACCAGAGGGGCAACGGCGTTATTTATAGAAGGGAAAGGCAACCGCTCACCTCCAACCGCGGTCACTGAACAGTCGCAAAGCATTCAATAGGCACTTCCACCCGTCTGGAGACACGTCAGGCGGCTGACGCCGTTTCATGCAACACTACACCCATTGGGACTCCAGTCAACAGCGCAAAGGATATGATTACACTCGCCGTCCCATCACATTACTACTCAGAAGCAGCCGGCTAAAACACTCAGCGTACCAAGCCGTCCCTTGCCCACACCCATTGGGGGGGACGCCCAGGAATTATCAGTATATTTTTCAAAATGGTCACATCTGTGCAGGACATGCAGTGAATGCCTCAGGACAAAAATGAGATATCAACAAGAGTTAGAGGGAAGCCAAATATAGCCAGTAGAGTGCAAAATATGGTCGACAGACACGACTTGAAGACTAGACAGAGAACGTCCATCAAATGTCCAATCAGTCACAGAGCAAATAAATTACACTACCTAGCAAGATACGGATGGATTGCGAACTCGGCTGCAAAAGACAAAATACATGCTGATCTCTGAAGCATAATATTGATGACATAGCGCGGATGACATCATGCCAACTTTTTTACAAGCAGAAAGGATAATCTTCAGCAAAAGGACATAAAAAGAAGACCTTCGAGTGAATTATCCTCAAAAATCCACTTGAAGGTCGGGGGCTACACCCATTGGGTGCACCTCTGGTGCACCCCATGGATTATCATTCCAAGCCGAGATAGTGCCGATTTCTAAAGCGTGGGACAAGATTAAAAAAGCCAACCCTCAACCAAAATGAGTGAACACAAATGGAAATGATCTCTACTGAAGACCTTCGAGTAGATTATTTTCTAAAATCTACTCGAAGCTCGGGGGCTACACCCATTGGGTGCACCTCCGGTGCACCCAATGAAGTTCAGAATCCTACAAATTGGAATGCCGACCTCTAAGGCACAGGCACGAAACCAGGTTTTGGTCAACGAGTGATCGGAGCAGGAGAAGACAACAGGAAGCCATCTTTCTTCAAATTACCTGCAAGCTGGACCTGGGATCTTCGGGTTGATTACCTCTAAATTAACCCAAAGATCGGGGGCTTGTGGGGGATAGATATCCCCCGGGTCCACTAAAAGAGTAAAGGACCTCACGAAAGGCCCAAGGGCCCAATAAATCGTAAGGTCATTCTTTCGTGGGCCTGGGGAGAAACAACCAGCAAAGCAGAACGACATGGGGCCGGATTGGTACAAGCCCGGACGGCCCACAGCATCGAGCGAATGACCGCAACAGAGATCCGACTTTCCCGCGCTGGAGCCTCCATGCAACGAAGCCACGCGGGGATAAGTCGGCGAGGGTTACGTAGGGATAATCTCAAGAGGTTCACTATCTTTTAGCTACTTGTTGCTATCTTATCCACGTGTACTGCCCCACGGTCGAGTATATAAGGCCTAGGGGGCACCCCTTCAGAACGATCGACACTTTACTTAGCCACCCACATCAACTCTCTGTATTCTCAATCCAGAGAGCTCTCTTGTAACCACATTCACCAAGCATACTCACCAGGACATAGGGTGTTGCGCATCTCTAAGCGGCCCGAACCTGTAAACCTCGTCCACTGTCCCTCGTGCGATCTGCACGAACCATTTTGCTACAGTTGTCGACACCGTCCTACTCCTAAAACACCTTGAGGGGCAACCCCGGGAGTGCGGTCGGACCCAAAACACCGACAAACGCGGCAGGTACTGGACGCGACCGGACCGTCCGAGCATCATCTCAGACAGTCCGGTTATACCGCGGACCGTCCGGCATATTTCGCCGGACCGTCCGACCAGATGCAGGCCCGCACACAAAACACTCAGGTCGCACCGTACATGGCCGGACCATCAGGGTACAACCCTGAACACTTCGGCCCCATCACGGACCGTCCGGTGCATCACGCCGGACCGTCCGAATATGTTGCGGACCGTCCGCCATCTTACGCCGGACCGTCCGAATATGGCATGAACCGGCCGACGTATTATGCTGGACCATCCGACTCTACACGAGTCCATGCGCAGACTGCCCAAGTCGCGCCATATATAGCCGATCCGTCCGGGTACAGCTTTGGACCATTCGGCCCGATCACGGACCGTCCTATTCTTTACGACAGACGGTCTGGGTACGAGACTACCCATGTAGCACCATATACGGCTGGACAATCCGGATATACCTTCGGACCATTTGGCCAGGTCAAGGACCATCCGGCCTCTTACGTTGGATCGTCCGGATATGCATACGCAGAGCCGAGAGCTACGCAATACGCGCAGTTCCCGCATTCATCGCAACAACATTATGGTGCCCCACCAGCAACACATTATAATCATACCATACCACCGCATGGACATAGGGCTGAATACTATTCGGCCACAAGAGAGCCTGAGGGGTATAGGACAGGAGCTGGTGACATTAACAGGACACCTAACACACACCTCAAACATCCCTGGGAGGAAAGCCGACAGAGTAACGTCAGGCAACCTGAAATCTCCACCCACAAACTCAATGGATGGTCGCCAGATATGGCGGAGAGGATCAGAGACGAGGTAGCCGGGATGTTCAGGGACAAACTCGGTGTTAGTGTGTCAGGTACAGGGCAATCGTATCGGAAGCCTTATATCCACCGATTCGACACCGTGCCATATCCACAGGGAACTAGAATACCAGACTTCTCTAAGTTTTCTGGTGAAGGTGGGAAAAGCACACATGAACATATAAGCCAATTCATAGCACACTTGGGAGAATTGGCTGATGGGGAAGCCTACCGCGTTCGTTTATTCTCGTTGTCCCTTACTGATACTGCATTTGCATGGTATGCAGCTTTGCCACCAAACTCTATTAACTCTTGGGAAGAATTAGAGCAGAAATTTCATGAACACTTCTTCTCAGGAGAACGTGAGTTAGAATTGGCTGACTTAGCTTCAGTCCGACAGGGGCCTGAAGAATCGGTTAATGACTATATCCGGAGATTCCGGGACACTAGAAACCGATGCTTTCAGATTCATGTCGCAGAAAAACAACTGACAGGGCTAGCTTTCAATGGGTTGCGACCCTACTTAAAAGAAAAATTAGATGGCACCCAATTCTTTTCGCTAGTGCACTTACACCAGCGGGCTATGACCTGTGAAAGCCGAAGTAAGGAAACATCAAAATCGGCTAGCCATAAGATGCATCTAGTGGGATACGATAATTCGGACGATGAATCCACGGATGTATACACCGCCGAACTGGTTTGGCCAGGACAGGCTAAACCTTCAGCGTGTTCTGCTTTACAGTCGATTCGAAAGAATCGACAAGAAGAAGTTAAGTTTACCTTTAATGTTGCCAAATGCGATAAAATATTTGACGAGTTACTGAAAAATGGCAACATTAAATTAACTCATACTATTCCTCCTCCTGATGAATTAAAGAGGCGTGCTTATTGTAAGTGGCATAATTCCTTTTCTCATGCCACCAATGATTGTAATGTTTTTCGTCGACAGATACAATCGGCCATAAATGAGGGTCGATTGGCTTTTCAGGAGATGCAAGTAGACACACAACCCTTTCCTGTTAATACAATAGAACTCACACGCAAAAAGGTCTTGGTTCGGCCCGAAATGGCCGATAAAGGCAAAGGCAAGGGCATCGTCATCAGCAATCCTCACATGTCAGATATATCACAAAAGGAGATTGCTCGAAAGGCTTCGGACGAGAAGGCTAAAAGGTCCGAAGACACCGGGGGGCAGGCACAGTTAATGAACCAAACACATCAGCCTAGCCCCAGCATCGTAGATGGTCCGGCACCTACGTGCGGACAATCCGGTGCTCAGACAAACGGTCCGGCTAACTCAGCTGGACAGTCCACCTATGACCAAAGGCGTCAACCTCTACACAAAGCAAGGAAAAAGACGCAAGGTCAAAGCACATATAATCGGCTGATTAAAGCCGATCCTACTTTTGATCAGTTGCTCTCCAAAAATACTAGCAAAAAGACTGTTCCACGTGATCGGTCAACAAAGAAACCCCGGTCACCTGCTAAAACAAAACGGTCAAACAAAACGACCCGAAAGGCGACACAACAAGTATCGCCTATTCATTCTATGAGACCAGGGTACTTTCCACCTATTTACTCATCGTCGGTATATTATCCTGTTCAAACATGGAACGGCACGATGATGAATCCATGGTACATGTATGGTCCCTTCGTCTATCCAGACTGGGGGGCACCTCCATTCTATTCCTTTTGATCCATTGATCAAATGGTCATGGCCGAGAAAGGTACAATCCGAAACGGCCTTTATATTGGTGCTTTATTGAATAAACTCCATATCGAAAAGCCGGTGACCTACATCAGGTTTAGTCCATATGCTTTTGGTTCGTCAACCTTCACCAAAAGGCAGGGGGGCATATGTTGAGCTCTAAAAAGAGCAGTGCGGACGGTCCGGCCCCGAGGCCGGACGGTCCGCGGTCCGGACTGTCCGCGGTGGCGGCACGGACGGTCCGCGCGTGCGCAGAGTCAGTTAGGGTTCCTAGTTTCTCGCGGGATTTGTTACCTAAAACCGCGGGATTAACTCGGAAAACAGTTGGAAACGGATCCAGACCTTCCCCTTTATATAGATGAAGGGCTACGGCCGATTGAGCCCCCAACAATCGAATCAATACAACTTCTATTTCGCATTTTATCTTAGGAGTAGTTCTAGTCTAGTTTAGGTTTAGCTATCCAATCCTCAAATTCTTCGTCTCTTTTCGGCTCTACGTCGATTAGAGGAGTCTAGGTCGGTTAGCCCGAGCCTAGACACCACCTAGGATCTCTACTCCCCGACGGGGTCCCTCCCGGGAGCGAGATCCAGGCGCCGTCGGCGATCGTCCGCCGTCCCTGCGTACATGCGGACCGTCCGGCCCCAGGGCGCGGACCGTCCGGCCGTCAGGCAGGAGCCCTAGCCGCGCACCAGGCCGCGGACCGTCCGGCCCCAAGCCGCGGACAGTCCGCCCTTGCGCAGAGAGCACCACCGCGCCTCGCACCAGGACGCGGACCGTCCGGCCTCTGCGCGCGGACCGTCCGCCCCTGTGCAGAGGGCACCGCCACGGTTCTTGTTGAGTGTTTGGCGCTCCGAAAAGGCGTCAACAGTACGGCTCTCTGGATTGGGGACGACGATGTAACCTGGGCATCGAAGAATCGAAAGAGAGGAATGGGCAAGGAGAGGGCCGCCGCAGTGCCGATGCTTCTACTCAGATGAAAAGGTCGCGGATTTGCCCTCCTCTCCACCAAGCAGCTGGCCCTGTGCTGCGCCTTCCGCCCACACAATGGGCATGGTGGTGGCTGGCTCCAGCGAGCAGGGCCGCGCGCTCACTAGACAGCCTTGTCAGTGGAGATGGCGGGGAAGAGCGGAAGCGATTTGCCGACGGCGACGACACAACAGCAGGTCAGAGCGACGCTATTAGGGTCGGGAGCTATGGTGGGCAGGAGGCGAGGCGCCGAGCTGTTGGGGAGAGACGGCCACCAAGCCATGGGATTATGGGAGGGAGACTAGGAGAGCAATCTGGAACTCTGGAAGCTTCGCGGTGGCCCCGGATCGACGCTTTGCCGCTAAAGATGCGTGAAACATTTCGTAGCCACTGGATTACGATCAGATGGATGGAGGAAAAGAGGACGACGTGGACATCGTGAACGCATGTCTTTCCTACCGCGATTGTAATATAGAAATTGGGATGACCAGAGCCGGTGACGACCTCAGCGCTCTTGGCGGGGTCTCCATTGTTGAGGCCGGTGAACCGAGCGCCGCCGGGAGCGAGACCGGGAGCTAGTTCCACAACTCGATCCGTTCCGAGAAACAGGACAGGGAGATAAACTGTCGTAACACCCTACAAGTTAAGGAGTATTCCATTGAGCATCAAAAGACTAAGGCAGAACTTATTATAATAGTGTTCTGGATAGCATTTTTTAAAGACCGGTCATACCTTCGTTCCAAAAGGCTCTCCTCTTCCGGTCTTCCCCCTTTTGCAGCTGTGCTCCCCTGCCCCGCGGCGCCGCCGTCAGCCTCTCGTGCGCCATGCCACCGCGAAAGCGCCCGGCGCTGCCGCCGGATGAGCCCTCCCCTTCCTCGAAGCCTCAACCTGAAGCACAGCCGTCCGAACCCTCCAAACCCTCCCCCGATTCCGAGCAGCCGATCATCTCGGCGGCGATCCTCGCCCAACTGCCCCCCCAGGAGCGCCTGGCGTACAAGCTCATCTTCGAGGCGGGCAACAAGGGCATGTGGATGCTGGATATCCGCAAGAAGTTGTTGATGGGCCCCAACATCGCCACCAAGGTCGTGCGTACCCTCGTGACGCGGCGGCTCCTCAAGGAGGTCAGCGATGTGCGCCACCGTAGCAGGAAGATCTTCATGGCCACCGACTTCCAGCCCTCTGCCGAGATTACCGGCGGCACCTGGTACCACGACGGCCGCCTGGACACTGACGCCGTAACCACTGCGCGCCGCTGCTGCCAGGCGCAGGTCGAGAGGCTCGGCGCCGCCACCGTGCAGATGATCCACCACGGTATTCTGAAGGACGATCCCAGGGCCGGGTACACTATCGACAAGATCAGGGATATCATCAAGACCATGGTTCTCGACAAGGTCCTCGAGGAGGTCAAGAGCACCGGCACGGGGGAGTTCAGGGATGTCAGGGCCGGCACAATGTGCTATCGGCTGGTGACTGGGGCTCCGCAGGGAGGGATGCTGGAGGGAATTCCTTGTGGGGTTTGCCCCAGGATTGATGAGTGCTCGCCGGAGGGGATAATCTCACCGAGCACGTGCGTTTACTACAAGAAGTGGCTGCAGATGGACTTCTAGGCGGTTAGCCGTCTTCTGCTGTACCTGTACCTGTGTATGTGTATATGATGGAGTGTTGGAGTCCATTGGGGAACTCAGTTTCATATTGACCAATTGGGGCTGTTGGATCACACTCATCACACGCTAGGCTGGATTCAAATGTTCAATTGGAACCTCTGAAAGGATAGTCATAGAAGTGCAGTTTCAGATTCTGGTACTCATATTAAGAATCATCTCTGTATTTATTTCTACTCAGTCCTTTTAGCTTGTCATAATCTTCCATTTGTATCTATTTCATCAAGTTTGGATGTCTGTACTCACTACTCAGTATCATATCAACATCATTAATATTTAGGTAAATCGGCAAAATCCCAGCTCTTGTGCTGAAGTTATATATTGACATTGAGCATGTGAACCCAAAGTGTTCCTGTTTGACAGCCAAAGGACCAACAAAGGTGCACCTTGTATTCTACTTTGTAGAACCACTAAACTTAAACTAGCAGAACTTAGATTGTGAAATACAGTACAATATTCTGTTTGGCCAATTTTTGAAAACCCCAATGGCTGCAATGATAGACAACCACAATGTTCAGGTACAGTATCCATGCTGCTTGATTGTTTTAGTCCATTATCTTTCTCTGGAAATCTGTTTCAATTTACAAGGTTGTCATATATGCTCGTTTGTCCATGTTATGGTGTTATTTCTGTAGGCTGTAGCTAATTATATATACTTGATTTTGCTGAAAATTTTATTTGCTTACACAGCACAGGTTCTACTTATCATAGTGCAAAACTGCAAACCACATCCATATTGAAACTTTTAGTTTTATCTTCAGGTGTCCATATTTGCATGATCATCATGTGGGCAGGGATATTAATACGAGGATAGTGAATTTAGTCGTGCGTGGTAGTAGGCTGAGCCCTCGTCCCTCTTGGCCACAACATGGAAACCATGATAGGTGTCAAAGAGACAGAGTAAGGAAAAGGGGATAGAGGCTAGCTTAGCTTGTCTGTAATCACACTCACGCACACATGTGTCTTTCAAGCAACAAACTCTCAACTTATCTCCTACTCAGATCAAACTCCTATCAACTGCTGTAATCAGTCTCTAGGTATCTAAAGTACCTAAGAAGCTAACAAGCCAAACCGAAAAACGAATCTCCTCATCTAACGACCATGCCACCTATTCGACTGAACACATTGCCTGGCTGCTGCTGCTCTATGTCTAGTAATGGCATGGCTGGCCTCTTCTTGTGCCTGGAATAGGTGGTATTGTACACAACAATAATCTTATACTTTTTGTTTAGCCTACAACTGCGAGTTGGTACCTTGATTGTATTGTTTTTGTGGGCATGACTAATATGCAATCTTCTGCAATCTCACCTGTACCTAGGATATGATTATTTCAGTCAGATTTTGCTACCTAACAATGATGGTACTTGATTTTCACATCACAAAATCACTAAAAAACAATATGTTTCATGCAAATTAGCAGACCCAATTCCAATGCCAGAGGCTCCCACATGAGTGGGTTGTGGGGAAGAGGTAAACAGAGACAAGTCTTTCCCCGCAAATACGGAGATGCTGTTTCAAGTCAGTAACCTGATGACCCAGTGAGACAGCTCTCAGTCTCTCACCACTGCACCAGGCATCCCTACTATTGGTACATACACTGAAGTTAGTCTGTATACAATCTCGAATTACGAGGAAATTGAGTAACTTAATAAGCTGTGATGAGATCATCTTTTAGTGTGTATCTGTCATCAAACCTATTGATCACATTTTTCAGAATATGCTGCATTTATGTTTAATTCTGCTCCTAACCTCAGTTTAGTTTCTTGTACTTGTTGGTCTCAAATTGACTTCACTTTTGTTTAAAATATATGAAAGGGAAAACAGTCATTCTTACCCCTGATTTCAAGTCATCGACTAGTCATCCAGTCGGTCACGGGAGGCCGACTTAGAAGCTCGGCTCGACTTTTCTACCAAGTCGATCGACTTAGCAGCGACTGGAATATATTAGTCGACTAGTCGTCGACTTGGTCGAGCTAGTCGGCCGACTTGCCCCTAATTTGGCCCAAACATCAGAAAGGCCCATTAGTCCATTACAAACCATAAACCCTAAACACAACAGTCGCCTACCCTCACGTCGTCCTGTACTCATGTCCGTCGCCAGGCCCTCCTCTGGCCGCCAGCCCCTCTGCCCGCCGCCCACCTCTGCCCGCCGCCCTCCTCTGGCTGGCTCCCCTTCTCTGGCCGCCGCCCAGACGCCCACCTCCAGCCGTGGGGGCCTCCAGCCTCGAGGCCTGCGCTGCCCTCCTCTGGCCATCGCCCAGGCGTCCACCTCTGGCCGCCCAGCCGTCGAGGAAGCCAGCCCACCTCTGCGCTGACAAGTTTCAGCAACATGCGCCGCCCTCACAAGTCACAGCAAGCTCTAGGGATATGGAAGATGCATCTGCAGATCGACCACAAGGGGAGTCAGGAAGCCAACAACCATATGATCCAGCTAAAGATCCTAAGAGAAAGGCAAAATCGAAGGATCCGGCATGGAACTATTGTTATTGGCCGGATTTGAACAAAAAAGATGTGGTGAAGTGCATCCTTTGTGGAAAATTGTTCATGCAGGTGTTAGAAGGTTGAAGCAGCACCTTGTTGGTGGTCATGGTGATGTTGCTAAGTGCCCGAAGACAACATCGGCAATCAGCAAAGAGATGAGTGATTATTTGAAGAAGAATGCTAGACAGAAGCCTATTGAGTTGGATGATGATAAAGAGGGTGATAAAGACGATGAAGTTGAAGTATTTGGAGAAGGGGAAAGTAGAGCATCTCATTCAGTTGTTCAGCCCAGTTCCGGAACTGCCCAAAAGAGAAGGCTCTCAATTGAAGCAAGCCAAAACAATCAACACGTGTCGAAGTCTTCTAAGTCAATTGCATCCATGTTTCGCAAAGCACCTGAGGATGTGGTTCGTGAGAGGCATTGCAAGGGCAACACTCAAACTACATTGCAGCGAAAGAGCAAGGAGGAGAATGAAAGAACATATATGTATGTTGCTGATTTTATTTATGAGTGTGGCTTACCACTTAATGTCATCAACTCAAGGGCCTTTGAGATCATGCTTGAGGCGGTTCGGCAATATGGTCCTGGGTATGTGAAACCTTCATATCATGATGTTAGGGTGCCATTGCTTGAGAAGGCAAAGAATAGTGTAGATGCGATAAGAAAGACTCATGAGTTGGCTTGGACTAAATTTGGTTGCACACTTATGTCTCATAGTTGGACAGATAGGAGGGGTCGACACTTGATCAATTTCCTTGTCAATAGTCCAGCTGGCACATTTTTCTTAGAGTCTATCAATGCCTCAAGTGAGACAGCAGATGCTTAGATGTTAGCTGCACTACTGGAGAAAAGAATTGATGCCATTGAAAGTTCCCTTTGGCCCGGGAACAGGATCTAGATGTCGCCTAGAGGGAGGGTGAATAGGCGAATAAAAATTATCACTTTAAAACTTAAATTCTTACTCTACTCGAAGACTAGAACGCAGTGGAGTGAAGGACCCTTCGAGTAGGTTGCAGCGGAATTAAAGTTCCTGTCTTAAGAATATCCTGCACTTCAAAGAAAGCTAGTACCATAAGTAAGCAGTGAAGTGCAGAGGTAAGAACTGAATAAGACAGAATCAGCACACAGAGCAGAGCACGTGGACACAGGAATTTATCCCGAGGTTCGGCCAAGCCTGAAATGCTTGTCTAGTCCTCGTTGGAGTTAGCCACACCTGGGCTTGGAGTCTATTTCAACTCTTTCCTCTGTTTGCTCAGATCTGTCAGTCAGACAGATAGAGCCTTCCACTATGTTGAGTTTGTTACAACGAAACCGCGGCTGCTTACAATCTTCTTGGCAGCACTTCGGCAGAGTAACGATATGCTCAAGACCTTGCTCTAGCTCTTACACTACACCAAAATCATACACTTCCTACGGTTTTTTAACTTCCTACAGCTTTTATAACAAACCGTAGGAAATAAATAACTTCCGAGAGGCAACTGGTAGCTCTAGGAAATAAACATAACTTCCTACGGTATTCTATAAAAGTTGTAGGAAGTTAGCTTTCACAGGCTGACCCGCGCGTTCGACCAAACGAGCCGCTAACTTCCTAGAGGCAGCCGTAGGAAGTTAGCATGGGCAGCTAACTTCCTATAGCCTCCTCTAGGAAGTTAGATTTCAGCTTTTGACCAGTCAAACAAAAAGATAACTTCCTACGGCCGGCTCTAGGAAGTTAGCTGCCCAGCTAACTTCCTACAGCCTCCTCTAGGAAGTTAGATTTCAGCTTTTGACCAGTCAAACGAAAAGCTAACTTCCTACGGTCGGCTCTAGGAAGTTAGATTTCAGCTTCTGACCAGTCAAACGAAAAGCTAACTTCCTACGGCCTCCTCTAGGAAGTTAGATTTTAGCTTTTGACCAGTCAAACGAAAAGCTAACTTCCTACGGTCGGCTCTAGGAAGTTACTTAACTTCCTAGAGTAAATGTACAAACTCTAGGAAGTTATGTAACTTCCTACGGCTGTACTCTAGGAAGTTATATTTTTTATTTTAAACCTCTCCTCAACCTTATCTCTTCTCTCACCTTTCTCACTCACGTCTCTCTCTCTCTCGCGTTTCTCTCTCCCTCGGTCCCGCCCCCGGCCGTCGCTCCCGCCGGCATGGCTTCCTCCGGCCCCGCTCGCCGCCCCCGGCTCTGCCCTGGCCTCGCCCGCCGCCCCTGCCCTCGCCCCCGCCCGCCGCGGCAGCCCACCGGTCGCCCAAGCCTGCACCCGACGCGCCCGATGCTGATCTTACCGGTGGCTCAAAGCAGGCGGCCATCACGACGCCCTTCTACCTCACCTTAGATCACACAGCTTCCGCCACGTCGTCTCCACCGTCGACGGAGGCGCCGCCGCTGCCATGTGCTGCCAACAGCGAGAGGGGATCCGAAATAATCAAGGCGAAGATCATGTCCCACCCACTCTATCCGGCTGTCTTGAGAGCCTTCATAGACTGCCAGAAGGTATGCGTGCAGCAGATTTCCGAGAGACATACATTCTACAGCTAATTTTGCCAGAGAGCGAAAGCATGGCTTCTTGATTTTTTTAATGTGCTAGCTCCGTCCTTATATATTATTCTCTAATTTTTCATGAGGAATTTCTCTTTTGTGTGTTTTTTGTTACTTGAGGTCAGAGCGCCGCCAGAGATTGTCGGTCGGCTTTCCGCCCTCGCTGATGACGTCAAAATGAATTCAGACGACAGACAAGAACAGCGACGAGCAGCAGACCCAGAGCTCGACCAGTTCATGGTATAACAACATATATATCTATATATATCAGTACGTGATGAGTAACTGATTCATTTCTGGGTTTTCTGATCGTGCATATATTTGGCCGAGACAATGGATCTACATGTCGTGTGTTTCTATGCGCGCGCGTAGGAGATCTACTGTCACATGTTGGTGAGGTACAGACAGGAGCTCACAAGGCCAATTGAGGAAGCCGACGAATTCTTTAGGAGCATGGAGGCCCAGATCGATGCATTCTCATTATTAGGTGATTATGTTTAACTAAACTGAGTTAATAATCATCTTGAATTGTTTTTTGTCTCTGTTGGGAGTAGCCTTAGCCCGTAGTACTATACCGACTGTTGCAGTACGTGCAGGTATCCTAGTACACATGATTATTTTCCAATCACAGAAAACATTTATTTGGCGTTGTGTAGTATTAAGTCCTTGCATGCATTATATTGGGGTGTGTTATCTAGCTAGCTAGGCTATGCACACTCATTATAACTTAGCTCTTAGCAGTAACAACATGAACATTTATTGCAGCTACGCATGCGACGAAGATAAAGAGTAGTATATATTGGGTTTTTTTAGAAGCCAAGTGTGTGCATGCAAGAAAAAAGAGTGCCTAGCTATAATTTTCCCACAAAAAGCGGGGACTAACTGAAAGTTCTTATGTGAACGAACTATGTTCTTAATAAGGCTTAAGAACATTTCTTGCAGCTATGCATGCGCTCCTGCGACAGCTCTAGATCCATGTATGTCGTCTGCACGACATAGTTTACATGCTTTCATTTTCTTGATCTATAACCACACACCTGCTTAAATTCTTGCTGAATTTGTTGTTAGGCAGAACTAGCTTAATAGTAATCAGAGGAGCACGACCTTGTGTAGCTTCTAATGATGTAACTCAGCAAATTCATCAGGTATGCAAATTCATCATCATTTACTTGTTGTTAACTATATTATGATGTAACTCAGTAAATGTCATTTGTACATGTATATTAGACCCCTCTAGCTACCTTGCCGACGCATGAAGGAGAAGACGAGTTAGATGGAGGTATCAACCATCACTCGTCACTCGTCACTGTATTATGAAACCCTCTTCGCTAGTGGAGGTATCAACCATCACTCGTCACTGTAACCCGATGGTGATCGGCACCGTGAGCTTCCATGTTATTGTGTTATGATACTTGAGACTTTTATTATGACTGTATGAGATATTGTCTCTTATTAGTACTGGACGATGAGATGTGTATTATTATGACTATGGATGAGACTTTCATGATGTAATTGATGAGACTATGGATTTAAATATTGTTATGTGATTGTGTGTGAGATGTTTTATGTGAAAATATGTTGTGCTATATAGCTGTTGATATATTTGTTATGTTGTGTAATGTGGTGTAAAATAAAAATAAACAACATTTGTAATGCTGGTCAAGTTAACTTCCTAGAGGCTACATTAAGCCGTAGGAAGTTAGCTGGCTAATTTCCTAGGGGCTACAGTCAGCCGTAGGAAGTTAGCCAGCTAACTTCCTAGGGGCTACAGTCAGCCGTAGGAAGTTAGTCGTAGGAAGTTAGTCAGCTGACGGCGCTGACGGCGTGAAGCTACTAACTTCCGAGAATCTACTAACTTCCGAGAGGCTTCTTTGGCTGTAGGAAGTTAGCTAACTTTCTAGAGGGCTCTAGGAAGTTAAGCTAACTTCCGACAAAAAATTTCCGAGAGCCAAACTTCCGACGGGATGACTTAACTTCCGAGAGTTTAGCTAACTTCCTAGAGTTTAGGCCTAACTTCCTAGGGTTTAGGCTCTAGGAAGTTTACTATTTTGGTGTAGTGTTAGCAGCTCTTCTCCACTCTCTAAAGGCTTATAGCTTTGCCTTCTACACAAACTAGAGAGATACACACGAGAGGGAGAGAGAGAATTGATCCGATTGATGTCTACACTTGTTGGTTGCCCTTGTCTATTGTTGGAGGCGCCTAGGAGTCCCTTTTATAGGCACAAGGGGCCTTGGAGCCGTTGGAAGCAATCCAGGAAGGCAAATCTTGCCTTCAGTCGGTTGGCGCACCGGACAGTCCAGTGCACCACCGGACACTATCCGGTGCCCGATTTCCTTCCAAACTTGGCGCAGTCGACCGTTGCAGTCTTGGAGCCGTTGGCGCACCGGACATTGTCCGGTGCACACCGGACAGTCCGGTCCCCCCTTGTGACTGTTGGCTCGGCCACGCGTCACACGCGGATTGCGCGGCCGACCGTTGGCTCACCGGACAGTCCGGTGCACCACCGGACAGTCCGGTGAATTATAGCCGTACGTCGCAAGACTTCTCCCGAGAGCGGCGACTTCGCCGCAGCCGACTCACCGGACACTGTCCGGTGCACCACCGGAAAGTCCAATGATTTATAGTCGTACGCCGCCGGCTTCTCCCGAGAGCGGCCTGATCACCAGAGTTCAGCCTGGCGCACCGGACACTGTCCGGTGCACCACCGGACAGTCCGGTGTGCCAGACTGAGTTGAATCTAGGCTGTACACAGCCAAGCCTTTTGCATCTCTTTTCTTCTCTTCTTTTCTCTGTTTCTAACACTTAGACAGATATGTTAGTACACAAAAACCAATGTACTAAGTCTAGAAATATACCTTCTCTTGGATTTCCACCTTTCTATCATTTGACATGCTTAAGATTGATGTTGGACTCATAAATCATCAAGTCAGCTTAACTTGATCTAGACTAACATTTCTGAGCTCCAACATCCTGCAAAGGTCACATAGAATATCTCCAAACTAGAAACAACCCAAACTAAGGATCAAGGGTGCACTTAGCTCTTTTGGGCTGCTTCCAGTTCTGTTTTTGACATTTGTTCTCGTTCTAGTGACCTTGATCTCCTTCTTAGAGCTTGGTCTTGAGCCTTATGACTTACACCTCATAACTAGAGATGTTTTCCTCATTGGTTGTAAGTTACGTCCTTATGTAGTGATCCTTGATGTGTCGTAGCTGTTCTCAACTCGATCACCCTTGACTTTGCAAGCCTTCTTCTTCACCCTTGGCTTTGGGTTCCTCAGCCTCTTTGACCTTCTCTCGTGCACTTGGTACCTCGAAGCTCTTCTTGCCTCCGTCCTTGGCTTGATCAGTTGTCTCCGAGCTACGCACCCGAGTGTCACTTTATGCAATGTCCATCATACTTGTGATGCCCATTATCTATCCATCATCTAGTCCTTGGACCATCACACTTGTTCGCTTGTGTTGAACCCTGTTAGCTTTACATTAAGCACCTGTTCAACACTTAGACACTTGTTAGTCCTTTAATTGAGTTGTCATCCAAACACCAAAACCCACAAGAGAGCTTTCAATCTCCCCCTTTTTGGTGATTGATGGCAACACAATTAAAGCTTACATAAGAGAAAAATTTAAAGCACAAATTTTGAGTTCTAAGATTGTAGAATGCTCCCCCTAAATATGTGCTTACATTAAAATCTTAGCTTTGGCTTTAAATGCCAAAATGCACATACTTAGGCTAGATCGAAGCATTGCTACACCTTAGCACCTGTGGGATGCATTGTCAAGGATCAAACCATGATGCGTATAACACACAAATGCACAGAATCAGAGTTAAACACCATTCAATTGAGTGGATATATCACAGGAATATCAACCTACCACTATTCACCATTAAGATATCAATTTAAACTAAGATACCAATTTAAAACAATACCAATTTAAAACAATCTTAAAGCACCATTAAACCATTGACCACATGCACCATTATCCACATGACTATCTATTTCAGAATGAACATTATAGATGCCAATTAATTCATAGCAACGGAAGCACTAGTCCATTAAGATACAACACATATAACCATATGATGCAACACATATAATACTGCAAGAAACATATGATAAGAATTATCAATAACACACTAACAATGCTCAAACTAACACATCACCCCTTAGGGTAAGCTTTCCTCTCAGGTTGAGATAAGCTTTAATGCACAACTTCTCCCCCTTTGACATCAAACACCAAAAACCATACTCAAGCAAGAACATAGGATGATGTCAAGGGACAGCGGGGTGTTAAGGAGGAAAAACACACTATCAACACTCTCCCTTACTTATTGAACATATGCACTACCAACATTTGAGTAAGATACATATACGCAAAAAGATCAATACTTCCTTTTGTACCTTTATCATGTTGTGGTGTACTTCCTATCTTGAAAGTATTAATCTCCCGGGAGCTTCTTCACACTTGTGCCTGATCCTTTATCCTAACCTTTTCTTGTTGCTAAGACACCAAGCTTAGAGCAAGTTATAGTATTGTGGCACAAGATGAAGCTTCTATTCTAGTGATTATCAAAAGATGTCAATTGAAGCAAACTATCACGGCTACCACCGGACAAGCACCACCGGACTGTCCGGTGTGCCGCAGAGAACTGCAGCTTTTCTCCAATGGCTAGAATTGTGTTGGGGGCTATATATACTTCACCCAACCGGCCATTTGAAGGTGTGGGAGCCCAAGCAACATACCAAGGCATATAGTGCACATTTCCAAGAGCTCAAACACCCAAGTGCTTAATAGAATCACTCGGTGATTAGCGTAGGTGCTTTGCAAAGTGCTTAGGTTAGTTAGACCGCTTTAGCGCTTGCTCTAGGTGAACCCTAGTTAGTTGAGTGAGTTTAGACAAACCACACAACCCCTCGACTCTTGCGTGAGCCGTTGTAATTGTACCAAGTGGGGCGAGAGTCTTGCGAGACCGTGACAACCGCATTTGTGTCACGGCCACCACCGTGTACCGTAGGGAACGAGGCCCGCGACGTTTCGGCCGGAAGCTCGATAGTGGAGACGGCGGGGAGTGTCCGAGAGGAGCCGGAAGCGGAGCACCACTTGCGCGTGGAGAAGGCCCATGACTCTCTACGGAGTTACTCGACCGTGGTGCTTGGCCCTCGCGTGGGCTTCCCTTTGCGTAGGGGCACCAACGAGGATTAGTCGGGACCTTGCGTGGTTCCGGATACCTCGGTAAAAATACCGGCGTCATCCACGAGAGTTTGCTTCCCTACTTTGCTCTTTAAGTTTCCGCATTTATTTTAAGCATTTAAGTTTCAATCTTGTATTCATACTTATTTAGTGTAGATTGAAACTTAGCCTTTGCGGTAGAGATAGCAACACTTAGACAAAACCTAGATTGCACTTTCTAGTTTGATTATTTGCATAGGTTTTGCTCTAGGGATTTAATTGTGGCCTAGTTTAGTAAAAGTTTTAGAAGTCCTAATTCACCCCCTCTTAGGCGTCACCCGTTTCCTACACCATCGACCAAAGCCTGATATTAAAAACAAATGAGTACAAAAATAGTGATTCACCAGGAGTATTGCTAGAACAGAAAAAGCCAAGTTACCTGAAGATTAGAGAAGAACGAAGGAAATCCTAAATCATGAGAAGCTAGTTGGTGGCTTGACGAAGGAATATCAACTAGGACAATCTGAAGAGCATCACTAGGGATTGATTCAACCTCACTAGCAGGCATCAGAATTCTAGCATCTAGTGCGCCGACCTCTAAGGCGACTCCCTCATTTGAAGCATGCACTGCTGTTTTGCCACCAGAACATGGCGGAGAGGACCCGACATGGACATCCATGGAGGTATGAGAAGGGGAGCTCTCTCGAACACCCTCGGAGGCTGGATTGCCGCTCGCACTGCCCATCAGAGTCGGATCATCACCGACAACACCCTCGGGGGCTGGGTCATAGTTCGCGCTACCCGCCTGAGCCGGATCATTACCGGCAACACCCTCGGGGGCTGGGCAACTGCCAGCACCACCCTTGAGGACTGGGTTCTTCGCAACAGCCACCTCTAAGGCTGAAGGACCCTCAGCCACCTCCATGGGAGTCGGGCGATCGTGACCAACCTCTGGACATCGAAGACTGCCCTCCAAAGTCGACGATACGCAAGATGCTGCTCGAGAGGCTTCTAATCCCACATCCGGAATATCAGAGCAAACATCCATCATGTCAACGTCAGTTGGCTCTGACAGCATATCCTCAGGAACAACATCCTCGAGAGCCTGATCAAAATCAGTTATAGATAATTCTTGCAGGCTGACAAGAGCAGACAAAGCTAGAGAAGTAATATCGCTATCCCCCCCACTGACTCTGTAACGCTGATTGTTCTTCCAAACCAGTGGGACCTCCTCTTCTTCTTCTTCGTCCTCGTCAACAATACGGACAATAGATGGCGCTGGGTCACACCCATTGAGACTCAAGTCAACTGCTTGGACGATATGATTACACCTCGCGGTCACGTCAAGTTACTACTCAGAGGCAGTCCGCTAAATGCTCAGCGCACCAAGTCGTCCCTTGGCTACACCCATTGGGGGGATGTCCAGGAATTTTCAATAGATTTTCCCAAGCAGTCGCATCCATATAGTATACGCAATGAATGTGTCAACACAGAAGGAAGATATCGATAGAGATCGGAGAAAAGCCAAAAATAGCTGCTGGAGTACAAGTCTAATCAACAGAAGCATTGAAGCACGAAGCGAAATAAAGACCAGCCAAAGAGCCATCTACTGGACATCCAATCTGTCACCGATCAAATAAATTTCAAACCTAACAAGACACGGGTAGATCACATTGCTGATCTCAAAGACAAAAACCATATGCTGACCTCTAAAGCATAAACCGAGGACAAAGTGCTGATTTCTAAAGCATGAGTCTAAGATAGAAACAATGACCTCTAAAAAGCATGGGATGAAGACCTTTGAGTGGATTATTTTGAGTAATCCACTCAAAGCTCGGGGGCTACACCCATTGGGTGCACCTCCGGTGCACCCAATGAATCATTAACCCCTGAGAACAAAATGTTGATCTCTAAAGCATAAGTAGAGCACTGATTTCTGAAGATTAAAGCAAAGATCGTTGAATAATGACAAAAGAAGATAACAGAAGATCCTTTTTACCAAGTCACTCAGAGTTAGAGGTAACAACTTAACAGACATGTTTCCAAACCACAAGCTGGACCTAGAATCTTTGGGCCGATTATTTCAAAATCAACACAAAGATTGGGGGCTTGTGGGGGACAGATATCCCTCGGGTCCACTAGAAGGCAAGAAGGCTTGCAAAAGGCCCAGGCCCATTGTTTCGCAAGGCCATCCCTTCGTGAACCAGGGGAGGAACTTCCGGTAGAATGGATCAACGCGAGATCGGATCAACTCGAGCCCATGCGGTTCGCTAAATTCAAGCGCTATCCGCAGCAGTGATCCGAGTCTCCCGCGCAGTGCCCTTAGACGTCGGAACTGAGTGAAGATAAGTCTGCAGGATTATAGGAAGATAAGCTCAGTCGTTTCGCTATTACTTAGGCGCATGTTGTTATCATATCCGCATGTAACGCCCCATGGTCGAGTATATAAGGCCTAGGGGGCACCCCTTCAAGAACATCTCTCATTCATTAGCCACCTACTCAACTCCCTAGCATCCCTCGTACTAGAGAACTCCCCTATAACCTGCCCCATAAAAGATCCACACCAGCACGTAGGGTGTTATGCATCTCAAAGCTGCCCAAACCTGTGCAAAATTACCCACTGTCTCTCGTGCATCTAGCATGAACCATCGAGCTACAGTCGGTTACACCGTCCTACTCCAAAAAGCACCTCGAGGGGCAACCCCAGGTGCGCGGTCGGACCCAAAACACCGACATGTCCGTTATCACCTTTAACCCTTCTAATATCTATACCCTTATCTTCATGCTTAATTTGAACCTATCCTTTAAAGCCTACTCTTTTTCATACGTGTTCGAGGATAGTGCCTCACCTACTTCATCATTGACTGCTCACCCTTCTTGACACCTTGCAAATTTTGCCTAAAATACATTCTTGGTTGTGTGTTTGCCTAAATCACCTTAACTCTTGTCATCCCTCAATCTTTACCTTGATACATACCTGTATTTTAAAGCTTGCCCTCCCATTTCAGTTCAAGAGTGTTGCCCTACCCACTATGCTCTTGGTCGTTTTGTTTTTCCTCTGTCGCATTGTGGTCTTAGCTTTCATTTGATATCACCCTTACCTTCATAATCACTAGACTTGGACTGGATGCTTATCTCAGGTTTGCCTTTTGGAATCTCCCCTTTTCTATCTCAACTCAAGGGTAGTGTTCTGCCCATTATGCTCTTGGTCGTATCCTTTTCCTGGTCGCTTACAATGCTTGCTTTAACTCTATTCTTTCTTGTGCTCATGCCCCTATCCTACACGTCTTGTTCTTCTCCTCCTCCTTCGACAACCTTAGAGATTAGTTACTCCCTTTTCAGAAAGTACCACCATCTAGTTAACATTCACGTGTAGCAATGGTATGTTTGTTGTGGTATGCTTGTGATGTTTGTCTTTGTGTTATGACTGATTTGCTTCTTTATGATGAGTGTTGATGTGTTGTGGCCCTTGGTCCGCAATGACATCAATTTACTAGCTGATTGCCATAAAGTAAGGTAGCTGGGTGCTCTCCCTTTTCTCTCTTTAATCCATCTATGCTTACCTTTTTTTATCTATACCCTTTCCTCTTACACCTGTCCGGTTGGCAACTTCCAACCCCTCTTAATCAATCAAGATTAGAATCGACTACATCTTCACCAAGTGCGTATCAACGCTCCTGATAAGGGCGTTAGCCGCAAACCTCAATGAAGACAATGCGATCAACATCAACCAACAAGATCAGAGTGGCGCGGTGGAAGCGTGTGTGGGTCCTAACCCACTGGTCCAAGAGATCCTCAAGAATTGCATCAGTGTGTCGTGATCATCTCAAGGTCAAAACAACCAGCCCGCAAGTTAATCTTGTAGAGTCAAAGTCAACTCAAGAAAGTCGTGAACAATCTATGAACTGACCTCGTTTTCTTGCTAGCCTCTTCTTGAATCTCGGGGGCGAGATTCCTGTTAAGGGGGTTAGATCTGTAACACCCTGAATTTGGGGGTATAAAATTTCTTTTCTAATATCCACCAAATTCAGGTGTTACCCTCTCCTTTCTTTGCCTTACTTCTCTTTTTCTAAATATTGAGGAGTTATTTTGTACCATATAAGTGTTAACTGTAGTATGCTCAACACCCTAGGGAAATTATTGTGGTCGCATCACATGCTGGAGCACCTAAATTTGTATGATGTTTTAAGTTCTTGTGCCTCTATTTAAACTCTTGTAGCATGTTAATTTTGAATTTAAAAGATAGGGATAAATTCAAAATATAAAGAAGAAGATAAAAAAGAGAAATGGAAAAAACCCAGCCTAGCCTCCCCTAGCCGGCCCAGCACCCCTCCCTGGCCCACCTCGCGCGTGCTCCCCCTCCCCCCGGCCCAGCTGCACCGTGCGGCCCACCCCCTCGGCCTGCCCGCGAAGCCCACCTCAGCCCTGCAGCCGCTTCCAGCGGCCCAGCGCAAGCGCGCCTCACCCGCCAGGCCAGCGTGGCCCAGCACCCCACGCGCCCCTAGCCCACCAGCGCACAGCACAGCCCAGCAAGCGCGCTCGCCTAGCACCGCGCCCCTGCATGGCCCAAGCCACACGTGCACTCCCCAGGCTGCTGCCCCCTGCCCAGCGCGCCCAAGCTTACGCGTGGGAGCGCCGCCGCCGCCAGAAAACCGCCCATGACGCCGTTTTTCTTGCGCCAACGTCCATCGTTTTCTCTCTCTCTCTATCTCTCGGACGCAAGCCCTACCTCCCTCTTTCCCCCACGTCCGCGTCTCGGCCCCTGCCCGCGAGCTCGCTCGGCTCGGCGGCCAGCCATCCAGCGCGGCGGCGTGGCCAGCCTGCCAGCGCGGCGGCGCGGCCAGCCTGCCCGCGCCTCGTCTTGCTGCGCAACGGCTCACCGCCATCTCGCTCAGCCGTTCCCAAGCGTCGGCGAAGAAGCCGCCGTCGCGGGTCCATCGACGTCGCGTCGTGCGTCCGCCCAACACGTCTCGTCGTCCGCCGTCATCGCAAGGTGAGATCCCGTCCATCCACCCCTTTCTTCCTCGCCGTCTGCCATGTACCCGCCCCACCGTGCATGCTACCGTGCCTTTGATCATCAATTCAAAGCTCACAAATTTTCCTATAACCTCCTCGGGAGACATTAGCTTATATCTAGGATCACCACGAATTAATTGAACTTGAGTAGGGTTAATAAAAACGAGTGATCTAAGAATAACCTTGACCATCTCATAGTCATCCCATTTTGTGCTCCCGAGGTTGCGCACTTGGTTCACCAAGGTCTTTAGCCGGTTGTACATGGCTTGCGGGTCTTCTCCTTGGTTGAGCATGAACCGACCGAGCTCCCCCTCAATCGTTTCCCTCTTGGTGATCTTGGTCACCTCATCTCCTTCATGCGCGGTCTTGAGCACATCCCAAATCTCTTTGGCACTCTTCAACCCTTGCACCTTATTATACTCCTCTCGACTTAGAGAGGCAAGGAGTATAGTGGTGGCTTGGGAGTTGAAGTGCCAGATTTGGGCAACCTCGTCCGAGTCATAGTCTCATCCCCTACGGATGGTTCCTGCGCTCCAAACTCAACAATATCCCAAATATTAGAGTGGAGTGAGGTTAGATGGTGCCTCATTTTATCACTCCACATGTTATAATCTTCACCCTCAAAAACGGGTGGTTTGCCTAGTGGGACGGAAAGTAAAGGAGTGCGTTTAGAAATGCGTGGGTAGCGTAGGGGGATCTTACTAAACTTCTTACGCTTATGGCGCTTAGAAGTGACGGACGGTGCGTCGGAGCCGAAGGTGGATGGCGACGAAGAGTCGGTCTCGTAGTAGATCACTTTCTTCATCTTCTTCTTGTCGCCACTCCGATGCGACTTGACGCGTGGAGGGGATTCCTCCTTGTTCTTGGTGCCGGACTCCTTTGATGGAGCCTTCCCGTGGCTTGTAGCGGGCTTCTCACCGGTCACCATCTCCTTCTTGGCGTGATCTCCCAACATCACTTCGAGCGGTTAGGCTCTAATGAAGCACCAGGCTCTGATACCAATTGAAAGTCGCCTAGAGGGGGGGTGAATAGGCAAATCTGAAATTTATAAACTTTAAGCACAACTACAAGCCGGGGTTAGCGTTAGAAATGAAACCGAGTCCGAAAGAGAGGGCTGTGACGGAACCTCCCAAGTAATCAGGCCCACCTATAGTTGTCCTTGTCTAACAGACATCAGACACCCTGTAGATGTTCCTAAGTTACTTGACAAGCTCGGTATCTTTCCTTACCTCACCAGGAACGTTTCACCCGTCTTGCAGACATTACAGACCATCGGAGATGAAGATATGCGGAAGCGATTTACATAAACTTACATTTATTTCAAAAAGCAAGCTTAAGGTATTTATTTACAGACCAGGCTAAAGTGAGTGCATAAAAGTAATAATTATACAAACCGGGGAGACACAAACTTCTCCCGAAAGACTATAAACAAAAGACCCTAGATGGAGGACCGAGTCCTCCCGCACTTCAGTCCTGTTTTTCTTCGTTGGGAACCACCTTAGCACAGAAGCAGCAAAAGTCTGCTACTTCCCCACCTAAAAACAACAAAGGGATAAACCCTGAGTATGGAATTACTCAGCAAGTCTTACCCGACTAAGGAAAAGACTCTCAAGGGTATGCTGGTTATATGGGAGTCAAGGTAAGGCTTCCCAATAGTCAAAGACTCTGTTTTGCAGAAATGCTTACTAAAGTGGATCCTTAAAAATCCAATTTTATTTGTCAAGTTAGGTAAAATTACCTGCACTAGAGTTCTTTCTACCCTAGTTCAATCACTGGTCCTGCACTAGCCAATTTCTTAACCAAAAACCCATCATCTTTAGTGGAATGCTACGTGTAAGTCAGTGGCCAAGTCTCCATAACCGCGGAGGTACGGCGATCCGAATCGATTATACTCAGCTGAGGATCTCCAATCACACGACATATGTAGCACTTAACCCTTGCATATGTCAACCCGCCACCGGGGTTCTTAAGACCGGATCAGGTTCACGCAAACCGAGAGCACAGATACACCACCGTCCAGCCTCTTGCCACGGAGGGTACACGCTACTCTCGCCACCGCTCCACTCCCATTTCGTGTTATCTTATTCCGGCCTTAGTCTGCCCGAGGCAAGGCTTACCCATGACGAGGCATGTGACCAGTTAAAGGGTCCTCGGTCAGCAGGCCTACATCGACAAGGTCCTTAATCGACTCAGACGGAGACACTACACCGAGACTCTCTCTCGTGCAAGTCACCCGCCCGGTCTCAGCTTAATCATTTCAACCCAAAAACTTGGTACCTGACAGAGGTACATCTTTTCCGATGTTGGACCCATCAAGGCCTTGATGGATCCACCATCAAATTTTGTTTTTGAAAACATCCCTCCCACTTTGCCAAACATCTTTTGTAAAACAAATCCTTTTGTTTTTCTAAAGCAATACTAAGCATAGTAAAACCTTTTTGTAAAAACAGGATTTCAAGGAGGGTAATCAAGATCAAGGAAAGTAATGCAGGAATTGTTTAATCAATCAACTCCTATCACCTAATGCAGCAAGCAAGTAAGAAATATTTTAAAAACATCAAGGAAGGTGGCAAATGCACCGGGGCTTGCCTTTGTTATCAGAGGTGTCTTGCTCGGATCCACAGATATCAAAATAAAAGCAGTTGTCTGCCTGAGGATCAGAGGTGGGTGGTATCCCCTCTTCAAAAACTTCTTCTTCTTCTTCTTGCTCTAATATAACCATATACATGCATAAGAATGGATGTCATGGAATGCTCATGAGGATGCAAAGATAACATAAACTTATTATTTATGTCTTGAGTACAACTTTCCTTCACGGTACTCCGAGAACCTAGGGTTTCCGGAGTCAGTAAAGGAGTTCATGGAGCAGGGGGGGTGGTTTTGGGTTTAGTGATCAAACAAGGCCCAAATCAAACCAAACTCTACCCATGGCTTCTAAATAATGTGAAAAGCTCACATAAAAAGTTTGGGGAATTTTGGACTTATTATTTATTTTCTAAAAATCCAGAACTGTGACACCCCAGGTGTCAGTTTCGTGTTACGTCGGGAGATTAATCCTAATCTCGGATGCTCAGTAAAAATTTCTATTTCTCGATCGTGCCTATCTCTGTTTATCAGGCTTTCTCTCGGAAGTTCACCGAATTTAGAGTTAATCGATCGCGAGAAACAACCAATTTTGGAGCGTGTTAAAACTTTTAATTCTCGGAACTCATGCAGACTCGAAGATCATTCTCGAATTCTAAATCTCATCTGAAACTCTCTAAATCAAACTCTCAACGACTATTATCTGGTCTGAGCCCGCATCTAATTCCTGAACTCGATCGATGTCCGACTATTTTAATCCGAGTCCGTACTCTCACACGGAATACTCAAATTGTCGTCCTCTAATCAATTTTATCCGACTCGACCAAATATCTCATGTCCGAACCGAAATCAAAACCCCGTTTCCACAGCGATTTTAAAATGCCACGATTCACCTTCTCCGTCTAAAAATCCAAAACCGATCAAATCTCAGGACGATTTATTTTCGAATCATGCGCGAGGAATTATTTCCGAGCAAAGTGAAATCCAACTCTCGGCCGAATTAATCGCTCAATCGTCCGTTCGTCGAAACCCAAATTCGCTCTGTTCTCCGAAGAGACGAAATCCGCAGGAACATTTTTAGTCCGGAAAATAAATTAGCGCAGCCTGAATTCGTATTTTGGGCCAAGCCCATTCAAGCCCAATAGGCCCACTAAGAAACCCTAAACCTAGAGCCCCTCTATAAATAGGATCCCTCTCTCCTTGCCCTTGGCTATTTTGCAATCCCACCCCTAAAAATTTTCAGCCGCCACTTGCCTTCTCTCTTCTCCAGCCGATTTCCCCTGTCTTCTTCTACCTCGCGCAGGAGTCCTCCCACGGCAACAGCAGCTTTCCCTTCCTCTACACGGCTGCAGCTGGGCGCCCCTCTTCTCTGGCAGCCAGCTCCCTCCCATGGCGGCAGCTCCTCCTCCCTCTGCTTCTTGCCGCAGGAACAGGAGCTCCCTAGGAGCACGTCGGCGCCCCTGACCCCCTGCTTTTCCATTGGCCGCGACCTTCTCTGCTCATGCGCGGGGTGCCGGCAGGAGCCCTGCCATGGCCGGACCGGCCCTAGCTCGAGCTGTGAGCTCGCCGTCGCCCGTGGCTGACGCTCTCTACTGCATCCTTTGCCAGCACCACTCTTTTCTCTCCATGGCCGGCACACACGAAGCCAGCAGCCATGGCCGGCCTCCACTTCCCATGGACGGCGCCCAGGAATTCCAACAGCAGCTCATCCCCTCCCAGCGCCCCCTTCTGCTCCATGGCTGCAAGAAGCCTCTCCATGGCTGACGCACAGGTGGCCAGCAGCTCTGCTCGCCCCTTGTACCTTGAGCAGCAAGAAGCAGCGCCCCTATCTCCTTTTCCCCGCAGCCCCACCAAATCGACGCGCCGTAGGTGCTCGACAAAATGCGCAGCTCCATTTCTCCATGCCCGCGAGCTTTTCCTTGCTGCGACTGCCTCCCAAGGACAGCGCGTAGCAGCCTCCCCGTGGCCATGGTCTGCAACAAGAAGTCGCGCGCTACATGTTCGATGTTTTGCGCAGCCCCAATATCGTCGTCGACCCCCGGTGAGACACCCCGCCCCCCCTTGCTGCTACCCCATTTTTGTGTGCTTGGTAAAAAAATGTTGAACCGTTGTGTGTGTCTAATCGCAGCTAGCCGTCGATGTCACGCTTCGCGCCTTGCCCGTTCGACGAAATGCCGAGCCATGTGGACAACACATGCGTCTAGTCTGCTCCCGTTCAGGTTGATTGATTTATAATAATACATGTGCTTTGGTTGATGTCGGGCAATGCATGTATATATGTGGATGTGTGTAATATGTTTCGGTATTACGCATTGGTAGGATCGCGTTTGCGATTGGAGAACAAGAGGTTGTTGATGTGCGCGATTTGTAGTTTGTCGAATTACATTTTGGTCGATGTGGTGTAAATTGGTGTTTGACGATATGTGGGTATAAAATGTTTTGGTGAGATGCAGTGGCAAGGTCGCATTCACGTTTTGGTAAACAAATGTGTTGTGCTTGTTTTATGTGATGAGTAGGTCTAAAAATACAAGTAATGTAAGGATTTAATTAGTGCACGTATGTGTGTGTGCCGTGGTGTATTGTAGTGGTGGTGGCGTAAGACATTTGATTGAGGTGTGCGGGTATATGCCGTAATATGGTTATACTCGCAATGAAGCAAAATATATGTATTGTGTAACACAACGTTTAGGTTGCTGTCGTATAACCGTGGGAAGGATGCTCCCGATGGTCATGTGACTAAAGGGTGTTGTAGTGACAAAGCGAGAAGTAGGTTTAATATTGTTAAACGATTAGTGGATAATATCTATCGGTATTGTCATGATATTTTTTTTTATGGCAATGTGATGCTTCGCTTTGTCAATTATCACATTCCATGCCCACGGGATAAAGAAATGTCTAGTTGATCGCTTAGGAGTCCTATATGAACGTAATTGCAGCCCAATAATTATTGGAGGCGAGTAGCGTTCATAAGTCGGTCCTTGTTAAAATTTAAGAACAATCCGTTAAGATATACACATAAGCGCTTCAGGTCCTTCAGTAGCAAATGTAGTCTTATGGAGTTTTACGCCATGTGTAATTGCCTCTATGTTAGATCCCAAAAATGTGCCATTTTAAGTGACCTGTGTAGTAACAACCTTAAGTTGAGCAATGATTAGGAAAAGCTGATTAATTTACTCCAACCCATGTTTTTGAGTTGTGATGTCTAAAATGGTTCGCTAAGTCTAATACTGCGATTAACCAACTCATGTTAAGTAGGAGTCGATTTTGTTAAGTGATTGTCATATACATGCTGTGTCTCAGATTTCGATAATAATAGACTAGCCGACGCGTGTGATGTATAGCGGCCTATATTGTTTCTCTGGCTAGCCGACTTGTTAGATGGCTTTGGTTAAGTTTGTAGTCGTGATGAATTGCTTGTTGTGGTCTAAATGTGTATGGTTATGGTTGCGAATGAAAAGTAGTAGTGCTTAGGTGATGTCTAAGTTAAAAATGCAAATTATTGGGTGAAAAGCGCTTCGATGTTGATTTTCGTGGAGAACGCGTGGTTAATTGAGTATGGTAAATCTAGCGCGCTAAATGATTTGTATAAGATTTGTAAGTCTACTTGTTAGTCCTCCTCTAATTAATTTAACTCTAAGAAATGGTAAAGTGCTAGAATGATTCAAGTCTCTAGAATGCGACAATTCTTGAATTATATAGAAGCTGGAATTTATTGATTGTTGTTTGTGGCTGCACGTACTGTTTTCGGTACGCTGTATGTTTGATGAATTAAATTGTGTTTTCTGTAGATACGTGCTATAGAAAAGTTGTAGATAACATGATTATCTTGCCTGTACAAAAATTTGACAGCCATAAACCTGATCGTTTAGGAGTTGTGTTTTTCGCAAGCCCAGCATCTGAATCTGTCGAATTTCAGAACAGATTTCAGAAACTGCAATGGTTGCTTAAGTTAATGTTGAAATCAGTTATTGGTGTTCACAATAAAGTTGTAGACAACTCTCTTATCTTACTTGTGTTAAAATTTGACAGCCATAGGTCTAACAGTTTAGGAGTTATGCTTGTTGCAAATTCAGTAACTGAATCTGTCTAAATTCTGTACAGATTTCAGAAACTGTACTGTTTGCTCAATTTAATTTTGCAATCTGTTCATGGTTGTTATAAGAAAGTTGTAGATGCTCTTCGGATCTTGCTTGTGTTAAAATTTCATAACTATAGGCCTGACGGTTTAAGAGTTATGAATTTTGCAAACTGCTTGCTGTGTTCTGTCCACTGACAGAACAGATTTCGAAGACTGAAATGTTTGATTTAGTTAAACCTGGAATCACCTCTTGGTGATTATAAAAGTTGTGTAGTACTTTTGCTGAGCTTTCCAAAAAGTCTTAGATCACCCTTTTTGGTGGTCTGAAGCTTAAGTTATGAATGTTTCAAATATAAAGACTGAATCTGTCCAGTTCTGGACAGCAAGGTCTTTTAGTGCTGTTTACGCCTAGTTAAAAATTGAATCACCCTAGGATGTTTATAAACAAATTGTAGAGCATTTGTTTAGCTTTTCAGAAAGTCTAGGATCACTTTGTTTGGATGTCTGAATCTTCAGTTGTGAATTTTTGAGGTTGCTAGCCTGAACCTGTCCAAATCTGGACAGCGCTGTTGTATTAGCACGTTTTGACCGTGCTAAGTGTTGAATCATGTTGTGATGAAAATAACAAAGTTGTAGAGCACTTTCTAAGCTTTCCAGGAAGTCCTAGTTTGCTAGTTTTGGATTAATATTTGAAAAGTTATGATTAAAACAAGTGACTGCTGTATTGCTGTCCAAAAATCCTGCTTGTGCTTATTTAGTGTTAGTTCACCCTTTTGGCTAAAAATGGTTGGTTAGCACTAAATTAATGTAGATTTACCATGACTAAGCTTAATACTGCACGTGTGTCATGTTTTGTATGTTTCTTGCTGAAGTTGATTGTGGTATAGATTTTGCATAGCCGTTGATGCCTGTCATCGGTTAAACTTGTGTTGGATGCTTTTGTGTGATAAATAGAAGAACTACGGAAAAACCATCGCTAACTTATAGACTTAACTAATATAAGGCTAGGTAACTAATGGGCAATTAAAGTGAGCGTGGTAAATGCGTGTACTTGTGATATCGTATTTGTGTTACGTAAATAAATAAAATATGATCGTCTTGTTAATGATGTTAATAATGAACGCCGATAACGTACGAATAGCTCGCGCTCGCGTATAGTCGTTGCAGTGTCTTACTAATTAGTGTTTAGTTCATTACCATGTAGTGTATATCTTGTGATATTTTTCATCATATTCATCCATATGCATATTGCATCTCATATAGGACCGAGAGATGATGATCGAGCCAGTGATGTGGTGCCAACCACAAGATGCAGTGGTGGACGACCTAAAGACTGATGGACGTAACCAGTGGATGCTCGCCAAGCGAGCACCTCCCTCCCCCAGCAGACACTATCTAAGTGTAAAACAAAGGCAAGCCCCGGTTTTATGCATAACCGTTATATATGCTATTTTACTGCACTTAATGTTTGTAGGCTTGTACTGTGCACTTAAGTGTAGGAGTTGTCTGAAACCCTAGTTGCATTAACTCAGGATTTCCTTTTGAGATGGATACTAGTATGCTAGGTCGAGTAGCTGCTTTACTAATTAGGGATCTCGGTAGAAGTCGAGTGATTTTTCTAGCACTCGCGCGAGGTCAGGAAATTGGTTGTATCCACTTTCATATCATACTGATGTTGGGCTGTGGACACGGATCCATGGGGATGCGTGGTCTACGAGATGAAATTGGAATAAGGATTAACGTGCGGATACCTGTGTCAAGCGTTTGAACGTACTAAGCACATGCCGAGAAATATGGTAAATCGGTAAGCCTAGTACCTGAGTGAACCTGGCAGTGGACATATCCCCTCACGCGACCTGAGACGTGGTCTCCCATTCCGGTTATGGTGGGTACAAGTGCGGTCACTGCACGACGGCAGTCGGGGTCAGTGAGGCATTGTACGCCAAGGCGGTGAGCCCTGATCTGCTGACGGGGAATCGATGGGGACGGTTGATATGTGTGGGGACGGAGTGCCTCGCCATGTCGTGTGTTTAGGTTTACCTTGCAAGGATAAAAACTCGATTCGAATCGTCTGCTTCTCGCAGCTAATGAGACTGCTTGATCCATTGTACTGCATTGAGTAATAAGTGGAAATGAGGTGACTGGCAAAAGATGTTGATTGATAAAATGTTTGATACCATGTATGAGTAGCTAGGTACTCACCTAGTTTAAAAAGGAGCATACTAAAACTTGAAAAGCTAAAACTTGATTTTAGACTCAGCTAGTGCTTTTGGCAAACCAAACCCCTCAGCCAAACAGCTGCATGTCTAGAGGTAGAGGAGTAGACTCCTCACACCGGGTAAGTCTAGCTGAGTATTAGTATACTCAGCCTTGCTTGTGGCACAATTTTTGCAGGTACTCCTTAGGATGATTGGTTGATGGTGTGACTTGGCCTCCATCCCTGCCACCGGGATAGACGGTCGAGTGGGTTACTGCTTCCGCAGGAGAGGACCAGGAGGAGTAGCGTGGCCAGGCTTCGCCATGTTGCTCGGTTCTTCTCCGTTAGTTATTTCCGCTGCATTAAAATTTATGGTTATTATTTCTGAAACTCCGATAATGTAATCACTAATGATACTTATTAAATTTATGGTATTGTGTTTTATTGTATTTCTCTGTGCCTCACCTTCGTGTGAGCTAGTGGTATTCGATCCTGGATAAGTGGCCTTGTCGGACTAGATCCGAGGGACTGACGATTTATTCCTATTTAAGTGTGGTCTAGTCTTTAAGGCGGGACTTAGGCACTTAAGTTGGAATAATTCGGGCGGTTCCGCCACAGCTGGTATCGGAGCGAATACCATCACAGAGAAGTCAATAAGTCATGATTACCAACCTTTTCAAAAGTAAAACTTGCTAGAAACCAATGTTGGATAGACCGTCAGGACGATAAGGATAGATCTAAGACGTGAAGCCTTAGGGAATAGATGGGTAGCTAGGTGGCTAATTATATAGGCCATAAGGGCTACTACTACTATTAATAGGGATGCTATAGAAGCACCCGAAGAATTAGTTAGGTCTGAGAAGACGACTAGAATGAGCATGCATCCTGATTGTCGCATTATAATTGTCTCTTGCGCATCAACATGCTTCTCTCACCTTTATTCCAATAATAAAAACTTGTGAATAATGTGATGTACTGTTATGTTAGAAATGTCGTACCTCATGTCAGATTGGTAAGTCTTGTTAGGTTGTGTTATGTGTTTCTCTTGCCTTGCTATCTAGGTGGTATTGAAATTGTTCAACCCTTTTTGCAAAAAAAATGTGTTGTTTGTTTCCTCATAAAAATACACCCCCACTTTAAACAACCTAGTGGTTAGCAAGTGAAACCCTTAAAAAAAAATCAAATCACATGCTTGTGTTGATATTTTCTAGCCCTTGAGTGTTTTACCCTTGAAGTTGCACCTGCACAACTTATAGAACCCCATAGTCTGACTGCTAGATCGACTCAAGTCCCCTTGTGCACTCGTTGTGTCAAAAAAGAAAATTGTTATTGGTGTTTAGTTGCGCAAACCCTATCAAAGCCATGTTTCTTTCCGTAAATCCTTAATCCAAAACTTCATAGCATTTTCGTTGATCATCCTAGCTGATCCTATTTGCCTACCTCTCCTTTCGCGTGGATCTAGTGATCTTTTTCCTTGTGAATCACGTTGTGACCTTATCATCCAAATCTCTGGATCCCTTAATGATTCTGCCCCGTTATCTGGTTATCGGCTATAACCCGTTCTCAAGTATCAGATGTTGATCTGCCTAACTCTCTCATTTCTGGTCAGTCTCATACCCCTTTCTCTAAGGCTCATGACGTTGTTTTATCGATTTTATCTCCAAGCAGTGGATCCATTCGGTTTAATGGATTTCGTTGTTGCCCTTGGTTCTCTCATGTCTCTAAAAGCTCAACAATCTATCTTGATCTCATGGTTGCTTCCTCATCATATCCCATCTCGTACAAGTCTCTGGACTGATAATCCCCGTGTTGATCATAAAATGGTTCTCTGAGTTAAAGAAAATTCTCATGTGATGCTCTTTTGTCAGCAGTCTCTGCTTCAACTCCGATCACATTCTTATTTTCTGAGCCAAACTCTCATGGGCTCCATCTATTTATGCTATGTGGAATTCTCATGGGTTACGTTTGGTAATGGTGTCATGACTAACGACTGCTGGTGCCGCGACGAGACCGAGAGCCTACTATGGTGCACACATGGTTGAGCTGCTCGGCACGCGCTGGTATCGCGGTTAATAGTCGTGATCCATTACGGGACTATACTGATGTGCTGTATCTTGAGAACATTCTCTCCAAGGGATCGCTGCATTTTGTCTCAGCATGCCGCGATATTCTATCTGAATCTATCTTCATTATCTTGCCAGATCCCCTCTCATGAATTTGCATCCATCTCTAGCCTGGGAGTTACATGCTTCTCTACCCTTGAAGATCCTCATTCGAATCTCGGGACGAGATTCTGTTTAAGGGGGGAAGGCTGTGACACCCCAGGTGTCAGTTTCGTGTTACGTCGGGAGATTAATCCTAATCTCGGATGCTCAGTAAAAATTTCTATTTCTCGATCGTGCCTATCTCTGTTTATCAGGCTTTCTCTCGGAAGTTCACCGAATTCAGAGTTAATCGATCGCGAGAAACAACCAATTTTGGAGCGTGTTAAAACTTTTAATTCTCGGAACTCATGCAGACTCGAAGATCATTCTCGAATTCTAAATCTCATCTGAAACTCTCTAAATCAAACTCTCGACGACTATTATCTGGTCTGAGCCCGCATCTAATTCCTGAACTCGATCGATGTCCGACTATTTTAATCCGAGTCCGTACTCTCACACGGAATACTCAAATTGTCGTCCTCTAATCAATTTTATCCGACTCGACCAAATATCTCATGTCCGAACCGAAATCAAAACCCCGTTTCCACAGCGATTTTAAAATGCCACGATTCACCTTCTCCGTCTAAAAATCCAAAACTGATCAAATCTCAGGACGATTTATTTTCGAATCATGCGCGAGGAATTATTTCCGAGCAAAGTGAAATCCAACTCTCGGCCGAATTAATCGCTCAATCGTCCGTTCGTCGAAACCCAAATTCGCTCTGTTCTCCGAAGAGACGAAATCCGCAGGAACATTTTTAGTCCGGAAAATAAATTAGCGCAGCCTGAATTCGTATTTTGGGCCAAGCCCATTCAAGCCCAATAGGCCCACTAAGAAACCCTAAACCTAGAGCCCCTCTATAAATAGGATCCCTCTCTCCTTGCCCTTGGCTATTTTGCAATCCCACCCCTAAAAATTTTCAGCCGCCACTTGCCTTCTCTCTTCTCCAGCCGATTTCCCCTGTCTTCTTCTACCTCGCGCAGGAGTCCTCCCACGGCAACAGCAGCTTTCCCTTCCTCTACACGGCTGCAGCTGGGCGCCCCTCTTCTCTGGCAGCCAGCTCCCTCCCATGGCGGCAGCTCCTCCTCCCTCTGCTTCTTGCCGCAGGAACAGGAGCTCCCTAGGAGCACGTCGGCGCCCCTGACCCCCTGCTTTTCCATTGGCCGCGACCTTCTCTGCTCATGCGCGGGGTGCCGGCAGGAGCCCTGCCATGGCCGGACCGGCCCTAGCTCGAGCTGTGAGCTCGCCGTCGCCCGTGGCTGACGCTCTCTACTCCATCCTTTGCCAGCACCACTCTTTTCTCTCCATGGCCGGCACACACGAAGCCAGCAGCCATGGCCGGCCTCCACTTCCCATGGACGGCGCCCAGGAATTCCAACAGCAGCTCATCCCCTCCCAGCGCCCCCTTCTGCTCCATGGCTGCAAGAAGCCTCTCCATGGCTGACGCACAGGTGGCCAGCAGCTCTACTCGCCCCTTGTACCTTGAGCAGCAAGAAGCAGCGTCCCTATCTCCTTTTCCCCGCAGCCCCACCAAATCGACGTGCCGTAGGTGCTCGACAAAATGCGCAGCTCCATTTCTCCATGCCCGCGAGCTTTTCCTTGCTGCGACTGCCTCCCAAGGACAGCGCGTAGCAGCCTCCCCGTGGCCATGGTCTGCAACAAGAAGTCGCGCGCTACATGTTCGATGTTTTGCGCAGCCCCAATATCGTCGTCGACCCCCGGTGAGACACCCCGCCCCCCCTTGCTGCTACCCCATTTTTGTGTGCTTGGTAAAAAAATGTTGAACCGTTGTGTGTGTCTAATCGCAGCTAGCCGTCGATGTCACGCTTCGCGCCTCGCCCGTTCGACGAAATGCCGAGCCATGTGGACAGCACATGCGTCTAGTCTGCTCCCGTTCAGGTTGATTGATTTATAATAATACATGTGCTTTGGTTGATGTCGGGCAATGCATGTATATATGTGGATGTGTGTAATATGTTTCGGTATTACGCATTGGTAGGATCGCGTTTGCGATTGGAGAACAAGAGGTTGTTGATGTGCGCGATTTGTAGTTTGTCGAATTACATTTTGGTCGATGTGGTGTAAATTGGTGTTTGACGATATGTGGGTATAAAATGTTTTGGTGAGATGCAGTGGCAAGGTCGCATTCACGTTTTGGTAAATAAATGTGTTGTGCTTGTTTTATGTGATGAGTAGGTCTAAAAATACAAGTAATGTAAGGATTTAATTAGTGCACGTATGTGTGTGTGCCGTGGTGTATTGTAGTGGTGGTGGCGTAAGACATTTGATTGAGGTGTGCGGGTATATGCCGTAATATGGTTATACTCGCAATGAAGCAAAATATATGTATTGTGTAACACAACGTTTAGGTTGCTGTCGTATAACCGTGGGAAGGATGCTCCCGATGGTCATGTGACTAAAGGGTGTTGTAGTGACAAAGCGAGAAGTAGGTTTAATATTGTTAAACGATTAGTGGATAATATCTATCGGTATTGTCATGATATTTTTTTTATGGCAATGTGATGCTTCGCTTTGTCAATTATCACATTCCATGCCCACGGGATAAAGAAATGTCTAGTTGATCGCTTAGGAGTCCTATATGAACGTAATTGCAGCCCAATAATTATTGGAGGCGAGTAGCGTTCATAAGTCGGTCCTTGTTAAAATTTAAGAACAATCCGTTAAGATATGCACATAAGCGCTTCAGGTCCTTCAGTAGCAAATGTAGTCTTATGGAGTTTTACGCTATGTGTAATTGCCTCTATGTTAGATCCCAAAAATGTGCCATTTTAAGTGACCTGTGTAGTAACAACCTTAAGTTGAGCAATGATTAGGAAAAGCTGATTAATTTACTCCAACCCATGTTTTTGAGTTGTGATGTCTAAAATGGTTCGCTAAGTCTAATACTGCGATTAACCAACTCATGTTAAGTAGGAGTCGATTTTGTTAAGTGATTGTCATATACATGCTGTGTCTCAGATTTCGATAATAATAGACTAGCCGACGCGTGTGATGTATAGCGGCCTATATTGTTTCTCTGGCTAGCCGACTTGTTAGATGGCTTTGGTTAAGTTTGTAGTCGTGATGAATTGCTTGTTGTGGTCTAAATGTGTATGGTTATGGTTGCGAATGAAAAGTAGTAGTGCTTAGGTGATGTCTAAGTTAAAAATGCAAATTATTGGGTGAAAAGCGCTTCGATGTTGATTTTCGTGGAGAACGCGTGGTTAATTGAGTATGGTAAATCTAGCGCGCTAAATGATTTGTATAAGATTTGTAAGTCTACTTGTTAGTCCTCCTCTAATTAATTTAACTCTAAGAAATGGTAAAGTGCTAGAATGATTCAAGTCTCTAGAATGCGACAATTCTTGAATTATATAGAAGCTGGAATTTATTGATTGTTGTTTGTGGCTGCACGTACTGTTTTCGGTGCGCTGTATGTTTGATGAATTAAATTGTGTTTTCTGTAGATACGTGCTATAGAAAAGTTGTAGATAACATGATTATCTTGCCTGTACAAAAATTTGACAGCCATAAACCTGATCGTTTAGGAGTTGTGTTTTTCGCAAGCCCAGCATCTGAATCTGTCGAATTTCAGAACAGATTTCAGAAACTGCAATGGTTGCTTAAGTTAATGTTGAAATCAGTTATTGGTGTTCACAATAAAGTTGTAGACAACTCTCTTATCTTACTTGTGTTAAAATTTGACAGCCATAGGTCTAACAGTTTAGGAGTTATGCTTGTTGCAAATTCAGTAACTGAATCTGTCTAAATTCTGTACAGATTTCAGAAACTGTACTGTTTGCTCAATTTAATTTTGCAATCTGTTCATGGTTGTTATAAGAAAGTTGTAGATGCTCTTCGGATCTTGCTTGTGTTAAAATTTCATAACTATAGGCCTGACGGTTTAAGAGTTATGAATTTTGCAAACTGCTTGCTGTGTTCTGTCCACTGACAGAACAGATTTCGAAGACTGAAATGTTTGATTTAGTTAAACCTGGAATCACCTCTTGGTGATTATAAAAGTTGTGTAGTACTTTTGCTGAGCTTTCCAAAAAGTCTTAGATCACCCTTTTTGGTGGTCTGAAGCTTAAGTTATGAATGTTTCAAATATAAAGACTGAATCTGTCCAGTTCTGGACAGCAAGGTCTATTAGTGCTGTTTACGCCTAATTAAAAATTGAATCACCCTAGGATGTTTATAAACAAATTGTAGAGCATTTGTTTAGCTTTTCAGAAAGTCTAGGATCACTTTGTTTGGATGTCTGAATCTTCAGTTGTGAATTTTTGAGGTTGCTAGCCTGAACCTGTCCAAATCTGGACAGCGCTGTTGTATTAGCACGTTTTGACCGTGCTAAGTGTTGAATCATGTTGTGATGAAAATAACAAAGTTGTAGAGCACTTTCTAAGCTTTCCAGGAAGTCCTAGTTTGCTAGTTTTGGATTAATATTTGAAAAGTTATGATTAAAACAAGTGACTGCTGTATTGCTGTCCAAAAATCCTGCTTGTGCTTATTTAGTGTTAGTTCACCCTTTTGGCTAAAAATGGTTGGTTAGCACTAAATTAATGTAGATTTACCATGACTAAGCTTAATACTGCACGTGTGTCATGTTTTGTATGTTTCTTGCTGAAGTTGATTGTGGTATAGATTTTGCATAGCCGTTGATGCCTGTCATCGGTTAAACTTGTGTTGGATGCTTTTGTGTGATAAATAGAAGAACTACGGAAAAACCATCGCTAACTTATAGACTTAACTAATATAAGGCTAGGTAACTAATGGGCAATTAAAGTGAGCGTGGTAAATGCGTGTACTTGTGATATCGTATTTGTGTTACGTAAATAAATAAAATATGATCGTCTTGTTAATGATGTTAATAATGAACGCCGATAACGTACGAATAGCTCGCGCTCGCGTATAGTCGTTGCAGTGTCTTACTAATTAGTGTTTAGTTCATTACCATGTAGTGTATATCTTGTGATATTTTTCATCATATTCATCCATATGCATATTGCATCTCATATAGGACCGAGAGATGATGATCGAGCCAGTGATGTGGTGCCAACCACAAGATGCAGTGGTGGACGACCTAAAGACTGATGGACGTAACCAGTGGATGCTCGCCAAGCGAGCACCTCCCTCCCCCAGCAGACACTATCTAAGTGTAAAACAAAGGCAAGCCCCGGTTTTATGCATAACCGTTATATATGCTATTTTACTGCACTTAATGTTTGTAGGCTTGTACTGTGCACTTAAGTGTAGGAGTTGTCTGAAACCCTAGTTGCATTAACTCAGGATTTCCTTTTGAGATGGATACTAGTATGCTAGGTCGAGTAGCTGCTTTACTAATTAGGGATCTCGGTAGAAGTCGAGTGATTTTTCTAGCACTCGCGCGAGGTCAGGAAATTGGTTGTATCCACTTTCATATCATACTGATGTTGGGCTGTGGACACGGATCCATGGGGATGCGTGGTCTACGAGATGAAATTGGAATAAGGATTAACGTGCGGATACCTGTGTCAAGCGTTTGAACGTACTAAGCACATGCCGAGAAATATGGTAAATCGGTAAGCCTAGTACCTGAGTGAACCTGGCAGTGGACATATCCCCTCACGCGACCTGAGACGTGGTCTCCCATTCCGGTTATGGTGGGTACAAGTGCGGTCACTGCACGACGGCAGTCGGGGTCAGTGAGGCATTGTACGCCAAGGCGGTGAGCCCTGATCTGCTGACGGGGAATCGATGGGGACGGTTGATATGTGTGGGGACGGAGTGCCTCGCCATGTCGTGTGTTTAGGTTTACCTTGCAAGGATAAAAACTCGATTCGAATCGTCTGCTTCTCGCAGCTAATGAGACTGCTTGATCCATTGTACTGCATTGAGTAATAAGTGGAAATGAGGTGACTGGCAAAAGATGTTGATTGATAAAATGTTTGATACCATGTATGAGTAGCTAGGTACTCACCTAGTTTAAAAAGGAGCATACTAAAACTTGAAAAGCTAAAACTTGATTTTAGACTCAGCTAGTGCTTTTGGCAAACCAAACCCCTCAGCCAAACAGCTGCATGTCTAGAGGTAGAGGAGTAGACTCCTCACACCGGGTAAGTCTAGCTGAGTATTAGTATACTCAGCCTTGCTTGTGGCACAATTTTTGCAGGTACTCCTTAGGATGATTGGTTGATGGTGTGACTTGGCCTCCATCCCTGCCACCGGGATAGACGGTCGAGTGGGTTACTGCTTCCGCAGGAGAGGACCAGGAGGAGTAGCGTGGCCAGGCTTCGCCATGTTGCTCGGTTCTTCTCCGTTAGTTATTTCCGCTGCATTAAAATTTATGGTTATTATTTCTGAAACTCCGATAATGTAATCACTAATGATACTTATTAAATTTATGGTATTGTGTTTTATTGTATTTCTCTGTGCCTCACCTTCGTGTGAGCTAGTGGTATTCGATCCTGGATAAGTGGCCTTGTCGGACTAGATCCGAGGGACTGACGATTTATTCCTATTTAAGTGTGGTCTAGTCTTTAAGGCGGGACTTAGGCACTTAAGTTGGAATAATTCGGGCGGTTCCGCCACAAGAACCATTGGTTTAGGCTGTTTTAAATATCCTAAAATTCCCTATTCAAACTAAAAATCATAAAACTATTTTTATTAAATACTATGGAAAATAACAAGCCTAGGAAAATTGGTCTCATATTTTTAGGATTTTCCTACCATTTTCTACAGTTTTTCAAAGTTTTGTTGTAAAAGAAAAAGGAAAACAAGGAGCAGTACTGGGCCGATTCTGGCCCAACAAGCCCAGGTCCAGGGAGAACAGCGCGCTCGCGCCCGCGCGCGCGCGTCCGCGCCCAGGCAATTTTGCAGAAAGGGCCTCGCGCTTCTGGCTAAACAGAACTAGGTCCTTTTACTATTGTGTTGAGTCACTGACGGTTTGCACAAATGCCCTCAAGGTTCTATTTCTTCCCCGCGATTGCCCCTGAACACGCCACGCTCCCGTTCGTCACGGACAAGGTCCGTACCGGCCATGACCGACGACGATTGTTCACGCTAACGGTCGGAGAGGCTTTACGGATCTAAGGTGACCTAAGAACGATCTACAATTTCAAGTGGCGCTCCAAGAAAATGTTCTGCCCACGCTCAGGGCGGAAACCGGGGCGTCGAGCTCACGTTCCCATACAACCATGGCCGGACTGAGCAAATGGACGCCACCGAGAGCTTCACAAGCATGGAGGGACACGAAAACAATACATGAATTGAATGGCGACGTACCAGAACGAGCTGGCCACGGTGAGCTAAGTTCTTGCGGTGTTTTGGGTGGATTTGGGGGAAACGTGAAATTGAGGCTCGTCGGTGAACCACTGGGAGCAATACTGGATGTCGAAGTACTTGACTACCATACGGAGCGGGTGGTGGCTTCAATTTATAGAGTTCATGGGCGGCGGCGATCAATTTGAGCAAATTGCGCTGGCGGCCGGATGGGAGGAAGAAGCTTGGCGCACGGAGTACGTGTCCCATAGCGTGGCAGTAACTCCGGTGAGCTACGGAGGGTTCAGAGAAGGTCATGGCGACACGGTGAAAGTGTAGAGCCACGCGGCACCCGGCCGTGAGGCGGCGGTCGACGGCGAGTACTTACCGCGGGCGGTGAGCCAGGGGGGGGGATGTGCCGTGGTCGAGCGGGGTGACTTCCAGCTCACCGGCGTTGAGGACACGTATCAGCAGTGCTTATCCAAAGACCACCGAGCACGAATCGTGACGAGTCGCGATCAACGGCGGCGGCTACCGGCGGTGAGGACGAACCCGATCTTCTTCAGTTAAGGGGTCACTGTACCATGGGAATACTGGTTCAGAGTGACTGACAGTCCAGTTTCCAGAGCCCATAACTTCCAATTTTGTGCAGCAACTCGATTGCCTTTCTTAAACAAAATTGTAGAGCAATATACCATCTACAATTCGACTATAGGACTTGAACATATTTGAGCACTGGATCATGCTTGAATCTGAGCTAGAAGTTGATGTCAGTTCACTGCTAAACAGAATTTCAGTTCAAAACAACCTGACAGTCGAACTTTGATGGGGTTTTTCTCTAAATTTCTCATAACAACTAATCTCACACTCTTTAGCAAAGTTGTTCCCCTATGATTAGGCTTCAACTTTGATGTGGTGACCTAGGGCAAAAACCCTATACTTTGTAAATTACAAAGCCCCAAAGTTGAGCCCATTCACTGTTTTTCAGACTTAGAACAAAACTCAAATGAGGTCCATTTTGCATTTAAGTCCAAAACTTAGGGTTTGGCCTTCAAATCCACATATTTGTGATCCAATTGACTTAAAACACTCATTTGACTTGGTTTTTGCACTTTAGTCCAAAAGTGGACTAATTTTGCACTTAGGCCCCTAGGGTTTGGTTTTAGGGTTTCCCAGGGTTCCAATTAGGGTTTCTGGTATTCCAGGGGTATAAATGTGATGCAACTTTATTGTTGGGGTCATTTTATGACTTTTACCCTAAAGCCTTTAGGTTTTCTCAACTTGGGTTAAGTTTTACCCCTTTAATCACTATTTTAGGGTTAAGTCCTTAACCAGGGTCCTATTTGTAAAACATTAAAACAATACAACTTGTTTGAAATTTTTGCCTAGTGATTGCACTCTAGGTGTGTCAAACATATGCAATGCCCATGCTCATGATGCCATGCTCAAGTTTTAGTTATAGTAACACCAGGGGTGTTACATCCTTCCCCCCATAAAAGAATCTCGTCCCGAGATTTAAAGTCCTAGGGTGAGTAATGGAAAAGGAAATGTGTCATGTTTTTATTTCCTGATTTTTGGTACAAGGCAGGGGTGGTGTGGGGGTTCATTCCTTTATTACACAGCTATACAAACTTTACAACTTACAAGAGGCTAGAAAGCCTGGGAAATTCTTATCTAAGAAATCTTGGGTTTCCCATGTAGCCTCATCTTCCGAATGCTGGTTCCACTGTATCTTATAAAACTTGAGAGTCTTTCTCCGGGTAACCCTATCCTTTTGATCCAGAACTCGAATGGGATGTTCCAAGTATGTTAAATCTGGTTCCAGGACAACATCAGTCACTTCAACAGTTCGATCGGGAACCCGAAGACACTTCTTCAATTGTGACACGTGGAACACGTTATGTACAGCAGACAATGTTTCGGGGAGCTGGAGTCGGTATGCCACTGGTCCACATTGCTCAAGTACCAGGAATGGACCAATGTACCTGGGTGCAAGTTTTCCTTTAACCCCAAAACGTGATACGCCTTTCATTGGTGAAACCTTTAAGTAGACGTAGTCTCCTTCTAAGAAGTATAAGGGCATTCGCCGTTTGTCTGCATAACTTTTCTGACGAGCCTGTGCCTTCTTCATATTATGAACTATTTTCTGAACCTTTTCTTCGGTTTCTTTTACCATATCAGGTCTAAAGAAATATCTTTCACCAGGTTCAGACCAATTTAGCGGAGTTCGACACCGACGTCCGTATAAAGCTTCAAAAGGTGCCATCTTAATACTTTCCTGATAACTGTTATTATAGGAAAACTCCGCCAAAGGTAAGCATTCATCCCACTTTGTTGAGAAATCCAGGACACATGCCCGTAACATATCTTCAAGTATTTGGTTCACTCTCTCAGTCTGTCCACTGGTTTGGGGATGGTAGGCCGAACTGTGGAGTAACTTAGTACCCAAAGATTTGTGAAGTGCTTCCCAAAACTTGGCTACAAATTGAGGTCCACGATCCGACACTATGGTCCTTGGAACACCATGCAGACTAAGAATACGAGCAATGTACAATTGGGCGTAGACAGTAACTGGGGAATTTGTCTTGACCGGCAGAAAGTGAGCAATCTTTGTAAGTCGATCAACAATCACCCAGATAGAGTCATACCCTTTTGTCGTCCTGGGCAATCCCACGATAAAGTCCATGCTTATATCTTCCCATTTCCATGTTGGGATCGGCAAAGATTGTAATGGACCAGCAGTTTTCATGTGTATGGCTTTGACGCGTCTGCAAGTGTCACATCTAGCCACATAGCGTGCAATTTCAATCTTCATCTTTGTCCACCAGTAATGTTGCTTTAAATCTTGATACATCTTAGTGCTTCCCGGATGAATAGAATAGCGACTAAGATGTGCTTCATCTAAAATTTGCTGGCGGAGTTCTTCATTCTTCGGCACTACTATGCGGTTGTTAAACCATAACACACCTTGATCGTCTTCCTTGAAACACTTGGCTACTCCAGCCCTTATCTTCTCTCGTATGTGCTTCATGCCCAGATTATCCTTTTGAGCATCAATTATCCTTTGCAAAATGGTTGACTCAAGCTTTAGCTGATTCAGAGTCCCTTGTTGAATTATCCCCAGGTTTAACTTCTCCATTTCTTGACATAAAGTGTTTTCGGAGGTCTTTACCAGAAGACAGTGGCAGGAAGTCTTACGACTCAATGCATCTGCCACCACATTGGCCTTGCCTGGGTGATAATGGATCTCCAGTTCATAGTCTTTAATGAGCTCAAGCCATCGTCTTTGCCTCATATTTAACTCTGACTGGGTAAATATATACTTCAAACTTTTATGATCTGTATATATGTGACAGATATTTCCCAGCAGATAGTGACGCCATATTTTCAGGGCATGAACCACAGCAGCTAGCTCAAGATCATGAGTTGGATAGTGCTCCTCATGTCGGCGTAACTGCCTTGAAGCATACGCAATTACTCGGCCCTCTTGCATCAGCACACAGCCGAGTCCACTGCCTGACGCATCACAATATACATCAAAAGGTTTAGTGATGTCTGGTTGAGCCAATACCGGAGCAGTGGTCAATAGTGTCTTCAGTTGCTCAAAGGCTTCATTACATTTAGAAGACCAATTGAACTTAGTATCATTCTTCAATAAACTTGTGATTGGCTTCACAAGCTTAGAAAAATCTGGTATGAATCTGCGATAATATCCCGCTAGTCCAAGAAAACTCCGGACTTGGTGAACAGTTGTTGGGGGTTTCCATTCCAGAATATCCTTGACCTTGCTAGGATCTACCGCAATTCCTTTGGCTGATAACACGTGCCCCAGAAATTGAATTTCCTCCAGCCAGAATGCGCACTTGCTGAACTTGGCATACAGTTGATGTTCCCTCAGGCGCGTTAATACAATCCGTAAGTGCTGGGCATGCTCCTCTTCATTTTTAGAGTATATCAAAATATCATCGATGAAGACCACCACGAACTTGTCTAACTCGGGCATGAACACCGAGTTCATCAAATAGGTGAAGTGGGCAGGAGCATTAGTGAGCCCGAAAGACATTACCAAGTACTCAAACAATCCATACCGCGTAGTAAATGCGGTCTTCGGTATATCCTCGGGCCGAATACGGATTTGATGATAGCCCGACCTGAGATCGATTTTGGAAAATACCCTCGCCCCAGTCAGTTGATCAAATAAGATGTCGATCCTTGGAAGAGGGTACTTATTCTTAATGGTGACCTCATTTAGGGGCCGATAGTCCACGCACATGCGCAAGGTTTGATCCTTCTTCTTTCCAAAGATGGCGGGACAACCCCACGGGGACGAGCTTGGCCGGATAAATCCCTTATTCAGCAGATCTTGTAATTGAATCTTCAATTCTGCTAACTCATTAGGGGGCATACGGTACGATCTTCGGGAGATGGGAGCCGTACCGGGCTTTAGCTCAATTACGAATTCTACATCTCTTTCAGGGGGTAGTCCAGGCAAATCTTCCGGAAATACATCTGGAAACTCACATACTACCGGAATGTTCTTGATCTCCGGTACAATGGCTTCAAATATTCTACCAGAAGCTTTGGCTGGATTGGTTTTGGGGAGAGACAAGAGAATTTCTTCTTGATTATAACTCAACCTGACGGTTCTGAGTTCAGTATTGAGAATTGCCTTGTGTTGAGTTAACCAATTCATACCCAAAATTACATCTATATCCTGGCCTTTCAGAACAATCATGTTAGCAGGAAAGTTCCGTCCGGCCATGGTTATTGGCACTTCATAGGCCACTTCTCTAGTAAAAATGTGTCCCCCAGGTGAATGAATTTTAAATCCCTCTTTTGATTCATGACATGCAATGTGATGTTGCTCCACAAATGTCTTGCTAATGAAGGTATGCGAAGCACCAGAATCAAAAAGAATAATTGCAGGGTAACTGGCCACAGGGAACATACCCATCATCACCGACTCTCCCTCCGGTGTGGTAGCCACTTGCGTATAATATACTCGCCCCGTTTTCTTGGTATTCTTGCCCGAAGTACTTCCCTTGCCTGGAGCAGAATTCCCCGATCCTTGCTGATTATTAGCTTGATTTTGCCGAGGATAGGGGCAATCTTTAATAAAATGCCCAGATTTGCCACAGTTAAAACATCCAGTTGAAGAACTTGGCAGAGCAGGGAATCGAGTGCCTGGGGCACCCGGCTGACTTTGGACAGTAGGGGCTTTGTTGGGACGAATAATTATGGGCTGCTTGAAAGGGAAAGATGGTGCACTTGAACGGCTCTGGTTAGAGGGCCGGAGAATAAACCGTTGCCTCTTTACCGGGCCCTGACTAGGCCTGTCACCACTGAATCCCTTACTTTTCCCAGAATTTGCATATTTGGCCTCCACAGATAAGGCTGTGCTGACAGCCTTCCCATAGGTGAGATCAATACAGGCAGCCATTTTTCGCTGCATTCGGTCATTCAGACCTCTCATAAAACAATTCCTTTTCTTCAAGTCTGTGTTCACCTGATCAATTGCGTATTGTGACAGGTGATTGAATTTGTTGAGATACTGGTTAACAGTATCTCCCCCTTGCTTCAATTTCATAAACTCTTCTTGTTTCATGTGCAGCACTCCCTCAGGAATATAATGCTCGCGGAATGCTGCTTTGAACTCGTTCCATGTAATTTGATGGTTGTCCGGTTAGATGGCCACAAAATTCCCCCACCAAGTGCTGGCAGGGCCTCGGAGTTGCTGAGCCACAAACAATGGCTTCTGGGTTTCCGAACAACGAAGAAGGCCAAATTTCTGTTCAATGACCCTTATCCATTCGTCGGCTTCGAGCGGATCTTCTGCTTTGACGAAGAGAGGCGGACGAGTCTCGGAGAAATCCAGATAAGTAGTCTCCCGGGGACCTTGCTGGAATCCTCTTCCTACTTGTTGTTGAAGCTGCTGCTGACCCGCCATCTCCCTCAGGAAGCGGGTGTTGTCGGCGGTAGCATTTACCAAGGCAGCTATTGCCTCGGCAAGCGTGGGTGGAACGGGAGGTGGATTCGGGGTAGCATCCCGACCCCCGGATGTTCCGGCTGCGTCCTGTCCGCGAGTCCGGGTCGGCATCTGAGGCAAAAACATTTGAATAAACATAATGTGCCAAAGAAAACCTTCCGTTTTACATTACTATAAAGAGTAATGATACAGACTCGATATTACACAACAGGATACATTACCCATTTTACAAAAGTTTAACCTATTATACAACAGTACACCCTACAATACACTACTCTACTTTATTACACTATTAGTCCTGCTTTCCGTTGCTTTTGGCGGCTTCATTGTCAGGTGTGGGAGTCCAGACGTCCGCCAACCTCAAAGAAGGAGGGGGTTCAAAAAGATCTAACTCCCCACCCAACGCGCGTCCCGCAACGTGAGAGGGTCCGGCTTCCGCCTCAGCAGAGGGTGCAGGCTCACTCGGGTGTAGTTGCGAGTAGAGCACATGGACTTCCTCATGCAATGTATTGCAGTAAACCTGCAGGTTGTCGACAGCTGTGCTAAGTTCTTTAATTTGGGCCTGAGCCCTTGCTTCCTTAGCACATACTAACATATGTGACTGTACTGCCCAGTCAAGTGCTAAGTCCCGATCAGCCAGCTGATCCCGCAGGTGACGGAGGTCCCTTCTTAGATCATTAATTCTGTCTCCGTCTGCAATCCAAGCATTGGTCCTGTGTCGCAGCGTCGCTTGAAGTCGACTTACTTCGGCTTCCAAGTCTCCTATGGGGTCATTACTCCCACTGCTACTGCTTTCGTGTCGAGGGGCCAGTTGATGCCGGGGTACTCCCCTTGGTCCCGTTGACTTACGTGCTGTGAGCCTCGTGCGTGGCGGCATCTTTCTAAGGGGGAAAATTTATTAGCATAATTCTTTAGCATGATGCATGAGTAAATACAGAATCAACCTTGGTTGATTCAACCTTCTATACGTTGCACTCTTCCTATCTGGTCTTTAAGATAAACTCTTCAGAATACTTAGGTAAGAAGAGAAAGAATCTTTAGGTAAGACCTTTGAAAATTCTTTTGAAGATGCCTTAATATCTGCAAAGAAGGGCTACGCTCCGATACCAGCTATGACGGAACCTCCCAAGTAATCAGGCCCACCTATAGTTGTCCTTGTCTAACAGACATCAGACACCCTGTAGATGTTCCTAAGTTACTTGACAAGCTCGGTATCTTTCCTTACCTCACCAGGAACGTTTCACCCGTCTTGCAGACATTACAGACCATCGGAGATGAAGATATGCGGAAGCGATTTACATAAACTTACATTTATTTCAAAAAGCAAGCTTAAGGTATTTATTTACAGACCAGGCTAAAGTGAGTGCATAAAAGTAATAATTATACAAACCGGGGAGACACAAACTTCTCCCGAAAGACTATAAACAAAAGACCCTAGATGGAGGACCGAGTCCTCCCGCACTTCAGTCTTGTTTTTCTTCGTTGGGAACCACCTTAGCACAGAAGCAGCAAAAGTCTGCTACTTCCCCACCTAAAAACAACAAAGGGATAAACCCTGAGTATGGAATTACTCAGCAAGTCTTACCCGACTAAGGAAAAGACTCTCAAGGGTATGCTGGTTATATGGGAGTCAAGGTAAGGCTTCCCAATAGTCAAAGACTCTGTTTTGCAGAAATGCTTACTAAAGTGGATCCTTAAAAATCCAATTTTATTTGTCAAGTTAGGTAAAATTACCTGCACTAGAGTTCTTTCTACCCTAGTTCAATCACTGGTCCTGCACTAGCCAATTTCTTAACCAAAAACCCATCATCTTTAGTGGAATGCTACGTGTAAGTCAGTGGCCAAGTCTCCATAACCGCGGAGGTACGGCGATCCGAATCGATTATACTCAGCTGAGGATCTCCAATCACACGACATATGTAGCACTTAACCCTTGCATATGTCAACCCGCCACCGGGGTTCTTAAGACCGGATCAGGTTCACGCAAACCGAGAGCACAGATACACCACCGTCCAGCCTCTTGCCACGGAGGGTACACGCTACTCTCGCCACCACTCCACTCCCATTTCGTGTTATCTTATTCCGGCCTTAGTCTGCCCGAGGCAAGGCTTACCCATGACGAGGCATGTGACCAGTTAAAGGGTCCTCGGTCAGCAGGCCTACATCGACAAGGTCCTTAATCGACTCAGACGGAGACACTACACCGAGACTCTCTCTCGTGCAAGTCACCCGCCCGGTCTCAGCTTAATCATTTCAACCCAAAAACTTGGTACCTGACAGAGGTACATCTTTTCCGATGTTGGACCCATCAAGGCCTTGATGGATCCACCATCAAATTTTGTTTTTGAAAACATCCCTCCCACTTTGCCAAACATCTTTTGTAAAACAAATCCTTTTGTTTTTCTAAAGCAATACTAAGCATAGTAAAACCTTTTTGTAAAAACAGGATTTCAAGGAGGGTAATCAAGATCAAGGAAAGTAATGCAGGAATTGTTTAATCAATCAACTCCTATCACCTAATGCAGCAAGCAAGTAAGAAATATTTTAAAAACATCAAGGAAGGTGGCAAATGCACCGGGGCTTGCCTTTGTTATCAGAGGTGTCTTGCTCGGATCCACAGATATCAAAATAAAAGCAGTTGTCTGCCTGAGGATCAGAGGTGGGTGGTATCCCCTCTTCAAAAACTTCTTCTTCTTCTTGCTCTAATATAACCATATACATGCATAAGAATGGATGTCATGGAATGCTCATGAGGATGCAAAGATAACATAAACTTATTATTTATGTCTTGAGTACAACTTTCCTTCACGGTACTCCGAGAACCTAGGGTTTCCAGAGTCAGTAAAGGAGTTCATGGAGCAGGGGGGTGGTTTTGGGTTTAGTGATCAAACAAGGCCCAAATCAAACCAAACTCTACCCATGGCTTCTAAATAATGTGAAAAGCTCACATAAAAAGTTTGGGGAATTTTGGACTTATTATTTATTTTCTAAAAATCCAGAACCATTGGTTTAGGCTGTTTTAAATATCCTAAAATTCCCTATTCAAACTAAAAATCATAAAACTATTTTTATTAAATACTATGGAAAATAACAAGCCTAGGAAAATTGGTCTCATATTTTTAGGATTTTCCTACCATTTTCTACAGTTTTTCAAAGTTTTGTTGTAAAAGAAAAAGGAAAACAAGGAGCAGTACTGGGCCGATTCTGGCCCAACAAGCCCAGGTCCAGGGAGAACAGCGCGCTCGCGCCCGCGCGCGCGCGTCCGCGCCCAGGCAATTTTGCAGAAAGGGCCTCGCGCTTCTGGCTAAACAGAACTAGGTCCTTTTACTATTGTGTTGAGTCACTGACGGTTTGCACAAATGCCCTCAAGGTTCTATTTCTTCCCCGCGATTGCCCCTGAACACGCCACGCTCCCGTTCATCACGGACAAGGTCCGTACCGGCCATGACCGACGACGATTGTTCACGCTAACGGTCGGAGAGGCTTTACGGATCTAAGGTGACCTAAGAACGATCTACAATTTCAAGTGGCGCTCCAAGAAAATGTTCTGCCCACGCTCAGGGCGGAAACCGGGGCGTCGAGCTCACGTTCCCATACAACCATGGCCGGACTGAGCAAATGGACGCCACCGAGAGCTTCACAAGCATGGAGGGACACGAAAACAATACATGAATTGAATGGCGACGTACCAGAACGAGCTGGCCACGGTGAGCTAAGTTCTTGCGGTGTTTTGGGTGGATTTGGGGGAAACGTGAAATTGAGGCTCGTCGGTGAACCACTGGGAGCAATACTGGACGTCGAAGTACTTGACTACCATACGGAGCGGGTGGTGGCTTCAATTTATAGAGTTCATGGGCGGCGGCGATCAATTTGAGCAAATTGCGCTGGCGGCCGGATGGGAGGAAGAAGCTTGGCGCACGGAGTACGTGTCCCATAGCGTGGCAGTAACTCCGGTGAGCTACGGAGGGTTCAGAGAAGGTCATGGCGACACGGTGAAAGTGTAGAGCCACGCGGCACCCGGCCGCGAGGCGGCGGTCGACGGCGAGTACTTACCGCGGGCGGTGAGCCAGGGGGGGGGATGTGCCGTGGTCGAGCGGGGTGACTTCCAGCTCACCGGCGTTGAGGACACGTATCAGCAGTGCTTATCCAAAGACCACCGAGCACGAATCGTGACGAGTCGCGATCAACGGCGGCGGCTACCGGCGGTGAGGACGAACCCGATCTTCTTCAGTTAAGCGGTCACTGTACCATGGGAATACCGGTTCAGAGTGACTGACAGTCCAGTTTCCAGAGCCCATAACTTCCAATTTTGTGCAGCAACTCGATTGCCTTTCTTAAACAAAATTGTAGAGCAATATACCATCTACAATTCAACTATAGGACTTGAACATATTTGAGCACTGGATCATGCTTGAATCTAAGCTAGAAGTTGATGTCAGTTCACTGCTAAACAGAATTTCAGTTCAAAACAACCTGACAGTCGAACTTTGATGGGGTTTTTCTCTAAATTTCTCATAACAACTAATCTCACACTCTTTAGCAAAGTTGTTCCCCTATGATTAGGCTTCAACTTTGATGTGGTGACCTAGGGCAAAAACCCTATACTTTGTAAATTACAAAGCCCCAAAGTTGAGCCCATTCACTGTTTTTCAGACTTAGAACAAAACTCAAATGAGGTCCATTTTGCATTTAAGTCCAAAACTTAGGGTTTGGCCTTCAAATCCACATATTTGTGATCCAATTGACTTAAAACACTCATTTGACTTGGTTTTTGCACTTTAGTCCAAAAGTGGACTAATTTTGCACTTAGGCCCCTAGGGTTTGGTTTTAGGGTTTCCCAGGGTTCCAATTAGGGTTTCTGGTATTCCAGGGGTATAAATGTGATGCAACTTTATTGTTGGGGTCATTTTATGACTTTTACCCTAAAGCCTTTAGGTTTTCTCAACTTGGGTTAAGTTTTACCCCTTTAATCACTATTTTAGGGTTAAGTCCTTAACCAGGGTCCTATTTGTAAAACATTAAAACAATACAACTTGTTTGAAATTTTTGCCTAGTGATTGCACTCTAGGTGTGTCAAACATATGCAATGCCCATGCTCATGATGCCATGCTCAAGTTTTAGTTATAGTAACACCAGGGGTGTTACAAGGGCGAAAACAAATCAACCAAAGAAATAGAGTGGATGACACGATGATTTGTTTTACCGAGGTTCGGCCCTCGAAGGCCTAGTCCCTGTTGAGGTGGTCACAAAGATCGGGTCTCTTTCAACCCTTTCCCTCTCTCAAACGATCACTTAGACCGAGTGAGCTTTTCTCCTCAATCAAATGGGACACTAAGTCCCCACAAGGACCACCACACAATTGGTGTCTTTTGCTTTGATTACAAATGAGTTGGGAACAAGAAATGGGGAAGAAGAAAAGCGATCCAAGCGCAAGAGCTCAAAAGAACACGGCAAAACTCTCTCTTCTAGTCACTATTGCTTTGAGTGGAATTGGGACTTGGAGAGATTTTGATTCACTCTAATTGTGTCTTGTATTGAATGCACTAGCTCTTGTATTGAATGTGTTGGCTGAAAACTTGGATGCCTTGAAGTGTGGTGGTTGAGGGGTATTTATAGCCCTAACCACCAAAGTGGTCGTTGGGAGGGGCTGCTGTCATATGGCGCACCGGACAGTCCGGTGCACCACCGGACACTGTCCGGTGTGCCAGCCACGTCACCCAACCGTTAGGGTTCGATCGTTGGAGCTCTGACAGGTGGGGCCACCAGACAGTCCGGTGGTGCACCGGATAGTCACTGTTCACTGTCCGATGCGCCTTCTGGCGCCTGCTCTGACTCTGCGCGCGCTGTCCGCGCACTTTTCACGCACCGTTCACTTTTGCAGACGACCGTTGGCGCTGATAGCCATTGCTCCGCATGGCACACCGTACAGTCCGGTGCTACACCAGACAGTCCGGTGAATTATAGCGGATTGGCTCCCCAAATTCCCGAAGCTGAGCAATTGAGAGTTGATCTCCCTGGTGCACCGGACACTGTCCGGTGGCACACCGGACAGTTCGGTGCGCCAGACCAGGGCAGTCTTCGGTTGTCTTTTGCTCTTTTTATTTGAACCCTTTCTTGGACTTTTTATTGGTTTGAGTTGAACCTTTGGCACCTGTAGAACTCATAATCTAGAGCAAACTAGTTAGTCAAATAATTTGTGTTGGGCAATTCAACCACCAAAATCATTTAGGAAAAGGTTTAAGTCTATATCCCTTTTAGAGGACATGTCAGTGGGGAAGTGGACGACAAGTGAATGGAGTAGAGGGGGCCGAAGATGTCACAGCTAGCGAGTACGACATGAGTATTATGTGTCGTATGGTGAGCCCCTAGGGATCGAACTCCATAGAACAATTGTTGTCACTAGTGAAGCGATGAATCGAGAGAAGGGGATGAATCATATGGTGTGTAACAAGGACGTCGTTAAGGTAGAATGGTCCTAGAAGAGCCAAGGCACCTCCTGAGGTGACCAGGAGGGTGGAACCGTTTCTCACAACGATATAGGAAGAATGGGAGGGGTGTGGAGGATGGGAGTAAGATAATGACCTGGTAGTATGAGTGGTGTGGAAGGAGGCTCTAGAGTCGACCACCCAATCGGTGGGAGAGAGGGGTGGTGAAGGCACAGGGTGCGAGGAGAGAGCCAGGAGAGGGGCTTCGATAGAGCCACTAGGAGGTGAGGGATACACCAGGGTCTCGATCAACATGGAGGCAATCACAGCACTGGGAAAACAAACAACCTAGGCGTATGACGACCCGCTTGAGGGTGGAGCTCGATGCAGTCAAGAAGGACAGGGTTCATGGCCTAATTGAAGGCCACGAAAATGCCCGGACAAGCTGGTCGTCGTGAAGGAAGACAAGCACAACAAGAGCAGTGTAACTAGGCATAGCCAGGGAGGAAGTGGCACTAATGGCCTGAGCAAATGCAGGGCCCCTGGTGGTGGGCGGAGGAACGCTATGGAGAGCTAGGGAAATGGTGTTGCGGGCGAGGCAAGGCATGCGGGTGGGGAGAGAGGGCCACTGGTGGCTAGCGCAGGGCCACTAGGGACCAGAGCAGGTAAGGATCTAGAATAAGAAAAGGGCTCCATTATGGCCAAGAGGGACGCACCCAGTAGAGAGGGGGCTGGTTAGCCGCGCCCGGCTAGCGTAGGGGCGCTGCCCATTGGAAGACACCGTAGTCGATGCACAAAAGCCACATCTAGCTATGTGTGCGAGCTCGTCGTGAAGGGAAAGGGCTCCGATCATGCCTGGCAGGAGCCGACCACAATCCAGGAAGGAGCAAGGCACACGCTCCTACAGGGGACGCGCACGTGTCCTACTGTCATTAGGGTCAGAGCCACGAAAGCTGTACGGGTAGAGACAGCGGTCGGCGAGTCGGCTGCGGGAGGAGACGGCCGACAGGTCGGGTCGGCAACGTGGCTACCAGGCGAGTAGGAGGCTACATGATGCGGGCCGGTCAACGGCGCAGTGTCTAGGCACCGACACGAACGAAGAGGCGTGAGCCGATGTAGGGCCTGTTTGGTTTAGCTTTTTCTGACCAGCTTTTCTGAGAATCCGGCTGTGGAGAGAATCTAGCTGTGAAAAAATCTGAATATCGTGGGGATTACGTGCGGAGGAAGATAAAGTGGTTCAAATGTTTCGGGATCTAGAAAGCGATGAATTCCTACTATCGCGATGACTCGACCGATTTTGTATTCATGTTGATTTTAGACGGTTTTTACCAAAACGATTCTTATAGAAGCGGGCTGAAAAGTTGGGGTATTTGGCAGTCCGCATCAGCTTTTAGTGGCCAGAAGCTGAAAAAAGCCCAAAAAACGGGGCCATAGTGGTGTGGCGCAACTAGGAGGGGCACGCGCTGTTTGCTAGAATGCCGACGTCGGGCGAGCTGGCGGCAGAGTAGGGGAGGTCCGGGCGACGATGACGCATATCTAGTTGGCGTAGTAGTGGCGGAGGAAGGAACACGTGGGGCGCGTGCGGTGGTTGCATGTCCAAAGGAGGGTTGCGCGTGGTAGTTGCTTGTCCCGCGGTGGCGGCGCGTCCAATGGATGGGCGCACATCAAGGGTGGCCAATAGAGGAGAGGGGTGGCCGACGATTGTGGTGGGAGGTCGACGGCTATGGAGGTGAGAGGACAGAGAAAACTAGAGGACCTCTACCCAATAGCTCTGGTACTAAGTTGGAATGAGTGAAACCCTAACCCTAATATAAGATTAGGTGTGTATTATATAGATCAGTTAGGTGGCCCAAGCCCATTACACAAGGGTAGTCGGGAACATACAAAGGGGCACAAGCCAAACCCTAAACAACAATCTAACATTGTAGATGGCTTATCGCATTGGAATGGTTAAGAAACAGGCTATGCAGTGCACTTGATCCATGTGTGGATCAAGGGAGAAATCCTTGCCTGGGTGCTACCACGAGGACTAGTGAAGAGTGTTAATTCTTTGATATATAAAAAATCATCGAGATATTTCTAGTCTTTACTTTTGAGCATTTACATTTGAGTATTTACATTAAAAGAATTGTGATGCTAGTATAGCATTAGAACCTAGGATGCAAAACTCTTGATTGTTACATTGAAAGACTTCTAGGAATAAGGGATGAAGTTGGTCCATTAATAGGCTTAAATTTTTGCAATAAATTTTAGAGAAGTGCAATTCACCCCCCTTGGTTATTTTAATTTTTTTAGTTAGTAAAAGATCCTTGTGCTCATCGTATTAGGCTTCATCGTGTAGAGTATAGATGTACAATGGGGATGGAACCCCTGCTGTGTTTGAGGGAGAAGATTTTTCATATTGAAAAGTTCATATGGTGGCTTGCCTTGATGCTGTTGATATTGGAGTTTTTAGAGCTACCACTTAAGGCCTCAAAACCTAAGGATCCCACCAATTTAATTGGTGGTGAAATTCACTAGAAAACTTAGGATGCAAAGGCCCAACACACACTCTTTATAGGTCCTTGCAAGGTTATCTTCAACCGAGTGCTGAATCACAAAGATACACATGCACTATCGTTGGACATTTGTGCACTTTATGAGGCAACTAAGAGTGAGTGTGAGGAATGATATCATCTTGAAATGAAATTTTAAATGCTTCTTCAAGCGAACTTACACAATTGACACAATCAGATGTTATAAGAAAGATCCCAAGTCTCCTCCCAATAGACAAGTATGGGCACACCGTCGCTATGCTCCACCAAGTTGATCTTTCCCTCTCCACATTAATAACTTTGGGAAAGATCAAAGAACACAAGATATACATGCATATCTATACTCAAGATGGCTCATCATCAAACAAGAATACATAGTTAGTACTCAAAGCTAACCATGAGAAGAAGCACAACCCTAAAATCAAGGAAGATCTTGATAGCTCAAGTGATAAAGAAAGTGGTGATTCCAAGCTTTCTCTCATGGTTAGAAAGTCCATAAAGATGTTAAAGAAGCTCAACAAAGAGGGCATCAAATTTGATTCAAGAAAGAAGAAATTCTTTACAAGTAGCAAGAGAAAGCCCATATTGGAGATGAATTGCTTTAATTATGCTGAACTTGGTCATGTTTCTCATTAATGCTCTAAGCCCATGAACAAGTTCAATGATAAGAAAGATGACTCAAGTGATGATTAGAAGAGAAATGACAAGCCATTCTAGAAAAGAGCTGGCAAGTAGAAGCACTTCCAAAAGAGGAATAAAGATGATAATTCCTACATTGTTGGTGATTGGCTCACTGACATTGAACCTTCATGTGATAGTGATGCAGAAGAAGACAAGGTTCTAGTACTTGCTATTGGGGCTTCTTTTCCTCCACCTTTACCGCTATCTACCTATACTTATATATGCCTTATGGCCAAAGATGATTAAAAGGTACAAAGTGATATGATAGTAGTGATAATGATGATGAATTCACGGCTCCTACTTATGATGAGATAGTTGCCTTGCTTAATGAATACACACAAATAACTAGAAGCTAATATGAAAAAAATAAAAGTTTAAAATATGAGACAAGTCTCTTATTGATAAAATGACATAACAGAAAAGGTTAAGCAAAAGCTTATAGATGAAAATAAAACTATGTCATCTACTCTCAAGGAACACAAAATATCCTTAAATGATATTAAAGAAAAACATGGTAAACTTGATGGTATACATAAAGGTCACAACACCATATTTAGCTCATTAAAAGAAGAGTACACTCATGTCAAGGTCAATCATGATAATCTTGCCACTGCATATGAAATTTTGTCTAGTAATACACATGATGCTACTAACCATATTGTTAAGATTGATATAGTTACAACATGTGTTGATTTGAGTATGGAAAGGATTGAGCAATGATATAGTAGCAAAGGCAAGCAAGTGGTAGTGTACAAGCCACTTGATGAATGTGAAAAAAATAAAATAAGAAACTCAAAAAAGACCTAAAAAGTTGTCAACTAAGAAAAGCATTGTCATAGAGAAGAAACTTGATGATCATGCAATTGCTCTTGACAATGAGAAGCTTAGGGAATAGAAAAATAAGCTAAAGCTAGAGAAGAATCATCTCGCCACTAGCTTGCAAAACCTTACTATAGGTCAATACCTCCAGCGAACTTATTATGAACACCATTTATGAAGATGGATAGAAGTGGTACTGGATATCGCCTATAAATAGAAGAAAGGTCACAACAATAAAACATTTCAAAGCCAAATAAAAAACCAAAGCCAAAGAGATATGTTGAGTGTGGAAAAGAAGGGCATGTTTCTCATGAGTGCAATGCTCCACCACCAACACTCTTGGCCAATAATTCTAGATCCTTGCCTTCAATAATCAATACATCATAAGAAAGGATACTAGTGGGAATGATAAAATTATGTTTCTATGCCCACAAAATAAGAATGAGTCTAATAAAACATGGGTTCAATGCCTCATAGTAATAAAGTGGTTGGAGCTTATCTAGTTTGGGTGCTTAAACATCAAGATTAATATCTTGTGTAGAACTACAAGAGTAGTGTCTCTTGTGTGTAGGTGAACTATAAGGCTAATGAAAATCATTGGGTAATCGATAGTGGTAGACACAAAATATGGCAAGTAGTCCTCGTATATTCAATTCACGAAATAAATAGGTAGATGATTAAGAAAAGATTAATTTGGAGACAACTCCAAGAACAAAGTGAAAGGATTGGATAAAGTGTCTATATCAAATGATCACTCAATCTCAAATATGCTTCTAGTTGCTTCATTAAGCTTCAACACCCTATTCGTTGGATAATTATGCGATCTTGGCCTTTAATATTTGTTCACTGAGAAAGAAGTTGTTGTGTCAAAGAAGGATAATAATCAAGTCATATTTAAGTGCTTTAGATTTAACAACCTTTATCTATTGGACTTTAATTCCCAAGATGCAAACTTGAAGACATGCTTATTCACCAAGTCATCACTTTGGTGGCTATGGCATATAAGGCTTGTTCATCTGGGAATGAGCACGCTCAAGAAGTTATTGAATAAAGAGATGGTTATGGGTTTGAAGGATGTGTTTGAAAAGCACAAGCTTTTTAGTACATGTCAAGCAAGCAAGTTGGTAATACTCATCCCTCAAAGCTTTCATGTCAATACCAAGACCACTAGAGCTCCAACACATGGATTCATTTGGACATGCATCATATGCAAGTGTGGGAGGTAACCTCTATAGTCTCATGATAATAGATGACTACTCAAGGTACACTTGGGGGTTCTTTCTCCAAGACAAGATCAAAGTTACATCTACATTCAAGAAGTTTGACTAGAAAGCATAAAATGAATTTAAAGTGGAGATAAAAATATTAGAAGTGAAAATAGGAAGAAGTTTGACAACACAAACATAAAAAATATTGTGGCGAAGTTAGGATCAAACATGAAGTACCTACAACTTAGACTCCTCAAGAAAATGGCATTGTTGAAAGAAAGAAAGAACCATACCTTGACAACTCTTGCAATAACCATGATTAATGAGTAAAATACATAGAGAGGTTTTGGGCTAATGCAATCAACACTACATGTTATGCATCCAACTAACTATTTTTTATCAATTGCTTGAGAAGACCCCATATGAGTTGCTCAATGGTAAGAAGAAGACAGAAACCTCATTGTTCTAGATGTTTGGTTGTAAATGTTATATCTATAATAAGCACCAACATATAGGGAAGTTTTAGATAAGATGTGATACTGGTTTGTTACTTGGTTATTCATTGAAGTCCAAAGTATATATTGTATTCAACCATGCCACTAGCTTGATAGAAAAAGTATGATTGGAGTTCGATGAAACTATTGGTTCCTACGGAGCAAACAAGAATGTTGATGATGTAGGTGATGAACCATTAAGAAAGACATGAAAGTATATGTTAGTTAGATTTATCAATACTAAAGAAATGAAGATAATGTGCAAGTGATTGACATGCCTTCTTCATCAAGTGTGCCACAAGATGCTGACAAAGATGGGACAACCAAATGAAGATACCTATGTCTCCCAAGTTCAAATTGTGGTATAATCATAAGATATTGATGCTCCATAACCTTCTCCTCAAGTGGTTGAAAGAAGAATCACACCTATGTTTTAAGCTCATCCATACGATCACAACATAGGGTGTCTATTTCAGCCAAATAACTACACATTGTATTCATTTCAGCCAAATAATACTACACTATGTTTTTTCGAACAGTGACACGAGACTTCAATGGATAGTTTGGATGCAAAGATTTGACCAATTCTTTAAAATACTCATGCTCAACCATGTTGAAAGGATACTCATGAACAATCATTAACTCATAGAACTTTGTCATACTAGCTACTCCATCATATTTTTAAGCTACCACAATAGAGATGCCTTCTTTATCTTTTTTGTTGCAAGCTGTTGCTGCCCTCTTTTAATACTATGATAATTAGCAAGATGAATCTACAAACTAGTTGTTCCAAATCTGCTCTCAGCTCTATGTTTGCTTGTTTGGTTTTTACATCCTAGGAATTTGCACTTCGCCCAACATTGCTCTTCTTGCTGGCCATTACTCTCTACTGTAATTGTGTACTTGGTAAAATATTCGCACACTTTAGATGTGGACTTCTTAAACCTCTTGACACTGCTAGGTCGATTCTCTCCATCACTATCCGCATTGATTGTATCTTGTTCATCATTTTTGCCATCACATAAGCAACTTCAATCCGCACTAAACTTTTCTATGATAACGGTGCTAATGATGCAGATGTAGGTGCTAGAGAAGATCCGTTGACACTAATGCTTAGACTTGCATTGCTTGCACTTGCACCTGTTACTACTTTTAGTAGAAAATTAGGAATACATTTCAAATGAACTATTACTCTATAGCAGATTTCTTACTAGCAGCATTCCTAGCAGCCACAAGTTTATTTTCAGCAGCAGATTCCCTATCCTAGCAGCAACAATAGATTCCTAAAATCAGCAGCAGATTCGAAGTAGCAATAAATTCCCTATCCTAGCAATAACAGATTTCTTTTTGCCCAGCATCTCAAGATGTGTGCTCGAATAAAAAAATAAAGCTACAAACTTACTAGACAAAGGTGGAAAGCCAACATTTGCACTAGGTTGGCGCGCTGCTGCTGTTGGCGGCAACGAGGCTAGTAGCTTCATCAAACGTTTTCATGATTTTACATATCCACCAAGTGACATTGTCTTGCTCTTTACTCATGTAGTCTAGAAACAAAGCTTAAGCAAGCCCACAAAGAGGGATTAACCGATTGGGAGAAAAATGTGAAAGACTGACCTCGAGAGACCTACAGGTTGCGATGACGGCATAGTCCATGGCCGCCTTGCTTCGTGATTTTTGTGGTAGTGAATTATGGACGGTGATGGCAACATGCCAACCTATGGCTTAGGTTTGACTGTATTTAGGCTAGGTGGGCTGACTTGTCGAGTACTTGCTAGGCTGGGTTGATTATTGATAAATACCAGATGCAAAATATGGTAAAATACCATATTAATAAGGCATTCTTCGAAAACGATAGGAAGATCTTCAAATCATTTTGTTTTTGTTTTTATCATTTTTGTTTTTGTTTCTGTTTATCACTATTGTTTCTATTTAGGGCTAAAAATCAGTAAAATCTCAAAAACGATTCTCGAAATTGGAAATTACCATTTTTGTTTTAGTCCTTTAACCATTTCTTTCTTTAACAATTTCTTTATTGTCCCCATTCCAACATGTCATAACCACCCAAGTGAGATTTTGGTGAAAAGGCATGCCCTTAAGTTAGCATCTTCCCAATTGAAATCCACTAAGTATAAATTGTTGTATCTAAATCCCTTGAATACGACTTGGTGATCATCCACTTTAGAAACAACTACTTCCTTCTCCATGAATAAACCTTGATAACCAAGATCCTGTAATTGACCAATGAATAACAAGTTAAAAATAAGTGATGGAATCTAGAGGACATTGCATATTGTGTGATAATTAGAGATTGTTATTATTTCCAACCCTTTAACTTTGACTTTTGAATTGTCCCCAAAGGTATTATTATCTTGAGCATCCACTTCTTCATTTAGTTAAGTACACATATAAGGGTCTCCTGTCATGTGTTGGGTACATTCACTCTATATTACCGAGTCACTCTCACTAGTCTTGTAGTTCACTATCAGCAACAATACCTCCCTACCGGCCCAGGATGCTAGGCCCAAGCAGAAGAGAAGGCCCAATCCTAGCGTCGTTGGACCTGATTGGGTGTAGGTTGCGTCGACCTAGAAAAAAATAGAGGAAGTGTTGGTGTGGAGGGTTTTATCACAAAACTTGTAAACACTTTGGTTGTAAAACATCTCGTCGCCCTCTATATGTCTCACGACTACTCCTTTGTTCTTACTACTCTGCCTATTGTTCCATAACTGTTGTTCAATAGCTACTGTTAATATTCACCTACATGCAAGGAGGATCATACCTGATATTTAGGCACCCAAATTTGATGAGGCCTTCTACTTTCTCAACCAATGATTTTGCAACCCAAAACTTCTTAGGCCTATTCTTGTTTGGTGGACCTAATAACATCACCTTGACCTTCCCACTTACATGTTCCCTAATCAAGTAGTGCAGATTAAAGGCAAAGGATCTTGTGTGCTTGAGCAATGATATAAATGTGTCTTTTCCACACTCAAAGCAGTTCTTAGGCATAGGGTCTTAGTTAGGCTTGTTTTATGTTTGTGCTTTCTTTTGTCCTGAAGCTTGATACACAATACCACTCCTATCTACTTTCATGATCATGTTCTTGAGCAACTTAGTTAGGATCTATTAGCCCTTATTGAACTTCTACAAGTCGGTAGCCAGGTGGTACTTTTCTTTTTTGAGTTTTTTATTTTCCTCTCTAAGAATTTCATTGTCAAGATCCAGTCTTTATCAATGACCTTCTCCTTTAACATAACATTTTCTCTTTTGATTTGCTCAATATCATCAAGAATCTTGTCTTCTTCCACTTTCCAGTATCTTCATTTCGTTACTTGCTCAATCTTCTCATTCAAACCATCATGAAGTTGCTACATCAATCTTAGCAATTTGGTTAGTACCTCATGTGTTTTGATAGTAAAAACACATAAGCAACAACAAGATTGTCATTATTAATCTTGATTTGAGTGCAATCTTCTTTTAGAGAAAAAAGTGTAGCTTGAGATCCTTGTTTGTTTCATGAAGTTTATCATATTTTTCTTTGGTATCTCTAAGGGAAGACTTAAACTCTTTAGCATTAGATGACAACTTGGTTTTGATCATTTAGTTCATCACTAGCTTTTAGCGCTATGTCATGTGTAGTAATTAAAGACTTGTTATCATTTTCTAACTTGGTGTACTCTTTTAGCAAGTCGACTAGTTCACCATATGATGGTGAAGAATACTTCTTATCACTATCATTTTTTATCTATTGCCTTTCTAATGACTTGGTGTACTCTTTTAGCAAGTCGACTAGTTCACCATATGATGGTGAAGAATACTTCTTATCACTATCACAACTATCATCATTTTGTACCTTGTTGTTCACCTTTGGCCATGAGGCATGGGTATGCAGAAGATGATGGTAGAGATGGTGGTGGATAAGAGAATCTCAATTCAAGTGCAACCGCCTTCTCATCTTCATCACCACCGTCACATGAACATGAGCCACCTATGGAGTAAATGTCGATGAGACATCACCAGCAATGTAAGCTTTTCCACCTTTCTCTTATGGAATTGCCTTCTCTTCCCATCTTTCCTCTTAAAGGCCTTCTTATTCTTATTTTCATCTTCACTTGCATTAAATTTCTTGCCCTTGAATTTGTTCTTCTTAGCCTTGGTACATTACAGACCAATATGACCTTGCTCACTACAATTGTAGCAATCCATCTCTAAGATGGACTTCTTCTTCCTACTTGTGAAGAATTTCTTTTTTCATGAATGGAACTTTATGCCTTCATGGTTGATATTCTTAAGCTTTTGGTGGTCTTCTTCACCATTAGTGCAAGTTTTGCATCATCAATATCTTCATCACTTGAGCTCTCATCTTCTACTTGTTCACTCATGTTTTGTCCTTCTCATGATTTGCCTTATGTGCCAAATCTATATTCTTTTTTTGGAGAAGAGCCATCTTGGTCATGGATGCACATGTACATCCATGAGAGTTGATCTTTTTGAATATTTGTTTGAGTGTAGTGTTGTAAATGTTCATTTGATGAAACACAATAACGATGTGGTCATACTTCTTGATTGGGAGCACACTAAGAATTTTCCTCACCACATCTTGTTGCGTGAGGTTCAATCCATTCAATTTCTCTACAAGAATATCTAGTCACGAGTATATATCATTAACATTCTCATGATAAAGAATTTTGAAAGAATTTTATTTCTTCTTTACTATATGGTAGTGCACAAATATCGAACCAAAGAGCATTAGTATCCTTATCATTACATACTAAACTGAATATGTCTTTGCAAAGGCCCCTCGGGAGTGTTTTTTTTGTCTTAGAGTTCCATTTCTCATAATATACTTCATCACCTATGTGGTTTGTGGGATTCTTAGGTTTTCGAAGTCCTAGGTTTTGGAAGCCCTTAAGTGGCGGCTCTAAAACCTCCAATGTCTATAGCCTCAAGGTAAGCTTCCATACAAACTTCCTAATATGAAAAATCGTCACCCTAAAAGACGGAAGGATGTCCATGCCCATCAAACATCATAACTCAAAGTGGTTAAGCTAGACTTATGAGCATGAAGCTCCGATAACAAATGAAAGGATCATGATGCCCAAGAGGGGGGTTGAAAGTCGCCTAGAGGGGGGGTGAATAGGCGGAATCTAAAAATTATAAACTTAAGCACAACTACAAGCCGGGGTTAGCGTTAGAAATATAAGCGAGTCCAAAAAGAGAGGGGGAAAACAAATCACAAGCAAATAAGAATGGATGACACGGTGATTTGTTTTACCGAGGTTCAGTTCTTGCAAACCTACTCCCCGTTGAGGTGGTCACAAAGACCGGGCTCTTTCAGCCCTTTCCCTCTCTCAAACGGTCACTTAGATCGAGTGAGCTTCTCTTCTCAATCAATCGGGACACCAAGTCCCCACAAGAACCACCACACAATTGGTGTCTCTTGCCTTGATTACAATTGAGTTAGGATCAAAAAACAAAGAAGAAGAAAAGCGATCCAAGCACAAGAACTCAAAAGAACACAAATGTCGCTCTCTCTAGTCGCTATTTGATTGGAATGAACTTTGGACTTGGGAGAGGATTTGACCTCTTGTTTGTGTCTTGGAATGAAGTCTAGAGCTCTTGTATTGAATGCAAATGGCTGAAACTTGGATGCCTTGAATGTGGGGGTGGTTGGGGTATTTATAGCCTCAACCACCAAAATGGTCGTTGGGGATGGCTTCTGTCGTATGGCGCACCGGATAGTCCGGTGCGCCACTGGACACTGTCCAGTGCGCCAGCCACGTCATCCAACCGTTAGGGTTCGATCGTTGGAGCTTCTGACAACTGGGCCACCGGACAGTCCGGTGCGCCTTCTGGCGCCTGCTCTAACTTCTGCGCGCGTAGGCGCGCACTGTAGCGCATTTAATGTCTTCTGCAGACGACCATTGGCGCGAAGTAGCCGTTGCTCCACTGGCACACCGGACAGTCCGGTGCAACACCGGACAATCCGGTGAATTATAGCGGAGCGACCTTCCAAATTCCCGAAGCTGGCAAGTTCAGAGTCGATCTCCCTGGTGCACCGGACACTGTCCGGTGGCACACCGGACAGTCCGGTGCGCTAGAACAGGGTTGCCTTTGGTATACTTTGCTCCTTTGTTTTGAACCCTTTCTTTTATCTTTGTATTGGTTTGTTGTGAACCTTTGGCACCTGTAGAACATATTTTCTAGATCAAACTAGTTAGTCCAATAATTTCTGTTGGGCAATTCAACCACCAAAATTCATATTGGAAAAGGTTTGACCCTATTTCCCTTTCAATCTCCCCCTTTTTGGTGATTGATGCCAACACAAACCAAAGCAAATATAGAAGTGCAGAATTGAACTAGTTTGCATAATGTAAGTGCAAAGGTTGCTTGGAGTTGAAACCAATATACTTATTTCAATGGATGTGTATGGATTGTTTTCTTCTTATTTAAAATTTTAGACCACATTTGCACCACGGGTTTTGTTTTTGCAAATTCTTTGTAAAATTCTTTTCAAAATATTTTGCAAATAGTCAAAGGTATATGAATAAGATTGGAGAAAGCATTTTCAAGATTTGAAATTTTCTCCCCCTGTTTCAAATGCTTTACCTTTGACTAAAACAAAACTCCCCCTAAATAAAATTCTCCTCTTAGTGTTCAAGAGGGTTTTGCAAGTTTTGAAGATACTGCTTTCTCCCCCTTTTGAACACAATAAGATATCAATTTGAAAAACTTCATTTTTAAAATTTGGTGGTGGTGCGGTCCTTTTACTTTGGGCTCATACATGCGGTCCTTTTGCTTTGGGCTCATACTTTCTCCCCCTTTGGCATGAATCGCCAAAAACGGATACTTGTGAGTGAAATACAAGCCCTTTTACTTTCTCCCAATGGTAAACAATTAAATATGAGTGAAGATTATACCAAAGTGGAGAATAATGCGGAATACCGGTAAATACCAATGGAGTTGAGTGGAAGCGCCTTCTTTGCCGATCACTCCATTTCCCTTTCAATATCTATGACTAAGCATAATAATACACTTGAAAACACATTAGTCATAAACATAAAAGAGATATGATCAAAGGTATATAAATGAGCTATGTGTGCAAAGTACCAATCAAAATTCCGAGAATCAAGAATATTTAGCTCATTCCTAAGTTTGGTAAAGGTTTTCTCATCTAAAGGCTTGGTAAAGATATCGGCCAATTGATCTTTGGTGTTTATATAGGTTATCTCGATATCCCCCCTTTGTTGGTGATCTCTCAGAAAGTGATACCGAATGGCTATGTGATTAGTGCGGCTGTGTTCAACGGAATTATCCATCATGCGGATTGCACTCTCATTATCACATAGGAGAGGGACTTTGCTAAATTTGTAGCCATAGTCCCTAAGGGTTTGCCTCATCAAAAGCAATTGCGCGCAACAATGGCCTGCGACAATATACTTGGCTTCGACGGTAGAAAGAGCTACTGAATTTTGTTTCTTTGAAGCCCAAGACACCAGGGATCTTCCCAGAAACTGACAAGTCCCTAATGTTCTCTTCCTATCAATCTTACACCCTGCCCAATCAGCATCTGAATATCCTAATAAATCAAAGAGGATCCCTTGGGGTACCGAAGACCAAACTTAGGTGTTTGAACTAAATATCTCAAGATTCGCTTCACGGCCCTAAGGTGAACTTCCTTAGGGTCGGCTTGGAACCTTGCACACATGCATACGGAAAGCATAATGTCTGGTCGAGATGCACATAAATAGAGTAAAGATCCTATCATCGACCGGTATACCTTTTGATCTACGGATTTACCTCCCGTGTCGAGGTCGAGATGCCCATTGGTTCCCATGGGTGTCTTGATGGGCTTGACACCCTTCATTCCAAACTTGGTAAGAATGTCTTGAATGTACTTTGTTTGGCTGATGAAGGTGCCCTCTTGGAGTTGCTTCACTTGAAATCCTAGAAAATACTTCAACTCCCCCATCATAGACATCTCGAATTTTTTAATCATGATCCTACTAAACTCTTCACAAATAGATTTGTTAGTAGACCCAAATATGATATCATCAACATAAATTTGGCATACAAACAAATCATTTTCAATGGTTTTAGTGAATAGAGTAGGATCGGCTTTGTCGACTTCGAATCCATTAGTGATAAGAAAATCTCTTAGGCATTCATACCATGCTCTTGGGGCTTGCTTGAGCCCATAAAGCGCCTTAGAGAGTTTATAAACATGGTTAGGGTACTCACTGTCTTCAAAGCCGGGAGGTTGCTCAACATAGACCTCTTCCTTGATTGGTCCATTGAGGAAGGCACTCTTCACATCCGTTTGGTAAAGCTTAAAGCCATGGTAAGTAGCATAGGCTAATAATATACGAATGGACTCAAGCCTAGCTACGGGTGCATAGGTTTCACCAAAATCCAAACCTTCGACTTGTGAATATCCCTTGGCCACAAGTCGGGCTTTGTTCCTTGTCACCACACCATGCTCATCTTGTTTGTTGCGGAAGACCCATTTGGTTCCTACAACATTTTGGCTAGGACATGGAACTAAATGCCATACCTCATTCCTTGTGAAATTGTTGAGCTCCTCTTGCATCACCAAAAACCAATCCGAATCTTGAAGTGCTTCCTCTACCCTGTGTGGCTCAATAGAGGAATCAAATGAGTAATGTTCACAAAAGTGAGCAACACGAGATCGAGTGGTTACCCCCTTATGAATATCGCCGAGGATGGTGTTCACAGGGTGATCTCGTTGGATTGCTTGGTGGACTCTTGGGTGTGGCGGCCTTTGATCTTGTTCATCTTCCTTGTCTTGATCATGGGCATCTCCCCCTTAGTCATTGCCCTCCTCTTGAGGTGGCTCATCTTCTTGATCTTCTCCTTCATCATCTTGAGCCTCATCCTCATCTTGAGTTGGTGGAGATGCTTGCGTGGAGGAAGATGCTTGATCTTGTGCTTGAATGGGCTCTTCAGATTCCTTAGGACACACATCCCCAATGGACATGTTCCTTAGAGCGACGCATGGAGCCTCTTCATCATCTAATTCATCAAGATCAACTTGCTCTACTTGAGAACCGTTAGTCTCATCAAACACAATGTCACAAGAAACTTCAACTAGTCCAGTGGACTTGTTAAAGACTCTATATGCCCTTGTGTTTGAATCATATCCTAGTAAAAAGCCTTCTACAGCCTTAGGATCAAATTTAGATTTTCTACCTCTTTTAACAAGAATAAAGCATTTGCTACCAAAGACTCTAAAATATGAAATATTGGGCTTTTTACCGGTGAGGAGTTCATAAGATGTCTTCTTGAGGATTCGGTGTAGATATAACCGGTTGATGGCGTAGCAAGCGGTGTTGACCGCCTCGGCCCAAAACCGATCCGAAGTCTTGTACTCATCAAGCATGGTTCTTGCCATGTCCAATAGAGTTCTATTCTTCCTCTCCACTACACCATTTTGTTGTGGCGTGTAGGGAGAAGAGAACTCATGCTTGATGCCTTCCTCCTCAAGAAGCTTTCAATTTGAGAGTTCTTGAACTCCGTTCCGTTGTCACTTCTTATCTCCTTGATCCTTAAGCCGAAACTCGTTTTGAGCCCGTCTCAAGAATCCTTTCAAAGTCTCTTGGGTTTGAGATTTATCCTGTAAAAAGAATACCCAAGTGAAGCGAGAATAATCATCCACAATAACTATACAGTACTTACTCCCGCCGATGCTTATGTAAGCTATCGGGCCGAATAGGTCCATGTGGAGGAGCTCAAGTGGTCTGTCAGTCGTCATGATGTTCTTGTGTGGATGATGAACACCAACTTGCTTCCCTGCTTGGCATGCGCTACAAATCATGTCTTTCTCAAAATGAACATTGGTTAGTCCCAAAATGTTCTCTCCCTTTAGAAGCTTGTGAAGATTCTTCATTCCAACGTGGGCTAGTCGGCGATGCTAGAGCCAACCCATGTTAGTCTTAGCAATCAAGCAAGTGTTGAGTTCAGCTCTATTGAAATCAACTAAGTATAGCTGACCCTCTAACACTCCCTTAAAGGCTACTGAATCATCACTTCTTCTAAAGACAATAACACCTATACCCGTAAAAAGACTGTTGTAACCCATTTTGCATAATTGAGAAACAGAAAGCAAGTTGTAATCTAATGAATCTACAAGAAAAACATTGGAAATGGAATGGTCAGGTGATATAGCAATTTTACCCAATCCTTTGACCAAACCTTGATTTCCATCCCCGAATGTGATAGCTCGTTGGGGATCTTGGTTTTTCTCGTAGGAGGAGAACATTCTTTTCTCCCCAGTCATATGGTTTGTGCACTCGCTGTCGATGATCCAACTTGAGACCCCGGATGCATAAACCTACAAAAACAAATTTAGTTCTTGATTTTAGGTACCCAAACAGTTTTGGGTCCTTTGACATTAGATACAAGAACTTTGGGTGGCAACTACCTTGCTGGATTGTTAGTAAGCACATAAGAAGCATCAAAAGTTTGAATGAAACATTATGATCATTTGATGCTTTAGGAGTTTTCTTCTTAGGCAATTTAGCATGGGTTGATTGCCTAGAACTAGATGCCTCACTGTTATACATAAAAGCATGATGAGAGCCAGAGTGAGACTTCCTAGAATGAATTCTCCTAATCTTATCCTCAGGATAACCGGCAGGATATAAAATGTAACCCTCGTTATCCTGAGGCATGGGAGCCTTGCCCTTGACAAAATTAGATAATCTTTTAGGAGGGGCATTAAGCTTGACATTGTCTCCCTGTTGGAAGCCAATGTCATCCTTAATGCCAGGGCGTCTACCATTATAGAGCATACTTCTAGCAAATTTAAATTTCTCATTTTCCAAGTCCATGCTCATTGATTTTAGCAGTTAATGTAGCTATGTGATCATTTTGTTGTTTAATTAAAGCAAGGTGATCATGAATAGCATCTACATTAACATCTCTACATCTAGTGCAAATAGAAACATGCTCAACGGTAGATGTAGAGGGTTTGCAATCATTTAATTCAACAACCTTAGCATGTAAAATGTCATTCTCATCTCTAAGATTGGAAATGAAAATGTTGCAAACATCTAGTTCCTTAGCCTTAGCAATCAATTTTTCATTCTCATTTCTAAGGCTAGCAAGAGAGGCATTCAATTTATCAATCATAGCAATTAAACTAGCATTAATCATTTCTAAGATTGACAATTGAATCATCACAAATGTTTGACTTTCTCAACCTTAGCAATCAAATTAGCATTCTCAATTCTAAGGTTGGAGATAGTGTCATGGCAATTACTTAGCTCACTAGTTCATTTTCATTTTTCTCTACTTCCTGAGCATAAGCATTTTTAGTCTTAACATGCTTTTTGTTTTCTTTGATAAGGAAGTCCTCTTGGTTATCCAAGAGATCATCCTTCTCATGAATGGCACTAATCAATTCATTTAATTTCTCTTTTGTTGCATGTTAAGATTGGCAAAAAGAGTAAGCAAATTGTCCTCATCATCACAAGAATTTTCCTCATCACTAGAAGTAGCATACTTAGTGGAGGATCTTGATTTTACCTTCTTCTTCTTGCCGTCCTTCGCCATAAGACACTTGTGGCCGACGTTGGGGAAGAGAAGTCCCTTGTTGACGGCGATGTTGCGGCGTCCTCGTCGGAGGAGGAGTCGGTGGAGCTCTCGTCGGAGTCCCACTCCTGACAAACATGGCATCGCCGCCCTTCTTCTTGTAGTACTTCTTCTTTTCCTTCCTCCTTCCCCTCTTGCCGTTTTCCCCTATCACTATCACTAGATAATGGACAATTAGCGATAAAATGACCGGCTTACCACATTTGTAGCAAACCTTCTTGGAAAGGGGCTTGTAATCTTTCCCCTTCCTTTGCTTGAGGATTTGGCGGAAGCTCTTGATGATGAGCGCCATCTTCTCATTGTCAAGCTTGGAGGCGTCGATGGGGACCCTACTTGGTGTAGAGTCTTCTTTCTTCTCCTCCATTGCCTTGAATGCAACGGGTTGTGCTTCGGGTACGAAGGTGGAGGCGCCTTGCTCGATGATCTTCTTGGAGCCTTTGATCATCAATTCAAAGCTCACAAATTTGCCTATCACTTCCTCGGGAGACATTAGTTTATATCTTGGATCACCACGAATTAATTGAACTTGAGTGGGGTTAAGAAATACGAGTGATCTAAGAATAACCTTGACCATTTCAATGGTCATCCCACTTGATGCTCCCGAGGTTGCGTACTTGGTTCACCAAGGTTTTTAGCCGTTTGTACATGGCTTGCGGGTCTTCTCCTTGGTTGAGCATGAAGCGACCGAGCTCCCCCTTGATCGTCTCCCTCTTGGTGATCTTGGTCACCTCGTCTCCTTTGTGCACCATTTTGAGCACATCCCAAATCTCCTTGGTGCTCTTCAATCCTTGCACCTTGTTACACTCCTCTCGACTTAGAGAGGCGAGGAGTATTGTGGTGGCTTGTGAGTTGAAGTGCCGGATTTGGGTAACTTCGTCCGAATCATAGTCCTCATCCCCTACGGATGGTACCTGTACACCAATCTCAACAACATCCCAAATGCTAGTGTGGAGTGAGGTTAGATGGTGCCTCATTTTATCACTCCACATATTATAATCTTCACCATCAAACATAGGTGGTTTGCCTAATGGGACGGAAAGTAAAGGAGTACGTTTTGAAATGCGAGGGTAGCATAGGGGAATCTTACTAAACTTCTTGCGCTCATAGCGCTTAGAAGTTATGGACGGCGCGTTGGAGTCGGAGGTGGATGGCGATGAAGAGTCGGTCTCGTAGTAGACCACCTTCTTCATCTTCTTTTTCTTCTCGCCACTCCGATGCGACTTGTGAGGAGGTGATTCCTCCTCCTTCTTCTTGCGGGACTCTCCTGATGGAGCCTTCCCGTGGCTTGTGGTGGGCTTCTCGCCGGTCACCATCTCCTTCTTGGCGTGTTCTCCCGACATCACTTCGAGCGGTTAGGCTCTAATGAAGCACCAGGCTCCGATACCAATTGAAAGTCGCCTAGAGGGGGGTGAATAGGCGAAATCTAAAAATTATAAAGTTAAGCACAACTACAAGCCGGGGTTAGTGTTAGAAATATAAACGAGTCCGAAAGAGAGGGCACCAAAACAAATCAACCAAGGAAATAGAGCGGATGACATGGTGATTTGTTTTACTGAGGTTCGGTTCTTGCAAACCTACTCCCCGTTGAGGTGGTCACAAAGACCGGGTCTCTTTCAACCCTTTCCCTCTCTCAAACGGTCGCCTAGACTGTCGGTGTTTCGGGTCCGACCGTGCACCCAGGGTTACCCCCCATGGTGCTTTTTAGAAGTAGGACGGTGTTACCGATTGTAGCTCGATGGTTCGTGCCTGGCGCACGAGAAATAGTAGACAGTGATGTACTGGTTCGGGCCGCTTTGAGATGCGTAACACCCTACGTTCCTGGCTGGAATGCTTTATGCGATGAGTTACAAGGGGGCTCTCTAGCACTAGAAAATGTAAAGAGCGGGATGGGAGGCTAAGTGATGAATGATGTTGATCTCTCATCTTGAAGGGGTGCCCCCTAGGCCTTATATACTTGACCGTGGGGCATTACATATGGATATGATAACAACGTGAGCCAGAATAATAGTGAACTAACCGAGTCTGTCTCCCTATAATTCAGCCGACTTATCTTCACCCAGTTCTGATGTGCGGGGCTCCTGCGCGGGAAGGTCGGGTCACTGCTTGCGATTACTGTTCGGATGTTGTTGGGCCGACTGGGCTTGCACCGACCCGGCCTTGTGTTGATCTGTCTCACTGGTCGTTCCTCCAGGCCCACGAGGGGGATGACCTTACGAATTATGGGGCCTTTGGGCCTTTCGTGAGGTCTTTTATCCTTCTAGTGGACCCGGGGGATATCTGTCCCCCACAAGCCCCCGATCTTTGGGCTGATTTTGAAATAAACGGCCCAAAGATCCTAGGTACTGCTTGCGGTATTTGATTTTACTAGGGACTGCTTTTGAAAATAAGTCTATCGAGTCACTGCTTCAGAATTCTGAGTGATCCGGTTAACACGTCTTCTTTTTACTGTCTTTTTCTGCTATTTTCCCTCAAAATTTGGTGTTCTGTCTCGGGTTTATGCTTCGGAGGTCAGCATTTTGCACTGTCGAGCCATGAAGTCCATCGGGTGCACCGAAGGTGCACCCCATGGGTGTAGCCCCCGAGCTTCGAGTGGATTTTTGAAAATAATCCACTCGAAGGTCTTCATTTCGTGTCTTTTCTGGGAATCTTCTTCCCTTTTTGTTGAATGCCTTGGAGACCAACATTATATTGTTGATGCTACGCTTTAGAGGTCACCGTATATTTTTGTCTTTGTGGTCGAGTACGCGATCTGCCCATATCCTTGATAGGTTTTGCCATTATTTGATCTGCGATTGATTGGACGTTCGATAGATGGCCCTTGGCTCGTCTTCATGTCACTTCGTGCTTTTGATGCTTCTGTCGATTAGACTTGTACCTCATCGGCTATATTTGGCTTTCCTTTTGATCCCCGCTGATATCTTTCTTCTTTCTTGAAGTATTCATTGCATATACTGTTCGGATGTGACAGTGTTGAAAATATACTGATAATTCCTGACGACTGAGAGGCAGGTCATTTTGAGGTGCCTTTGAATCCAAGTGACGCGGAGATAAGTGCCATGCTGGATATGTTAGCTGAAGATTCCTCTGATGGAGTCCCTACTGAAACTCTGGCGGTAGCGCCCATCCTAGAGGATAGCGAAGCTTTAGATATTCAGAAGTCTGATAACGTTCGTCCGAAGCGCTCTCGCCGAGCTAATCAGCTTGCTTCTCCTGCTAACGGGAAGAAGAAACGGAAGAAGAGACGGTCTTCGTCGAGTGTCTAGTTTTGATCAGAATGCTGGTCCTTCCGTTCCTGCTTGCTGAAGAAGTGCCAGTGCCTGCAATTTGTTGAAACTAATCCCGATGGGTGTAACCTTCCTGCTAATTAACCCCAATGGGTGTGACCTGGATGACGTTGACCCCAATGGGGTAACCTGGATGATGCTGGCCCCAATGGGTGTAACCTGGATGATGCTGACCCCAATGGGTGTACTGTCCGCGTTGTCGATGATGGCGAGGAGGAGGAGGATGAAATCCCTGCTAACTCGGAAGAACAGCCGACGCTACATGTGCCAGTGGCGAAAGCAGTGGTGTTCCTTCTCCAGCCCTGTCTGCTCTTGTTGATTTACAAGAATTGTCTTTGGCCAACTTTGATCAGGCTCTTGAGGATATGGTTCCAGAAGATCTGTTGTCAGAGCCGGCAGATGGTGACGCGATGGATGTTTGTGCTGATGTGCTTGATGCTGGGTTGGGGTTCATCCCAGGCAGCGTCCCGTGCCTCATCGACCTTGGAGCGTGGTCTTGAGGATCAGGAAGCTGGTCTGGATTGCGCTGCTCCCATGGAAGTGACTGAGGGACCTTCGGCCTTGGAGGTGGCTGCTACAGAGAACTCGACCCTCAAGGATGGTGCTGGCACTTACCCAGCCCCCGAGGGTGTTGCCGGGAATGACCCGGCTCGGATGGGTAGCACAAGCGATAACCCAGCCCTCGAGGGTGTTCGAGTTGGTTCTCCCTCTAACACTTCCATGGATGTTCGTGTGGGATCTTATCCTCCGCACTCTGATTGCATGGCAGCAGTGCGGGTTTCGTGTCAAGAGGTCGTTTAGAGGTCAAGTTTCTGATGACAGAGTCTGACTTCTGCTGGTGACACTGACTTGGTTCCCAATGATGCATTGCGGGTTGTTCCAGTTGGTGGCCCTTCAGCGAGCCACCGGTTGATTTCTCACGATTTGGGGGTTCCCTCATTCTTCTCTAACCTCCAGGTATCTTGGTTTCTTCTGGCCCTGTTCTTTTACTCATGTAGACCTGTCGTTATTATGCTCATCTATTTTTATCGTCAGGAATTGGTGGATGAAATGGCTAGCCGGTTGAAATCACAGGGGACCTCTGTCCCAAAAGGGGCTTTGTCTCTAATGCATTGGAATCCAGTGTTACTTCAGCGGCGAGTATCTGAATTGGAGACAGCAAATGCTGGTTAGTGCCTCTTTTTGCTTTTATTGGTTGTTTGAGTAATCTGCTTTATAGCTGGACACCCTTGCTTGACTGTTTCCTGACAGACATGGCCCGCATTACTCTGATCTTGAAGAAAAACTTCTCAAGGTCAGACAGAACTGGCCCGGCGGTGCTCTGATCTTGAAGAAAAGTATTCTCAAGGCCAGGCTGAACTGGCCTAGGTCTCTGCTTCTCTGAATGATGCTAACATGCCTGAACTCTACTCTCCATTGCTCAGCTCGACTCTGAAAAGGTGGCCTGTGAATCTTGGCTTTCTTTGTTGTGTTCTTATTGCTTGCTCAACGTTTGGAGAAACTGATTCTTGTTTGCAGGAGGAAAAGCATGCCCTCGCTACTTCTCGTGACAATCTAGAAAAGCTATACCGTGATGCCAGCAACTCGTTGACTATCTTGGAGAGGAGTCATCGTTTTACCATGGAGGCTTGGACAACCATCGCTACAAGCTGCAAGAGTCTCTGGATGATATGATTCATCTCAGACAATTGGTGTCGAACAAGGATACTGTCATCAAGGATCTGCGTGCTTCCAAAAAGTCAGTAGTCCGGGAGCTAGAGGCCGCTCGGTTGGCTGTCAAGGCCGCTGAAGATACTTCTGCTACTCTGAAGGCCCAGCGTGACAAGGCCATGGACAAAGCCGTTCACGCGGGGCGAATTCTGATGAGGAGACCTGGAGTGGTTGTTCCCGACGACATAGTGGCGGATGCGAATGCCGCTCCCGATTCTTCGAGTCGTCCTTCCTCGTCGGTGCAACCTGAGAAAAACATTTCCAGATAGAAAACACTGAATGCCTTGAGTATATGGTTAGTGTTCTTGGATGTTTCGTTAGAAAACACTTTTCAGCACCGAATACTGTTATTGTTTTGTTAGAGTTCCACGGTATCTACAATCGTAAAAGTAAGTGCATCATGATGGTTTTGAATTTTTTCGTGGGGCATAGAAATCGCCCTAGGACGAATAGTTGCGAACGTGTCGAATGTGCCGTGCCAACTTAAATCGTCGTCAGCTTAAATCGATCGTTCCGCTGTCGGGGGTATAGTGATCACCGGCCTGAACTGATTGCTCCGTTGGCAGGGTATAGTGGTCACCCTTAGTTAAGTAAGCGCGAGCATGTCGCACCGTCTTAAGTCATCACCGACTTAAGCCGATTGCTGCGTTAATAGGGTATAGTGGTCACCCTGAGTTAAATAAGCGTGAGCATGTTGCACCGTCTTAAATCATTGCCGACTTAAGCCGATTGCTCCGTTGGGTATAGTGGTCACCCTGAGTTAAGTAAGCGTGAGCATGTTGCACCGTCTTAAATCATTGCCGACTTAAGCCGATTGCTCCGTTAGTAGGGTATGGTGGTCACCCTGAGTTAAGTAAGCGTGAGCATGTTGCACCGTCTTAAGTCATTGCCAACTTAAGCCGATTGCTCCATTAATAGGGTATAGTGGTCACCCTGAGTTAAGTAAGCGTGAGCATGTTGCACCGTCTTAAGTCATTGCCGACTCAAGCCGATTGCTCCGTTAATAGGGTATAGTGGTCACCCCGACTTGAGTAAGAATGCAAAACAAAGAATTCCTAAAGCCTTTTTTATTGATGATGCATTTCCCGGTTTACAGAGTACATTGCCGCCCCAATAGCTTTTTGAATATAGTTAAGGATAAAACTTCCTGAGATGTTCTATATTCCATGAGTTCCCGACTTCTGTGCCATCCATCTGTGTGAGTCGATATGATCCAGGCCGAGTGACTTCAGCTACTATGAATGGTCCTTCCCATAGAGGTGACAATTTGTGCCGCCCCTCCCCCGTTAGAATTTGGTGGAGGATGAGGTCTCCCACTGCGAAGGATCGATGTCGTATGGCCTTATCGTGATAGCGCCTCAGAGTTTGCTGATACCGTGCTGATTGAATCACCGTGTTTAGTCATTCTTCTTCGAGTATGTCGACATCCTCCAGCCTAGTAGCCTCAGCTTCTGCTATGTTTTCAAAGATCAACCTTGGTTCTCCAAACTTGAGATCAGCAGGTAGCACTGCCTCCGAACCATAGACCATAAAGAAAGGAGTGTTTCCATGCAAGGCTCGACTAGGTTGAGTTCTCAGGCTCCAAACGACGTATGGCAATTCCCTGATCCACTTTCCTGCGAACTTCTCATTTTTGTCGAAAACTTTCTTCCTGAGCGCTTCTAATATCATCCTGTTGGCTCTTTCTACCTGCCCGTTGGCTCTTGGGTGTGCCACAGAGGCATATTTGATCTGAATGCCCTTTTGCTCGTAGAAGTCGAAGAACTCTGAACTTGTGAAGTTGGATCCCAGGTCGGTGATGATGTTGTTTGGTATTCCAAACCTGAATATTATGTCTTGTATGAATTCCACTGCTTTAGCTGAAGTTAAGGAAGCGATGGGTTTGAATTCTATCCACTTTGTGAACTTGTCAATAGCGACCAGTACATGAGTGTATCCTCCTTGAGCTTTTTTGAATGGTCCAATCATATCCAACCCCCAGCATGCAAATGGCCAAGTTACGGGTATGGTTTGTAGTTGTTGTGCTGGTAGATGCTGCTGTTTCGACAAGTATTGGCAGGCTTCGCAATTCTGAACTAACTTGGCTGCGTCACTTTTCGCTGTTGGCCAGTAGAAACCCGACCTGAAGACCTTCCCAACCATGGTCCTGGATGCTGCATGTACTCCACATTGCCCAGCATGGACCTCATCTAGAAGTTGCTTTCCAGTATCTGAAAGAATACACTTCATGAGGACTCCTAACGCGCCCCTTCTGTATAGCGCGTCCCCAATGAGCGTATAGTGAGCCGACTGCCTTGCGATACGCTCGGCTGTATTTTTGTCATCTGGTTCTTCTTCATTCCATATGTATCTGATGATCGGCTCTCTCCAGTCATCAGGATTAGATTCCGGTTGGCTTAGAGTATTGCATTCTTCTACCCGGTCCGCTGAAATGCTTGGGTGCGGCACTTCTTGGACAAAGACTCCGGGTGTGTCGGTGTTTTGGGTCCGATCGCACACCCGGGGTTGCCCCCTCAAGGTGTTTTAGGAGTAGGAAGGTGTCGACAACTGTAGCAAAATGGTTCGTGCCGATCGCACGAGAGACGGTGGACAAGGTTTACAGGTTCGGGCCGCTTAGTGATGCGTAACACCCTACGTCCTGATGAGTATGCTTGGTGGATATGATTACAAGAGGGTTCTCCGGATCGAGAATACAGAGAGTTTGTGTAAGTGGCTACGTAATGGGTCGATCGTTCTGAAGGGGTGCCCCCTAGGCCTTATATACTCGACCGTGGGGCAGTACACATGGATAAGATAACAACAAGTGGCTAAAAGATAGTGAACCTCTTGAGATATCCTTTACGTAACCCTCGCCGACTTATCCTCACGTGGCTTCGTTGCATGGAGGCTCCAGCGCGGGAAAGTCGGATCTCCGTTGCGGCCACTCGCTCGACGCTATGGGCCGTCCGGATTTGCACCAATCCGGCCTCACGTCGCTCTGCTTTGCTGGTTGTTTCCCCCCAGGCCCACGAAAGAATAACCTTACGATTTATCGGGCCCTCGGGCCTTTCGTGAGGTCCTTTACTCTTTCAGTGGACCCGGGGGATATCTATCCCCCACAAGCCCCCGATCTTTGGGTTAATTTAGAGGTAATCAACCCGAAGATCTCAGGTCCAGCTTGCAGGTGATTTGAAGAAAGATGGCTTCCTGTTGTTCTCTCCTGCTTCGATCACTTGTTGACCAAAACCTAGTTTCGTGCCTGTGCCTTAGAGATCGGCATTCCTATTTGTAGGATTCTGAACTTCGTTGGGTGCACCGGAGGTGCACCCAATGGGTGTAGCCCCCGAGCTTCGGGTAGATTTTAGAAAATAATCTACTCGAAGGTCTTCAGTAGAGATTATTTCCATTTGTGTTCCTTCATTTCGGTTGAGGATTGGCTTTTTAATCTTGTCCCATGCTCTTATAAATTGGCACTATCTCGGCTTAGAATGATAATCCATGGGGTGCACCGAAGGTGCACCCAATGGGTGTAGCCCCCGACCTTCAAGTGAATTTTTTGAGGATAATTCGCTTGAAGGTCTTCTTTTTATGTCCTTTTGCTGAAGATTACTCTTTCTGCTTATAAAAAAGTTGGCATGATGTCATCCGTGCTATGTCATCAATATTATGCTTTAGAGGTCAGCATGTATTTTGTCTTTTGCAGCCGAGTTTGCAATCCTTCCATATCTTGCTAGGTAGCGTAATTTATTTGCTCTGCAACTGATTGGACATTCGATGGATTCTCTGTCTAGTCTTCAAGTCGTGTCTGTCGACCATATTTTGCACTCTGCTGGCTATACTTGGCTTCCCTCTAACTCTTGTTGATATCTCATTTTTGTCTTGAGGCATTCACTGCATGCTCTGCACAGATGTGACCATTTTGAAAAATATACTGACAATTCCTGGGCGTCCCCCCCAATGGGTGTGGGCAAGGGACGGCTTGGTACGCTGAGTGTTTTAGCCGACTGCTTCTGAGTTGTAATGTGATGGGACGGCGAGTGTAATCATACCCTTTGCGCTGTTGACTGGAGTCCCAATGGGTGTAGTGCTGCATGAAACGGCGTCAGCCGCCTGACGTGTCTTCGGACGGGTGGAAGTGCATATTGAATGCTTTGCGACTGTTCAGTGACCGCGGTTGGAGGTGAGCGGTTGCCTTTCTCTTCTATAAATAACGCTGTTGCCCCTCTGGTTTCTTCACATCTCTTTCGCTATTCCTTACTGCTTCCTTCTCTTCTTTCCCGCTTGCTTCCACCATGGGCAAAAACAACAAGCGCAAGCGCGAGCCGACTCCTCCATCGGAGGATTTCGGTGACTCGGAATACTCGGAGGAGGAGTTCTCCTCCGAGTCCAAGGGGTCTCCGGCTCCCGTCTCTCCCCCGGCGTCGTCCGATGACTCGGACGACTCCCAGGGGATAGCCGCGGAGGTCTGGACGTACATCCGGGCCGTCGAGCGCTCCGGGCTCGAGGGCTCGGATGAGTCTGAGTACTCCTCGGATGAGGAGGACTCGGACGACGGCAGCGAGGACGAGGACGACGACGACGATGACGACGACGACGGTGGCGACGGCGACGGCAGCGGCAGTGGCAGGGGCGGCGGCAACGGCAGCAGCAAGGGCAGCACCAAGGGCGGCAGCAGCAGGGGCAGCACCAAGGGCGGCGGCAGCAGGGGCAGCACCAAGGGCGGCGGCGGCGGCAGGGGCAGGGCCAGTGGCTAGATGCCACTGGTCTTTTTAGATATTAGTATAGATTAGAAATAGTATAGTGAAATAATGTAGTAGTATTAGTAATGTAGAGTAGTATAGTGTAGCGTAGTAGTAGTAGTAGCAGTAGGGAAGTATCAACTCATAATGAGTTGATTTGTAAGTATTGCCACTTCCCTTAATGAAGAATGACTTTGGTTTCCTCTTGATGACTCGTTTTGTTTGATTATAAATCTGATTCTTTTGAGACAATAGACGAACAACTTGATCATCATACTGACGCTTCCAGAAGTAGCCGCCGAGCAATATTGCAGTCTGTATCGACGTTTTTAGAAGTAACGCCGAGCGACTGAGCGCTATACCAGCGTCTTAGAGGCAATGCCGAGCGATTGAAGGTCGACGTCGGCATTTTAGAAGTAATGCCGTGCGATTGAACATGAGACCGGTGTTTTAGAGGCAACGCCGAGTGATTGAAGGTCACCGTCGGCATTTTAGAAGTAATGCCGAGCGATTGAGCTCGAGATCAGCGTTTTAGAGGCAACGCCGAGTGATTAAGGGTCGTCGTCGGCATTTTAGAAGTAATGCCGAGCGATTGAGCTCGAGATCAGCGTTTTAGAGGCAACGCCGAGTGATTAAAGGTCGCCGTCGGCATTTTAGAAGTAACGCCGAGCGATTGAACTCGAGATCAGCGTTTTAGAGGCAACGCCGAGTGATTAAAGGTCGCCGTCGGCATTTTAGAAGTAATGCCGAGATTGAGCTCGAGATCAGCGTTTTAGAGGCAACGCCGAGTGATTAAAGGTCGCCGTCGGCATTTTAGAAGTAATGCCGAGCGATTGAGCTCGAGATCGGCGTTTTAGAGGCAACGCCGAGTGACTGAGTGGTGACGTCGGCATTTTAGAGGCAATGCCGAGTTATTTTGAGGATAACACCCGAGTGATGAGATGGCCCACCAGTTTTTGGAAATAACTGCCGAATGACCACGTGGCATGCTGGGATTTTGGAAATAACTGCCGGGTGATGACTGGGCACTTTTTGAAACGGTATCTGGTCCGAGAATATCCCATAAGAGCTGCACTTTTAGCCGCCTTTGCTTTCCGCGCCCTAGTTCTTGCATTCCCGCTTCCGAATCCTCTCTGCGCTCGCCTCCAATCTGCTCACTGGTAGAATCGAGATGGCTCCCAAGAGGAAAATCGCAAGCTCGTCCGCTGTGGTGATTCCTCCAATCGATCCCAACAGCCAGTTGCCTTTTGCAGGTAACCACATGTCTATCATCTCCGAAGCCGAACTCCACCTCGTGTCCATCGGGGTTCTTCCTCCACGGGAACTCTGTTCTTGGTGGATTTGCCACGGGACTACGGTCCCGACAGAGGATACCCACGAGTCCGTGGTTTACGCTCCTTTTCTTCTCCGCGGCCTTGGCCTTCCTATTTCTCCCTTTTTCCGTGGTCTCCTTGATTTCTACCACATCAACCTAACCCATCTGAACCCTAACTCAATTCTGCAAATTTCCATCTTCGTCCACTTATGCGAAGCCTTTCTTGGCGTGCTGCCGCATTTTGGCTTGTGGAAACACCTGTATCATTGTCGCCCTGGGATGGCCGGGGGACAACATCAGTTGGTCGGAGGTGCCAGTTTGGAGATGCGCCGGGGACGGAAGACTGAATATCTTGAGATTCCCCTTAAAGACAGCATTAAGGGATGGCGTCTGGAGTGGTTTATAGTTGATAACTATGGAAATTCTCTCCCCCCGGTCGGGAAGACAGCCAGACGTTCGCACCCCAAGCTGGACCGAGTCGCCCACAGACGAGGAGGTAGCCGAAGCCAGTGTGCTGCTAGCTGAAGTTGGACTATTGAAAGAGAGAGGTTTAACTGCTGAAGCTGTAGTTGCTGACTTCGTTTTCAAAAACATTCAGCCACTGAAAGATAGGGTCCACCCGGCTTATCTGTATCAAGGGCTAGCCGACTCAACTCGAGTTATCAACAAGAGAATCCCTTCTGCAGATTTGGTGAGCCGACTGGAGATGATTCTCAGGGGCAAAGTATCCAATGTTGGTGCTCCGGTGGCGTACTCGGCCTGGAATCTGCCTCCTGCCAAAGCCTTCACTCTTTTCGTGTCAAATCCACCTGCGACTGATGGCAATTTGGGCCTTAGAACGCGGCCCTCTGATGAAGAAGTCAATGCTTTGGTTGCCTCACTTGGGAAAATTCCTGATGATGAACGACAAGTCCATTTCGAGGTGCCTTTGGATCCTAATGATGCAGAAATGAATGCCATGCTTGATATGTTGGCTGAAGATTCTTCTGACGCTACTCCTGCTGAGACATTGGCAGTGGCGCCTCTCCCAGAGGTCAGTATAACCTTGGATGTTCAGAGACCTGTCCGTGTTCGCTCGAGGCGTCCTTGCCGAACCAATCAAACTGATCTTTCTGTTGATGAGCAGAAAAAGAAAAAGAGACGTATTCGGCGAGTATCTAGTTTGGATCAGGGTGCTGGTCCCTCGGTTCTGCTGCTGAGGAGGTTCCTGTGCCTGAATTTACTGATGCTGATCCCAATGGGTGTACTCCATCCGTCGTTGATCCCAATGGGGGTGTTGCCTGTGTTGCTGATGAAGACGACAGAGAGGAAGAGAATGAGGTCCCTCTGACTCGGAAGAACAGTCGGCAATTCCTCGCCAGTGGGGAAAGTAGTGGAGTTCCTTCTCCTGCTTTATCTGCCCTCGTTGGTCTGCAAGAAATATCCCTGGCCGACTTTGATCAAACTCTTGAGGATATGGTCCCAGAGGACTTGTTATCAGGGCCAGTGGATGATGATGTAACGGAAGCTTGTGGTGCCGTGCCGGATGCTGGGTTGAGGTCATCTCGTGCCTCGTCAACCTTAGAGCGCGATCTCGAGGGTCGGGATGCTAACTTGGATTGTCCTGATTCCATGGAAGTAGCCGAGGGCCCGTCAACCTTAGAGGTGGTTACTGCGGAGAGTCTGGACCTCAAGAATGGTGCTGACACATGCCCAGCCCCCGAGGGTGTCGTCGGGGATGACTTAGCTCGGGCGAAGAGTGCGAGCCAC